>CM042091.1:45160283-45781116 GCA_023512835.1 Taxillus chinensis
TTGGAAGCATGAGCGTATTAAATTTGCTTTACATAATACCAATTTCGCTAAAGGTTTTGTCCATGCATCCGAGTGATCAACGTGTAAGATGATATAAATGTCTTTAACGAATTTTATCTTATATCGAGACACAACGAGTTGTTTGAGTTTGAATGTGCTGATATGATTTAGTGAGAATTAGAGCAACATCTTCTTATTCTGGAGTATGGAAACTTATTTCGAGCTAATAGAAGACTTGGATGCTTATTCCACATCAAGGTTCCTTACTTCATATTAATGAAGTGCTCGGATTTCTTATTCCATATCAGCGTTCCTTACTTCGTGTCAATTGAACACTTAGATCCTTATTCTGTGTCTTCCAGTCCTTACTCCGTGCGAGTTAAAGACTAGGATCTTTATTTCGTGTCTTCCTGTCCTTACTCCATGCGAGTAAAAAGACTCGGATCCTTATTCTGTGTCTTCCTGTCCTTAGTCCGCTCGAGTGGAAGACTCGGATCCTTTAGTCCGCATTAACGTTACTTACTCCATATCTTCTAATATCTCGATTATTTATCGAGTCATTTGTCGATACTCATAATGATTAGGACCAGGATTATGTATCATGTCCTTAACGCATCAAGAGTAAATCTCAGTTTATCATAAGCTTATAGTTTGTCATAAGCTTATCTTCTGCAACATGTTAGAGATAGAGAAACATAGAGATCTCAAATCAAACTACATAAGGTTTCATCTGCATCTTCCAAATTCTAGGTTTGATCCAACAAAATTCATCCTACCTTATCCCAGTCACCAAAAATCATTATCTTAATCAATTTTCTCAAAGTAGCAGCTTATTTAATCATAGAAAAGTATAGCTCCTGGGACCTCTTGACTCCAAATTTAACTCAAATATAGCCAAAATGACAGTATCATCAACCATATCATTAACATGATATTCTAAACACCATTTGGAAACTAATTAAAATGTTATCTCAACTACAAATCCTCATACACCCCTACATCAGATGAAGGTTTGGTATGGTCAGGTGTAATACTAGTGGTTACCTCTTGTCAGAACCTGAAAAGAAATATCAATCAGGTGTTGTGAACATGAATGCCCAATAGGCAACATATAATTTCATGTTACCCTATAGTCACACTGAAGTCTAAGACTATATGCTCTGTATATATGTGTGATAATGTAGTATCTCAAACTATAAAATAAACAATCACACCATTCTACAAAACAATAAAGTCAATACCAATATATATTAGTCATATCATAATTTAAAACAACAAAAACATTACAAGTTATCAAGAAATCAACACCATGCATAATAGTTACCCCTCCTTTGCCGAATAATGAAAACAAGGTCGTCTGTTAGTCAGCCATATATGGGAACACAACTTCAAGCTAGTCACATATGAGACCTCAACTATCCCTCTATTAACCAACCATATGTATGAACATTGCTATAATCTAGCCACATATGGGACCTCGACTCTATGTCAACCAACCATATAGGGGAATACGACTACCAGCTAGCCCTATATGAGAATACGGATGACAAATAAATCTCAAAAGCACAAATAGTATGCTATAACCAAACAAGCCTATATATATATATATATCATAAAACAACAAATGAATATCATCACAGGTTTTACTAAACCCTAGGAGTTTTGTCACACGGATATACAACAAGATGGGGTCTACACCCCTTAATAGATCATCATCACATCATTACATGCTAAAATAACCCCAAATAGTCAGACACTTATATACATCATCAAAATAAAGTTACATCATTATCACAGTTCTAAATAACTTAATCAGGGTTTATAAAGCTCAAACAGAGCAAATTGAAGGAAAACGACACAAATCATATAGCAATTGATTCATAGTAGGATCGACCAGTGGAGAAAAACATAAACTTTCAATGTTTATAGTTTTGGTTGATCTAGTAAAAATGGTTGATTAATCGGGCAGATTTTTTAGTGATTTCATTCGTTTTTTAGAGTTGGCAATTCGTATATGTTGTATATAATATGTCAATATAATGCAACATATGAATCAAACGTCCATCAAACACGTTTATATACATCACTTAACACGAATAACATCAAATTCAACCAAAACTAAGTTCGAGCCCAAAATTTGCCCATATTCTAATCGAATGCCCCAAGATGAGCAGTGAAACATAAAAAGATAAAGAGAGAGAGAGAGAGAGAGAGAGAGAGAGAGGTGAATATTGTATGTCCTGAGCCAAAGGTCTAAAGGAGGATAAGTAAACCTTCAACACCAAATTATGGCTTAACTTGCTCAAATTCAAATATTGCTTGTAATAAAGCAGAAGACAAATAATTTGAATAAAAGTAAAATAAGCTGTTATTACTTTGAAACAATGGTTGTTATGTTACAATGATAACCTAGCAAACCATGAAGAACAAGAATAATGGAGATTTAAACAATTAATGCAATAACCTTTTTTCCACTTTCATACACACATTCATGATATCTTAATCTTTCTACATAGAGTCCTATTTATAATCAAACAAAGAATACAAAATAGAAACTCTAGTAACCTCCAGAAAGTATAAGTGAATCTCTGTATATAATTTAAAGTCAATAGCACAAATATCCATGAAATTTATAAGTTAACTTTTTGAATATAATGTAATATATCAGCTTGCCATGTCAACAAACAAATCCATAAACGTCAACATAGTATTTGTTTCCTTCACTATATTAGAGATGCTTTAAATGGAATAACTTTTTAAAAACATCTTCTTCGAAACTCGTAACTGAAAACCTTTTAATGCACATTTAATAATTCATTACTTCAATTTTAGTAACTTAAAAACAAGTAGCATCAAGACATCAACTCATGATCCTAACTTTATCTTGTTCAAGGATGAGACAATGACTTACTTTGGTTTTAAGATACTTCAGGACGAGAGATTGAATATCAAACTTGAATGCATTAACTAACGAAGTGAAATAAACTTGCTTCGAGTTAATATCTTCATCTCGAATCAAACTTACACAGATTTCGAAATAAACACTTCAAATAACTTTATTATGAAATACTTTGAGATAACTTAATTGTCAAATCAAACCAAATATCAATCGAACCAATTTTTCTCATAACACTTTGCGACTTAAATAACTTCATTATGAGAAACTTAGAGACGACAAACAGTCTTTATCTCGAACCAAACTAGATCAGTGAACTTGAACTTCGGACACTACTGAGATATAAGCTCATCACGAACAACTTCATGTATTGAAATATATCAAATCTCGAATCAAATTTCTGTCTGAAACTGGAATCATCTAAATGAAATCTTTCGTCAATGCTTTGAGATCTATCTACCACTTTGAGATATAAACACTTATCGTGAAATGAAGCTTTGTGGCTTAGCATTTAGCAAGCGAACTCTAACAACTTTGTTTACTTCGAGAAGCTTTACAATTTCATGATATATACTTTTATGTAGAATCTAAGTCTTGTGTCTAGTGAGTGAACTCAAATAATCACAACATGTTTACTTCGAGATATAATAATTCAACTCAAAACAAAATAGATTGTTTTATAAACAAGTTCTCGCTGACTGAAATTTGAAAATAAGTCTTCAAATCAAAATGAAGTTGCTTTAGTTTTTGTATTTTAAAAAATGGCTAAACTGAACTTCCAACACTGATTTTTTAATCTCTCTGAATAAGTTTTTTAGCACTTCACAATTTGCTTGGTTTAATCATATCCAAAGATCCAACAAATATGTATGACTCAATTTTACCCTAAATAAAGCTTTAATAATTATGATTCAAGGATGGCTCCAACCAATCCAAAAGAATTACTTTATAACTATCAGATTTAATTAAACAAATTTAGGGTTCTTACAATTTTTATATTAGATCTAATCTTAGATGCTCTATTTTAGACTAGATGTTAACAAATTTGTTCATTTTAGATGTTACGTTTTTTTATAAGTAAATTTTATTAAAAAATCAAGTACACAAGAAGCGCACAAGAGAGAGAATACACAAAGAATTTTAGATGTTATGTATGTTCAAATTAATCAAACCACAATGAGTAACGTTAAGCAGGAAAAGATATAGGGAATTACGTCATTCGGTTATAACAATCTTACTCCACGGTGGTAAAACTATAACCTACACCAAGACAATCCATTATAATAGTTACAACTATCATAACAAGGCTACAATCTTTTTTGTCTCTCTCAATTTCCCCTCTTTTTTTTTTTGACAATAACACAACTCACAACTTATCGTAAGATGAACTCACTCTTTGGATGTTCTACCTTAATCTTGTATCCATTTATATTGATATGATATTGTTTTACAATGCCCTTGACTAATCTTTGCAACTTTTCATCTCTCTTTTAAATGAACTCTTGATCTTTATTATGTTCTTTTAGTATGTTGGGATTTTCTCTATAAAAAAAATGGAACACTTAGACATATCTATAAGCTCATTTATATATGGCTAATGTAGGCTGCCTTTATTAATTAGAGTATTTCCCTAGTGACAATGTGAGAAATGATTAATGTGCATTCCATAAATAAACTATTCCATAACTCTAGTGATAAGCTATTAGAAAAGTTCAAACCACGCACGAGAGACGGGTTCACCAAGCTATATAACAGAGATAAGTGTAATAACCCTATTTCCTAATTACTTCAAAAAAGAGTCTTGTAATTGTCACGCCCCTGAATTTCAAGGAACCCGAAACAAAAAACATGACTTCTCCTTACCTACACCTGAAGGGTCAATGGGGAGTAGTGACAAGCACCGAAAGAGACAAAACCACAGGTGTGGTCTCAATCATAAGCCTGAACATTCATACAACATGAGTAATCTTGTACACTACTGACATATCATTAGACAACAGTATATCACAAGATAGATATACAAACATACTACATCGTACTTAAGAGTACCATGAGTCAAGGTCCTCCTAGAAGGAAAACCTCCCCCAGTCTCAACAATACCTAAAAGGCAAACAATAATAACAGTATGAGTGAGTCATAAGCCCAGTAGGAAACCTATAATTCTACACCCTACCATGTAATACATGTTCAATGTACAACCAAACAAACAAAAAACATCAGGACTTAGTCTGAAGCAAACCACCACCAGGGAACGGATTCCCAACTTAAAGCATCCAACTCTCACAATAGCTCTTACAACATCACATCATTACAACGTCACACCAAAACATCCTATCCATATCAGGACTCAACATGTCCCCCATGATCCCAAAGGTGTAAAGACTCGTACCTAGGTGAAGTGTGTTAAGGTATAACTACTATTATAATATTCGGAGTTTATTGGCATGCGTTATTATTATTATAATTATGTTAATATTTTTAGGTTTATAATTAATGACGTTAATACACTATTTAGTAATATTAACTATTATTATTAATTATTATGATTATTGTTATTAATCAAATTATTATTATTATAATTATTACTATTATTAATATTATAAATCAATATATATAAATTTATATGGGTATATATAGAGGGAAATCTAGGGTGAAACCCTACTTTCGTTGTGCGTGCGCAGTCTAGGGAAAACAGTATTTTGGAGCCACCGTGTTCTTGACCTTCCGAGCTTGAATCAGGTAGGTGATTTTAGATGATTGATTCTTGATTATTGGTTCTTAATTATTGATGATACTGCTCTATGAACGCGGATCGCGAAGTTATTGGGTTGAATCTGTATAACAGTTTTGATATATATATATATATATATATATACATACTCTGCGTCGTCTGTGCGTCGTGGTCGGGCGCGACGTCGTGGGTTGGACGAAGCGGTGGCTTTCCGTGCACGCGCCACGGTGGGGGAGAAGGAAGGCACGACGGCGCTGTGGTTCGTGGAGCGGCGGCCAACCGCTGTCGGCATGGGAAGACGGAGCAAGGGGCGGCGGCGTCCTGGGCTATCGCGCGTCTGCGCTGGCGAGAGACAGAGGGCTGAGGCGGCGGCGTCTTCTGGTTGTCGCGCGCCTGCGGCCCAGCGAGAGGAAGAGGGGGGACGGGGGCGACGGCTCTGCCGCCCCCTGGCCGTGTACGCCGCGCCCTGCGCGTTGACGAGAGGGGAGACGAGAGCCGGGGGGGCAGCGTCTTGCTGCCCCGTGCGTCAACACCAGCCCTAACGGGCTAGTGTGTTTGGGCCGGTCAACCCAAAATAATAATAATAATAATAATAATAATAATAATAATAATATATATATATATATAAAATAGGCAATTTATGGTTCTTAAATTATGTGGTTATTTAGCCTTAAAAATTTCTGATTGTAATTGAACATTAAGGGTATAGGTTCATGTGCATATTTAAATAAATACTAAGTCGTTATTTATGATTTTGAATTTTAACACTGATTTAATTTTAACTG
This sequence comes from Taxillus chinensis, assembly GCA_023512835.1. Classification (NCBI taxonomy): domain Eukaryota; kingdom Viridiplantae; phylum Streptophyta; class Magnoliopsida; order Santalales; family Loranthaceae; genus Taxillus; species Taxillus chinensis. Next base: position 45,166,696 of record CM042091.1, read on the forward strand.
TTTAGTGAACTTGTGCAGATGAATGTATCCATTCACGTATATAAATAACTGTTGGGGTTTGTTACTGTTGGATTGGTGATCTACATGTTTTGTGATGCTGTTGTTTGTGTATTTTACTGGAAATATCTTGTTTCTTAATAACATGTAGTTTTAGTGGCGGAGCTGGTTGGGTCAACCGAGGGTCCCACATAGGGCTGGCAAGAGGCCGCATGTAACGACCCATGAGTGGGTGTTAGTCCCACATTGCTTGGTGAGGAGAACAAAGTCCGCCTTATAGGAGGGGACGGATACCTCACCTCACAGGGACGCGTTTTGGGCGAGGCCCAAAGACAAAACCGTGCGGAGCAGCCATGAGGCCGAGGCCCAAGGACTGGTTGGCCAAAGCGGACAAAATTCTTGTGACGGGTATGGGCTGGGCTATCTCGGATGGTATCAGAGCCAGACCCGGAGCGGTGAGCCATGGTCCCACGGGGACGTGGGCCTCCTAAGGGGGGTGGATTATAACGACCCATGAGTAGGTGTTAGTCCCACATTGCTTGGTGAGGAGAACAAAGTCCGCCTTATAGGAGGGGACGGATACCTCACCTCACAGGGACGCGTTTTGGGTGAGGCCCAAAGACAAAACCGTGCGGAGCAGGCCATGAGGGCGAGGCCCAAGACTGGTTGGCCAAAACGGACAAAATTCTTGTGACGGGTATGGGCTGGGCTATCTCGGAGTGTGGAGTTCACCATTGAGTTGGTGCCGGGGACGGGTCCGATTTCCCAAGTAGCGTATCGTATGGGGCCAGCCGAGCTGAGGGAGCTACAGAGGCAAATCGAGGAGTTGGTGGGCCAAGGGTATATCAGACCGAGTACCTCACCTTGGGGTGCTCTGGTGCTCTTTGCTAAGAAGGCTGATGGCACACTTCGTCTCTGCATCGACTACAGGAAGCCGAAGTCGGTGATCGTGAAGAATAAGTACCCGTTGCCTCGGATAGATGACCTGTTTGACCAATTGAGTGGGGCCCAGGTGGTTTTCCAAAATAGATTTACGGTCGGGGTATCACCGGCTCGGGGTTAGGGAGGAGGACATCCCTAAGACGGCTTTTCGGTGCAGGTATGGGCATTATGAGTGGGTCGTGATGCCTTTCGGGCTCACTAATGCGCCAGCGGTGTTCATGCATTTGATGAACCAAGTCTTTGCCCCATACTTAGACTCGTTCGTGGTGGTGTTTATCGACGATATCTTGGTGTATTCCAAGACCGAGAAGGAGCATGTGGAGCACTTGGCAACAAGTGTTGCAAACCTTGAGGGACCAGCAATTGTTTGCTAAGTTTAGCAAGTGTGAGTTTTGGCTGCAGGAGGTTCACTTTCTTGGCCATGTGGTGTCAGCTGAGGGAGTTAGGGTGGACCCAGCCAAGATTGAGGTTGTGGCATCGTGGGCGAGGCCAACCAACGTTTTTGAGATCCGTAGCTTTCTTGGCTTGGCGGGGTATTATCGCCATTTTATAGAGGGGTTCTCCCGTTTGGCGGCTCCTATGACGGCGTTGACTAGGAAAGGAGTGAGATTTGAGTGGACGGACAAGTGCCAGCAGGCGTTTGAGACTCTCAAAACCCGTTTGACCACTGCACCGGTGTTGAGGTTGCCTCGAGAGGATATCCCATATGAGGTATACTGTGATGCGTCCAGGGTTGGTTTGGGGTGTGTGCTTATGCAGGAGCACGGTGTGGTGGCTTATGGGTCGGGGCGTGAAGCCTCATGAGCGAATTATCCTACTCATGACCTTGAGTTAGCGGCTGTCATCTTCGCCCTGAAGAGTTGGCAGCATTACCTCTTGGGCGAGAAGTTTGTGGTGTTCTCAGATCACAAGAGCCTTCAGTACATCTTTACTCAGAAGGACTTGAATTTGAGGCAAAGGAGATGGGTGGAGTATTTGCAGACCTTTGACTTTACTCTTGCCTATACCCCAAGCAAGGGTAATGTTGTGGGCGACGCGTTGAGCGAAAAGGGAAAGGCTGAGGTGGCCGTGAGAGAGTGGAAGGCGATGGAGTAGTTGGCGATGTTGCGGCTCTGACTGTTGTTCGTGATAGTGGGACGGTCCCTGAGTCCTTTGGTGATTGTGCCTGAGTTGTACCAGCGCGTCCGGGAGGAACAGTTAGGTGACATTGAGTGTAAGGTTCTCCGTGCCCGTATTGAGGCTGGGGAGCTATCTGAGGACTGGACAGAGGGTCCTGAGCATGAGTTGTCATTTCAGGGGTGGTTGGTAGTGGCTTCTTCCCTCAGGGATGAGGTGATGAGGGAGTTTCACCAATCTAGAGTTGTTGTGCATCCAGGGGGTACGAAGATGTACCATGCGCTTCGGGCACATTTTTGGTGGCCTGGGATGAAACGCGATGCAGCTGCCTTTGTTTCGCGATGCCTCACGTGTCAGCAGGTGAAGGCTGAGCATCAGCGGCCGGCGGGCATGTTACAGCCATTGCCCATAGCGGAGTGGAAGTGGGACCACATAGCGATGGATTTTGTGACTGGTCTTCCACCCACCACGGGGAGGAAAGATATGATTTGGGTGATTGTGGATCGACTCACAAAGTCGGCCCATTTCCTAGCTATTCGCGAGCGGGACTCTATTGGAACCTTGAGTCAATTGTACATAAATGAGATTGTGAGACTGCATGAGGTACCATCATCGGTTGTCTCTGACCGGGATTCGAGGTTCACTTCCCGTTTTTGGGCAGGTTTGCAGGAGGCTATGGGGACCAAGCTTCACTTGAGTACAGCCTTTCACCCTGAGACTGGCGGCCAGACAGAGAGGACGAATCAGACGTTGGAGGACATGTTACGGGCCTGTGTGTTAGATTTTGGGGGTTCGTGGGCAACTCACCTTCCTTTGGTGGAGTTTGCCTACAATAACAGTTATCAGGCATCCATTGGGATGGCTCCTTTTGAGGCGTTGTATGGGCGGCCGTGTCGATCACCTTTGTGTTGGACCGAGGTGGGGGAGACAACTCTCTTGGGACCGCAGTTGATTCAAGAGGCTACCGAGAAGGTTAAGTTGATTCGTCAGCGTTTGTTATCAGCTCAGGGTCGGCAGAAATCTTATGCGGATCAGCGGCGGCGACCTTTGGAGTTTTCTGTTGGTGATCATGTGTTTCTTCGTGTTTCCCCACGTCGTGGACATCGACGGTTTGGGCGAGGTTCCACGCTATCTCCGCGGTTTATTGGTCCTTTTGAGATTCTGGATCATGTGGGGCCTGTAGCCTACCGGTTAGCGTTACCACCGCGGCTGAGTCGAGTGCACAACGTGTTTCACGTGTCCCAGTTGAGGAAGTATCACCCTGACCCCACTCATGTGATCGATTGGGGGACATTGGACATTGAGGATGACATGTCCGTTGTTGAGGCCCCTATCCGTATCCTAGCTCGGCGAGAGAAGCTTTTGCGTGGTCGTGCTATTCCTTTGGTTCGCGTCTTTGTGGCAGCATCGTGGCATTGAGGAGGAGACATGGGAACGTGAGTCCGTGATGCGTGAGCGGCACCGGACTTGTTCGAGGACGAACAATCTTAAGCGTGGGAGGTGGCTGTTGGCCAAGGGATAGTGATGTGTTTTCTTGTATTAGTTGTGTACGATTTGGTGTATTTGTATTGTCTTTTAAAGACATGTGTTCTTATTTGTGATGTGTTTTGAGATGTGTATTTGTGACATGCGGACATGTGTTATATGCATTATTGTGGTTATGGATTATGGTGGTACCTTGTTATGTGTTGTTATGTGTTATGCACGGTGTATAACCCATTTGGGTGTTGTGGCTCACCGTGTGGCAAATGGGTAGCTTGTGTTTGTTTTCCTCGTATGTTATTTCTTTTCAAGGATGAAAAGTCTTAAGGGGGAGAGGATGTAATGACCCGTGTGTAACCCGTGTGTAAGAAGTTAACCACAAATACCTTGGATGTTGGTGCACAAGTTTGAGGTAAGAGAGGAGCCTAAGAGGGGACTTTTGGGAGGTGCATGTGTCAAGCGATAGCATACATTTATGCCCTAGGAAGATGCTATGCGTTCTAAGGCGGTTTTAAATTTGTTTTGGCTGATCTTGGAGCTCACTTTTGACCTAGTAGATGGCCTCAAACAATTGGCGTGCAAGAACAAAAGTTTCTTAGAATGAGGTCCTCTATTCACCACAGAAATTTCAGAGCATTTGGAGCTGCACGTGAATTCACCCATTTCACGTGCAAGCATATTTTTGCTTCCCAGACCTCTACAAGATGCAAGGAGGCTTGGGGTGAAGTTTGAGTGCATTTGGAGCTGCACACCAATTGGGGAATTGGCGTTCAAATTGGCGTGCAAGCATATTTTTGCATGGTTATCTTGGTTTTGTCATTCTAATCATCTTTTCCCAAAAGACCATGTTGGAATTGTGTATTTTGGTGTGTATGGATGTGGGAAGGTCATAGCTTGTTCCATCAAAACTACGTCGTTTTGATGTTGGGATCCACTTAATCAAAACTACGTCGTTTTGATGTTGTGTTGTCTATATAAGGAGGAGAAGCCCCTCTGTTTTAGGTTTAGGGTTTGTTGCTCCACCCCACCGGCAGAGGAGAGAGAGAGAGAGAGAGAGAGAGAGAGAGAGAGAGAGAGAGAGAGGGAAGGAGAGCTTCCTGGTGGGCTGCCGGAGCGTCTTGCGTGGGTGGTCGGAGCCTTGCGTGGAAGCGGGAGCAGGAGAACATACAAGGTAGGGGTTCTGTTCTTCCTAAATCCTCCTCTGTCCTAGGGTTCTAGGGCAGATTATAGAGTTATATCTGTTTATATATACATATGTAATCCATATATGTGTGATCTCCTATATGGATGTTGGCCTTCAGTGGCATTTTGGTGTGATTCTGTTGTTACATGCTATATGTTCGATGAAATGCCCGTGTGAATATAGCTGTGTGTATATGCCCATTACGTGTTTGGTAATATGTCTGTGTGGCTGGACTTGGGTTTAGTGTATGTATGTATGCTGGGTGTTTGTTCTATGGCCTGAATGGCTGGGTTTGTGCACTTGTGAATGGGTGCACACCAAGTGTTTGGTTTTATGCTTGAGTGACCGTGGTGTGTGTTGTGTGCATGACTGCTATCTGGCCTAAAGAGGCGGTTAAACTACTTTGCCTGAGAGGCGGTTAAACCAGTGGCCTGAAGAGGCAGTTAAACTACTTTGCCTGAGAGGCGGTTAAATCAGTGGCCTGAAGAGGCGGTTAAACTACTTGCTTGAGATGTGTTTTGTTAGCCAGTGTGGCTGGGGCTGGGGTTACGCCCACTTGTGTGATGTTTTGTTTTCTTTTTCTTAATACTATCACGTTGCTACACCTGTGCACATGCATGTAGCCGCTAGGAGCATGGGAAGGGTTGGGGAGACTTGATCCCTACTGAGCTGTGGTTGCTCACCCCTCCTACTGTGTTTGCTTGTTTTCCAGAGACTTACAGGCGTTAGGTGGATACACCAAGATGGAAGACCATAATTATTTTACTCTCTTCCATTTATGTTTTGTTTTTTTTTTTATGGGAATTGATGTAACCCAGTGGGGATGGGATTGGAAAGGATTTTGCTGTAATAAACTGGTTTGGATTGCTTTTATGAACATTACTTTCTTGAATGTGTTGTGGATGTTTAAAATGTTAAATTCTTGATTTGTATCCTAACCCCTTTGCCCTCCGTGTGGGTAAAAGGGGAGTCACGTACCAGTTTCCTCATGTTGGAAATCCGGGGGGTGACACCTGATGAGAACATTTTATATATATATTTTCCCCTTCTTTTATCTATTTTTATAGCAAAATTCTAATATAATTAGATGTCATTTGTATAAATATATGTTGTTTTTCCCTTTTTGTATGTTTTGGTGTGTATTGGTGTGTTTTTATAGGTTGCATCAGTTTTGGTCCAAACAAGAGTTGAAAAAGGGCGAAACGGGCATCAAATAATGTTGGACAGCTAAAAGGATTTTTACACAGGCCATGGCGACGCAGTGCCTGACCATGGCAGGCGTCTTTCACCGTTCACGTCGAAGTTCTCGCCGTGGCCACAAAATTAATGGCCGCCGACCTTCATAAACATTTCGGATCTCATCGCCGTGGCCACGGATTTTAGTGGCCATGGCCTTTGACGGTTTCTTATTAATTTCTAGTTAATATTCTACCATTTTTGGTAACGCGTTTGGCATTAAAAAGACCTGTGCAATCCGTGGTTTGGGGGAGAAAAACTCAGGAAATACTATCAAAAAACGTCTTAAGGAGAAAAGGAGGAGGAAATAGAGTCAGACATTGAAGAAAAGGGCCAATTTCTTGGAGATCAAAGGAGCGACATTGGTAATTCGCGTGCGACGATCCTTTGCCCCTTAATTTGTAAGAAATTTTCCCTTTAATTTGTATGGCATTCTCAGCCATGTGTGGCTAATTTTCTTGTCTAGGGATTGGGAGTAGCCCAATCCCAATTGATTATTCTTTGCAATGATAATGTGATTGGAAAATTATTCTCTCTAATTCTTTATCTCCTTCTGGCATGAAATTATTATTGTGATTCGTTTGAATAAACAAATTGCATTCCTCAAATAATTAATTGAAGAATCGAAAGATAAAAATTAATTATTAGATCCCCGGAATGAGAATTGGGCTTAGTGTGTCACGAAAGTAGGCCACCATCCTAATGGGAAAATTGATTATCACATGAATTTTAATGGGTTTGATTTTATTACAGTGTACCACGAAAGTAGGACGTTGTTAAAATCAAATACGTCGTTATTCTTACGAAAGTAGTTGACGATTGCAGACGGATAAATCACCCTTAAGAAGAAAGAGAGAATTAATTCAATTATTTTAAAATGCAGGAATAGGAAATTAGGGATCGGTGAAACCATAAATCCCTAGGCGTTTATCCCATTTGATTTCTCCCCAATTCAAAACCAAAATTGCTTTAATTTAATTTAATTCATTTGCATTGTTTTTAATCACTCAAATTTTTAATCAATTGCTTAGACAATTAGCGCGTGAGAATTTTAGGAATTCCTAACCCTTGTCCCTGTGGGATCGACCCGCAATCATTGGCTACACTACATTGACGCCGTTGCTTTGCAGTAAAGCGGTAAAAAAAACTGCTATCAAATTGGCGCCGTTGCCGGGGACAACGGCTTTGTTTAGGAAACTTAAGATTCAAACCATAGCAAATTGGACTAGGCACGTTTGTTTGTTTGTTTGTTTATTTGTTTATTCATTTTTTTTTATTTTATTTAATTTGATTGTTTAGATTTATTTATTTATTTATTTATTTTAGGAGAATATCTTATTTTATTTTATTTTATTTTCATATAGAATTTTTGTTTTGTTTGTTCTTGATTGTTTTTATTATTTTATATATTTGTTTTATTTTGTTCTTCAAATTGTTCGGTATTGTGCTTGGGTTTTGTTTGCTTTTGATCTGTGCAGAATAGTTGATGACCCGTTCGGGGGACGATAATCTAGTTGCCTACGATTCTGAAATCGAACGAACTCTAAGAAGGCTGAGGCAAACACGTAGGGGAGAACCCATCGAATCTATTCCTGTCCCTTTGGAATCCGCCTTCCTTGAAGAAGCTCTGAGTGCTTCACCATTACAAATTTCCACGTCTCCCCCAAGACCAGGAAGAATGGCTGATGATCGGGCGAGTGAAGGATTATTCTAGACCCAAGGCAGCAGGCATGGCTACCGGGATAACAAGACCCGCGATTGCTGCCAACAATTTTGAATTGAAACCAAGCAATGATTTCCTTGGTGAGCCAGTCCCGGTTCGTTGGTTCATCAACAGAGGATCCCCAAATGCATCTCCGGGACTTCATCGATAAATGCGCTACCTTTCAATATAATGGAGTGACCGAGGATGCGAAATTAATGCGGCTTTTTCCTTTTTCGTTGGCTGGAAGGGCGAAGGTATGGCTCCATGCTCGCCGCCTACTATTACCACATGGGATCGGCTTTCGCAGGCCTTTTTCGCCAAATATTATCCGCCGGGGAAGACCGTGGGAATCAGGAATCAGCTGACAATGTTTTTTCAGCCGGAAGATGAGCCATTACATGATGCTTGGGAACGCTTCAAAGACCTATTGATATCGTGTCCCCACCACGTGCCTGGAGAAATGGCTCTTAATTCAATCCTTTTATCAAGGATTGAATTATTCAACGAGAGGAATGGTGGATGCAACGGCAAATGGGGCGTTAGTGGAAAAACCCGTTGACGAAGCATGGGATTTGATTGATAAAATAGCCTTGAACACACAAAGCGGTGGTCTAGTGTGCGAGCCTTACCCAAAAGTGGAGTTACAGAACCTAAAAAGCATGAGGTTAACTCTCTAGACCTCTTGGTCGCCCGGGTAGAAACTCTTACAAAGAAGATTGATCGGATGGGCAACACCGCATTGGAACAGGTTTTAGCTTGTGGCATTTGTGGCTCTCGACCATGCAACGAAGCTTGTTACATTATTGAGGCATCTCCAAAGGAGACGGTGCAGATATCTTTGGCACAAATCCAAACCAGCAACATCAGAATTTTTATAATCCTAACTGGAAGAACCATCCAAACCTCTCCTACCGAAGCCAAAATGTGCTAAATCCTACCCAAACAGCATCTCGTCCACCTGGTTTCGGCCAACAATCATATCAACAGTCCAATTTCCGGCCATCAAACCCACAACGATCTGGCCGTCATCACAACAAGAACTGGAATCTTCATCCCAGGTTATCCAACTGGAGAGCCTTGTGGCTACTTTTGTTGCCGCGCAAGTGACACAAAACCAAGTCGTGTCAGAATCATTTAAACAAGTCAACACATCCATTGAAACATTGGCCACGAGAATAAGTTGATCGAGAATCAAGTGGCTCAATTGGCTCAACAAGTGAACAAATTGACAACCACTTCTTCCAATGATATGCCGGGACAGCCACTCAACCCCAGAGAACATTGCAATTCCATTACCTTGAGGAATGGAAAACAGGTTGAGGGTCTCGCAAGTGCTACAGGAAGAGAAGAAGGGGATGCTGCCATACAAGGGGATCAACCCACTGAACCACCACAACCAGCAGTTTCTCGGGACATTAGTGAGAAGCAGAAAGAGGCTGCACCGACTCCTACTTCATCTTCCTATCAGCCCCCAGTCCCGTTTCCTCAACGGTTGGTGAATATAAAGCAGGATCAACGGTTCAAGAGGTTTCTAGAGATGCTAAATCAACTCTATCTAAACATCCCTTTCCTCGAAGCCTTGGAGAATATGCCCTCATATACTAAATTCTTTAAGGAAGTTATTTCGGAAAAAGGAAATATGGGGAGCATGAGATTTTGACCCTAACCGAGGCATGCAGCGCAGTGCTTATGAATCCATCCCCTCAAAAGCTTAAAGATCCGGGCTGCTTTTCTATCCCATGTATGGTGGGTGAGCAGCGCTTTCGTAAGGCTTTATGCGATTTAGGGGCCAGCGTCAGTTTAATGCCACTTTCGGTTTATGAGCAGCTTGGCCTGGGAAAGCTTGCTCCCACTTCGGTTACTCTGCAGCTGGCCGATCGTTCGGTAAAGTACCCAGTTGGTATAGTGGAGGATGTTCCACTACGAGTGGGAAAGTTTTATATACCCACAGATTTCGTGATCTTAGAGATGGAGGAAGATGCTCGGATTCCTTTAATCCTGGGCAGACCCTTCCTTGCCACAGCCGGGGTCGTTATCGACTGTAAAAAGGGTGAACTCACCTTAAATATCAGTGGTGAGAAAATTGAGTTCAACCTTTCCGAAGCTTTGAGGAAACCAGACTTAAAGGAGGAGTGTTACCACCTGGACCTTTTGGAAAATCTATTGGAGGAAGCACGAATTGCACCACACTTTGAGGACCCATTGCTAGAGTGCTTGGTTCTAGACGGAGTCCTAACTCGCCAATGGAGCAAGAGCAGAGGTGGCCAAAGAGCTTGATGTCAATCCCCCGTTACCACGGCGAAAAATTCATATCCAGGCACTCCAGGATAAACCCTTGGAAATGGTAGCCAGCAGAGGCAAGGACTTAGAACTTAAGCCACTCCCATCACACTTGAGGTATGAATTTCTTGGTGCTGAAAATTCATGTCCTGTAATTGTGAGTAATTATTTGACTTTGCATGAAAATGAGAAATTATTGTCTGTGCTTAAACAACACCATAAAATCATAGGCTATTCCATTGATGATTTAAAGGGAATTAGTCCTGGCTTTTGCATGCACAGAATACATTTACAGGATGATGTTAAGACCTCTAGGGAACCTCAAAGGAGGTTGAACCCTAAAATGAAAGAGGTAGTGGAGAAAGAAATATTAAAATTACTCGTTGCCGGTGTCATCTACCCAATATCCGATAGTGAATGGGTCGGTCCCGTTCAAGTCGTACCCAAAAAGGGTGGGATGACAGGTTGTGCAAAATGACAAAGGTGAGTCCACCTCCACTAGGACTGTCACGGGATGGCGCATGTGTATAGACTATAGAAAATTAAATAATGCCACCCGTAAAGACCATTTTCCACTACCTTTTATTGACCAGATGCTTGAGAGGCTAGCTATGCATACTCATTTATGTTTTCTGGATGGTTATTCTGGATTCTTCCAAATTCCTATTCATCCCGATGACCAACAGAAAACAACATTCACCTGCCCTCACGGCACTTATGCATATAGGCGCATGCCCTTTGGGTTATGCAATGCACCGGCTACTTTTCAGCGGTGTATGATGGCCATATTTTCAGGATTCATCGAGCGTATTATGGAAGTCTTCATGGATGACTTCTCGTATATGGTGATTCTTTTGATAATTGTCTGCACAACCTTTCTCTTGTTTTGCAAAGATGTGAACAGTACAATTGGTTCTCAACTTGGGAAAAGTGTCATTTTATGGTACGCGAAGGCATAGTACTTGGACACCTTATTTCAGAGAATGGTATACAGGTCGACAAGGCCAAGGTTGATATTATTGAGAAATTGCACCCTCCCAAGTCAGTATCCGGCATCCGTAGTTTCTTGGGACATGCGGGCTTTTATCGACGATTCATTCACAATTTTTCACGCATAGCCCGACCACTTACGACCCTTTTGGCCAAGGATACGATTTCAATTTTGATGAAGCCTGCGTGGAATCCTTTGAGAAGCTCAAGAAGGCACTTGTTTCAGCCCCTATTCTCCAAACCTTGATTGGGAAATTCCATTTGAAGTCATGTGTGACGCTAGCGACTATCTTGTAGGAGCTGTTTTGGGGCAACGCAAAGACAAGAAAACACATGTGATTTATTATGCTGGACGGACACTTGACGCAGCTCAAGCCAATTACACCACCACGGAGAAAGAATTTTTAGCGGTGGTATTTGCAATGGACAAATTTCGATCTTACTTGGTTGGCTCCCCAGTCATTGTCTATACTGACCACGCTGCCATTCGTTATTTGATGGCGAAAAAGGACGCCAAACCACGATTAATTCGTTGGGTTTTGCTCCTTCAGGAATTTGATTTGGAAATCCGGGATAGGAAGGGCTGTGAAAATTCAGTGGCTGATCACCTTTCCAGGCTCGCCCTTGAGCCTCAAGCTGACACTAGCCACGACATTATTAATGATTCCCTCCCTGGTGAACAGCTCCTCAGTATTGTTTCTGCCCCGTGGTATGCAGATTTTGCCAATTACATTGTTAGCAATCTTTTACCATCAGGGCTGACTCCTCAGCAAAAGAAAAAATTTTTGAAAGATGTGAAGCATTACTATTGGGAAGATCCTCTATTGTTCAAGAGAGGATCAGATGGTATTTTTCGTCGTTGTGTGCCCTTTGAGGAAGTACAATCCATCCTTACTCATTGTCATTCTCATCCGAGTGGAGGACATATGGGATCTTCGAAGACAGTTGTTAAAATTCTCCAATGCGGTTTCTATTGGCCGACCTTATTCCGTGATGACCATGCCTTTGTTACAGCATGTCCTCAATGCCAACGGACCGGAAATATTTCTCACCGTCAGGAGCTTCCTCAACATGGCCTTTTAGAAGTCGAGATATTTGATGTGTGGGGATTGGATTTTATGGGTCCTTTTCCACCCTCCAACGGAAACCGATACATTCTTGTTGGCGTAGATTACGTTTCCAAGTGGGCAGAGGCTATAGCATCACCTACCAACGATGCTAAGGTCGTACGGAAATTTTTCCAACATATCATCTTCCCACGATTTGGATGTCCACGAGTTGTCATTAGTGATGGAGGCTCTCACTTTACTTGCCATCAAACAGAGACCTTGTTTAAAAGGTACCATGTTCAGCATCGAGTCTCCCTTGCTTATCATCCTCAGACCAGTGGGCAGGTGGAAGTCACTAACCGCCAAATTAAACTGATCCTGGAAAAGACAGTCTCTTGTTCCCGCAAAGATTGGTCACAGAAACTCCACGATGCACTATGGGCCTATCGTACCGCTTACAAAACCCCAATTGGTATGTCTCCATATAGGCTTGTCTATGGAAAATCATGCCACCTACCTGTTGAGTTGGAGCATAGGGCGTTTTGGGCAGTTAAGGCCCTTAATTTCGATTTCAAGGCCGCCGGTGAGAAGCGACTTTTGCATCTCCAGGAGCTAGAGGAACTTCGTCTCGATTCATATGAAAATGCACAGATTTATAAAGAGCGCACTAAGCGGTGGCATGATCGTCACATTCAGCGTAGACAGATTCATGTCAACGACTTGGTGCTACTATACAATTCCCGTTTGCGTTTATTCCGGGTAAGCTTAAATCCCGATGGACCGGTCCTTATCGCGTCATCTCGGTTGCTCCACATGGTGCTGTAGAAATTTGGAGTGAGGCCTCTGGTTCTTTCAAAGTTAATGGACAACGATTGAAGATTTATTTCACTGGTGCTCCTGTTGACAGTGGTGAGCTCCATCACCTCTCACCTCCCATCTCCACGCAATGATACGGATGCGGACGTCGAGCTTGTGACGTTAACCAAAGCATTTTTATGGGTGACCTTTCCCCCATGGTATCCTTTTTCCTATTTTATTTACGGGCTATCTATTTTACTTAATTCTCTGAACTATTATTATGTTTTGGTTTGTAATAACAGTAAAAAGCGGGTGAATCCACATTTTTCAGAAGCCGCGGCCGCAAAACTCGCCCGGCTATGGCAGGCGTGGTCCTCTTTTTTTTTTACGAAAAGAGACACGTAATAAAAAAAAACGCTAAAGCAATAAGTCAATAGTAATAATAACAAAAAAAAAGGGGCGCGCGACCTAAGTCCAACCCAACCCTCGCCGACCACTTTTTCTTCTCTTTCATAATTCACTCTCTCTCTCTCTACCCGACGGCTGACTCCACGCACGACGCTACAGTTGCGACCGCTTGCCAGCCCCCCGCTCTGGTTCCTCCGGCCGCCCCTGCAAGTCGCTCGCGCCTCCTTCCTCTCTTCTTTCATCTCGGTCGTTCTCCCCATCCCCGATTTCAGGTATTTCGCTCCACCTTTTTCCTGTTCATCCTTCCTTCCCCTTTTCTTGAGTATTGTGCCTTTGTAAATCGATGGATCTTGTGGTGTTCTTCACGAAATCAGGACGTTTCCTCCTTACGTGCAGTATTGTTGACATGGGAATTGCACGTTGTGTTTATGCGTTTTTAGCCTCTGTTGCTGTTATGCTTTCTTTACTGTCTTTCACTTATTTGGCATAATAAAAAAAAATACTAATAACACGCCATGCTCTGTCGTTTTCCTACAAACAACCTGCAAATTTAAAAACATTTGGTTTCTTCTCTTTTTATTATTATTCTTATTTCATTGGGATGCTTGGATGCCTTGTCGTTTTCTTTGTTTCTCCTGTGTGCAGGATGGTACGCCCCAAACGTCAGAGACACTCCAACAATCGATTCACCTCTGCTGAGGCTGAGGCAGCCTATCAGGACTTGCTCCGTATGCCTATCATTCTGAACGGTCCTTGCGGACTGTTGACGTGGTGTCCATGAGCGACCTCCTTCATGCTCTAGGATGGGACACCTTCGCCCGTCGTTCTATGGAGGCCGTTGTTCCCCTTGTTCGCGAATTCTACGCGAACAAAGTTAATCAAGACACGCTACCTGGATGGCTCCTTTGAGGTTATGGTTCGCAATGTTTCGGTGGTAGTTTCGTCGATCATCTTAACTCCATTTATGATCTACCGACGATTTCCGAAGCTGATCTACTTGCTAGCCGTACTACTCACGCCGCGCTCGATGATATTAAATCTTGTATTGCTGCCCCATGGGCCCAATGGACGGTTACTTCCTCCGGGGTACCCACTCGTCTCTCCCGGCATTATTTACATCGAGAGAACAGGGCATGGCAGGCTTTCATCTCTACCCGCATTCTGCCTACGTCCCACTTGAGTGATATGTCGCTTCGGGCTACCCGGCTTCTTTATGACATTCTTCAGCGGCGACCCATCCCTGTCGCCTCTTGTATCCTCGCCGAGCTTCAGGCTACCGATCATGCTAGTTCTTCCCTTATTTTTCCGGCCCTCATTACTCGGTTATGTTTGGATTCGGGTGTCTCTGTTCTTTCAGCGGAGGAAGTTCTTCCCGTGCCGCCACCACTCTCCGATAGTCGGATACGCCTCTTTGGTGATCCTCCTGATCGCCCTTCCTCCACTGACCGCTCTTCTGTTGGTCCCAGTTCTCGTTCACGGCCAGGCCGTCCTCCGGGGTTTCTTTCGAATATGGCCATCCTCGAGCAGGGTTTTGCCGATCTCCGGCTTGGTCAGCAGCGTCTCCAGGACGGGCAGGCCCGTTTACTGTCTCATCTTGATCATTTTCCTGATGTTCGTGGTCCCACTCCTACTGCCTCTCTTCCCTGCGATTACCCTTCCGGTCGGGCTCTCACACGGTTTATGATCGCCACTCGTGCTTCTCCGGAGGACCTGACCTACCAAGTGCGCCAGCGGCGTCGTCGAATCGTCGTTTCAGCATCACACTTCCCGCTATCTTGAGTACTTTGCTCGCTTGGGTGATCTTCCTGCTGGTCCCTTCCCTACTGATGACGACAATTCCAGTGACGATGATCCTTCTTCCCCTGTTGCTTAGCATCTGGTTTGCATTTTCTTTCTTTACCCCCCCTCCCCTCTCTGTCCCTGTTCTTTTCTGTTTCTGTGCTTGTGCGGACACTGTGCACTCCCAGTGTGGGGGAGGGTTATTTTCTGTTATGTGTTTTATTATGTCTATTGTGTGACCATATGCAAATTCGACCAACCCTTGGAGATGTTATTTGTTTTTCATCTTTATGCATGTTTCTACATTATGGGATGTTGCGTAATGTGGGTTTTTGCTGGATAATCTTCTAATATGCCCGTCGTTTCCCTTTATGCTTGGAATGATATTTTTCATTTGTTTAAGCTTAAACTTTGGAAATGCTATACATGGTTGAATGGTAAACGCTTTATTTTTGCTTGGAGCTGTGTGATTGAGAGCGATACAGTTTTCCATGTTTCCTCCTTTATTTGTGTGTATCCTCCTGGTTGATGAGCTTTGGCAAGTGTATTGCATGTCGCACTATGGTGATTGGTTTTGGTCCGTATGGAATGGGTTGGAGTCACATTGTCACTTTGCAAGGTACCACTTTTCTGATGCTCTATTAGTTTTGTTGTTCATGATCCTGGATGTTCTAATCTGTTCCAGGAAGCCATATTGTTCTTTCTATTGCGTATTCTCTCTTGAAAAAAAAAAAAAAAAAAAAAAACAATGTGGGTGCCCACCCCTCCTAGGAGCATGGGAAGGGTTGGGGAGACTTGATCCCTACTGAGCTGTGGTTGCTCACCCCTCCTACTGTGTTTGCTTGTTTTCCAGAGACTTACAGGCGTTAGGTGGATACACCAAGATGGAAGACCATAATTATTTTACTCTCTTCCATTTATGTTTTGTTTTTTTTTTATGGGAATTGATGTAACCCAGTGGGGATGGGATTGGAAAGGATTTTGCTGTAATAAACTGGTTTGGATTGCTTTTATGAACATTACTTTCTTGAATGTGTTGTGGATGTTTAAAATGTTAAATTCTTGATTTGTATCCTAACCCCTTTGCCCTCCGTGTGGGTAAAAGGGGAGTCACGTACCAGTTTCCTCATGTTGGAAATCCGGGGGGTGACACCGTAGGTCCCCTATGTGGATGGTTAACCCAGGTCCCATATGTGACGGGTTGTCGATGGGGTACCGTGGGTCCCACATATGGCAGTTTAGTAGTAGCTGAAATTCCCGAGTATGGTGGCGGGAATTTCATAGATGGTTGTTTTACCGACGAGCCTTAAATGATGTGAAATGAGTTGTAATGGTTTCTCTGTGATTGGTTGGTATTTATTTGTGTTGAAATGTGATACTACACCGGCACATGCATTCACTGATCATATAGACCTAGAGACTTGAGATTAAGGGACAATGGAGATGGGGTTCACCTACTGGGCACTCGTGCTCACCCTACTTTATTTTTATCTTCCTACAAGTTGTAGGGAGTAGCAGGTGGAGCCATAACGGAGCAGGCCGGGGCACCCTTGGCGTAGGATTCCTTTATGGACTTACTTTTCATTTGGTTATTTGTTTATTACTCCGGACTTGGGCCATGACAGTTGTATTAACTTGGATTGCTGGATCTTGTTACTCAGTAATTTTGACCGCATTGTTAGTTTTTTTTCTTTTTTTGGTTGATTACATGTACTTGGATCATTGGTAAGTACAATGCTACCCCCGTTGTAATATTGTACGGGATTGGATCAGTCTCTAACCCCTCGAACCTTAGAGTGGGCGTGAGGGGCGTCACGTTCCTGATTCTGTGAGTGCTCAGAATTTGGGGGCGTGACAAAAGAATCACCAATAGATCACATCATCAGGATAGTTTATCCACAAAAGGACTCAGCATATCCACCACGATCCCAAACAGGATCTACAACACATCAGGACATAACTTGTCCATGATCCTCAACATGATCCTAATAATTGGATGCAACCTATTTACACTAGGACATAACTTGTCCATGATCCTTAGTAGAATCCCATTAGTACAACATTAGCTCATCAGGTTGTATTCTCACCTAACAGAGTACATCACAATCTCAGGTACCCAAGCCACCTGTCACACCCACCGAGTGTTGGACCCCATTTTGACTAGGTTGGGTTACGACCATACTCAACAAGGAAACCCCAAGTCGAGGACTTCTTTGATAATACTCCAAAATGCCTCAAGACTAGAACCAAGTTGTAAAGACTCGTATTTGGGTAGTCTTGAGAGATAGTCATTCTATGGGAATGTAACTATCAGGACGGTAGTGTAGCCGTCAATGTGAGCATTTTGACTGTACTTGGGCCCGATTCCGAGTCGGGGCCCCGTTTGACCTGATTGTTGACTTTTCAGGGTCTATTGGTTGACTTTGCGTTTGAGCGGTCATTTGGGTGTACTAATATCTGTGTAGTATTGTGCTCGTCATTTCGAGCGTTTTGACTGTAGTTTGACTCAATTTGGAGTTCGGGACCTTGGAGGTTAATTATTGACTGGGTCAATGGTTGACTAGGTCGATTGACCGGCAAAAATATAAATAGGGGAAAGAGAGCTTCCACGTTACGTTTTAGCATTTCTGCATCTGCGTTGGAGAGCTTAGAGAGAGAAAGAGAGAAGGAAGCTTGGAGGCCTTGGCGATTTGGGGCGTTTTGAGCTCGTTCAAGCATTAAGAATCATTCCAGGTAGGTGTTCCCTTGATTCTTCACCCTTTTCTTGCTGTTTTTTTGGATTAACATGTAAGAATTTGATGAAATCATGCAAATTCGTGTTGAACCCTAGAAATTGGGGGAAAACCAATTTTGGGTTGAATCTTGTATTTAAATGCGTTCTGAGGGGTAAGACGTGATTTAAAACCTAATATATAGTATTAGGTATGAGTTTTATGAGATTCCGGGTTGAATCCAGACGAGAAACAGGTGAAAAACGATGATGAACAGTAACTGTCGTGAACTGGGTAGAGAACAGCCGATGAGATCGACTGGAAATTGAAAATTTCGAATGTGTAGTTTCGAAGGTTCGAAGGTAGGTTCGATGTAAAGTAATTTCGAGTGTCGAATGTGAAATTTTCGAGTGTCGTTTCGAAGGTTCGAAGGTACTTCGAAGGGGAGTTTTGAAGGCAGTTCATGGGTACTTCGAAGGTATATATACTTAAGTTACAATGTAAATAACGAAATACCCCCCATTTGGATTCAAAGAAAAATACTAGAAAAATTAATTCCCATTATTTCAAAATGTGAAATTTGGGATTTAGTGTAAAATCTCGGAAAAACCCAAAAGTTCGTAGTGGTGAATTTTTGGAAAGTGGGGTTAGACATCTCAGAAAAATCCCCAAAAATCAGATTATCTTATTTATGCTATGGGAACCCAATGCCGGGACTTTTAATTTCAAGAAAATAGCTGCTATGGGTACTTCCTTCATAAATCAAGGATTGAGGATTTACTTGTGGAGACTGGCTACAGTTCCAAAGGAAATGTCGAGAATGACATGCCATACTCATGTTAGTATGTTGATGTGGGGTATTGGGGCATGGACTCCGTGACTTGTTTGGGTTCTCACCGTGATGCACCGATGGTGCTATGTGGTTGACATGGCAGGCATATGCACCGATGGCACGCCGGTGTGGTGACCGTGTCCGGGCATATAAGCGCCGTGGTAGTAGGCCGAGTGCCCGAGCTGGAATCCTAGTGAGGATCGTGGACAAGTTGTCTGTGTGGGCGGCTAGGTCCTGATGTTTGTTTGCAGGCCGAGTCCTGATGATTGTGCACACTATACGGTGCACGAGTACACGAGCATGTAGTATAGACTTGTATGTTTGCATGATGTGGAGTGTCGGGGTCACCTAGCGAGCTTGTCGCTCACCCCTACTTGTTGTTTACCTTTTTCAGGTGTGACCCGAGACTAGTGGAGGACTTTCTTCCAAGAGGACGTGCCCATTACTCGATGTATGATGCGATCGTATTCGTATTCTGTATTGTGTATTGTATTATGTTTGTATCCCGGACATGGGTCCTGGTGGACGATTGTATTTGCATCTTGTTTGTGATGTGATGTCGGTATGATTGTTTGACTTAATGTGTGCATGATGATATATGGGAAAGTACAGGATTACCCTTGATGTATGACTGTACAGGGTTGCATATTTGAGACAGCACCCGCGGTATAGTCTCTATTGGTGCTAGTCACCAACCCCTTGACCTTTCGGGTGCGGGCAAGGGGAAGTCATGTACCCGGTTCCGGGTTCCCTGGAATTCGGGGGCGTGACACAGGTGATAGATGAGAAAATTTTAAGACTGGCACACTTGACCGCACTGAATTTGGAGTATAAATGAAAAAGTTATGACCAAGTCAAACTTGGTTAAAACTCAAGAATCATCATCAACTTAGTGATGTCATCATCGGCTTAGTGACATCATCATAAGGCCTTCAATATCTCCCAAAAAAATGCCGAGATACAATGAATCTAAAAGGGGGAATATCGACCAATTAAATTGATCAATTTAAATTGACCAATGTCAAGATTAAATAATTAGATTGATCAATTGATTGATTGATTAATTGATTAATTGATTGAATGAGTGATTAATCAATTGATTGAATGAGTGATTAATCAATTGATTGATTGATTGATTAATTAAATAATTGGTTGATTGATTAATTGATTGAATGACTGATTAATTAATTAATTAATTAAATGATTGATTAATTGATTGAATGATAAAATAATTTGATTGATTAATTGATTGTTTGATTGATTGAATGAATAATTGATTAAATGATTGATTGATCGATTGATTTTCAATTAGATAGTATATAAAATTAAAAAGATTTGATTAATTGATTAATTGTTTAATTAAGTGAATGTTTTGATGGATTGTGTATCAAATATATAATAAAATTTGTTTAATATGAAAATAATTAAATTATTTGTAGTTATGTTTTTTGTTGTAGTAATTAAAATATAATAAGTCATTGTGGTAATTAAAATAATATTAAATGTGAGTTGGGAAAAGTGAAAAATGTCAAATGTAAACAACTATAAAGATGTTTTTAATGGCAATTTTACATGGATTTTTTTAAAATGTCAGCATTTTAATTACTTTTACTTAACTTTTTCTGGTGTTTTTTAATGATTTTTTATAGTGTTTCATAAAAATGCCAAAACATTGATTAAACCAAAGTTGACATTTTTTAAAAAACGTTTTTTTATGATTTCTGAAAGGGATGCATTAAAAACTTATGTAGTTAACCTAGTTTATAACTAGATCTACGCAAACCTGACATCATCATGGCCATGCTAATACAAGATTAATGAGGGAAAAAACCAAAAAAAGTGTTGATTGTTTTTCTAAAGTTTTGAATAGTATAGGAAGGGGGGGGGGGGGGTGGGCTGAACAAGTGATAGGACATTTGGTAAATGATTTTTTTTTTTTTTTTGTGTTTTGATTTCATGTTTTTTTTATTTTATTAGAGTTGAAGTTTGAATTCTAATTCTGTAAAAAAATTGAAAATAGAGAAAATGTGCGTTTAAAATAATATATTTTTAAAAAAATTGGGTTTGATAAAATTGGAAAACGAGATAAAAAAAGTAAATTAAATTTCATAAAAAAAGGTTTGGGTTCGAAAATAAAAAATACCTTAAAAGGTTTTTTAAAACAATTGTTGGTCATAATTTATTTAAATCGCTATTTAAACAAGGTATTACTTTATTTTCCAATCATGATAAGGTTGCAAATTTTGTTTTAAAAACACAAAATCACCATTTTGATTTTATAACCAAATATCAAGTTAAAATCTATTTTTTTGTCAAATTTAATATCTTGAGTGTATCTTCAACAAAAACTCTTTATATCCAAAAAAAAAAGAAGTTAAATCTCAATTAAGATCAACTCTAATAAACTCTTTATTATTTATAAATAAAGAGTCAAATAATATTAAATTATTTTTTACTTTCTACGAGAATAAAAAAAGTCTAATTTTTATTTGTGAAGAGTAATAAAACAACTCTTCATTTAATATTATGATATTTTGTTTATCTCTCATCATTCTTTATTCTTTTACATGCATTAATATAAAAAGATTTAAAAAATTAAATTAAATTAAAAAAATAATTATTTTAATTAACATAAAGATAAAATAGAAATGAGTATTAGAATTGAAATGTAAAATAAATAAAAATATTATTCAAATGTAAAAATAAAATAAAGAATATCTTGGAATTACTTTAATACATTTGAACACATTTTTCATTCTTCTCTTTTTATTCGAAAAATGCTACCATGAGTATATATTTTTGAATAGTTCTTATTTATTTTTTAAAATTATTTTAAAATAATTTTATCTTGAGTAAAATAAATAAAATAGAAAATAGAAGAGAAAATAAATTAAAATTTTAAAATATTTTAATTAAAAATGAAAATAAAATAAAAAGTAATAATGAAATTCAATTTGTAAAATGTGAAAATAGTATTGGAATGGCAAGCGGGAAGCAAATTCCAAAGACAAAACTAGGACAAAAGGAAAACAAACTAATCTCGAGGGGCTCGTTTGAATAATAACCAATAATATAACCAATGCATATAAAAAAAAATGGTGACGGGAAATTATCGCAAACGTTTCACATGCCGGCGTCCAAAGCCCAAAACCTAAGCTCTCTTGTGCGCACGGCCGTCGCCACCAAAACCAGATCCGCCACCGCCGCTGCCGGAGAATCAGCAGGTGCGCAGTTGGCGTCATTTTTCAGTGGATCCTCCTCGTCGTCTTTGGCTAGCTCGACCGCAAATCAATCCGATGCATGCACCAAAACGGGTCATCATCGACCCAACAAGTCTTCTTCCCTGGGAGCCGCCAGTGTCTCGGACCTCCGGAAACTGAATTTGGAGACTGAGTCGCCTTCCGGTGCGTGCGCATTTGTGACTAAAGCTTTTTTTGAGCTGACAGTTTTTTTTTTTGAAAGTTGTCACTTCTTTCACGAAAGCTGCCCAACGTCTATGCAGTGGTTGCTTTGGGTTATGGAAGCCCATTTGATGCTTTCAATGCCAATTCGGTTTCAATTGTGAATTTTAGTCAGAAGCAGAGATGTACCTAGGATATGAAAACTGAATAATCTCTACCCAACTGCAAAAAATGGATATTAAACTGAGCAGGGTTTTGAATCATTTTGCTGTTATTTTCGTTGTCTAAGTGTCTTTTGTTTTGTTTTTTCCATGACCCAGATGAACCCGCCAGGAAACTATCAGAGAAGATAACTTCTATGTTGTGTGGTAAGTGTCTGTTACCCGAAGAGGCATAAATGGCCAAGCACATGCTTATTTATAATTTTCCAGCATTTCGTATGATGTATTTATTCTCTGCTCTTATACCTGGCATAGCGTAGTGTGGTTTTGTTTGTAATCTGATCACATATACTTCTAGTGAGAAGAAAAGAGAGAAATTTCAGCGGCTATATTCATCTAATGGGCCAATTTTTATGCACATTGGTTTGTGGGAACTACAAATTTTTGTGATCCAAAATGCAAAATGTTTATATTAATTGCTCCTTTGGATTTTGTAAGTATCTTGTACAAAAAAACTTATCCTCCCCATGCTGTCGTTTCATAATGCTTAACCTAATGTCATTTTATCACTTCTATTATGGCCTCTTTTCAACTTATTTGATAATTTATTTTTCAAATTGTAGGTGATTTACCTATCAATTCTGGCAGTTCTCTTGGTTCGGAGTTTAATGATAAGGAGAAAGCTCTGGACACACCTCTTAATGTACCATGGTTTTCGAGTTTCACCAACAAAAACATATCATTAAGGAGGAAAGAAATGTCTCGTGAAAGAAAACAGAAATGGACTTTCAAGAATTCACAAACTAACCATCTTAAGCGGTTAGTTTCAATGTGTGGAGACAAACTAGGAACAGAAGCTACCCTTTCGGTGTTCGGTAGATTGGGAAGAGAAAATGGCGTGAAAGAATACAATGCTTTAATAGGACTATGCATAGCGAAGGCAAAGAGCACTGATGATGAAGAAGCTGCTTTACAACAAATTTACCTGGCTTCTCAGGTTTTTCATTCAATGAAGGAACAGGGTCTTCAAATAGAAGATGAAACTTATGGCCCCTTTCTCATGTTTTTGATTGACATGGGTATGACAGGTGAATTTCATGATTTTTGTAAAATGATTAAAGGTGTGAATCCTAGTTCATTTTCAAGATTAGGCTACTATGAGATGCTGCTTTGGATTAGAGTCAGCAATAAGGAAAAGATTCAGGAGCTCTGTAATTACATTGCAGCTAATGAGGGTGGTGACTCGTCCAATATATTGGGTATGTAGATTTGCATCTTGTGATGCTTATTTTTTGGTTTTTTTATTGTTTTGATTGATGTGATGCTTTTTCCATGCAGTATTATTAGAAAATAGTTGCTAAGTCCCTTAATTAGAGTTAGATGTTGCATCACGTAGCATGTGAGAGTGAAATTATTAATACTATATATACAAAATGGGTGCTATTGTATATACAAATAGTAGTTGCTGCTGCTATGTTACTGTTTTGTTGCTTAAGCTGGACATGATTTTGGGTCAACTAGAACTTGAAGTGTTGAGTTAATTTTTTGATAACATTTTTGTTGCAGTTTTGGTATCAGGATTAGGTAATCTGAACTATTATGTATGTTTATGAATGGGTGTGTATATTGCTTCGTGCGAAGTTGATTTTGTGCATTTATGTAAAAAGTTTATTCCTATGAACAACTGAGGAAGCGATGTTTCATGCTTAATCTTACAAACAGCCAAACCCACTATGGATGCAATCACTGTGGAGGCAAGCCTAACTTCAATGAAAACCCATGTGGAAGACATTTAGGAACCAAGTTCTCTTTCTCTCTTCTTTTGTTTGGGGAAAGATCTTCTCCTTTGAAAACTGGTAGAGCTCAAGAGAGTCTAGATATATTATAGTTCCCAGATAACTATTATTGATGCACATTTTCAAGTAGATAACATTTGAGTGTTTAAATAAAAGTTTAAAGTGGTTTATCAAAATAAAAATAAAAAGAAAAGTTTAAAGTAGTGTCAATGCAACCTGAAAATTGACAGCCTGGGCTGACTATGAGACTATAAATATCTTCCTATTATTATTATTGTTATTTAAATTTTTTTCCTGTTGCATTAGAACTGCCTTAAATTGACTGTTAGTGGATCAGTCATTATTTAAACTGACTTTTTTTTTTACATGTTTTTTCCCCTGAAGGAAGAGTCAATTTTGCTGGCGGTAGTTTTTGTTTTCCCTGTTGCATTATTTTGGCAATAAATTGACTGATCCCATTAAATGATGTATGTTTTTTTTCCACTTTTATGGGCTGTAAGTTAGCTGCAATTTGTTTATCATTATTTTAATCAGGGACATTGATATGCAATCTTATCATGCACATTGCAGAAAACTATTTTGTAGCACTCTGTGAAAATGATCGAGAGGAAATATTGCCGCTATTGGATATTGTAGACATAACAAAAATTACATCCGCGGACTATGTAAAAAGTATCTTTAAATGTTTAGGGAGGATGAATCTCGGTGTATGTGCAGAAAAGTTTTTTTTAGCATTGAAAACTAATGGTATGTTCATATTTATCTCTCTCTCTCTCTCTCTCTCTCTCTCTCTTTTCTGAGCACTTATTTATTTTTTCTTGTGTTCTTTTGGAATATGAAGAGTAAAAGCTCTTTGAATAAACAAGCAATTTTTAATCCCGTTTCTTTTGAATTTGAATTCAGTAGTTACTTTTTTAAATTATGATATTCCAATGGACAATGTCATATGGAAGCCTAGGTACAATGCATGTATCCATTCCCGGAATTAACAAATACCCATACTTCTTAAGAGCATATATATTTGTTATGGCGATTTGAACTTTGAAGGCTACTGTGCTTGGATTTAGGCAACATGAAAAAATGAAAATAAATATGAACATGTAAATAATGATTTATTCAGATCCCTGTCTCTGTCCCCCTCCCACTCACAGAAAAATGGTATTCTAATTTATCATGTGGTTATCATGTTTACCTGCAGATCACGGATCAGACAGTATTTCAAACTTAATCTTTGATTATGTTGTTAGCATGCCAAAAATAGCGGTGAGAAAATGAGATTTCCGCCTGATGTGCAGTTTGTTTTTCTTTAGTAACTTCATGATGCATTTTTCTAGTTGTTAAGATTGTTTGTCTTGCATTCATCTTGCATATCTATGAACCCATAATATCTAGATAATGGCTATATATATATATATGTAACGATTACATCATAATAAATTATTAATTTTTATTATTCCTTTTTTTAGCATGATATTAAAGTGGGTCTAGGTTTAGTCATTGGAAAAATTGGGATGTTGGTTGAGTGCATTTAGGTTAGACTTTTTTTTGTTGATAAAACAAATTTTATTAGAAAAAGATCACACATAAGTAGTGCACAAAGAGCAAAAATATAACCAGCTAAAAAGGAGCAATCATTGGCAACATTACAAATGGAAGAAAAACGGTACACACTCGAAGCAAATATCTATTCTCCCAAACAACATAAAAAATAAGAGAAATGGTAGCAGGCATCTCACGATTATCAAAACAAAATAAGGGGCAACTTGCTAAACCACTGATCGCCACCCCCACAACCCCAATAAACAATGCTCTAAAAGACAAAGACATCACTCACAAAAGACCAAACAAGCCCATGATCATATTCCAAAGCTTCTTAGTATATGGACAATGAAGGGAAAGATGGACCACGAACTCTGTTGAAGCCTTGCACACGTAACACCGGCTAACAAGAGTAAAACTCCGGTGCGAAAAATCATCAACAGTAATAATCTTGCCTAGGATTGTGGTCCAAGCGAAGAATGCAATTCTAGATGTCACTCACGTCTTCCAGATGCTTTGCGAAAGAAAGCTCCCAATTTGGACAGGCAGGCGTGATAATAGAGTAAAAACTCTTGACCTGGTAGCCTTGCTTTCGATTGGGGCACCAACATAGCCTATCCGCAACAATTCTCACAAAGGGAACTGAATATAACATGTCAAAAAATGAGAAGAAAACTTTCAATTTTCAATCTTGAAAAGCTCACGAAAACAACATCTCCCATTGCATGGTAGTACCCCAAAGACAATGAACAACAGACACAAAAGCATTAGGAGAGCATGCAAACCGATACAATTTCGGATAAGCGAGCTTTAGAACAGAATTCCCCCATACGACCATGGACCACAACCACCACCTCCTCCTCAAACGGACGATCAAGCCAGGTGGAATCCTCCTCAAAAAGGGCATCAAACTAGATCCCATCAAGAGGAGGCCTGGGGCGAGCCTCTGCCCTGAAAAGAGACTCATAAAACTCCATTATGTGGTGGTCTTGGATATCCTCCTAACATGACGAGACATAGCCATCGATGTGCAGCGTGCTAATGGTATTGGCATTCCTGTGAGAGTTAGCCATACAATGAAAAAACTTGGAGTTTTTGTCCCCCTTACGAAGCCACAGGGCCCAAGAATTCTGTCGCCAAGAAATCTCATTCACCAATAGTAAGCACTCAAGTGAAGAGGCCAACACCACTTGATGCTCCCTTTCCTCCTTCGATAAAAGTCGGAGCAAGGCCACCTCATCAAGAGTACTCTACTCCACT
This sequence comes from Taxillus chinensis, assembly GCA_023512835.1. NCBI lineage: Eukaryota > Viridiplantae > Streptophyta > Magnoliopsida > Santalales > Loranthaceae > Taxillus > Taxillus chinensis. The sequence goes on from CM042091.1 coordinate 45,193,361, forward strand.
AGCAAAGTGTGCTTCTGAATGCCAACCTTTCCAATACTGTGTTATTCCATAGCTTCAAATCCCCCTTCAACAAGGCAAGCACGTGGCTCGAAGTCCCCACCACCCAGTACAATTCCCACAGAGTCCGTAACACCCACTCCGACTCCGATGGATGATAAAGAGCCCCCCCAAAAGCATCAAGCTGCGGATCCACAACGACTAGAGGCGGAGCGGCTAGGTCACCCATCAGATCCACCCTCGGTAGTGCCACCAGTGCACTAGCAGATGCACAGCTTCCTCCCCGCCTCTGAAAATAGGACTCCACCCTGCTCAACTAGATCACAACCCCACTGTGAGACATCCCCATTTGCCTCTACACTTATTGCTGGTACAATAGGACAGACCCCACGAGCCAGAAGACTCCCACCACAGTCGCCATTAGAGTTCGCACACACAGACCCCAATCCATAGCCCCCCAACCATACCCCGACCGCCTGGGCTTGCTCGTTGACGGGAGAGCAATGCCTGCTGCCCTCCCAAGCTCAAACTGCCACTCCTAAGGCAACCCCCAAGAGAGGATCCCGGCGCCAACCTCAGCAGCAGGCACTGGTGCAAGGGAAGAAAGCACCAAAGACCCCTTTGCCCCCTCCCCCCATCCGGATGACGGCAGGTGCACAGGGACCGCATCAAGAAGAGACACTGAAAGAGAGGCGACAACACCTGTCGACTACTTGGGGACCACAGTTGCTTCCATGACGAACCTGTCGCCACCATCCCCAACGCCAAGCTTCACTCGGAGGGACAAGTCAACGATCCCATGAGCGTCAATATTGCGTGCTGGTTCGCGTCCATCGGCGATGTTCCCGGACACCACCTCATAGAACGAATGCAAACCACACTTCGAGCCGTGCGCAGAAATGTGCACAGAGTTGCACGCAGATGCGCCCTCCTGGATCGTCGCACGCCGCCACCCCGACGACCATTCATCACCACAGCTAACATATAGCGCAATCCAGTCCACCCATGAGCATCACGGCCGACATGAAGGAAAAGTGTCCCCTTGGATCGGGACGGGCCAACAATAGAGAAGGTAAGGAAGCTCTCATTCCGATTGCGCCGCCGTTGAGCCAGAAAGACCATGGCGCCCTCGCTAAATGATCAAACCTCGAATTGGGCCATAGGAAGGTCGGCCATCTCCACCAGGACGAAGCCTAGCCATGACACAACGGCCCGAGTGATCGAGACAGCACTAACCCACTTTTGGCTGCATTCCATGATTCGAATCGTCCGCCTGAGGAGCTTAACCTCGATGGTCTTCGATTCCACATGGAGGACGCTCGGAGAAGCCAGGCCGTCATCGCAAACTCCAGAAGCCGCCTCGTGCTGGACATTGCCTTTGCATCGCCCTACTCCTTTCTGCTTCTTCTGTGTCCTCTTTCTTCATTTCTCAGCTTTTCTGCCATGCAATCCCTGAATCCGCTCCCCCCCTCCCCCGGGGTCAAATTATTATCGCTAAAGATTTCACCTACTTAATTTTTCTATGGACAACATTAGGTGTTAGGTTATGCATGAAAAAAATGATCTTGACTGTTGCATGCACTCTAACTCTATAACTTCACCTCACCCAAACAACCACATAACTTTCTAAATAAGCCTCTGCACACTAACACCGCATTCACCATCTTGGTAATTGTCTCCTCTTCAATGTCTTTATAAAGCAAACTTGAATTCCTCACCTTTTTACCAAGGAAATCTGATTTCAATTAAAACAGGCTCTTAATTTTCTAGCCATTCATCTGAATTGGCTTACAATCTTTCAGTTCTCCTAATTAACTTTCTACCATTGTTTTGATATGACCATCAAAATCCTCTGTAGTCTGTGCACTGCTCACTAGCAGGGAGAATGTAGTCATGAGTCTGGATCATGGCGGAAGCTTAATGACACTAAAATTCACATCAGTGTGACTAGTCTAAATACGCATTTTCAAACCTTTTTAGATTTTATGCTTTTTGCCTTCGTAATTTGTCAGGATGATATTTAGTTGGTTTTATTTCCTGGTTTGTCAGTCTAACTTAATTACCATTGCATCTACTGTAATTTACATGTTTTGCCACTTTTAATATTTCTTTAGAACTCAATATGGTAGTGGCTTTTTGAATAAGCCACTGTTCTGTTTATTTGAATATTGAAATATTATATATATTTCTGGCATTCCAGGCCGAGGATGTCAATCTGGAATTCAAATGCTTCCATACCAAATTTGAGCTGGAACCATCTTCCACATCATATGGGAAGCTCATAAAATATTTCTGTGATTCACTCAAGGTATAAATAGATTCATTTTTGCGTAGACTAGGCGAAGAAATGGAAAATGATCCTTCAAAGTCCAGCATTTTCCTTTATAACGTTTTCATAAGTTTGTCTGTGGTTGGAACCCTTCTTTTTGTTTTGTTTTTTTTGGTGCAGTGAGATAATTTGTTGAATGTACATTAGTTTACATGAAACTAACCATAGTTTTAGCTGTTTCTATGTAGGTACATGCGGCTCTTGACATAGTTCACCAAATGATTGAAGCAGAGATAAAATTATCACTTGAAATTATGCATTCCTTGTTGAATGCTTGTGAGAATAGTTATGAATTTTATTTGGTAAGTTGACTTTATTATGATTTTCTTTTACTTTGATACTTTGAACTTGAACTCATTGAAACCTGAGCTAGCCTTAGACTGATAGTTATTGATATGAAAACGGGAAAGTGGCAAGAACCGTAGGCTCTTATTTGGCTAGGCCTATGTCTAGGTGGAAACTGAGTCCCAAGAAGAGTCTCAAATAACTTGAGAAGGCTGTGGGCTTTGAATGATGTTGTGTGGACTTGATAATGCCCAGGTCAAAATTAATGGACAGAGGAACATGGATCCATTTCTGAAATTAAGGGCCTAGGTCTTGCATAACCTTTTAGAATACTTTATGAGTCATAATTCTCAAAGCTGTGACAGCTGGACAATGGCGCACCTGGGTCTGATGGCACAGCCGATTGTTTGGGTGGGTGCCATAGGGATTGCACTGCCTAGGAGGTGACATGGGTGATGTTTTTTTTTTGGGGTTTTGTTTTTTGTTTTTAAAATTTCAAAAACAAAGGCCAAAACGGTGCTGTTTTGCCTTGTTTTATTATTTTTTTAAATGCAAATTGTGTCTTTGTCGTCTTTGTTGCATTGTCTCGGCATTCAACCCCTCGCAAGACACAAGCTAGGGTTCGTCACCAGTGCCCTTTCCCTCTCTAGCGGTGATCTGCAACTGCAAGAATGTATTATTGTATTTTAATTTTTAAATACTTATTCAGTTATTCTTTTTTGTCAACTGATCGATTTCTTATTCATCTACTCTACAATGCTCTTTGCCGGTCAATTTCTCATTGATTTCATATATGAATTTTGATGTGTTGTGTTACCTAACGTAGCAGTGTAATATTGTAATGTATTTGTTACTCAATACAGAATTACTCATTCTTCATTTTCATTGTAGTAGTGTAATGTTAAATTCATTATACTGTGAAAAACACTGCTGTTTTGGAAATTTACGTATAAAACACTCACACACATATATTACTAATGCCTAGATGTTGCTTCGCCTAGCCAGATCCTCCAATGCCTAGGTTGTCTGGTTGCTTTGAGAACCATGTTATGAGCTCTGATTTAGATCAACTAAATTATAGAGGTTTAGATTCAAAGGTTGCTTTCATAATGCAGTTGGATACATTCAACTAATAATTTAAATATCAGTTCCAAAAACTTTCTACCAAACAGCTAATACCAAACAATGAAAGGCATTACACGATGAGTTTTAAGGTTAGCTTATTATAATACCATGTGAACAGGTGATAAGATATTGCTAAACATGATAAAATGCGTAAAGAGCCACCAAATTGTGTTGCAAAGATTGTGAGATTCCTAATTATTTAGGATCGTCATCATTAACTTGCAGTTTTCTTTCATGAAAAATGCAATATCATTATCAGATATGAAATGACAATGCTACTCAACACAATTGACCAAAAACTCACATTTTGTAGTAGAAAGCAGTGACTTTTCTGGAGTGAGAAGAGGGGATCAGGTACTTGGCTACGATCATTAAAACATCATCACAAATCTTTGCCAGTTCATCCTCGACCCTTCCAACAGTAACTGTTGATATTATGATATTTTGATCATTCCCTTAGAGTTTTGATCATGCATAAAAATATTCAACTTTCTGTTATGCATAAAAAGCGTAGTCGTCCTTCAAACCAGACCTGTACATTTTGCAGATGGATTTTTAAACCCCAAGGGAAAGCGTACATTTATTGACTTCTTTCCATTCCTGAACAGATTTCTTTGAATATTTTACACCAAGACATAAGTATGATGAGCTTAGTTCCACATTGAAAAGATTTGGTGCTAGGTTTAGAGTCCTCAAATTGCACCAAGGTAGCATTCAGTTGGAAGTAGGATAAGGAAATGGAATGGCCAATCCACTCATAAAAAACTGTTGCTTGCTTGGGTGGAAAGGAATGGTAAAAAAAATCCCTTTTCATCTGAAACCAAATGAAAATTTTTTATTCCTCCGAATATTAGGAGGAATCCAAATGAATAGTCTGGATGCAATTGAGGTTCAATCCATTCCGTTTGTTCAAGTTCCATTCGAATTCGAATCTAGTGAATGCTGGCTGAAAGCATAAATCAAGTACCATAAAATTTTGCAAAACAAGGTATGGTTGATTACATCTGATATAAGTTATAACTAACATATTAGTACTGAGGACTGCTGAGGGCTGATAATCATGAACAACAATATTTTAATCATAACTTTCACCAGTAATTCAGACCTACTGACAAATGTATAGGCGGGGAATAAAAGTTCAAAATAATGGAAGCATTGTGCCAACATACTGCATTCATTGCTGAAACAGTATGCCAACCACCATGCTGCTGCTGGGCAATATCTAGCAGAGGAATAACGGCAGATTGTTTATAGTTGGATGGATAGTGAGAAAGGATCTCCTTGGCCTACGTCAAGAAACAAAAATAATTGTAAATACTGAAGATATAACTATAACTACTACTACCATCATGTGTCAGACACTGCAGCAGCTCTCTTGCGATGGAAACCTGTATTTGAATCACTCTGGGTCCACTTTCCCACGCACTTCAAACTAAGTAAGAGGCCACAGATAAATGGACAATTTTGAGTAATGAGAAGGAACCTCATTTGTCCAAACAAACTAATCTGTGCCATAAATGCTTCCCATAGGCATTACCTTAAGAAGTAGCTTTCTCTGGTGAATGAAAAGCTCAGCTTCTGAAAGGTTCGGAATATCATCCCAACAAGATGGGCATGATGATAAATGAGTGCACATATTTGACATTAAAAATTAGTAATATTCCATTTAGCTGTTGTGAGAAGGACATTGTTATTATAGAATTGTTTATCAATCCTAATTTCTCACTTGACTTTATTTGTTTTTGAAGTTTGTATTTAAATCACACCCTGACCAATCTTTGGCGAGTGAGGAGAGGATATCCTAACAGATAACAAACAAATCTGCTAACATAATTTGAATCCTTTCATCCCCAAACACTTTCAATATTGAAAAAGAGGATATTAGTTACATAGGTGCATCTCCAAGATGAAATCCTCAATATTATGTCACCAATCTTCAATTGCAACTGTTCCTTTTTCCGGGTTCCCTCAACACACTTGCGGTAATGGTAAAACGAGAAACATCCATTTGAGCCATTGCTCATAAATGATAACCAAGTAACAGCAATTTTAGACATTATAATACCCATTTTGTTGTAAACTTCTACATGCAAACAAAAACAAAATGAACAAAGAAAGAAAGAAAACCATCATTTGTGAACAACTTTCTGCACCTCATATTGATATCTGTTAAGACAATTTGTTTCCCACTCTCATTTAACTCTTAAATATTAGTACCTATGAAGGAAAGCAAATTATTACCATTTTAAAGATAGACTGATCTTAGAAAACTTAGCCATAAAATAATATATAAAGAAAAAAAAGAAAACAATGACCAATCACGAGAATTAGTGTAACATAGAAGGGCTGAATTATAATGAAAGAGGTTTAATACCTCAACCATTTGAAGTTCACCGATAGCAGAATCAAGATAACAAAGAAATGTATTAGGATGTAGGAAAGGGAGAAAAACATTGGCCTATTTAAGACAAGGAGTCCTATATTACATCCGCATGCATGAATACAGAAGAATAATGACAATGGCGTAGAAAACATACACCATGATAGGATTTCTTTTATATCAAGTACACCTGCATTCTTGGTCGCACCAAACATGTCATAATAATACTAATTCTCATAGCAAGACAATTGTGCACAAGATTTCCTTAAGTCAATTCTCGAATGTCATCCCACAAATCTCCAATTTCAACCCTAGAAATCTAAGAATGATAATCCTGTCGCAAGGGAAATAAATCAAACAAGCATTAAAAAATTTAATAACGAATTCCTGTTATGAAGCTTTAGATAAGAGATTTAGATTTAGGAAATAAAGAGGGTGTAGGCGTTTTAAAAAAACGCTGACATATCTCTAAACATAGCTTGCTTTTTCAAAAAATGCAGACACGTCTTTGATCTTACTCGGTGTTTTCTAAAAAGTACCAGCACATCTAACATTTGGTGGCATTTTTCAGAAACAGCGGTGAAAAAACACTAAGTGCAAATTTCTTCAAGTGAATGGCTTTGGTCACATGATTTCTAAATTGCGTCATATCCTTGCTTGAGGAATTTATGGTCCTTCGGCACAATTTTGGTTGCTAATACCCATCAATCACTATGGAGAGTTGCAAAGGGTTGTACCCCAGAAGAAACTTTACCCCAGATCCACGACTAGAAGGAATAAATGTTGATGTTCTTGGTGGATTGAGCAGGCATTGAAGTCATGGGACCAGTGGGGGTAAGATATCATCGGGTGGATAGAGTGAGAGGAAGATTAAATACTAGTGAGACAAAAGTAGATTCTCAAGTCTTTAAAAAATAGATTGTGCTTAGGAATGAGTCAAGAAGAGTAAATGCTTGTGCATTACAGCTATGGCGCTACAGTTGACTCTCTCTCTTTGGGAAACTCATTTTTTTCAACTTCAAATTTTAATTATTTCTTTAATATAATTTTTTATTATTTCCTAAGCATATATGAATATGAATATCATAAATAATTAATAAATTCTATCAATGATAAAAATTATAATAAATTATAATTTATTTAAAAATTTAATGGCACTAAATTTATCCATTCATTTTTAGCTCTGCCCTGAGTTATATTTTGTAGTTATATTCTCCTTTGACTACTTTAATAGAGTTTGTTATTATTTCTTGATTGATTTGTGTTATATTCTCTTATTCTTTTTATTGCTAGTGTATTTTGTCATAATTTAAATTTATGAGTCATCTTCTATCCTTCTCTAACTTTCTGTCTTCTTACTTAAAGGTTCATCAAATCTACTCATTGATTTGTCAACATGACTTGAATCCAAGTATTGAAACCTTCAGGCTTATGATAAATTTGAGTGTGAAAATGAAAGATGTGAGTTTTATCCTCTTTCCATATATGTTTTTGCAGTCTCTATGTGGCTTTTGGCTAAAGCAACTTTTAATTTTTACTTTCTTGTGAGATGTCATTCATATGCTGTTTCCTTGTAAAATGCAGTTTGTTGGTGCATATGATATGCTTGAAGACCTCAAGACTAGGAATTTGATTCCTACGCCTAGAATGTACAATGCTATAATGGCAGGATATTTTCGTGAGGTTAATTTTCTTTTTGCAATACCTTTTATGTTCTTTTGTGGTACTGGACTTGTACCGGAAATGACCAATTGATTACCCATTCAAACTAAACATGCATGTAAGCAGTTATGCCAGGTTGGAGATTTTAAATAGTTAACAAATCACTTTATTTATTGGTAAATGGAAAATCACTTAAATTTCAATTACGATCATAACCTTGCCGAAAATCAAAGATATAGAATATACTAATCTTGTTCTACTAACTTCCTAAAGTAGAAGATATTAATCAAGTCCTACCTAGAAGAAGTGTAGAAAAGGATTGGTATTTCTTATTGATCATTGAGTAATTACAAGGTATATATATACATGAATAGAAAAGCTAAATAGGAGTACTGATTAATCCTGATTCCAGCTTTTCTTTTATATTCAACTTTTTCTTTAATCAAATGCATATATAACTTAATGTTGGTTGCTGATTTATTATTACAATAGAATCATATCTCCTTCATGTTCCATTTTTAGGTCTTTAATGACAACACTATGCCCCAGAAGTTGATATATTCTATTCGCCATTGCCTTAAATTCAACATGAATATGTTCCTTGTTAGGAATATGCATGAACTGGCTTACAATTCCCATGACATAGGCTATGTCTAGCCAAGTACAAGACATATAAATAACTCTTCTTACTAACCTTTGATATCTTTATTTATAACCATGCCACTCTCTCCTTGCCTCCCCATTTTATGGATTACATCATCAGGAGTGCAGAGTGCTCTCCGCCTTGCTATTGCAACATCCTGTTTACTTCAGAAGATCGAGTATTATATACTTCCTTTGGGATATAAAGATACCTTTCTTTGAGTTGACCACTTTGATGCCAAGGAAGTATCATAACTTTCCAAAAACATGATCTCAAACTCTTGTTCAACTTCATTATTATTGGTCACAGATCTCTGATCTTAAACTTTCCAAGAATGTTCTTTAGAGATTTTTGCTCAACTTCATTATTATTGGTCATAGTATATCTACATGCACAAGTAGAGTGAATCCCGTTGATGAATAGGGTGTGATCACGTCTACTCTGCTTGTAGCCCATCTCGACCAAGCTTTGGGGGGACTATTTGAGACCATATAGAGCCTTTATACACCTGAATATTTCCAAAGTCTTTGTCAAAACCTGATGGAGGCTCCATATATATTTTCTCCTCTAATTAGCCATGTGAAAACACGTTCTTGACATCAAATTAAGCCAACCAACATTAGCTGCAAGAGAAAGTAGAACCTGTAATGTGTTCATTTTTGCTATCAATGTGAAGGTCTCTTGACTCTCTTGATAATCACCCCATAGGTTTGGATGTACCCCTTGGAGAACAATGAGGCTTGCTTTATACCTAGATTTGTACTTAAGGATATAAATTCATTTACATCCCATTGGTTTGGATTGGACAATGCACTAGGTAGTAGGGGCAATGATTCAAACCCACTCTCTTCATTTAGAATCTCCCCTTGAAGATAGTGGTGGGAAGGAAAAAATGACTGGTTTTCGTTAATAGTGACATTCATAGAGATGAAAACTTGGCATGTTAAAAGGTTATACATTTATAACCTTTTTTGAGTAGTAAAATACCCAATAAAAGCACACTGTAGAACTAGCGTTGAATTCGATTCTGTCGCGGCTAAGAATATGCACAAATTCAGCAGAGCCAAAGACCCGAGAGAGGAAGGTGATGTGTGTGGGAAACATCAAGATAAAATGTAAGCAGGAGCTGCAAGGGACTTTTATGCCAAAAGGTTTTGGAAGGCTCACAATTTATAAGATATGTGTGATTGGTATTATAGTCCTCTCATGAATAATACATCTAGTGAATAATACATCTAGAGGATTATAATACCTCTCATAACATAGGTTTTGGAATCATCTAAGAGTTAGAGGTATTATAATCTTCAAGAGATCATGTTTGTAAGTTCTTTATGCATTTGATTTGATGGTGATGATGATGTTCATGACTTCTGATTTCTTTATGCATTAAAAGCCCTTAATAAAAATTTTCAAAATTTCTGCACATGTGTGAGTTATGCAGAAAAACATTGTTGGTGGCTTGCACGTTTTGAAGGAAATGGAATATGCAGATGTGAAGCCGGATACCCAAACTTTCAGCTATCTAATCGGCAATTCTAAATGTGTAAAGCGTATTGCCAAGGTACTTCAAGGATAGGCTTTGATGACAGTATGCTGCAAAATATAGTTTTCATGTTTCCAGCACACAATTCTCCGTCAAATTTTCTTCATTTATAGACTTGAAAGATTGTTTTTCTATGTAAATTTTAATTATATTGTGCTGTTTTATTCCAAGTGTTCTTAAGTAATTAAACATATCTAACATTATTAGAATTTATGGTTGGTGTCTGACTGTAAAACAAGTGAATGTTTTGAACGTACCTTTCATCTACTGGTTCTTTTAGGCTCTCAAATTTGAAGATTTCTTTGCAGCTCAGTCCATTATCCAAGATTTATTCAATCAATACTGTACTTCTGGTATCATATCTAAAAGTACCCATTTGTTTTCTTAAAATAAGTTACTCTAAATTGCTTTTGTAGTATCATGATGATCTGATGAGTGCTGGAGTTCCTGTTACGAAGCACATCTTCATGGCACTCATACATGCATATGCAGCTTGTGGACAGTTTGAGAAAGCAAAACAGGTGATTTCTTTGAAGTCCGTCTTCTACTTGTACCTTGAATTGCAATCAAATCCGTTCATGAAGGAATTATTGTGTGATCAATCATGGAACTAGAGTTAATTAAGCTATTGTAATTCAGAAATGAACTCAAAATTTCTGGTACTTTTCTGCACTCAATAGATTCCCTTTAAAGTGTGGGAGGCAGAGCAGTTGATCCTCTTGCCATCTTGTTACCAAGAAAGAAAAGTGTCTTTTGTGTTCTGTTTTTTGTTTATTTTATATTTTCGGTTTATTTTGGCCCTTTTATGGCGGGGAGTGTTTAAATTGGAATACTTTTTGAAATCATGGTACTACGATAACAAATCTTCCCAGCTATTGATTGGTAAAATTTCTTACAGATTTTTGTCTTGGAATAGAGTAGATAGATATCGTTTAAGATGGAAGTCATGAAACTGGTAAATTTGATTGAAACAAATCTTCATCTGTGTACCAGCTTTAAGAATAGAATTCCGTGTAGCAGCTTTATGAAACAAATCTTCAAGTTGGCTGACCTTATAGACCCGTGTAAAGAAATAGCACAAGATTGTTTTTTATGTATATATGTACACACACATTTAATTCCATAGTAAATATAGGAAGGGAGAATGGTTGATGATCCTTCTTACTATCCATTTTTGGTCCATTTTTTACGGATTGAAAGAACATGAAAAGATGTGAATACCTACCAAATTCCAGAAACCAGCATAAGGCCCTCAATTTGTTTTGTCAAATAATAGTTGTTTCCAGTCCAATTTTTATTTCATGTAAATTGACTTATGTCGTAAAAAGTATGAAATTCTGTAGGCATTCCCTATGCGCTTCTGCAGTCAACTGCACTGCTGCCAGATCACATCTCCATCTCTCGTCTGCCACTTGCTCTGTGCTGCCTCAAATACCAGTTGTTGAGCTTGAAGATGCCCTATTATTGCCTGAAATGTCATGCAATTCAGGGTTCAAACTCCAGATTTCAGATCTAGCCAATTAGCAATCAAAAATTTCAGAAGCTAGGTTCTTTTGCAAATGATTGTGGACTTAGTTTAGGTACCTTCCCATGTGGGTAAAGTAACTCACTATAGTAGATTGGTGTGTAGGCCCCCCTTACCCTGCTTGGGCTGGTTCAACATTTAAGGAAAATTATTATTTTATTATTCTAAAACCTAATTTTATTTATGGCCCATGCATGTTATCTTTAATTTTTTTGACCGAGTCCTTGCACTATCAGATCTGGGAAAAGTATATTTTACTCCAATTTTGCTTATATTTTTGCGTTGGAGCTTTTCGTTAGCATTTTAGTAAATGTTATATGAGATATTTAGTTGAAATGAGTTATATTCTTATTATAGTTATATTTTTACCTAAATTTGTTTGTATCTAATTAAGTCTTCTTCATCTTGTATATAAGTATGTATATTGTAATCATTTAATTATGAATGATAAGAAAATTTTGCCTAACCCTAATTAGAAGAACTACTGATCGCCACTCCATTGCAAGAGTCTCATTCTGCTGTTGTGCAACTCGATCGTTGACTATAACAGACGTTAGTGTTGCAGAGCCTCCACGTGAGCCCGTGCCTCTTCGTGACCAGACAAACAGTGCCATTGCCATGCCTCTCATATCACTATTCGCACTCGAATTGCCTGTAACAAACATGTCTATGGTCCTCTCAGATTGATTGCGACAAAGCTGCTGCAGCAAGTCGACTACTACTGCGTCAACCTCACTTGATCCTCCTTTGTTGGACTTTTGTGTGCCACCAATTGTGATGGCTGCTGAGCCGAGTCATTATCGGCACTTGTTGCACCCCTTTGATTCACTCTGCGCCATGGCAACCTCTCGAGACTTAAAGCTGTTGCAAGCTCTTGTAGCCTTGCCTTGCTCTGCTACGGCCTACGATGGTCTACTTGAGCTTGAATGCTTTAAAGTGTTGCCAAAGCATTTGTGGTGTTTTTTGTGCTGGTTGGTTGGAGGTCTGGATAGTTTTTTTTAGAGGTAGGCTTTAGCATGACATGTGATTTGGGTATTCTTTTGCTCACACTTGATTTAGTGAGAGATTGGTCTTTTCAAATTTGAAAAAACCGGTAAGATTCAAAATAGCTACATCGAGTAGCTTAAACAATAGAGTTCTCCTTTTTTACGAAGGACAAGGTAACATATGACATCCCATCATGTGGCTTGAATATCCCCCGAGGGTAATTCTAAATTAGCCTTACTTTCATTTAAAGACCATTATATTTTAGAGCCATTGATTATATGATTAATAATCTCTATCTAGTTGTCTCTCTCGGGTCTTCATTAATTACTGGGGCTTGGGGCTAGGAATGTCTTACTATCACTTACTTTTTATTTGTTCATTTCCTATATAATAATTTTTTCTCTATTAATCAAATTACTAAATATCTTAGTTGTTATGTAATATTTTATTCTATTCATTATGTGTTTTAAGATAATTTCACAAAAATGACAATTAACACCGATAGAGAGATAGAAGGTTTATGCTATTGAGAGGAAGTTAAAGCATTTAAATCTGAGTCTTGTAAGGACTCCGAATAAAGGATGAGATGCTTGTTTAAGAAAAAAATTTATGACACTTCTCTTACCTAAATGCTTATTTTCTCAACTAATTTTTAATATTTATGTTTTTAGTATAAAGTGGGAACAATACATTTATACCAAAAATTAGTGTTCCTTTTAAATGTAAGGTCAATAAAAGTTTTCCTTTTTTTGTGCTTGTTGATGTTTGGGGTTTGTTTTTTACTCTTGTTTCAGGACATGTAGTTTGTGTCTTTTTTTTTATTATTGTAGTAAGGTAAGCCAGATATATTTGTTAACATCTAAAAGGGATTTTCATCTTATTTTTTTAACTTTATGATAGTATTGTGAAAAATATGTCTTATTTTTTTTCTTGTACAATGGATGGATATATATAGATCAAATAATAACCTTTGGTCTTACAAAGAATAAATATGAGAAACTATGTGTAATAATTACAAGAGATAAATACATCTTGAGAAATTAAAGGACACCGTATTATCTTTATTCTAGGAAACTAGAGAGTCAATTTAACTCTTTGATTTCTCCATTAAGGTTGTCCGTTATAATTCTTTTGGTTGTTTCATTAATGGAGTTCGGTATAATTTTTTTGGTTGTTTCATTAATGGAGTTCGTTACAATCCCTTTGGTTGCTTCATTAATGAAGTCTGTTACTATCCTTTTGGTTGCTTCATCAATGGAGTCCATTACAATTCTTTTGGTTATTTCATTAATGAAGTTCGTTACAATCCCTTTAGTTATCCTCACTTTTAATACTTTTCCTCAAACTAGCGAGTAGATATTTTCCATTCTCAGCTTGGATAGGATATTCTGAAAAACTTGACCACCTAACTTTTTAGTGAGTATATCAGCTAGTGTAGACACAAGGTGTACAAATCAAACCATTATCCAATTTTTCTTTATTGAAGTGTCTATCAATCTCAATGTGTTTCATCCAATCATGTTGCACTAGATTATATGCTATGCTGATTGCGGACTTATTATTTCAATAATGTCTCATTGGATCATCCCTTTGAATCTGCATATCATCAAGGATAAATTTTATTCAAAGGAGCTCGCATATGCCTTGAGCCATTGCCCTGAATTTTGCCTCTGCATTAGACTGAGCTACTACACTTTGTTTCTTGCTTCTCCAAGTCACTAGATTCGCACCAAAAAAGATACAATTGATCTCCAAATCCAAAGGTTAATCTCCCGTCAACAATTGACCCAACATAGTTAGCATTTGTATAGGCATCAAGAATCAGTCTTCTATGTCGTTTAAAGGGAATACCCTTTCCAGTGTTCCTTTAAGATAGTGTAACACTGAATGAGTTGTTTGCAAGTGAATTTTCCTTGGGCTATGCATTAATTAACGGATAATACTCACTATATAAACAATATTTGGCCATGTGTGTGACAGATAAATTAGTTTTCCCACCAAATGTTGATACATTTTCTTATCTATCATAGCATCTTCCTTAGCTAGTCCAATTTTAGCATTTAGATCTATTGGAGTACTTATTAGTTTGCATGTTGTCTTATCAGTTGCTTTGAGAAGATCTGTGATGTACTTCTGTTGTGATATGAAGATACCTTGCTGTGAGTATGCCATTTCAATCTCAAGAAAATACTTTAACCTCCTCAGCCTCCTGATCTCAAATTCTTGGCTAGACACCAGCTTAAGACCTGTTGTTCCTTTTGATCATTTCCTGTTACTATTATATCATTTATATACACCAAGAGAGATATGATTCTCCTTGAAGGTGAATGCTTAATGAATAGTGTATGATCCTCTTGGCTTTTTTATAACTCATGACCCACATAGGTCTTGCAAACCTCTCAAACCAAGCCCATAGTGACTGTTTAAGGCCATTAAAGCTTTTTTTTTAGCTTACACAGTATTGGTGGACAAACTACCTTTATAATAAGTGACACCTTCATATAGATTTTCTTCTCTAGATCTACATGTAAAAAGACATTTTTTATATCAAATTGTTACAATTCTGGTCATAGTTGGCTGCTACATATAACAAGAGTTTGATTGTATTTATCTTGGCAACTTGAACAAAGGTTTTCAGGTAATCAATTCCATAGGTCTGAATATAACACTGGCTACCAACCTAACTTTGTATCTTTTTATAGACTCATTTGCTTTATATTTTATAGTATAAACCCATTTACACCCTCCCGGTGTCTTGTCTTCTAGCAAAATCACTAAGTTTTAGGTATTATTCTTCTCCAATGCCTCTATTTTCACATTCATAGCTTGTTTTCATACCTCTTTGGATATAGCCTTAGATAAGTTGGTTGGAGTGACAATGGTGTTCGTTAATAAGAAATGATCTATGGGATGGTCAAAATTTATTAAAGCACACACAAGGGGAAAGAGGATACAAATGTCATTTATTATATTCTCTATTGTCTTTCTTGATAGCAATGGGAACATCAAGATCAGACACAAGTTGTTTAGATAGTAAAGGAGAGTCAGATAATGTATCCAAATCTTTGCCCTCCTTGAAAATACCTTACCAAATCTCCCATTATTAGGAAAAGAGGCAGACTAGTTTTGTGGATGATCAAGTTTTTCTTGTTCGGCAGGACAAAGTTTTGGTAGGATCAAATTTAAATGTAGGAAGGGACAGTGCGTCAAAAAAGTTGGCTCCATCCTTATCTTCCATCTGAGAATTCTTCGCCTAAAGATAAGTGGTGGTGTAGTAAAATTCTTCCTCATGAAAGGTGCGTCTGCAGAAACATAGAACCTATGAGATGGAGAGTGATAACATTTATATACTTTCTTGGGGAAGAATAATCCACAAAGACACATCTTAAGGCTCTCAAATCAATCTTGCTCTAATTTGGACTATGAATATGAACAAAGGACACACAAATATTTTAGGAACAAAGTTATGTTGGGTGCGTTGGTGACGATAGGATGTTGACAGAACTTTCATTGGATTGTGATGCACGAAGAGTTTGAGTGGTTGTAAGAACAGCTTTCCCCTAAAAACGTTTACGAACATTCTTCTAAAAGAGAAGGGCCCTAGTACATGCTAGAATATGGCCATTTTTTCTCCCCAGCAATACTATTTGTTGAGTATAAACGCGAGATGACTCATTGATTATCCCTTCTGGAAAATTGAGTTAGGATCTAATTAAAATAATTCTGAGCATTATTAAACCTAAATTTGTGAATACGACTCCAAACTGAGTCTTAATGATGGGGAAAATAGATAAAAGAACAATAGTGACTTTTGTTTGAGGATAAATATCCAAGTTGCTCGAGTGTAATCATCAATAAATGAGACAAACTATCGTGCCCTAGAGACATTTGGGATAGTTGATGGACCTCAAATATTACTATGGATAAGATGAAAAAGAGTTGAACTTTTGATTCTACTATCATGAAAAGATGTGTGCTTATTGTCACGGAGTCAGGGTTTTCACCCGTGCAACACTCAGTTACCCTGGTGGATGCTCTGAGTAAGCTATATTGATCGGCGCACATGTAAACTGGTTTCGCCCTGCCTTGGGCTCATCAGGATAACGGTTCCAGTTCTCGACTAGTTTGTGTAGGGATGGTCAACTTTCCTTTTTGTCCTCAGGTTCGAGAGTAGTGGCGTACTCCCTGTATTGAACCGGGTTGGTACGTCTGAACTCCGAAGGGGCTCCATCGATCTCTCGCACGAACTATCGGGTAGCCTATCCCGTCCGCAACAGCTATGCTTTTCGCTCTGCCCCTCCGCAAGTAGCGCGCACCTGTGCCACTTGGGAGACACCCGCTAGCACCTCGCTGTTCGGAGCGTGATATTCTCTCCCACTTGATTTCGTAACATACTCGTTGCGTCAGCGAGTTTGGAGGAGCTAAGATCGTTCGACGGTGCGCTCCTCTCGACCGTAGCGCTACTCTGTCCCAACTTTGAGTACTCCACCATGGCTCGGCGGCCACCAACTTGGTGGATGCGATGTGCGTAAGACCTTCGTCTGGTTGACCACACATATATCCGTGATATGTGTTAGGGGCTCCCTCTCAACGTGGGATCAGGGATCACACATATCTCCGCGAGAGTACTTCGGCGAGCTTTTGGATACGGGCCACAACCGCTCTGATACTACTTTGTCACGGGATCAGAGTTTTCACCCATGCGGCATTCGGTCACCTTGTTAGATACTTCGAGCAAGCCATACTGATCGGGGCACATGTAGACTGGTTTTGCCCTGCCTTGGGCTCATCAAGAGAACGGCTCCAGTGCCCGACCAGTTTATGTAGGGATGGCCAAGTTTCCTTTTCATTGTCAGGTCTGAGACTAGCGGCGTACTCCCCGCATTGAATCGGATCGGTACATTTAAACTTCGAAGGGACTCCATCGATCTCCCGCATGAACTGTTGTGGAGCTTATCCCATCCGTAGCAGATATGCTTTCCGCTCTATCCCTCCGCAAGTAGCGCGCACCTGCGCTACTTGGGAGACGCCCGCCAGCACCTCGCTGTTCAGGGCGTGACATCCTCCCCTACTTGATTTTGCAACGTTCTCGTTGCGTCAGCGAGTTTGGGGGAACCAAGATCGTTTGACGGTGCGCTCCTCTCAACTGTAGCGTTATTCTGTCTCAATCTCGGGTACTCCACCATGGCTTGGCGGCCAACAACTTGGTGGATGCGATGTGTGCAAGATCTTCGTCTGACTGACCCCCATCTGTTAGGGGCTCCCTCCTAACGTGGGATCAGGGACCACACATATCTCCGCGAGAGTGCTTCGGTGAGTTTTTGGATACGAGCCGCAATCGCTCTTATACCACTTTGTCACGGGGTCAGGGTTTTCACCCGTGCGGCACTTGGTCACCCTAGTGGATGCTTCGAGTAAGCCATACTGATTGGGGCACATGTAGATTGCTTTCGCCTTGCCTTGGGCTTATCAGGAGAACGGCTCTAGTTCCCGAACAGTTTGTGTAGGGATGGCCAAGTCCCCTCTTCATCGTCAGGTCTGAAACTAGCAGCGTACTCCCCGCAATGAATCGGGTCTACATCTGAACTCCGAAGGGGCTCCATCGATCTCCCGCACGAACTGTCGTGGGGCCTATCCTGTCCGTACCAGCTACGCTTTCCGTCCCTCCAAGAGTAGTGCGCACCTGCGCCACTTGGGAGATGCCCGCCAGCACCTTGCTGTTCGAGGCATGACATTATGCTTAGCAAACGCGTGAACATCACAATGGAAACTTTTAATACTTATTCCTTTAAATAAAGAGGGAAATAACACTTGAATAGTTTTAAAATATGAATTTTCAAGTCGGTGATGATGAAGCCACACTTTTTCTATATTAGATGACAAAGATTGAAACATAAGGATATTTGGGTGCATGTTCTTGATAATGTTTGGCTGGCTTGGTATATCTAGGCAGTGAAGACCAATCATCTTCCCTAAATGTTTATCCTAAAAAATATATTAATCATGAATAAAAATTACTTTATAGAATAAATCTTATGAAAGTTTGAGAATGAAAATAAGATTAGTGGATAATTTAGGAACATGGAGGACTTTATTTAAAATCATGGTGACATTTCCTATACTTGCTACAACGATCAAGATACCATCAATTGTAGCTATTTTCTTATTACTTGGACAAGAAGAGTATGTGGTAAAGATATTTGATGAGTAGGTCATATGGTTTGTCGCCCCTTAGTCCACAACCTAGAAAGTGTCAACCCTGGTCCAACCTCATTGGGTTTAACTGTAGTCATATAGGCTTGCTCATTGTTCTTAGAGAATTTCCCTTTTGACCCCACATATGACTCAGAGTTTTGCCATGGAGATTTCAACACTGTTCGTGCGTATGGTGCCATTTCTTACAGTAAGTGCACTACAAGTTGTCTCGATTTTGAGGTTTTTGTGGAACAGGTCCTTTGTTCTCATACTTAAATGTCTATCCATCATTTGTGGCAACACCCTTGCCACCATTAGCCACTAGGCTATTTTTGTCGTCACCTCCATGAGCGACGAGTGCTGAGCTATCCTTGTATTGTGATTCAAGCATTAGACTCCTGCTCTTCTCACCATGAACAAGAACCACCACTTCATTAAAGCATGACACTTCCTGCTTTCCAAGAATTTGGTTCCTCAATTGGTCAAAGTTTGGATTAATTCCGACCAAGAAATCATAGATTCAATCTTGTTCAATAAACTCCTTCAAAACAGCAATGTTCTCAAGACACTTGGTTTTTGATGACCTGATAAAAATCATCAATCTTGCTGCTAGTATCTTCACCTTTCCCTCATATACTTGAGTTGTATCTTTGGCTTTGGAATACGTTTGTTGAACTGTATCTCAAACATCTTTGGCAGTAGTCAAGAACATGTAGGTATCATTAATCTCCAGTATCATAGAGTTCCACAGCTATGCTATAATCATGAAATCTTCTTCATCCTAGGCATTAAATTTGGGATCCCCAAGTTTTGGTCCAGCTCTTGTGAGATGACTAACTTTTCCTTTGTCTTTCAAAATTGTACGAATGAGACTTGAGATAGTTTTTTCCATTCAACCTATATGCTGCCTAGACATTTTGTGATTCCCCAGGTAGATTCCTCCCCATCTCTTTTACTTGTGATGTAGCATAAGTCTTTGTAATATTCAACGTAGTGTAAAGGAAGGGATAATTTACTATAATTGCCAGCAATGAAGGTTGGTCAAGGCAATTAGGGCTAAGAAAAGGAACAAAAAAATGCCGGCAATGAAAGATGGTTCGGCAATGAAGGCCGAGAGCAAAAGGGTGAGATTCACATTTTAAGGTTTTGAATAACCTCGCTCTAATACCATATGAAAAATATGTTACTTTTTTATTTGTACAATGAATAGATATATATAGACTAGGTAATGACATTTGGTATTACAAAGAATAAATGCCTTAGAACTGTGTAATAACTACAAGAGATAAATACATTTTGAGAAAATTAAATAACATCCTATTATATTCATTTTAGGAGACTAGAGTCAATTTAATTCTTTGATTGTTCCATTAATGTCGTCTGTTATAATTCCTTTGATTGCTTCATTAATGGAGTCTATTACAATCCCTTTAGTTACTTCATTAATGAAGTCTATTACACTTCCTTTGGTTTCTTCATTAATAGAGTTTGTTATAATTTCTTTTGTTGTTTCATTAATAAAGTCTATTGTTACAATCCCTTTAGTTGTTCCTACTTCCAACAAGTATGATCACACAGTTTTGTAGCCCATTT
Source organism: Taxillus chinensis (assembly GCA_023512835.1). Classification (NCBI taxonomy): domain Eukaryota; kingdom Viridiplantae; phylum Streptophyta; class Magnoliopsida; order Santalales; family Loranthaceae; genus Taxillus; species Taxillus chinensis. Next base: position 45,213,625 of record CM042091.1, read on the forward strand.
AAGGTTTTTTATTCTAATAATGGTTGTGAGTTTTTGAATTAACCTCTGGCTAATCTCTTTAAATAACATGACATTCTCCATCAGGGAACATGTGGCCACTCATCGCAATAGAATAACATAGCAAAACGTAATATATGACATTTTATTAAAGTGGCTTGGATTTTATGTTTTACTATGAAAGTTTTTAAACATTTTAGAAATAATGTCATCATAACTTTTGTTTATCTTATCAATGTTTACTTGTATTGTTATTAAACCCTTTAAAGATGTTATCACGCTTCCATCATATTTCTTTAACTCTTAACATTTGCTATAAGATTTTTGGTTGTGTTTTTGGATTACTCAAATTCTTAAAAGGGTTATAAATGTTTTCATCCTCCAATAGATAAATACTATGTGTCTATAGATAATCAATTTGTGAACAAAATTATTTTTTTGGAGATATTTCTGTTACTCTTCCGAGAAGCTTAATATTAAGTAAGTGGAACAATTATGATTGAATTATAAAAAGGTGTAGATTTAAGGGAAGAGACATGATTTGACTATTATAGAAGAGAGAGTCTTGTAAGAATGAGAGGCTAGCTTGTGTGATTGAAAAAATACTATGCAAAACAAATGCTGATGTACAAATTTCTCCATTGGATGATACTATCATGAGACCAGACAATTTTTCTGTAATTGACCATATTATACAAATTTCTGCTGATGTACTCATCTCTTCACCTATGGTTGACCCAAATATATCCTTTTAAGTGATCGTAAAATGCCCAGAATTATCTTATTTTTGATTGTTTCTTATCATCGCTTTGTCTAAGTCTCAATTATTTTTTGTTCTATTTATTCTTTGTCTTTGTTAGGTTCTTGAAGATTTCAAATAGAAGTATGCTATGGTAGAGGAAAGAATGGTGTTTCAAAGAATTCTACTTGAAAAATGGTTGAAAATGTGAATGGGTGTTACGATAAAGCACAAGTCAAAAGAGACGATTGAAAGATAAATATTATACTCAAACGTATGGAATTGATTATTAAAAAACATTTGCTGCTGTGACTAATATGAGTACTGTTAGACTCATTAGATCGGACTCGAGTCTTGCCTGATCCGTCCCCACTCAGTATTTTTAAACAAAATCAAATTAAAAATCTTGTCATGACCCGTCCCATCCTGACCCGAAGTGGTCAAACCGATAGTTCGGGGTGGGTTCGGGGCAGCCTATAAAATTTCGGGTCGGATTTAGGTCGGACACTATCCGAACTCAGCCCGACCCATTGCCATGCCTAGAGAGTTAGAATGAGTTACAAATGAGTTGTATTCTTATTATACTATTAGTTGTATTTTACCAAATTAGTTTTTACCTAATGAGGTCTTCTTCATATTGTATATACATACATATATCATAATTGTTTAATTATGAATTAGAAGAAATATTTTTTCCTTCTTACTTTATATTTATTTGACATTCTTGCATACATCATTCCATCTCACAGGTAGTTGAAGACACAGCTGTTAAGGGCTTGAATGATGTTAAATGTGTGCTGGTATATACCCTTGCATGTCATGGCCAATTGTCTGATGCCCTCAATGTATACGAAGAAATCAAACATGCTGGATGCCGTCTGGAGCCCAAAGCCATTATAGCTCTTATTGTGCGTGCTCTTTGTGAATTTATTGCATGTATCATCTGATAAACGCTGATTTTTCTAGCTCATCTGACAGGAACACTTTCAATCCGTTCATGATTTGGATAGATTGCTTGAACTACTTGATGAATTGAAGGATCCTAAGCATTGGAGTGATGGTTGCTTTAGGATCATCGTGTTTTGTGTTCGACACAAGCGTTTAAGGTCCGCTGCTTTGTTTTTTGCCTTTTTTAGAATCTCATTTTTACACTCCAGTTTTTTTAAAATCCGTATCTCCTTTTGATTCAGTACACTCATTAATTTATTCAAGCGACTCATGGATAAGTTTTACGATGATGATTTATTCAAAGAAGTTCTTTTTGATGAGGTCTCTCTCTCTCTCTCTCTCTCTCTCAAATGAAATATTTAATACTTATTAATTTGCTTTAAATCCTTTATTCAGTCTGATCAATTCATTTTCGAGTTCAGAAAATTGTTTCTGGTTTTGGTCCCCTATACTGAGATTTAAAACAATGTGAATGGTATATTAATATATAGACAGTTGCCCTTTCCTAGGTTAGTGGTGGCATTTAGCTTTACCACATAGACTATTTACTCCTTTTATTCTATTATCTTGGTGAAGGCATTTTCTGAGATAGCAGAGGCAGGATCTACACATTTGCAGCTTGGCATGGATTTACTACAAGCCATTAAGGAAGAATTTGGAGTCTATCCTTCACGAAAATGTCTTGATTTTCTTCTAACTGCGTCTGCAAATGTTAAAGATCTACAGAATTCTCAATTAATTTGGAAGGAGTATAAAAATGCTGGCCTGCCATACAATGTCTTAAGTTTCATGAGGTAAGTACTGTTCATTTTTGGGTTATCTACTTTTATGGGTAATCATAATTTCACCCCAATATTTTGAATTGTTATGGTGCATATTAGCTGTTTGTTTATTGATGTAAGTGATGTAGCGTACAATCGTTAATCAGCAGGAAGCCTCTTTCACTTGAGAGAAGGTTATGGCAGCAAGCATAAATATCTTTACGAAGGGCAATAAGGTCACATTCTGATAAGAGGGGATTGCTTCTTCCGCTTGACAGGGTTTTGGTAGAGAGTCAACCAAGGAAGAATCTGATTAGTCATCAGAAGCCACATTGGGTTAGGGCGAAGAATTAAAGGGAGCTGCTAGTCGATGGTACACGAGTCCATATTAAACATCAACAGAGGGGTTTGTGGAGGTAGTGGATTTTTCAAGGATAGGGCTAGGGGTGCTAAGGACAACAAATGGAACAATAACCTCTTCCAGCGAGATAGTTAATGAACTATCCATAGCACTATAAGATTAAGGACTCAAAGGTGATATCAGCTGAGACAACATAATGAGGAGAGAAACAACAGAGAAGAGATTATTGTGCTAAGGACAACAAATGGAACAATAACCTCTTCTTGATTTCGAGCATAACCCAAGAAGAGACAACCAAGAGACTTGGGATCAAGTTTAGAAATATTAGGTAGAGTATCACGGACAAAACACTTCCAAACATTTTGGGAGGAATATGAAATAGAGATTGAGTAGGGAATAAGATGTTGAATGAGATAGCACCATTGAGAACAGTAGATGGGAGATGATTGATGAGGTAGCATGCATTCATGATTGCTTTAGCCCAAAAATGTTTATGGATGACGTGCTGAAATAGGAGACTGAGCAACTTCTAACAATGTCTATTCTTGCGTTCTGTTATACCATCCACTACTGGTGTATTAGAGCAACAAGTCTAATGAACAATTCCATGATGAGAAAGAAGGATAAAAAGTGAGAAATCCCTGCCATTATCACTGTGTAAATATTTAATGGAGGTAGAAAATTGAGTTCCAAACTCAGTAAAGTATTCACAAAAAATGGAGAAATATCATAATATTTTTTTTATTAAATAGACCCACATCATGCGGGAATCATTACCAAAAGCTATATTGTATTTAAAACCAAGTTTGGACACAATTAGACAAGGTTCTCATACTAAGTAAATGGGAACAATACAAAATTTAGGAAACAACTTAGGGTAAATAGTGGATGGATGACTATGGCAGCAATGAATTTCAAGGGGACTTAGTGATGTGACGGAGCAGGCTACATGGTATGGCCTCGGATTACTGACACAACCACTAGGATAAAACGTGTTGGCCCTTCTAGGTTTCACAGCTACTTTATTTATACTAGGTTATCAGAGTCCATCAATAAACCCTAGGTTAGTTGTTTTCTATTGTGTTGAATGAATTATAATGTCCTGATCACACTCGTAATACACATTTTGAATATCGCACGTTAAAAAAACCCTTCTCTTCCCATCATATTCACAAAATTTTCTTGTATTGTTGCAATGGTTGTGCAGGATGTATCAGGTCCTTTTGGCTTTAGGACATCATAAATCTGCGGGGAGATTTTTAAATAAAATACCTAGTGATGATCCCCATGTTAGGCGTGTCCTCAAGGCATGTCAAAAGGCTTACATTGGGTCCCCCCCTTCTATGACGGGAAAGAAAAGGAAGAAAATGAAAGTGGAGAATGTAGCCTAGGAGTAAGGTGCGAGATAAGTGTGCAGTATTTTTTGATCACTGGGTTATGCATTGTGCGTGTGTTTTTTGTTAGCTCACATTTTGAATTTGAGATTTCAGTCTTAGGTGCCGCTTTTCTTAGGCTGATATTATTGGCTCATGGTGATGATAAAGGCCCTAGCTTGTGCCTGATGATGGATCTCCGCCTTGTTCTGGGATCTCCTTCCACAAGGAAAAAAGAGGGCCACTCGCCAACACCCTGGATTAGAATGCTGCCTATGCTTGCTTGCTTTCTCCCTGTAATGCACCCAAAATATTTCTGTGTAAGTATTTATAGGCTCAACGTTGTTGTTCCTTTTAATTCTTAGAATTGTCATAAAAAGAAGAAATTTGTCATAGAAGGAAAGATATGAAAATCACAACTAAACGAAATATTAAATCCGCCTTCCAATCCCTGTAATATACTAAGAAAGTAAGATCGACAGCAAATTGGCCTTCTTTTACCACTGGCTCCGGGCACATTGGTTGTGGTAGATGCCTTGGCAGATGCAGTTCAGTGTGCTTCTCTCAATATTTGTGGCCTCATCAGCTCCTTCAAGTACACCCCCTCTTTATTATTATTATTCCTGGACAGCTCAACTTTGGCCAACTAACGCAACGAATGTTGCATGGTCGTGGATCACATTTGTGATTAAAGGGTAACTGGAACTTAAATGACTGTTGATTTTTTTAATTGATTTAAAGAACTTTAGGAGTGAGACTGAACTTTTGGGAGGGAATGAGCGACGAATTTGGTTTTCGCTGTTTTTTATTATAAATTAAAATAATTAAAGATTGTTTTATTTATTTATTTTTAAGTAATTATTACATTTTGAGTACAAAGATGTCCGAAAGTTCTGGGACAAAACATTCGATCCAAGACCATACCGTTGGCGGACAATGTAAATTGCTCTTGTTCAAATAGTCTCTTTTATGGGCGACGGATTCTTGGTACGTTAAATTAATGTTCCTTTAATTTTGACAATTCGTAAAACGTTTATATTAATGAAATTTATACTACAACTTAGTAAATCAAAGAATAAGCCATTATATATTAATATGATATAATTTAGGACCGCTAATTTCATCATATCTTAAGTTTTTATCTGGTCACAAAATATAAATGTATGTTGTAGTTATTGCGATTGGACTTGATATCAATCATTGGGTTATCGGTTCAATTGTCTGTTGGGTTAATGGATGCTTTGGTTATATAATTAATAATTAGATATATATTAATAAAAAATAAATATTTTAGTTAATATATTAAATTTTTTAATATAATATTATTTATTTTTTATTATGTATTTTTAATAAAAAATCTTAATGAATTTAAATTTTAGTGATATAAATTTATAATAAAATATTAAAGTTAACTGTTAATTAATTTTAAATTAAAAAAGTTACTATTTAAAAAAATTACTTAGTTCTATACAATCTGATAGAGTCATTTGGCTCACAAACAACTATTTGGGTCATTTGGTTTTTCACCGGTTTGATCGACTCAGAGGATTTGATTCTGATAAATATAATATATACCATATAATCACCTAACTAAAAAAATTGTAAGGATTTAAAATTGCATCATACTTAATGTTATTTCATTTTCTACTTCTATTACTTCCCCATCTTTTGAAGTGTAGTATATTCTTCCTTCATAACTTTTTTAATACCTATATCCATAAGCATGAGTATTGTCTCCATTCTTAATCTTCACATTTTAAATTTGTGCAGTTGAAAATAGGCACTCTTTTTATATGAGATACTTGTGCTCAAGTTGGAAGACTTCAAGTTTTCTATGAATAAAGTACTAATGTTAAATAACAAAAAAATAACTTCAAGTATGGATCACCAAGTGGTTAGGCTACAGATTTGAGTCAACACAATAAAAAAAATTGCTTCTGATGGAACTCAAGCTCTAATTGTAACACCCTCAAAAATGGGACTTTCAGATCGAGTGTGTTAGCGAAATTTAAATATACAAGTCGATATAAATTTTAAACTATTAATTATTTCATCAAACATACTATTAATTATTACAAAATTTCAATTCAAGATTTGTATGATTTAAAGGTTTAGAGAGTAAGTGTCAACAATCCATTATTACATAACAAAACATACAAGTTATCAAACTAATAAATCTTTAAATTCTATATAACTTTATTTCTAAGCATGTCTCAACTCATTATCTTAGTTTTTTTATTCCTTTAATTACCTGGGGTTAGAAAAGAAATCATAAAAGGGTGAGCTCGAATAACTCAGTAAGAGTAACATAAGTAGGTACAGTAATTATAGAAAATCATGAGAACATCATAATAGGGCCAAACATAGGAAATATCATAATAGATTTAATAAAGTTTGTATATCATACATGATTAACATTTTATAAGGGAATCATAACATAAAAGATTTATGTTTGGACATTGTGTAATAACATAATGATCCAGGTTAAATACCTGAATATCATAACATAGCATAACATATTATCAGCTAGATTGATATTCTCCAGTGATATTCTTTACCTAATGCATTAGAGGTCTTTTTCGAATCATCCATCAAAAATTTACTTTGTCCAAACAAAAGAGAAATCATATCAAGATCAAATTTCATTACATAAAATAAATCATAAAATTTCATGAAGTATAATGAAATAAAGAACATAAGGTTACCGATAATGATCTCAATTAACAAAATGTCATCTACCACAATTAATAAAATGGATTAGTAAAAGATAAATCAAAAGAGACTAATGTCCCTTACAAAATAATAAAGGAGAAGTCAATAAAAATAGAAAGGTGAATAATCGAAAGAAACAAAGACATAAAAAGAGAAAAAGAAAGGAAACCCTTACACTCTTCTTGGTGCTCTACGCATCTTAAAACCTTGAAAAATACCAAACACTAAATTAATTTTAGTACTTGAAAATTTGTTTTCTTTTATTAACCTTACTCATAAATAATATCACAAATATCAATATTGTTTTTAAAATACTATTTTTAACTTATATTTTTTAATAGGCGATTGGAAATACTGTACTTGCAGGGGCGGGATATTAATTTTGGTTTTATCTCATTTTCATCTCCTATTTCAATCTTACGCATCGTAAGCCTTTAGTTATGCAATAATTAGGTTATATTCCTTTAGAGTTTCTAAATAAGATTTAGTTTCCATATTGGATGATAAGAAAAGATGTTCAATAAGCCTATTTTTCCTATTTATCTTTCACCTTAGCCATGATAGGTTATGAAATTTAGACATGAGGGGAAAAGGAAGATCTAGAGAAGATGAGGATGAGGGTAGCTGTGAGGTTAAAACATTAGACATTGGGGTTGTGAAGAAGAAGAGCTATTATCGGAGGAGTTCATTATGAAAATTGTTCCATACAATCTTTTGCATTCTAAAATCTTAAAATCAAAACATTAAGTTACTATTATTATCTTTTCAATTTAATTCTATAATGAAAATGCTATGATGAAAATAACATAATTTAAAATAATTACATATGTATATGTATATAAGGTAGCAAGGTCAATCATGTATGTATATATGAGGTAAGGTAATATAACCAAACATGTAAATACTATGTATTGAGTGGGTAAAACCAACCATGTATATACTATATATATATGAGGTTGTAAAACTAACCATGTAGATCCTTGTGAGATCCCACATGGATTAGGGAGGGGAACAAAGTTTACAATATAAGTAGGGCCAGAAATCTCTCCTAGCAGACGCGTTTTGGGGGCAAGACTCGTGTAGGCCTAAGGTCCAAAGTGGACAATATCTGCTACATGAGAGATTGGCCATCATAGATGACATCAAAGCGTAACTCAGTTTGTGTGCCATCAGGGACATTAGGCCCCAAAGGGGTGTGGATGTGAGATCCCACATAGATTGAGGAGGAAAACAAAGCTCACTACCTAGGTAGGGACAGAAACCTCTCCTAGCAAATGCATTTTTGGGGCAAGACCCATGATAAATCCGAGTTGGTGATGCCAACCAAAAACAAATATGTGTGGGCCGAAGGTTCAAAGTGAACAATATCTGCTACAGAGGAGATTGGGCCATCACAATCCTTATATCATAAATAATAAATAACTTTAAACCTTTCATTAGACCTCGATGCTTAGTAAGTACTGAAAAAACAAAAGGGTTTAAGTGGAGTATTTGGGGTGTTAGAAGAGCTTAAGGGAGTGTTTATAAAGAGAATTTCATGAAATGGCTTGAGGGAACATATATATTAAGAGGATAGGCAAGACACTCCTTATATAGGGCAAGGATGATAGGTTAGGTGAAATTTTTGTCTTTAATTCCTTATTTTCTTTCCTAAATTTCTTCTTATTAAACCATTAAGTTCTTATCCCCTTATTATCTACCACGTGGCCTTTTTGTTCCTCTCATTTTTAGGATTTGTTTGATTTTGAAGGTTATTTTGCTTACAAAAGTCACATAATTCTTAATGATATTCAATAAGGCCAATTGGACTGAATTCCTAACATAATTATCTACATTTCAAGATGAATTTCAAGTCCATTAGATTTATATATCCAAAGTTATTGAGTTTTGAAGTAAGTGAAAATTCTTAGCGTGCTACTAGACCTTTGTATTTCTCCTAATGGGCTATTCCAATGAAGCTGAAATTTTTACCAAAGGTATATAACTCAAGGTGGAACAATTTAGTATAATATGAAGTTAATTGAAATTATATAATCGAAGTTATGAATTTTTAAAGATGACTATCAAAAACTACGTTAGTCTACACTCTTTAAGCATAAGCTATTGTTATGAAGTATTAATAAAAATGTTGTCATTTACAACTCTTAATAAATTTTGATGTGAAAAATTTAAATTTGTATTCCATTTGATTTAGATTTAACACTTCAAGTAAGAAATTATTTATTTAATATAATTAATTAAAATAATATCATTTAATTATTTATTTATTTAAATAATTAAATAACATATTTAATTATAATATCATTATAAAATTTGATAAAATAACATATTTATTTTCTTAAATTAAAATATATATCAAATATAATTTATTTATGAAAAATATATATCATATTATGAAAATGCGAGATTTAATTGAAACTACTAATATGATTATCATATATATAATAATTAAATTATAAACATAATAATAATATGATAAATATTTATTATTTTATTAAAAATCTCAGTTTTTACACTAATATCAATTGATATTCCCCAAAATCCCAACTGACTAAACCCACTTAGTATGGTGTATAACAGAGAGAAGGCAAATCTGTTATACCAAAAACAAATCTTTTTCTCTTTTTACTAGATATACCAACTCTTTTGAGGTAGAACTAGGTTAAACTCAATTCAAAACTTGACATATAATACTACAATAGTCAAGTAAATTAAGGACACAATCAATACAAAAAGATGTGTTGCTTTTATATTACAACACTCGACATGTTTCTATTTTACACTTTGTTTGAATATAACTTAATCTCATTTTTGGTTTGTTATTCAAGTATGTTTCTTTAATCTACATTTGGTTTGTTTTTCAAGTATGTTTCTTCAAGAATATTACAAATCTTTTGGTTTGACATATTAGGCTTTGGTGTTTTTGTTGATATACAAGATCTTAAATCAGATCTAGTGATATGTGTGATGTAACATGCTTCAAACAAAAAAACATAATATGTATATGGTTCGGTCAAGGTGATTTACTCCACGAATAATAAATGTATTACTTATATCGAGATCAATTCACTATAAGATACACTGAGGTCTCTGCTTTTATTACAAAGAATGATCTCCCCACCTCACTTTTAATTCACTCAAACATATATAGATAATAACCATAGCAAAATTGTGGTTTCTTTTTAATTGATTCCTCACGTTATGCACTATTTTCTTTATTGTATGTTCTTTAATCATCACCAACACTGCTCTAGCCTTGTAGAACCAATGTGTTCTCTATTATTATTCTTGTTGGTCATCTTTGTTATCTCTTTTATCTCTAAAGGTATGTATTGTATTGAAATGATAGGTAAAACTCACTCTACACATGCAGTCTTTAACCCAATATATAGGCTTGCACTTGGATACCTCATGAGACATTAGGGTAAATGAATATGATGTTTCATCTCCACCATTGGATCATATTAAATGCATGCCATATAGTAATTCTGATAGATACATGTGCCAATACGACTTCATATTACTTTAAGCTTAGTTAATTTGGTTTGAAGGAATTTTTGGTATGAAACTTTGAGATGAGTCTTATTTACTTTGAGATATGTCATTCATCTCGAACTAGAGTCTCCATGACTTGAGCTATTCTCTGAATGAGCTTACTTCAAGATATAACTCCCTATTTCGTCTTAAACTGAACTAAAGAAACTTGGCCTCTATGAAGGTACTTTGATATCTCAAACTATCTCATCTCAAATTATCTCTTAGCTTTTTCAATAAAAAATACTTTGAGATCTAAATTTTGTCTTGAACTGCATTTTATCTTGAAATAACTCTGTTATGAATCGAACTATTCACACTTTATTAAAACAGGATATACTCAATTGTTTGAGATATGAATACCTGATTTGAACCGAAGTAATGTATGACACTATAGTTTTATATAATGAATGTGGAATCAATTTAAATCTTTAACACTTGGCCAAAATATAAGAAACTTGAGCACTAAAACACAATCCATTATACTGCACACTTACGATTTCCATATATCATTGCATCATTTGCCACATTAGTTGATACTATTGATAACAATTATAACAAACTGTTATACTAGAAATAATATTATTCAAATATTATTTGAAAATATAAAAAATAGTTAAAAACATTTTAAAAAAAAGCTATAAGACTTTTTTATTTTAAAAATGAAATTTTAAAATTAAATAATTTTAAATTCATTTAGACCCATATTTTTTAAAAGCAATTATCAAACTTAAGTGTACCAAATACACATTTAATGCTTGAGTTATAATTAGATAAACATCATATAAATTTAAACTTGAGATTTGATTCTGACCTCATTTGTAGGGATAAAAATTTGAATCTAGACCACCAACATTTACATTTCCAACATTAAATTTAACATTTTATTTGCCATATCCAACAATATTAAAATTTAATAGTCGTATCCCAAAATATTGAATGCAAATTTAGATATTCGAATTTACTTGAACCCCAAAATTTAATTTGGGTTGTCGTACATCACAGATATTAAATAAATAATTCATATAGAAATATTTAATATTATTTTTTAAAAAAGTCATACCAAATTTAACGATTACTATGCAATGTGAATAGAATTGTTGGACCGACTCTCTACGACTACAAAAAATTTAGTGATTCGTCAAATCGCTTGCTAAATATGGCAAGCCAATTATGCTTGTTAAATCCCTCCCTACCAACCTCTTCGTCTTTAGCATCCTCACCTGCCTTATTGGTATTGTCTTTACCCACTTTATCTACTGCTTCACCTGAAACCTAATAACCTGTGCGTAGCAAGGGAACGGGTGCCTTGTTAGAGAGATTTGTGCGTGCACAGGGGGAGAAGGGGAGAGTGATTTGTGCATGTGTGGCGGGGGAACACAAAGGGGAGGGGCGTGGGTGACCTGTACGCGCAGTGGGGGAACACAAGGGAGAGGGGCAAGGAGCGATTTGCGTGTGTGTGACGAGGGAACACAAGTGGGAGTGGCGTGGGTGACATGTGCAGGTTGCACGGGGAATTCAAGGGGGAGGGGCGAGGGTGACCTGTGTGTGCGCGGTAGGGGAACGCAGCGAGGGGAGAGACCTGTACGGGTTGCAGGGGGAAAGGGAATGAGAGAGATGTAGAATTTTAATTAGTATTTTAATTAAAATACTAAAATTTTATTGAGTTTGTTATTTTATGTTGTAAAATTAGAATAGATATAATTTATAGAAACTGATTATTTGATTAAATTATATCTAAGCTTTGTTGAGGTTACTATAAAAGCATTCACAGTGGGCTCAATAAACTTTAGTTATAATTTAGCTCAAAACTCACCTTTTATAAATTTAGCTCACCAAAATCGTTCTCTTTCCATCACAACTTTCTCTCTCCCCCGCCACCCCCTTTGCCTTGGATCTCTCTCCCTAGCTGCTGTGTCGCCGCCCTCCTCCCTCACCACCACCTCATCACCCTGTATCTCTCTCCCCACATACAACACTGCCTCCCTACCTCGTTGGATCTTTCTCCCCTGCTGCGTCGACGCCCCTCCCCTCTAGATCTCTCTCCCCATCCATCGTGTCGCCACCCTCATCCCCCACCGTCACCTCCCTACCCCTTGGATCTCTCTTCCCTGCTGTGCTGGCACCCCCTACCCTCTGGATCTCTCTCTCCAGCCGCCATGCTACCGCCTTCCTCCCCCTCCGTTGCCTCCCTACCCATTGGATGTCTCTCCCCGGCCGCCATGCCACTGCCCCCTGCCCCTGCAACACTCTACCCTTCCCCTGCAAGTGATAAGAAAAAATAAAAAATAAATAGTTATTCTTTTTTGACTGGCTAAATATGTCCAATCAATTTAACAATTGTTAAAAATATTGAAGCCATAATGAGCCTAATGTGGACACTTTTTAAATGTTTTGGTTAACTTTAAGCCAAATTTTAATTTTAACTAGCCACTGTGAATGCCATAAGTGCTCTTAGAAAATGATACTATTTTGGGGGGGGGGGGGGGGGACGGACCTGGGCGCATGGTAGGGGGAACACAAGGGGTAGGGGGAGAGATTTGTGCTTGCGTGCGTGGTAGGAGAACACAGTGAGGGGAGAAACCTGTGCGGGTTGGAAGGGGAAGGAAAAAAGAGAGAGATGTAGACTTTTAAATAATATTTTAATTACAATACTGAAATTTTGTTGAGTCTATTATTTTATGTTGTAAAATTAGAATAGCTATAATTTATAAAACTGATTATTTAGTTAAATTATAGCTAAGCTATACTGAGACCACTATAAGAGCATTTCCAATCATTCTAGCTAATTAAAATGAGCTAAAGACATATTTACCTTGCTACAGTGAAGCTTTAACTAATACTACTTTAATGGTGCATCATGAATTTTTTTGCTTAACAATTAATTTTTCCAATCTACCCTTGCATCACCTTTAGCAAATTCCAAATCCCTAATTGGAAACAGGGCATGAGGTGCGTGCAACAGGGGCACGGGGGACGAAAAACGCAGGGGGCAGGGGGCAGGGGGCAAGGTCGGATGGACACGCGACAGGGGACGGGAGTGGGGGCTGCGCGATGGGGGGACGGGGGACGGGAGACAAGGGACGAGGGCAGGGGGTGCACGAGGAGGGGACGTGGAACACAGAGGGGGAGGGGGACAAGGGACGACGGGACGGGGGGACTGGGGAGGAGGAACGCAAGGAAACGCATGGAAGGAAGAGCGATGGGGGAGAGAGGGTAGAGAGGAGAACTATGATTGTTTGGTGACATGGCATGTTCAGCTAAAGCAAAAGTAAAAGCCAATTTTTGCTTTTTTTTTGCTTTAACTATGCATTGGAGAAGATTTTTAGCTAAATATAGCTTTAACTATGCCTTTACCTAATGCATTGGAGATGCTCTAAGAGCACTCATAATAGAATAGTCAAATGATTCAATAAATTTCTCCACATGGAATTATATTAGCTATAAATTAGACTCAAAATCTGTGTTTTGACTAATCGGTGCCTCAAAATTTGATATTTAATAAAATTTTTAAGCAAAACACAAATCTTGAATCGAATTTATGATCAATAATACTCCATATACACAAAATTATTAAAACATTTGAATATTTTACTATGAATGTTCAAAGTACTCTTAAATGTGACTCTTTTTAGACCGAACAGGCTTTTCATTATCTTCATCTATTGATTTTGATGCGTGAATAAAAATTATAAAACATTTAATAAATATTGACACTTTAAATAATAATAATAATAATAATAATAATAATAATAATAATATATGTATATATAATAAAAAACGGATATAATTAATTTTTAAATACGAATACCATCAAATAATCAATTACACATATGCCTGCCTACTCATTTGAGATTTAAGCATGATTTAACTATGAAGACAATTCTCAATTTCATATTGAGATCTTATGCGATGCCCACACCTGTGCAATTTAATCCATCTGAATTAATTATTGTATCTGTTTTTAATATTTTTAATTAAAATTTTAATTATGATTAAATAAAAATATAATGATCTTTATTAAATTAAAGATCTTAATTAAATTACACCTGCATTACTTTAGATATTGAATGAAATAGGAATCCCTCACACAAATTCACAAAGATCGAAATGATTAATTCCTTACTATAATGACCCCCCGCCCGTGAATCATCGCGATTCACTGACTTTTATTGAACTTTTTAATTAATAGATAATTAAGTTTTCATTTCGTTATTTTCAGATTTTAAAACAATGATAATAATCGAATCATCATGCAGCATGATTCATGCTTGATGCTTGCCCCCGACCCGAATTCTAGCATGCTCGATGACCCCACTGTATCCCCCATACACCTGCAGCTTCCACCGTTGGATCAGCACTCCACCCCATCTCAAACCCCGCTCGCGAAGCACTCGATCGGGGCGACGACCCTTTCTCGCAGAAACCGTGTAAGCCACCCACCACTACTGCCCCCGCCACCGTCGACGCTCCCACCCAAAAAGTCGTCACACTCACGCACCAAACACAGCTAAGAAGCAAAACAAAGACCACGGCACGATCGCAGCGCGTGTACCGAATTCAACCCCTTTTTACCCTTTTTTCCCCCCCTTCAAAAGTTACCACAGTAAAATCAAATAAAAAAACTAAAATTCAACAGTTTGACTGCGTGGAGACGTGTCGTGCGAAATGGGTTTTGTATACGCGAGACCAAAACCAAAACCAAATGTTTCGGGGGAGAGAAGAAATAGAGAAAGAGTGTCTCTCTCTCTCTCTACTTATATATATATATATTTATTTATTTATTTACTTCCCCATCTCGTTCATCATTTAAACTCGGACTCGGTTGTTCACGCCTGTTCTCTCTCCTCGAAAACTCGGGTCTCTCTTTAAGATCTGTCGGTTCCATTTCTCGCGTCGGTTTATGCAAACCCTAACGGAGATTATTAATTTGTTTATAGATAGACAGACATGTGTATACATAGGTAGTTTTTTTTTTCCTTTCCGTTTCAGTTGATTAATCATTCATTGGTTTTGTTTATTATTGTTCGCCGATCACCACAACCGTCATCATCGCTGTATATTTTTGTCTCGCTGATGAAATAGAAAAATCTGTAAAATACAAAACAAATTGTAAGTTTGTGTTGGTGCGAACAAAACCTAGGACTTCGGTTTCGAAATTTGTTGTTTGGATTGGTCGGAGGGGTTGGGATATTGATTGGCGAGCAAGCACAGAGGGAGAGAGGGAGAAAGAGAGAGATTGCATTCAATTTTCTGTTGTCATTGTTTGGGTTTTTTTTTTGTTGAGAGAGAGTTTTTGGATGGTTTGGGCTTCGGTGGTGGTGGTGGCGGCATGGGAAAGCTGGTGACGTGAGGTTGTGGGGGGGCTGTTTCTTTCTTCTGATTCAGAGGCTTTTAAGAAACAGCCTGGTGGTTATGATCATCACCGCTGAGGTTGTCGTCCGTGTTGGTGTTGTCGGAGGAACAGGAGTTGTTCGATTTCTTCGCCTTCTGTTGTTGGGGTGATGAGTAGTGATGGCCAGAAATCTCGTAAGGGAGGGCTCGTGCAGCGGTCGGCTTGGGCCAATGGAGTTCGCTCCTTGCGCACCATTTCCAGGATCGTTTCTTCCGGCGCCTCGTCCGTGGCCTCCACTGTGCGGTCCGCAGCAACGCAGATTGTGGACAGGGACGATGCTACCTTTCACGATCAGGTATTCCTTCCTTATTATTATTATTTTTTTGTAGTTGTTGGGTTCTTGAATATCGCTCACTCTGTTTGTTAGTTTTGTTCTTCGACCCGCTTTGCTTTTTAGCTGTTGCGGTAGAATATGGGAACGTGGGTTTGGTGATATCTTTAGTGGTCATGGCCAAGTTAGTTCATTTCTGAGTTGCGCAATGTGTAAGATGCATTCATTCATTTTTTTTTATAAAACTATGAAAGGGTTTTCACATTTCACTGCAAACTGGTTGCGGATAGGAAAATCTGAGTTTGAAAGATCATGCTTGTTTTCATGCATGTGTAGCAATGACATTCGCCTATGCTAGGATGGTTTTGTGCAGCTGTTCATGAAATTACTTTCATAAACAGAATACTAAAGGTTAATCTTCATATTACCATCATGTTTTTGTACTTTTGATTTGATCCAAAATTCTTTATTAAGCCCGTGACCCAGCGGAGAGCACCCCTGTTAGTAGTGGAAGTCTATGTCCTCAGTTATTATTCACATTGGTACTCATCTTATATTGGCACATGGAGCCTGAATTTTTAACCAATGCAGGCATGAAACTGACGTTGTTATAAATAGAGTGACATCATCAATTCTTGTTCATATCACTAGTTGCAACACTATTTTTTTTCCCTTCAGAAAGAAGTTGTATCCAGGAATAAATCTTCTGCTTCAAGCCTTCAAATGCAGTTCTATGTTCCTATTACTAGTATTTTTTTTGTTACTTGGGGCCTGAATTCGTAATTTGCACATTGGGCATGCAGCCATCATAAATGGAACATTATATCATTTGTTTTTGGTTGTATCCCTAGTGTGTGCACTTTTTGCTTTGATCCAAAATCCTTAATAGCAAAGTGCCATTGGGAATGCCAACACTAGCTTGTTGGTTACCTGAATTTCCAAATTGAGTTATCAAAAACTGATCCTACTAGATTCACCGAACAAATTTTCATTTGTGCCCTTTTTCCTTTCTGTAGTGAAGCAAATAAATTTTAATCTCTTTAGTGGTTCTAAGTTATTTCAACTCAGATTTTTTTTTTTCACAGTTCTTTAAGGCTATTTAATGCTTAATTTTTAAGTTTGTGAGTGGCTACTATCTGTTCAGACTGAATATTTAGATGCGTGGCAAGTGGTTTGGGAGTTATTAGTTCCTTGAAATTTGAAGTTTGATTATTGATATGGAATTTCTTTCTTAAATTATTTGGGGACGTGAATACTGATACCATGTTTCTTAAATTACCTAGACAAGTGTTGGCTTTTCAATTTATTTAGAAATTGTGCATATGATTCTATGATCTGTGGTTGTTATTGTGATTGGTTATTTGTTGATTAAGATTTACTAAATGCCACTAAACGTTACTGATATGTAAACTGGAGATTAATATTTCATTATATTTACTTATTTAAGGCTCTATGATGTCCTTAGTTATGTTTCTTATTTTCTTTTTCTTTTTACCTACTCAAAATTCTTTGGACTTTAGTTCTTTGTCAGTCAATCATCTGTGTTAACAGCCTAGTATCTGACATGCCTGCCCTACGTCGAGTAAGTTACTGTTATTGTAGGAGCAACAGTGGGGAAAAAAAGCTAATATAAAGAACGAATCATGTCATTATTTTATGTTTTGAAGATTGATATGGAAATTGTATATATGATTTTGTGATCTTTGAGGTTGTTATTGTGATTCTGTGAATGATTATTTGTTTATTAAAATTTACTGTGTGCCACTAAATATCACTGATAGTCTGATGCATAAACTAGAGATAAGATTCATTAAGGATATTGTAATTAAAACATAACGGTTAATTAATGAGGCTGTTAATGCATTCAATGATGGCACAATGTTATGTTCTTCACATTTTTAAATCAAGTGAGCAAGTGCATTTAAACTGATGTGATTATATTGCCTTGGAGTTTATATGTACCAATTAAGTGTGCTACTTGTTTTTTGGACTACAGAAAATATTATAATTTCAATTAGAATGCTTTGAACTTCCTCAGTTTTTTGTTTCATTAATATTTTGCCTTTGGAATATTTGTGTTTTTCCTTCTGTTGGAACTGAAATCACTGAAAACTTTATGCTCATTTTCTGTTAATTTGCAACTACATTTTTACTAAAACTTCTCCATCCTTGCTGTCTTCTAGGTGAGCATGACATGGGGCGAAAATATAGTATTGGGTGCATTCGTAAAATTGTATTCTAAGAAGGAAGTTTAAATCTGTGATTGATGAATATTCATTTGTTATGCACAAAAGTCTTAAATCGTCTTTAGTTTGGATTTGCTTATCCATTGAATGTTTATGGAGGGAGGGACAAGGCCAAAAAAGGTGTGAATAGTAGCAGGTGTAGTATTTTAGTCTCTGCAGAAAAATTAGGTGTAGCATTAAGTGGGGATCACAATTAGAGTCCAGGACATAGTACTGGCTCGCGAAGAGCTCAGAGAAAGTCATTATTGATTTTCAGATGTGATTAGTATTATTAGACTCATTCAATTTCAGTGAGAGAAAGATGAAGGATTGAAATAAACAAATTTCCTGTCTTACTTGAATTACCTAATTTTTAAAATTTTTGACCAGCATTTATTTTTATTTCTTTCTATCTTGGAGGGAATATATGAGCTGGGTTTGATATGTGAAAATTTTGGAGTGAATGATGAAGATCCCTCATTTTCCTTATCTGTTTTCCAAAATAAAGGTTCGGTGGGCTGGTTTTGACAAGTTAGAATTTGACGGAAACATTCGTAAAGTTCTCTTGCTGGGGTATCGATCTGGTTTCCAGGTTTGGGATGTTGAAGATGCTGAAAATGTCCGCGATCTAGTTTCCAGACATGATGGTCCAGTTTCTCTTCTACAAATATTGCCAAAGCCAATACCCTCCAAGTGTTTGGAAGACAAATTTTCGGACAAGCGCCCATTGATGGTGATTTGTGCTGATGGGTCATCCTCTGGTAGTGGAAGCATCCAGGAAGGAGTAGCTAATCCTTGCAATGGTAACACCACACATGGACATGACCATGCGAGTGGCTGTGTTTTGCCTACTGTTGTGCGGTTTTATTCACTGAACTCTCAATCTTATGTACATGTGCTGAAGTTCAGATCACCAGTTTATTCAATTAGATGTAGCTCTCGAGTTGTTGCTATTTCCCAAGCTGCTCAGGTATCTTTGTCCATACTTAATTTTTTTTTGTTTGTTTTTTTCTTTTTATTTAAGCAAGGGAATAAAAATATTTTGTATCACAGATACACTGTTTTGACGCTGCAACATTAGAGAAGGACTATACCATTCTTACGAATCCCATAGCTTATGGTTGCATGGGTTCTGGCAGCATGGGCTATGGACCTCTTGCAGTGGGTTGCAGATGGATGGCCTATAGTGGAAGTCCTGTCACTTCAAACTCAGGGCGTGTCATCCCACAGCATTTAACACCTTCTGCCAGTTTCCCCAACTCTGACTCAAATGGGAGCGTGGTTGCTCAATATGCAAAAGAATCAAGCAAGCAACTTGCTGCCAGAATAGTGACCTTAGGAGACATGGGATATAAGAAATTGTCTAGGTACTGCTCTGAGTTCCTACCTGACGGCAGTATTTCTCTTCAATCTGGAACTCCAGGGGGGACTTTCAATGGAACAATCAATGGCCATCTTCCAGACCCTGACAGTGTAGGGATGGTACGTGCTGCTTGGGTTATTTATTTCCCATGTTCTGTTATATTCAGAATGCTGCTATTAATTGTTTCTATTTTCTTCATGTAAAATTGAAGTTGAATTCCCTATGATTTATTGTCATTATCAGGTTATTGTCAGAGACATTGTCAGTAAATCTGTTATTGCTCAGTTCAAGGCACATGAGAGCCCTATTTCTGCATTATGCTTTGATCCTAGTGGAACCCTTCTGGTGACGGCTTCAGTTCAGGGTCACAACATAAATGTTTTTTGCATAATGCCTGGCATCCCAGGAGGTTCCAATGCTGGCCTATCGTATGTACATCTGTATAGGCTGCAGCGTGGACTCACAAATGCAGTAAGAGCTGCAATTTAGTTCTATGCCTACCTCTTTTATGCCTTTAAGTGGAAGCGCATATCTTACTTAATCATGTTCCCAACTTTTGTGCTTTTTTCAGGTTATACAGGATATCAGCTTCAGTGATGACAGTCACTGGATTATGATCAGTTCCTCAAGGGGAACAAGCCATTTATTTGCTATTTCTCCTGCGGGAGGGCCAGTAACTGTTCAATCTGCTGAAGCTGATTTCATCCCTAAAACAAATGGTTTGAGTGTTAGTCGGAATAAATCAACATTGTGTGCATCCAATTCAGGTTTGCAATGTCATAATCATCAGAATCTTTGTGCCCCTGGTCTGCCAATCACACTTTCTGCTGTTAGCAGAATACGAAGTGGAACTAATGGGTGGAAAGGCACTGTAAGTGGTGCTGCAGCTGCTGCAACAGGAAGGTCCAGTTCTTTGTCTGGTTCTATTGCCTCATCTTTCCACAACTGCAAAGACAATAACTTGTTAATGGATGCCAGCTCCTTCAAGTCGAAGTACCATCTTTATATTTTCTCCCCGTCCGGTTATGTCATTCAATATAGATTTCAAATATCAAGTGGGGTAGATCCTCTTACAGTTTCTAGATCAGGAATTCCTTATGACGCAGCTGTGGAGTGTGATGAGCGACTTGTAGTTGTCCCAATTAAAAAATGGAACGTTTGTCTGAAGCAAAGCGGGAGAGATAATGAAGATAATAGCGATATATATGGGGAAAATGGAAGTTTTGATAGTTGCAAAATTTTTCCTGAAGATATGGAGAAAGAAAACAGTCTTTACCCTGCTGTAAGGGGAACAATCAGCAAGGAGAAATGTAGTCCTGATGATAGGCATCACTTGTATATTTCTGAAGCTGAACTCCAGATGCATCAAGCTCAGATTCCGTTTTGGGCAAAGTCAGAGGTATGTTGCGTTGTGCAGGAAAATATAGGAATTTGGTAACTCATGCGCAATTGTTATCCTGTTATATTTATGTCGTTTTCTATATTATTTCAAAATTCTTGGCAGATATTTTTCCAGGCACTTACTGTAGATGGCATTGAAATGGTTCGGGATGGAGGTACGTTAGGGGGGGAACTTGAAATTGAAAGACTCACATGTCGTTTGATGGAAGTTAGGCTGAAAGATCTTGTTCCTGTTTATGACTACTTACAAAGTCCCAAATATCAGCAGTCAAGGTGAGTGGCGAGTAGATGCTCTCTCTGCTGTTTTATTTACTAGGTCATGGTTTTGTTGGAATTTGTTGGTATTTTATTAAACATCATTTAAGAAATGTTTATTTGTTAGAAATTGAATATTTGATTTTTGTCCCTTGAATTTTGATTTTATCCATCTCTCGTATTTTAGATCTGTTATATTCTGATATCGCCTCAGAATGTATCATTGATGTTGGCTTGGTGGGCTTGACCCAGCCCAGTGGTTTCCTAGTTATCTTACGTTATGTATGTCTACTTTGTCTGCTCTTTAGTGATGTTAATACCATATTCTATATGCAGGAGCCCTATTATAAATGGCCATGCTAATGGCCAACTGATTCGACGGAGATCTGGGCTTCCTGAAAACAGTAGGCTTTCACCCAGGTGCAGTTATGGTTCACTTGATTCCTTGAAAGAAGGCAGTGCCGCAATGGCTGAACTTCACAACAGCATTGAAGAAAATTTTAAATGGGATGGTCTTCAGCTGCCAGCCGAAACAACCAAGGGCTATGTAAATAACAATGACAGCCCGGCAAAAACTCGGCATGAGATTGTAAATAATAGAGAGACCTTAAAGAATGAGGCCCAATTCAAGTTTGTAAATAATAGCAATGGAGGCCTAAACAGTGAAAAGTCAGTTTGAAGATGGCGGCAGGGATGAGTATGTTAGCGGTACGGCTCTTCCCTCAATTTTAAGATGGAATGGTTATTGTTTCATTATTAGGACCCTTAATCTTTAAGGATATATTATAATGAATTTAGCACTTCGTGAAAATTTGTTTGAAGCCAAATATCATGTCATTCTTGATGTAGGCATCTATGTGAAGTAGTGGCTAAAATATAGCCTGGTCAATCGCATTATAGGGATGGTTATTCTGGTATTGTATTTGAATTAACTCAACTTTTATCCAAACCACCCAGCTTGGTAGTGCTTCATTTGATGCTTTTGGACGATTCACTTGCGTCGTTTTCCTATTATGTTTACAAGTTGATGTGTGGTTCTCATTTAACATTTTACAAGTAATATAGGCTCGTTTGTTTTATTTCTCCCCTCCAGGTGTGCAGGTATTCTTTTATTCACCGGACACAGGAGCTTGACTGTGTTGCCAAATTGTGGATACTGTGTGAGATATTGGGTTTTCATCCTCTGGCGACTTTGTAAATAACAAAACTGGAATGGTTTCCCCCAATAATCCGTGTAAAATATAGCATATCATAATACAATTCTTGCTCTTATTTTTTTTTTATTTAAGTTGAAGTTTGAATTTTAAATTTTAAAAGTAAATTATTTGTTACAATAGATAATGTTTTTTTAACATAAAAAAATAGGGCAAAGAGATTTTTTTTAGTTTTTGACTATGAATTTAGATTTGAAAATTTAAAATAATAAAAAAAATTTGATTTTTGATTTTGTTTTCAAAATAGTTATGCAATTTTTGGTTGAATATGTTTATTGGTTTATCTGGTGATTGGTGTTGTTCAAGTTCAATGGCGCTCGGGGCTCGGTTTTTTAATAATTTTTCTTAAATTTATAATTTTAAATTATTTTTTGTTTTGCTATATAAATTTATATTATAATAGATTTTATATTATTAAAATATTATTTTTAAAATTATTATTTATATTATTAAAGTAATAGTTTATATTATTTATTTTATTTAATAATATTTTTTATAATTTAATATGTAATTTAAATTAATATGATGAGAAATGTTAAGGGGAGAGGTAAGAAAATTTTTAGATATAATTTAATAATTATAAAGAGTGAATAATATTTTTTAATATATTAAAAAATAATATATAAATTTTATAAAAAAGTTATAAAGAAAGTTAAATATAGGACATGTGAGAATGATTTTATAATTTTTTTTTTTAAATATAAGAAAATGGATTACTATAGTAAATTTGTTATTAGTACTCTTACTAATTTGTGTTGCATATGTTAATAAGAGCTTGCCGGGTTGGTAACTTTGAGTGTGTTTGTTTGCTTGTTTATTGCTATTTTTTTTTAGTGTAGTTCCTTATTTTTCAAAATCAAATCTCATGTGCACTATTACACTATAATTATCACAAATTGAACCGAAGAGGGGCTTTTATTGAAAAAACCCACCTTTTATTTTCCTTATACTTTATCGATTTGATAAAGAACGAAAAGTTTTTTTTTTCCTTTATCATGTTTGTGTAAAAACTTAAAGAAATAATTTTATTACAAGGGAATCGAAACCCCCCTTTGTATCTTAATTACTCCTATATACTAGTTTACAAGCATTAACTTCTATAGATAATCAAGTTATAATTACATATCCATGTTTGAAACTTCAAAGATCAATCTTGTAAAAATGATAGGGTTGGCAAGCTCGGATCTAATAATAAGAGCTTGCCAGGGGGGGTGGGCGGTAACGTTGAGTGTGTTTGTTTAATATAATTTTTTATGTAATAAATTTTAATAATTATAAGAGTATTTTAGTAATTAATTTAATACATTATCTTCCATTGTTTTATATACTAAACACAAGCAAGGTAATCAAAAATTATATTCCTTTCCCATGTCAATTTCATTCCTTTAATGATTTCATTTCCCCTATTTTATTCTCGCGTACCAAACCAGCTATTACACTATAATTATCATAAATTGAAGCGAAGAGGGGCTTTTATTTGGGAAGAAAAAAAATCCCGCTCATTTTAAATGTGATAATTTTTTAAATTGAGTGAATCAACGAATTTGTAATATGTGCTTTTTAAAAATATATTAAAATAAATTATATCAAGTCACCATTTGGCTTTCGACCAACTTGACTTGTAAAATACAAATTGTATTAGAACAACTCTAAAAATAATATTATTTACATGTAAATAATATTTCAGATGTAAAGAGTTATTTTTAAAGTTTAGCTTCAACAATCTTATTTATATTAAACTAATATTTTTAATATGAAAATATTTTTGCTCGTTGCACCGTAGGTTTTGCAACTTTTGCAATAGCCGGAGGCTATGAAGCCCTTATTTCAGACAAAGACCAATGCACCGGGGCTGCAACAGAAGCAGTAGAGGCAGATCCTCTTGACGTAGTTGAACCAGTGCCATTTTGCTGCCTCATCACTGTAAACAAAGAAGCTGAACCCTTCTCCGACATGCCTCTAGTGCTTTTCCTTTTGGGAACCGAAGAAATCGAACTCGAACTTGATACACCTGCCCTTGAACTCGAATCTGCAATACTCTTAAGCTCCAATCTCTTATGGGTTGAGCCTCCTCTTAGCACCGAGCCTCCGATGGGAGATAAAAAACTAAGGACGTTTGGGCTTGTTCTTGAACCGGCTGCAGTGATGTTGTGCATGTACCTTCCATTTTGGTCCTAATTCACAATAAAATAGCAAGAGCTCAAAATATCAAGGGAGAGCGTTTTGAGAAAGCCACATTTGTTGTGGTTTTGGTTAGATATGACAAATTCAAAATTCAGGGATGGCAGGATGAGGGGTAGCTAATATGGGAGAGGTGTCACGGGGTTAGGGCGTCGGCATGGTCTTGGTGGTTCGAGTAAGTCATACAGGCGGCACACGGTCACCGGTTTCGCCCTACGGTGGATGCTCTCTGGACTAGTTTGTAGGTATAGTTATCTTCAATCGGGACAGCGGCACGACCGAGCGGTGTTAGCCGGACTTTCTTATCACTTGGACTTATTTGTGCTACGTAAGGAGAGGGGTTGGTTAACGTAGATGGTGCGCGCGAGGTCCAGGCGGGAGGAGAACCGATGGAACTTCTTGACTAGTTTGCCTGTTGAGGGACTTGACGTTCAGGGATTTGGCCATCCTTACACAATCGTCGCTAGCCGTTCTCTGGAGACCTGTGGCGAAACCGGCGCTACCTCAACGCATTTAACCGTGGTTGAGAAGCTAGTCCGCAATGGCGAGAGCCCCCCCCCCCCCGCCCCCCCCCCCCCCCCCCCCCCCCCCCCCCCTTCGGGCTCCATCAATCTCCCACACAAACTATCGTGGAGCCTATCCCATTCGCACTAGCTACACTTTTTGCTTTGCCCCTCCGCAAGTAGCATGCACCTGCGCCACTTAGGAGACGCCCGCCAGCAACTCACTATTCCGGACGTGACAGAGGGGGGAGACATAAAAAACGGGAGATGAGAGAAGAAATAAAAAGACTTATAAAAATAATAAAATAAGATGTAAATAATAAATAATAAATTTTCATAAATAAAGATTTAATATAACAATTTTTAATGGAGCATATATTTAAAATTTTATTCTGGTATATATTACGTGTTTTGCTTACCTCGAAATTGGTGGAATCTTGGTGGTTCATGCCTCCAGATCGCCTACATCATTTACTAACTGATTGGGACTTGCCCACGACACCTGGGTTCCCATAACTGGATGCCACAACTCCATCACCAGACTGACAGTCGCCCAAATTATCGCGCCACTCGCCAGATTGGGATGACGCTGCTGAGGGAAGGCGAAGAGACGTGGCCACTAGTGATTTTCTCGGACCAGTGCGTAATAATAATATAATGGAAGAAAAAACACACATAAATAATTAGTTGCAGTGACGTGCATAAAGGATTTTATAAAAAGTAATAATGAATTTAAATTTAAAAATTTAAATTTAAAAGCTTACGAAAAAAAACAAACCAACAAAACGAATTTTTAAAGATGAGCGTACGAAGCTTGTTTACATTACTATTATTATTATTTTGAGTTTTAAACATATTTGTGTGTATTGGTGGTGTATGGGGAGAAATATGAAAAACGAAAACGATTTTAATAAAAGGATGAATTTATTCGAGAAACAGTAGCTAGTCAAATTTATTGAAATTTAGTCAAATTTGACCAACCACTGCCTTGAAGTTTATAATTTTAATAAAGTTTATAGTTAAAATACAGATCTCGAGTACAATCTGTGGCTAATATTACTCCATGTAAATAAATATATTAAAATTTTTAGCTAGTTCACCACTAGTGCTCTAATAATATATATGAATCGGATTAATTTAGATCAAACTAGTTAACAAGTGACATATCATCATCTGAATTGATAGACATTTAAGAAAGAAATGTATACTGTTTTCCTTAAGGATTATAAAAATGCTTCAGTTTTATTGTTCAAGCATATACTATCAACATTATCCAACAATTCCAACGGTTTACGAGACTTTACATTAATAGTAAGCTTCAATCACTCACCACAACCCACATTTAATTTGCTTGGCAGTGACTCAATGTTTATATACATATTAGGGGTGGCTCCAGAAAATTTATTTAGGGTATTCAATATTTATTATAAATATTAAATATAATATCACAAATTTATTCATTATAAAGCTGAAATATAATATAAGACACTACAATATATTAAATACTAGTCCGTAATTACTAGGTAAATATTCATGTATTTTAAATTTTCCTAAATAAAAAACCTAGCAGGTAACGGTCTAAATTTCAATTTCAATTAAATATCAAACTATTATGACTTAAAATCAAATTATAACAGGAATTGAAAATAGAAGAGAGCCAAATAGCAAATTACTAGATTTATAGAGACAGAGAGTCTTGGGAGAAGAGACTCAAAAGAGCTTCCGTCAGTCTGTCTGCTGCCTGCGCCAGAGGCAGGAGGTCAGAAGAGGCCGGCGATGAGGTCGAACTGTTGAGCCGTCCATCAACCAATGTCACGAGACCACAACGTCATGGTGTTGCCGGTGCCGCGTGGCCCGGGTTGGATGTCGGGGATGGAGAGAAAAGAGTCGCAACAGAGGCATTGTGGTCCAAGCGTCCAGCCAGTCCTGCCTACGTGTCTGCAGCACGTGGCAGCGGTCCAGCGGAAGTGTCCTTCGTCCTCGTTGGTGCCTAGCGAGAGTGGAAGCTGGAGAGAGTCAGGAGGGAGAGTAGCACTGCTACTCTGCTGACGGATAGGGTAAGCTTTTGTTTTGTCGTTTTGTGGATCAGACATGCCCATCAACGTTAATTGTTTAATTAGTTTTTTGTTTTTCTTTCTCCTGCATGTGTAAATGTATAATAAGTATATTAAAAAAATTTAAAGAATTTCAGGGTGTGCAACTGCACACCCTGAGAGCTACATAGCGCTGCCCCTGCATATACATACATATATTGGTCTTTTATTTCACAAAAAAGGTTTAATCAAGTTAAAATAAATAAAAACTCTTTTTCAAATATAAGTATTATTTTTTAGGCGCTTTTATTATTTTCCATACGTAACTGACTCTTTGAACTCACTTTTGAACCCAATCATACTTCTTAAATGATTGGTGGTGATTGCAAAACTAGTTAATTTTTTTCATCACAAATTAAGTAGGTTTGAGTTATAGAGAATCAAACCTACTTTATTCTAAGACCTTTAGGGTATGTTCGATACAAGTTTTGTATTCTGTTAGAATTTATATTGAATTCTAATTTGAAAATAATTTTTGTTTAGCACGAGAGAGAATGTATTTTAAGAAATGTGTTGTTTTTAAAATTTTGATTCTATAAAAATAGGAAAAAATATTATAAGCTCAGATAATAAAATAGAGAAAAATTTTAAAAAATACAAATAAAAAGTTTTATCTAGGTCTTTCGACAAAACTGAGTTTTGATTTCAAAACAGAAAATAGTTAGAAGTAATTTTGAAAACACCCGATGAACATACCTATTTTGAACACTAAATTATGGAATTAAATAATTTAAAATTCACCCACCACTTTTAAAAATAATTACTCAATATTGCAATGTATCAAACTACTAAGAGCATTCACATTACATTTGGTATAATCAAATTTTCTTTATAATTTAGGAAATAAATATATAGATTTATAAAAAAAGTATTTATATCAGGTTTCTTAAAATGAAATATAGTAATAGAAAATAAATAGTAAATTTTCATATTTAGAGGTTTACTCTTTATTTTCAAATAATTTTCTTATAATTTTTAAATACATAATTTATACATGTAAATTTTTGATTGGTTGTAATAAATAAAATAAAAAAAGTAATAATAGATAACAAGAAAATATAAATGAAGAATAAGGTATAGAAAATTTTAAGAAGATAAATATATTATTTATTTATAAAATAAAAATAAAAAGTTAAACCTGCTGTGAATCTCTAACACCCTCCACACAACTAGCTGTTATACACGGAGAGATAGAAAACAAGAGAAAAGGGGAAGAGTCTTGGAGCCATAGAGCAAAAGACCAAATAGTTGAATTAAGAAACGTGGGGTATAGGAGAGCCACTTTTTATATTTACTCTTCCTTGCATAGTGAAAACATCTACCAATCTTATAAATACACTCATCTTTCTATACGAAATAATTAAAATATTTCTTTAAAATATTTATTTTTTTATGTTTGAATGTTAATATTAAAACATAAATCAGATATTTAAATAATAATTTTCAAATATTATATTTATGTTTTAAAAATATTTTTCAAATACACTAATTTAAAATATTCCTCCCTTTTTACATATTGACCTCTAGATGTACGATTTAAATCATAATATTCAAAAAAAGCCTTGTGTGTGAAAAACAAAAACAAAAATTGATCAAATAGATTTTTAGTTTTCTTTAATACATGTTTATGTTTATATGGTTTTGATATAAGTGTTGTGGAACCAAAAATTTAAAAGATTTTGTTGTTAAAAAAATTATTTAATACACAAAATGTTGTAGCAGAATGATTTTGTTGCTAAAGAAATTTTTTTAAAAGGGTATCCCTCTTTTATAGCTATAAAGCTCTTACTTCTAACTAAATATTTGTGTTACTTAAACTTTTTAGTTGAACAACCAATTCTTTTACCGGATCTGATTTTAGTAAATTTTTTTACTACATACTAATTACAATAATCCTCAAAATTTACATTTCAAACATCTTACTTGGCACCAACTGAAATGTTTTGTCAAAGCCACCTTTTAGATTAATTGGTCAATGATTTATGATTCTTTAGCATTTAGATTTATAGATGACACAAAACAATAAAAAGTAAATGCAAGAATAAAAGAATACAAAATATATGTGATTTGATCAATGTAGCTTACTCCATGGATGTCAAGGCTTCCAAACTTTATCCAATTTTTCTTTAGCTATGAATTTATATCACTAAAATTTTAAATTTATTAAAAATTTAAGTTAAAAATATATATTAAAAATAAATATTATTATATTAAAATCTTAATTTTAATGTGTTAGTTTAATATATATATATATATATATATATTAATATATATATTTATATATAATTATTAATTATATGACCGGTTCGACCACTGATCCGGCAGTTGAACTAGTGACTCGACCATCCAATGCCTTAGTCGAGTCAATGTTCGGTCCGGTTCCAATAACTATGATAATAAGAGATTGTCAATATGTTGTCCTCTTAATTACAAGTACTGAGGCTATAACCTCTTACAATGATTGATCTCACTTATTCTCTTTTCACTCTTTACAACAAATATAAAACTAATATAATATGAAACATGTCATTCACTATGTCTATTTCTCTTATTTATTTAATCTATGCTTGTTTGTTATTGTCTGCTTCACTTCAACTTCACTTTTATCATCAATATTACTAGTTATCTATCTTAATTAAATCTAAACTTTATCTCTTTTAAGTCTTTTCGTAGCTTGTTTAACCCCTTCAACTGTAACTTTCCTTTCCTTTTATATGGTTGCTCTTAGTTGTCTTAATCACTTTATTCTTAAATTAGCATATGTTGTACCCTTCATTATTCACATTAATGGCTTTGCTATTCCCCTGATAGCATAGGAATTCATCATATCAAGATTCAATAAACCAATATGCTTTTAATTTAAATGTCATTAATTAGCCACCCCAATATTTTTAAGAGTTCACCTCATGTTTCAGAGTTCCCATGGAGACAATATAATTGTAAAGCCCCTTAACTTTAATCATAAAGTCTTATATAGAGTTTGCTATATTTTAAAGTTCCCATGAATATGACTCCTTAGTCAGGATCATTTCTTCCTTAGAAAAAGTCCACTCATTCAAACTTTAAAAACTTTCTAATGAAATCCTTTTGATTTAAAGTCTCCTAACCTTTAAAGTATTTTAAATGCTAAATTTAGCTTTAAAAACATTTTGATGGCAAAGCCCTTAGATTTTAAGTTCAAAAGTCTTATGATTATGGTGTGCTTTGATAAAACCCTCCTTAGTTAAATTTTTCTAATTTTTAAAATTTTTTGATAAATATCCTTTGACTTTCAAAAGTCTTCTAATTTTAACTTTAAAACCTTATAATTTTAGTGCATGGCAAAGTTGTCTATTTCCTTCGGAATGCTTTGATAGACTTTAAGTTTACGTAATAAGCTTCAAAGGTCCCTTAATTTCTCTAATCTTTGAAGTCTGCTAATAAGCTTGCTATCTAGTTGAAACTCGACTTCTCTACTGTTAAACTTTCTGAGATATGCTACGATGTAATATGTAACTATTCAACATTTTTAGTCTCGAAAAGCTTTTTATACTCAATTGCCAACTAATTTTAATGTTATGTTGATAATAATTACATCTTTTTTCAAAGTTAAGACTAACACATATCAATAAACAAAAAATGACTTTAACCTGAGTTGGAAAAAATTCTTTCAAACTCATAAGACGTTGTACCATTTATTACTAAACATGTATCCTATAAATATTGCCATGTCTTGTGGGATGGAAGATTTTCTTTGAATCTAGATTGAAGTCTATATTTGTTTTATATTAAGGGATAGGAGAAGTATTAACGGAAAATAATTAACATATATGAGTAAAACAATGATAAAAAATTTATGATTTGATACTTCCTAAAAAATTATTTTTTCAATTTTTTTGATTATTTTATATCTTTATTAGAAAAAAGTGTTTATTTTCTCATTTATTAAGGTCAAAGTGTTTATAACTTATTATAAACATTCCAAACATGAACTAATTTTAAAAATCATATTTCCTGGATTGTGAAAATTGAAAAACCAGCCTTCAATTTATATAGTAAAATTTTATTTGGTTGAAATTTGACTATAAACTGTTTTTATTTGATTATGTACGTTAAAGATGCTGTGGCCTTCAAGTTTCTGAAAATGAGTAGACATTTTTTTATGCTATTTATATGGAAGGAAAAATTGAGGCAAAAAAAGGAAGAAGATGCGTCACTTCCTCATCTATATTTTGTCGTAATTACATATAGCACATTTCTTGCATGATGCTCAATTAAGTCCTTAACACATTCTCTACATGCAATACTAATAATAAATGCGCGCGCGTGTGTATATATATATATATATATATATATATATATATATATATATATATATATATATATATATGAAATTCGTGTGAAAATACAACTTTTTTTTTTATACTAATTACAACTAAATATTGCACACAATATTGAATGATGCCATAAAATGATTTCTAAACAAATACCAAAGTCATGTTAGTGAACCAATTTAGTTACATTCAGAAATCGATCTATTATTTTAGTGTAAGAGGCATAACAATCATCCACCCATACTTTAAGACAAAATAAGGTTTTAAAAATTGCTAATGGGAGTGCCACAATAAATCTCCCCTCTAGGTAAATACTGAAAATGCAAAAAAATAAATAAATGAATTTATATATATCTTTAGAGCATCTCCAATCTTGACAAGCTAAATTGATTAGTTAAAGTTATATTTAACATGCTACAGTAATACTTTAACTAATAGCACTCTAATGTTACATTATCTATTTTTTTGCTTAATAATTATTTTTCCCAACCCGCATTCTCTTTTCCGAATTCCAAATCCCTAATGACGATGGACAGAGCATGGTTGACGCGAAGCTGGGCAGATGGGCAACATAGGGATTGAAACGGGGGGGGGGGGGACAGAGGGAGGTGGCTGACAAGGGGGAGGGGGGTGACGCAGATAGAGGTGAGTTGTGGAGGGGGTAGGATGCGTTGGAGATGGGGGGTAGATGTGAGAAGTATTATTGTTTGATGACATGACATCTCAAGCTAAAACAAAAGCAAAAGCCAAATTTGACTTTTTTTATTGCTTTTGCTATGCATTTAACTAATGCATTAGAGAGAGTTTTTAGCCAAATATACATTTGACTTTTATTTTTGCTAATGGGTTGGAGATGCTCTTAGGGATGGAGAGGGAGTTAAGGTGGGTCACTTACTCTCGCATCACGGTGCTTTAAAATCAGCTGCTTCTTTTAGCCAATTTGAATTCTGGCAAGAACGATCGAATCCTAGTAAAATCTAACACTACAGAAGCAAAAATATATTTTAGAGAAACAAAAATTAATTACACATAAAAAAAACAGAGGTAGAAAACTAGCCCTTTTACGTACCCGTTGTTGAACCCCATTTTGACCGGGTAAGATCACAACCGTACTCGATGAAAGACCGCAAGACTAAGGACCACTTTGGGAGACCTTTATATGCCCCAAGACAAGCTCTAAGTGATAGAGGATGACATTCGGAGGATAACGCACTTGACCACACTTGATTCCGAGAAGAAATGAAATGATTATGACAAAAGTACCAAGTTGAATTGGACAACCGGTGTGCAGCCCGCTATTTTATTAATAACTTCCCCGATACTTGTCGTAATTCAACAAAGTCAATTGAGTTGATTAGATAACATCTTTATCTATCATTTCCAATTGGTTTGAGAATATTCCAGGCTGTATTCAATTAGTTATGATTTTTCAAAGTTGGCAACAAAACCTTGTATAAATTTGGGGGAGACAGCCAGTGCGCAGCGCACTATTTTGCTAATAACTTTCTCAATACTTATTGGATCTGAATAAAGTCAATTGAATTAGTTATATAACATCTTTATATATTATCTCCAACTAGTTTGAGGGTAATCCGAGTTCTGTGCAATTAACTATGAATTTTTGAATCGGACGGGTAGAATGCTCACTTTATCATGTACCTCTGTGCGGTATTTCCCACTTTTCTCCTAAATGGCTGATCCTTTTGGAGTGATTCTACTTTCAGAAGATAGATAACAGAATTTAGAGCAAAATAAGACCAATTTGGCTTAATCCGAGCTCTGTGGAGAAAGTTATGAATTTTTGAAGTTTCCCCATAAATCTGTCAATTTTCCACAAATTTTGGTTTTTCATATGCATGTTTGTCCCACATTGCCAGTTTTGCTTCTCCTTCGCCCAATATATATACAAAGGCACTCTCCTTACACAAAAAGTGAGAACAAGAGAGGCCTAAGGAAACCCAAGTAGAGTTGCCACGTGGTGACTAAGTGTACACCCGGAATTTTTTGGAGAAACGTGAAATCCGAAGGTCAAACAAGGTCAAATTCGGGCTAACTTGGTCAAATCCGGAGGTCAAACTTGGTTAAATCCGGGCTAAGCCCACTAATCCGGAATAAGCTCAGATCCGATGGTCAAACTTGGTCAAATTCGGGCTAACCATTCACATGGAGTAAGGAATTAGCACTGATATGGAGTAAGGAAATTAGGGCTGACAAATCCGGGCTAAACCTATTGATGCTGAATAAGGACCCATTGATGTGGAATAAGCCTATTGATGCGGAATAATGACCCATTTATGTTGAATAAGGACCTATTGATGCGGAAAAAGGCCACTAATCCAGAATAAGCCCAAATCAGGAGGTCAAACCTGGTCAAATCCAAGCTAAGCCCATTGATGCGGAATAAAGACTCATTGATGCGGAATAAGCTTCTTAGTGCGGAATAAGGACCTGTTAATGCGGAGTAAGGACCTATTGATGAGGAATAAGGCCACTAATCCGGAATAAGCCCAGATCCGGAGGTCAAACCTGGTCTAGAAAAAGCTCCAACACATTGAGACTCTAAAAATCCTTTTTCCAAATGAATTAATTACGAACATTGTCTTGGGACTCTATTTTAGAGCATGGGGACGGGAAGATGTCGTAATTAAATGAATCAAATCCTCGGAAAATCAAAGTTGACCCTGGGGACTGCATGACCATTAATTCTCAACGGCATCAATACTCCGGAAATGCATTCAGCCCTTACCCACCAAGGCGTCCAGGTACAACAGAGGATTAAATAATCTCAAGTGATTTATTTATTTTCAGGCATTGAGACTCCTTTTTCAAAACACGGGAATTGTGAATCGCTGCGGACCGAGAATCCTATTTTCGAAGTCATTAATTCATTGGAACACCGCAGTTGACTTATGGGAACTGTAAGGCATCCAATAAATGCCGAGGCACGGGCTGTCTCCCCTGGGATTCCTATAAATAGACTGCCCCAAGAGGCAGAGAGAGGCATCAATTATCAAGTATCAGAGGAGGTTATTTTGGGGAGAGAGCTGTCAGACCGGATTTCTGAGAAATAAAAAAAATCAAAGAGGGATAGAGAGAGTATCCTGGGAATTTTCAAAGAGAGATATACTCATTTTCAAAGGGAAAAAACACCCAGAATCACTGTTCTTCACGGGGAGGAGCTGAGATTGGAAAAAACTTTTTTTTTTTTAACCTTTGTGCTTTTAGGAAAGCGTTATTCGAAGGGAAAAGGAGTTCAAATCTGTATCATTCATTCTTTCAGTTTTCTACTTCTATTTATTTCTTAAAATTTTTCTTTTTTTTTTCTTTTCTGTGTCATTTTCAAATATAAAACCCAAAAACTTTCGTCTTCACCTTTTTCATTATCTCTCTGAAGCTTAAAAATGAAAAAACAAACATTTTACATCTCTCTTTTCATTTATTATTTAAAAAAATAAAATAAAATGTAAGAACACAAAACTCATATCTCTTATAGAAAAATTAAAACAAGACTTGGGCGGTTATGAGGGTTGAGCCCTAGATGCTCATATCGTAGACTGCCTTGGCCAATATCAATTGTGACAGTATTCTCATATTTGAATTCAAATTATTTTTTGTTTTCTTTTCTAAAAAAGGAAAATTACTTTTGTTTTCTTATAAAAACTGCAATACTGTCACATGGGCCTAGATCCCACATTCTTTTTCTAAAATTAGAATGCCCCTTTTTTACTTTATTTTTTTTGTTTTAAGGCCTAGATCCTAAAAACTCTTTTTTTCCCTAAAATTAAAAATACATAAAAAATAACTTCTTTTTGACTAATGCAAGCAAACACTCATAGATCAAGACTAGGTACCAATTGTAGGCATTGTGGGGGTGCAAGAGTTTTTCTTCCTTCCCTACACGTAACCGACTCCCGAACCTAATTCTCTGGAACCGTAGACCTTTCTTTTTCTAGGTGCCCAATCACACCTTAAATTTGTTTGGTGGCGACTCTGTTTTTCTTTTATTTAATGGTTCGTGCAAGCCTTGTGTAGGGATGACTCTAGGATTAACTGAATGAACTAGTATGGAGCCCTTTTACAAAAGCCAGCAACAAGCCCGGTCAAAAACGGGTGATGACAGCTGGTGACTCTGCTGGGGATATGTTGTGAGAGTCTAGCCATGGTCTCGATTTATTGGAATGTTTGTTTGCTTTTTTTTTTTTCCTGTTTAATTTCCTTTTGTGCTATAATTGTTTTAATTGTGCATACATGCTTCTCTCTCTTTCTCCAACCTTATACTCGGGTTTTCTCTAACACAATAGGATTAGAAGAGGCTAGTAAAGGTTTGCCCACGTGGACTTGGTTGTGCTTGTCTACGTGGAATACCCGAAATGTCTCACCCAGGCAGTGGTCCTTTCTTGTTAATGCCCCAAGAGGTACAAAAATGACCCCCTCCGTTAATGCCCTTTGGGGTACGGGGGCTCCCTCTTAGTTCTTGTTAATGCCCTTGTGGTACAAGGCTAAGTAGGAAATGTTTGGGAACCAATGAATAAGATAGGCAGATTTAAAAGCCCATCAGGGGCATGACCTTCATGTGTTTGAGCCTTGCTATGACATTTGTGTACTTTCCTTGCTTGAACTTTGTATATATTGTCCATGTACTGACCCCTTGTATATATTACCCATCATTGTCTACTAACCCTTCATTTTCATTCATTACATATCATAGCATTGCACACATTCATTTAGGAAACATGGCAAGCTTTGATCGTCTTCTAGCTAACAAGGTGGACAGAGAAGACGTTCAAGAGGTCGCTCTCGTATCAAGGATAATCTAAAGGAACTTGGGAAATTTTTCTCAAGAAGAGCCATAGAAGGTCCGAGACATACATATTAAGCTCCCAAAGAATCATGCTCCTGAACTCACATCCATATGGAGGAAGTGGTCTTTAAGGAGTCAATCTGCATACATCAAGCACTTTGGGGATATGTTACATCTAACTCAACTACCAATAGATGAGGACATGATCATTACAGCAGTGAACTTCTGGGATCCAAGGCGAAGGTGCTTCTATTTTAATGGTGTGGATTTGGTCCCAACTATTAAAGAATACAAAAGGCTTCTTGATCAAGAAGCGGATCAAAAGAAGGCAATCTTCAACTATGATCCTCAAAAATCATGTCGGCGTACTTTGGCTTGTCTCCTAGATATACAAGCTAAAGAAGTTCCTCCAATCATTCAAAATGATGGGAAGCATGAAGTCATTCCATGGGAGTTCTTCAAGAGGATGATACAACATTCAACTCAAGAGGAGACCCATATACTTTTCACTATTGCTGTCTATGGTCTACTCATTTCCCTTGGAATCCAAACTCCATTGACGGGGAAGTCTTGGAACTTGTCCTGCAATTGATAAAGGGAAATGACCCTATTCCTGCCATCTTAGTTGAAACCATTAGGTCCTTATCCTACATCCGAGTCAGAGGTCGAGGACAATTCAGAGGTTGTCTTCCTCTCCTATGCACATGGTTGAAGAGTCACTTCCCATGCAGCTTTCCATGCTTCAAGGAAGTTTACGTGTTACCTGCTACGACCTTGCTAGATATTCTAGACAGTGGGTGGCGGCTACCCAATGACAAGGAAGGTTGGATGCACAAGTTCCACAGACTAGGAGATGAGGATATTATTTGGAGGGCCCCTTGGATGCATAGATCAAGCATGTTATATAGCTTCAGCAGCTATAATTGGGTCCCACTAATCGGCCCTTAGGGAAGCACTGCATACGCACCATTATAGGTGGGAAGACAACTTGAAGGGCGTCAAATCATCCTAGTCTTACATGGAATGGAAGCTTGCGGTATGGAATATGGAGCTCATGGAGCAAAATGGGTAATCTTTGAGATGCACAGAGCTTGGGCCACCCCTCGACGGATCAAGGCCAATCTACATGCTACTCCTATCTTATCAGAATACAAGGCATGGAAAGAGAAGTTGTTCCCTCTACCTAACACAGGCGAGGACACTGAAGCTGAAGAGGTGGCCTCCAACGAAGAACCTGTGGTTGTCCTAGATATAATTATATCCTTGCTACAAGAGAACGCCGTTTTGCAGCAAACAGTGCAAGAACAAGGGGAAGCCATACAGAAAATGGTGGAGCAGTTGGAAGCAGCTAAGATATAGAAGAGTCATGCAAGGAAGCAGTCATTGGCAAGGGAGATGGTCATCAACAGGCTTGAAGAGGAGAACCTAAGGAGCCTCCAAAGAAAGCACCGCTAAGAGATGATCAAAGCTTGCCCTAGGACATATAGTTTTAGGGATTTCATGTCATTTTGTTCAGTCTGACTATTTGTACCCATCAAACCTTGTTTTCTTAATTCAATAAAGTTTATGTTTTTGTATCCCATGCATATCATGCATTCATACATAAAAAGTGAAAACAAGAATAAAATTCTCAATAAACTCTCTAGGTCCACCCAGAGCTTTGCCAAAATTGGGCACTCATACAATCTAAGGTCCTCCAGTCAGCAGTCATCTCTTCCAATGGCAGAACATACCGAGGACAAACTTACTGGTCTTGAACAGGTGCAACAGGAGATCGGGGGAACCATGCTTCAAGTACAGGCCCAGCTGAAAACTGTAATGGACATGCTAGCCAAATTGACTTCTGAGAGGGAAGCTAGCCCAACTGCAAGGGCCATTAATTAAGAGCAAGAGCAGGCCCCACATGCTTCACAGGCCTATGCTCCAGCAAACATGGTTCCTGGGGCATCGCATCATGTCTCACCTACACCACCTGCTATGGGGGCACCAACCCCAAATATCATGGAAGCTGTGGAATCTCTCACCCAACCATCTAACTGGAAATCTATTTGTCATGCCCCGGATTTCCAACCCGAGGAAACCGGTTCGTGACTCCCCTTTACCCACCCGGTGGGCAAGGGGTTGATATACAACATCCCTCGCAAGACATCGTACACATACACAACAGAAATTCGCAAAGACGTAAATCAATATCTTTATTAATTTCAAACCACAATAAACGTTTAAAACCAAACCATATGCCTTTATTACATTCAAATCTTGTTTTCAATTTCTCCCAACTGGGGTTACATCAATTTCCTCAAAATAACAATTGAACGAAACAATAAAACAAATACGGTCTTCCACCTTGGGGTTCCACCTAGCGCCTATAGGTTCCTGAAAGAAAACACATCACAGAAGGAGGGGTGAGCAACCACAGCTCAATAGGAATCATGTCTCCCCAACCCATCTCATGCTCCTAGCATCTACATGAGGACGTGCACAAGTGCAGTGTAGTGACAATAAGATATAAGCAGTTGATAATCCAGTCAAGCGTCAACACACAAGTCACAAGTACAACCTTTGCTACAACCACACAGGCTAATATAAACAGTCCCGGGCTTCCACAGCCACCGGGTTCCAAAACAGTCCCGGGCTTCCACAGCCACCGGGTTCCAAAGTAGTCCTGGGCTTCCACAGCCACCAGGTTCCAAAGTAGTCCCGGGCTTCCACAGCCACCGGGTGTACCAACAAACACACAACACATAAAGCCACACAGGCATAACATCAAACACATGATTTGCATAGTCTCACAGGCATAACATTGAACATATAGCGTGCACACATTCATAGGCTCTCAAACTTAGTCACACAGACATAAAATCGAACATCTAGCATGCATAGCTACACAGTCATGAAAACAAACACTTAGCATGCGTAATCCCCAGCCTCACGGGCATATAGACAAATGTCCAAGCAAATACGCCATTGAAGGCCAATATCCATATAGGAGATCACACCTATATGGATTTACAAACACTTAGCATGCGTAATCCCCAGCCTCACGGGCATATAGACAAATATCCAAGCAAATACGCCATTGAAGGCCAACATCCATATAGGAGATCACACCTATATGGATTTACACACACATATATATATATATATATATATATATATATATATATACACACACACACACACACACATATCTAGAATATACAACAGACTGCCTATCACAAGGCCAAAACCCTGGGATAATTTCAAGGAGGAACAGAACCCCTACCTCAAAAGGTTCCTCCTTGCTCTTGCTCCCACGCTAGACGCCGTCCACCCACGCTCATCACCCCTGCAGCAACGACCAGGAGATCCTCTCTCTCTCTCTCTCTCTCTCTCTCTCTCTCTCTCTCTCTCTCTCTCTCTCTCTCTCGCTCTCTCTCTCTCTGCGACGGCTACGGCGACTGACAACAAAAACCCTAAACCTAAAACAAAGAGAGTTCCTCCTCCTTATATAGACACCTCACTTATCAAAATAACGTAGTTTTGATAAGTGAAACCTAACATTAAAACGACATAGTTTGATAAATGAAATCCCACCATCAAAATGACGTAGTTTTGATAAATGAAACACAACATTAAAACGACATAGTTTTGATAAAGGGAACATGCCACAACCTTCTCGCATCCACATAGGACAAAATACCCACAATTTAAGCCAATGTGTGTGGGAATAAAACTCCCTAAAACCCAACAATTGCCACCCCAAAAGGCAAAACTGTGACTAACTCCACATCCCAAAACACGGGTCATTACATTATTAAGGCTCGACTGAAAGCTGTGGAGGGGGTAAAAGCATATGAAGGGACCGACCCTCATGATTTATGCTTGGTACCGGGCATAGTACTTCCTTCCAAATTCAAGATGCCTGATTTTGAAAAGTTTAATGGTACTCAGTGTCCTAGAACACATGTGACCATGTATTGCCGCAAGATGGCGGCCCATGCTGACAATGACAAACTTCTAATGCATTGCTTCCAGGAGAGCCTAACCGGTGGTCCCTTGCGATGGTATATCCAACTTGAAGGTAGCCGCATTAGAACATGGAGAGAACTTGCCACGGCATTTCTAGATCAATATAAGCATGTCACTGAACTAGCGTTAGACTGGCTAGCCTTGCAGTCATTTGAAAAAGGAAATAATGAAAGCTTCAAGTCTTATGCCCGAAGATGGAGGGAGGCGGCCATGGATGATCAGCCCCCACTCACTGAAAGAGAACTCACTACCCTCTTCATCAGCACCATGAAGGGAGTCTACTACAAAAAATTAATCGGGAATGTTTCAAGTAGTTTTGCAGACTTGGTCGCCTCAGGAGAACGAATAAAAGGTGGCATAAGGGAAGGAAAACTCGGGGGAAGCAAGTATGAAGCTTTTAGAAAGCCCTCTTCCTCCAATCGAAAGAAAGAAGGAGAATCCCAGGCAGTATGGCAACCCAAGGCTAACTATAATAGCATCGGGTCACAACAACCCCAACAATCAACCATACCTGGGTGTTATGGAGGATCTTCGACAGTGTCCTACATTGTTCAAGCGTCGAACCTACAATATCAGCCTCAGGGTGGGAACTTTTACTCAACCAACCAATCCCAGTCTGAGCAATCAAAGCAGCCATGGCAGAAGCAAAAAACAGGAAAGGAGAAATTCGATCCAATTCCTATCACATACACGGAGGCGTATACTAGATTATTGGCAGCAGGACTTGTCAGTCCAGTGCCCCTAAAAAAGTTAAGCCCTCCATATCCTGATTGGTACAAAGCTGATACCAGCTGCGCATACCATGGAGGTGGAATTGGACATGACACAGAAGGTTGTTTCGCCCTAAAAAGGAAGATACAACATTTAAGAGATGCTGGGTGGTTGGACTTCTCTAAAATGACTGGCACTCCCAATGTGGGTACAAACCCTCTTCCTGAACACTCAGGTAATGTAGCCAATATAATAGCTGAATATGGAAGTTCTCCTAGACAGGCTTCCAAAATCAAGATGGACAAGTATCAATTATTCATGACCCTACACATGAATGGATTCATAGTGACCAATGATGTGACTGATGCCAATAGGGGCAACGATTGGAAGAAGCGATGCCTCTATCATAAGACAGCTTATGGACACGACTTAGAGGAATGTGAAGAATTTCAAGAAGTAGTCCAAGAATTGCTAAACTCCAAGAGACTGAGATTTCAAAGCTGGAAGTACATCGTGAGGTCTGTATGGCCTCCACTGATAGGTCACAAGTGGCACTCAATCCTAGGGCACCGAAACCCCTAATTATCCAGTACACAAAGAAGCCGAAGGCTGACTCATTGATGCAAAAGGTCAAAACCCTTACTGAAGTCTCATGGAACTATCACTGCAAGTCTATTATTGCAGGGGTTCTTATAGAAGAGAAGAAGACAAGAAGTGGTCATTCATATACACCGCAAGAAATGAACAAAGCTGATAAAGGCAAAGCCGTAGAGCAAGATATCATTCTAAAACCGATATCAGCTAACAAAAATACCTCTATCTCAGAAGAGGAGGTAACTGAGTTTCTGAAGCTGATTAAACAGAGTGAATACAACATCATTGATCAATTGAGTCGGCAGCCGACTCCCATCTCATTATTATCTTTTCTTATGGATTCTACTCCACACCGGGAAACCCTTATGAAGGTCTTGAGCAAAGCTTATATTTCTTCATCCATTTCTGTGGAGAACTTAGATAGGATTGCAAATAATATCGTGGCGAGTAACTTTCTCAGCTTCAGTAAAGAAGAGCTCCCTCAAGAAGGTGTTGGACATATCAAGGCTTTGCATATTTCTGTTAAGTGCAAGGACCACATCATCTCGCGTGTGCTAATTGATAATGGATCTTCTTTGAACATTATGCCAGCTCCCATCCTAAAGCAACTGCTGGTGGACCCATCTTACATCCGCCCCACTAACATGATTGTCAGGGCTTTCGATAGAGAAAAGCGAGAAGTAGTGGGAACCTTAGATGTACCACTACAAATCGGTCCAAGTACATTCACCGTGGAGTTCCAAGTCATGGATATCACTCTTTACTATAGTTTCCTACTGGAAGGCCATGGATTCATGCAACAGAGGCAATACCCTCAACCCTCCATCAAAAGGTTAAATTCATTGTAGACGGGAAACTCATATGCGTGTCCGAAGAAACAGAAATCCTTGTCACCAAACCTCTCTCTATCCCCTACATTGAAAGCAGTGAAGATATCCCAGAATGTTCCTTCCGCTCATTCGAGGTCGTCAATGCAACCTACCTTCCAAACCCTACAATTGATCAGGATGGTGGGACACAGTTACCAAAGGCATCGAAGATGGTAGCATCAGTCATGCTGAAGTTGGGCCACAAAGCAGGAAAAGGATTGGGGTTGCAAGGACAAGGGATCAAAGAACCTATTACCATTCGAAGCACAATTGGAAGATTTAGACTAGGCTACATGCCCATTAAAGCTGACAGGCAATTAGAGACCTCAAGAAGAAGGGATAGCTGATTGGCTAAGCTGGAGAAAAGAGCTTTCCAAGAACAGAAGATGATTTTCCCACCGCTCGGAGCTACATTTAGGAGCGCGGGATTCATAAATCAGAGGAAAGAGACAGTGGCTGCTACATGGGATGGCAATGAAGAGGTGGAACTGGTTCGGGTTTGCCAAGGAGACCCGGGACAACAACTAGACAACTGGAAAAGCTTAGACCTCCTTATCATGTAAATGGTTCAAGGAATAACATGAAACTTTTTGCTATAAACTTTCTCTTGCATTTCATAGCATGTGCATTATCATATATGGTTGAGCAAGTCA
This sequence comes from Taxillus chinensis, assembly GCA_023512835.1. Lineage (NCBI taxonomy): Eukaryota > Viridiplantae > Streptophyta > Magnoliopsida > Santalales > Loranthaceae > Taxillus > Taxillus chinensis. Next base: position 45,256,903 of record CM042091.1, read on the forward strand.
GACTTTTTCAAACAGGTATGATAAATTTAAAGATATGGTAAGAAAAGAAGAAATGAGTTGCTTAAGGCTTGGCCATGATCCATACTGGGAGCAGTCAGTGTCTGAGGTAGAGGAAGCTGGTACAGTAGAAGATCCTGAGCTACCAGAAGATATTAAGCGCCTGCTAGAAAAGGAAGACTAGCTCACTATCCCTAGTGAAGACCCAGTCACAATTGTGAACTTCGAAATTGCCACTGAGCCAAGAGAACTGAGATTGGGGGCCTTCATCCCCAACAGTATCAAAGATTAGCTGCTTAATCTTTTGAGGACCTACATCGACGTGTTCGCCTGGTCCTACAAGGATATACCTGGCTTGGATACAGATATAGTGCAACACCAGCTACCTTTGAAACCCGAGTGTAAGCCTGTCCAGCAAAAGCTAAGGAGGATGAGGCCGGAAATGATACTAAAGATCAAGGAAGAAGTTAAAAAGCAATGGGATGCAGGATTCCTTAGTGTGGCCCATTATCCAGAATGGGTGGCTAACATCGTGCTAGTCCCAAAGAAAGAGGGGAAGGTCCGTATGTGTGTAGACTATCGCAACCTCAATAGGGATAGTCCTAAAGATAACTTCCCATTACCTCACATTGACACTTTGGTAGACAACACTGCAAGACATACTATGTTTTCCTTCATGGATGGGTTTTCTGGCTATTACCAAATTAGGATAGATCCTGAACACAAGGAAAAGACTACATTCATCACTATATGGGGCACCTTTTGCTACAATGTCATGCCTTGCAGACTCAAAAATGTCGGGGCAACTTATCAAAGAGCATGGTAACACTATTCCATGACATGATGCACAAAGAAGTAGAGGTCTATGTCGGTGATATGATCGCCAAGTCGAAAGGAGACAAGGACCATGTGAAAGTATTACACAAACTCTTTGACAGGCTACGAAAATACCAACTAAAGTTAAATCCGGCCAAGTGTACCTTGGGAGCTACATCAGGCAAGCTATTCGGATTCATTGTCAGTCAACGGGGAATTGAGATTGATCCTAACAAGGTACGGGCCATCCAAGATATGCTCGTGCCAAAAACTGTCAAGGAAGTTAGAGGATTCCTCGGAAGACTCAACTACATCGCTCGGTTCATTTCATAACTCACTATGACTTGTGAACCCATCTTCAAGGTGCTGCGCAAGAATAATCCTGAGGTGTGGAACAATGAATGTCAAGAGGCCTTTGATACAATCAAACAGTATTTGATGAACCCTCCAATTTTGGTTCCCCCAGTATCCGGTCAACCTCTGATTCTATACTTAACGGTTCAAGACACGTCAATGGGTTATGTACTAGGATAGCACGATGTCTCAGGAAAGAAGGAACAAGTCATTTACTATCTGAGCAAGAAGTTTACACCTTGTGAGGAAAAGTACACTCCCTTGGAAAAGACTTATTGTGCCCTCACTTGGACAACACGAAGGTTAAGGTAGTATACGCGCTACCATACCACATGGCTCATCTCTAGACATGACCCGCTCAAGTACTTACTGGAAAAGCCATCTATGACGGGAAGAATTGCTAAGTGGTAGCTACTCTTAGCAGAATATGACATTGTTTATGTGCCTTAAAAGGCCATCAAAGGAAGTGCTGTAGCTGACTATTTAGCAGATAGAGCTTTGGAAGATTATGAGCCAACAATCCATGATTTCCCAGACGAATTCATCAACACCGTCCAAGAAAGTGAAGAGTCAGACACATGGAACCTATGGTTTGATAGAGCATCAAGCTTAGCTGGTCACGGCATCAGAGCAGTCCTAATTTTCCCATTCGGAGTACATTTTCCAATGGCCGCCAAGTTGATGTTCCCTTGTGTCACGACCCGAGCAGCATGGTGCTGGCGGGACGTTTCTCAGTGGCACGATTCAGGAATGTATTCGTGCTACGTAAAGGAGAGGGGTTGGTTGAAAGCGTAGATGGTGCGCAGTGGAAGGTTCCAGACAGTTCGTGGAGGAAAACGGATGGAACCCCTTCAGAGTTCAGACGTGCCGACCCGGTTGAATGCGGGGAGCACGCCGCTAGTCGAGGACTTGACGTTGAAGAAGGGATTTGGCCATCCTTACACAAATTGGTCGGGAACTGGAGCCATTCTCCTGATGAGCCCAGTGGCAGGGCGAAACCAGTCTACGTGCGCTTCAACCCTCAAAGGCAAAACTTAGCGGACCGTGGATAGAGAAGCTAAGTGCCGCAATGGGTTGAGAGGAGCAGGAAATTTGACCCCGTGACAAGTGGTATCAGAGCCGAACTGGCCCGTATCCTGAAGACTCGCCGAGTACTCTCGCGAGCAGCGTGATCCCAAGGTGGGAGCTCACAGAGGTGAGTCGACCGATAGTGTCTTGCATGCCTTGCGTCCATAGAGTTGGAGTATCCTAGAGTGTGATACAGAGTTGGGCAAGGGAGTACGAAGGAGCGCGTCGGAGCGATCTTGGAAGCCTCCTATCCTTTAGACATTGGGCGAGTGGGCGAGCATCTTGGTAAAGGTGTTGCAACCTGCGGGGAAGCGATGTCCAAGCTGTTGACATTGGGCGAGTGGGAGGCCGTCGAGGTAACGATGCCATCGCATGCGGGGAAGCGATGTCGACAAGCGCAATGAGGACGTTGTGAGGATTGGGTGGAGGAGAATGTCACGACCCGAGCAACGTGGTGCTGGCGGGACGTTTCTCAGTGGCACGATTCAGGAATATATTCGTGCTACGTAAAGGAGAGGGGTTGGTTGAAAGTGTAGATGGTGCGCAGCGAAAGGTTCCAAGCAGTTCGTGGAGGAAAACGGATGGAACCCCTTCGGAGTTCAGACGTGTCGACCCGGTTGAATGCGGGGAGCACACCGCTAGTCGAGGACTTGACGTTGAAGAAGGGATTTGGCCATCCTTACACAAACTGGTTAGGAACTGGAGCCGTTCTCCTGATGAGCCCAGTGGCAGGGCGAAACCAGTCTACGTGCGCTCCAACCCTCAAAGGCTAAACTTAGCGGACCGTAGATAGAGAAGCTAAGTGCCGTAATGGGTTGAGAGGCGCAGGAAACCTGACCTCGTGACAAGTGGTATCAGAGCCGAACCGGCCCGTATCCTGAAGACTCGCCGAGCACTCTCGCGAGCAGCGTGATCCCAAGGTGGGAGCTCACAGAGGTGAGTCGACCGATAGTGTCTTGCACGCCTTGCGTCCATAGAGTTGGAGTATCTTAGAGTGTGATACAGAGTTGGACAAGGGAGTACGAAGGAGCGCGTCAGAGCGATCTTGGAAGCCTCCTATCCTTTGGACATTGGGCGAGTGGGCGAGCATCTTGGTAAAGGTGTTGCAACCTGCGGGGAAGCGATGTCTAAGCTGTTGACATTGGGCGAGTGGGAGGGCGGCGAGGTAACGATGCCATCGCCTGCAGGGAAGCGATGTCGACAAGCGCAACGAGGACGTTGCGAGGATTGGGTGGAGGAGAATGTCACGACCCAAGCAGCGTGGTGCTGGCAGGACGTTTCTCAGTGGCACGATTCAGGAATATATTCGTGCTACGTAAAGGAGAGGGTTGGTTGAAAGCGTAGATGGTGCGCAGCGGAAGGTTCCAGTCAGTTCGTGGAGGAAAACGGATGGAACCCCTTTAGAGTTCGGACATGCCGACCCGGTTGAATGCGGGGAGCACGCCACTAGTCGAGGACTTGACGTTGAAGAAGGGATTTGGCCATCCTTACACAAACTGGTCGGGAACTGGAGCCGTTCTCCTGATGAGCCCAGTGGCAGGGCGAAACCAGTCTACGTGCGCTTAAACCCTCAAAGGCGAAACTTAGCGGACCGTGGATAGAGAAGCTAAGTGCCGCAATGGGTTGAGAGGTGTAGGAAATCTGACCCTGTGACACTTGTACAAACAACATAGCAGAATACGAAGCTTGTGTGATGGGCCTCCAAGAGGCATTGAGTAAAGGAATTAGAAAATTGCAAGTGTTCGGGGATTCAGCTCTAGTCATTTATCAAGTTAGAAAGGAATGGGAAACTCGAAATCACAAGTTAATTCCTTACCGACAAATGATTTGTGAAATGGCTAACCTATTCGATGAAATCACATTTGAACACATGTCAAGAGAGTATAATCGAATTCCCGATGCTTTAGCAACTCTAGCCTCTCTCCTTCGATTGGACACATGCTTCAAAGTACCATCCTTTGATATCAACGTGAGCAAGGAGCCAATCTACAACATGGTGACCAATGTAAACACCGACGATAAGCCTTGGTATCAAGATGTCAAACAGTACCTATCACAGCAGTTATATCCGATAGGGGCTTCAGAAGCAGAAAAAAGGAACATCCGACGAACAAGCAGTAATTATTTCCGTGATGGTTCAATCCTGTACAGGCGCAGCCATAACCAAGTTTTATTGCGATGTTTGGATAAAGATGAAGTAGCTCGGATTACCAATGAGGTTCACAATGGTGACTGTGGATCTCACGCAAACGAGCATACGTTAACTAGGCAACTCATGAGGATGGGCTACTATTGAGTTACTATGGAAAAGGACTGCATCGAGCATGTGCGTAAATGTCTTAAGTGCCAGGTTTATGGGGATCGTATTCAAGCACCCCCATCTAAGCTACATGTGCTAGCATCTCCGTGGCCATTTGCATTGTGGGGCATGGACGTCATTGGGCCCATATTCCCAAAAGCCTCTAATGGACATAGATTCATTCTTGTAGCCATTGACTATTTCACCAAGTGGGTCGAAGCTGCCTCCTGCGTCCAAGTCACTTAGTCAGTGATCACTAAGTTTGTCCGCAATAACATCATGTGCCGCTATGGGCTTCCGAAGCACATCATAATAGATAATGTTGCCAATCTGAATAGTTGGATGATGGACAATTTGTGTGAACAGTTCAAGATCCGACATCGCAACTCTACACCTTACCGTCCTCAAATGAACGGAGCGGTAGAAGCGGCAAACAAGAATATCAAGAACATTATCCGAAAAATGACTGAGACGTACAAGGATTGGAGCGAGAAACTCCCATATGCACTACATGCCTATAGAACCACAGTCCAGACTTCAACTCGGGCAACGCCATTTTCCTTAGTTTATGGCATGGAGGTTGTTTTACCGGTTGAAGTAGAGATTTCATCACTGAGGGTGTTCTGGATACCAAGTTGGACGAAGCCAAATGGGTCAGAAACCATTTTGAACAACTAAACCTGATTGAAGGAAAGCGACTCATAGCAGTTTGTCGGGGTCAGCTTTATCAAAACAGGATGATGGCTAGTTTTAACAAAAAGGTGTGACCGAGGGCATTTAGAGAAGGAGACTTAGTCCTGAAAAAGATACTACCAATACAGCATGATCACAGAGGCAAATGGACTCAAAACTATGAGGGGCCGTATGTTGTAAAAAAAGCATTCTCGGGCGGTGCACTCATCCTTACCAAAATGGATGGAGATGAACTCTCGAACCTTGTAAACAGTGATGCCGTAAAGAAATTTTATGTTTAATTTCCGTTCTTGTACCAAAGTTGGATTTGAAATTGCCATTTATTGAAGGAATTCTCTATGTTCTGGAACCTTTCCTCTATCTTTATTTACTTGTGAGGGAACCTGTAACGCCCCCAAATCTGGACTTCCAGACCGGGTGCGTTAGACAAATAAGATATTACAATTATATTAATAGTAATCTATTGCTCAACATGTAACGCCCCCAAATTTGAACCTCCAAACCGGGTGCGTAAGGAAAATGAATATACAAATTTTATATAAATTTCAAACTATTACTTATTTAATCAAACAAACCATTCATTATTACAAATTTCAATCCAAGATCTTTAAGGTTTAAGGGTTTAGAGACTAAGTATCCATAACCCATTATTACATAACAAAGCACACGAGCAAACAACTTAATAAATCTTTAAAATTTCACACAACTTTATTTCCAATCACTTCTCGACTCCTTATCCTAGTTTCTCCATCCCTTAATTACCTGGGGTTGGAAAAGAAATCATAAAAAAGGGTGAGCTCAAATAGCCCAGAAGGGTAAACATAAGTGGGTAAGGAAAAATCATGAAGATATCGAACATAGGAAATACCATATAATATTTGCACATCATACATGATCAACATTTCACAAGGAAATCATAACATGGAAGATTATGTTTGGACATCGTATCATAACATCATGATCCAGGTTAACTACCCAGATACCATATCATAACATAACATATTATCAGCTGGATTAACACTCTCCAGTGATGTTCTTTACCCAATGCATTGGAGGTCTTTCTGGAACCACCCATCATAAACTTACTTTGTCCAAACATTAGATTATAACAACTTTAGCATACATAACATGAGGCATATCATAGAATTCCAATAAAACATTCAAGGTTAACAAGGATAACCACGAATATCAAAATGGTTATCTACCCCAATCAATAGCATAGATTATCAAGAGAGAGATTAAAAAGAGACTAATGTTCTCAACAATAAAATGGAAATAGAAGAATAAGAAACATAAAACTCTTACAATAATAATGCCAAATAAAACAAGATAAAGAGGAAGAGAAAAGTCCCTTACAATAATAATGAAATATAGATTATAATGAAAAAGAAAAAGGGGATGAGAAGAAAACCCTTACAATCACTTGTCGTTCTCCGCGTTCTAAACCTTAAAAATATCAAAACACTAAATTAGCATTAATGCTTGAAAGTTCAATATCACACATATCTCCTTATATATATATATATATATATATATATATCATACTTTAACTTATATCTTTTAATAGGCATACCGTGCTTGTGGGGTTGAATATTAATTTGGGTTCCTACTTCTATTGCTGTTCCATATCCTATTTCGATCCCATGCATCATAAGCCTTGAGTTGTGCACTAACTAGGTTATATGCCTTGAGAGTTTTTGAATAAGATTTACTTCTTGTATTGGGTGAACGGAAAAGACGTTCGATAAGCTTACTTTTCCTACGTGTCTTCCACCTTAACCATGAGGGGATATTAGACACGGGTTTAAAGGGACGATCAGGAGGAGATAAGGATGGGGATAGGTCGTGAGGTTGAAGCATTAACAATTGGGGTTGCAGAAGAAGAAGGGCAATTGCCGGGGGAATTCATTTTGGAAGTCGTTCCTTACGATCTTCCGCTATTTAGAACCTTAAAAATAAAAATAAAAACATAAGTTAATATTCTCATTTTTTCACTTGAATTATAGAATGACAACGCTATGATAAAATACTATAATTTAAAATAATTACACAGGTATGTATATAAGGTGGCAAGGCCAACCATGTATGTATATACGAGGTGGTACAACCAATCATATAAATAACATATGTAAGGTGGTAAAACCAACCATGAATATAGTATATATGAGGTGATAAAACCAACCATAAGAATCTACATAATAAATAAGAAGTGACTTCAAAATTTCGAAATCTTAAGTATTACCTTTCGTAGAACTTCGACGCTTGGTAAGTACCAAAAGCAAAAGAGGATTTGAGTAGAGTATTTGGGATGTTAAGAGGGCTTAAGGGAGTGTTTTGAGAGGGAAATTTCGTGGTGTGGCTTGAGGGATTTGTGCTTAAGAGGAGAGGCAAGACACTCCTTATATAGGCAAGGATGGTGGTAGGTGTGTAGTGTGAAAGTAGTGTATGAATTTGACTTTGGCATCAAATTAAATTATGTAAAATATATAAAATACTTTATTTTATTCCTATTATCCTCTCTTAAAATGTGGGTATCTTCTCCTACCATTTAAAAAATGTTTTAAGACTTTTCAACCTAGAAGGTTCCTTTGGCATCAAAAGTCCACATTGGTGTACTCCCTACTAATTCAATTATAACGTTTTTAATTTTATAGTTTTTGATAAATGGCCAATTTTATTGCATTACTAACTCAAATATCTACAAATGGGTATCAATTTTATAATTTTTAAATATGTATAACAAAAGTTATTGAATTTTAACGTCATACTAAAATGTTTACCCGTTCATACTAAACCTATGTGTAGTATTTTAAATTCTGGAATTGATTGGCTTCATATTAAATTCTGAAATTTTTACACGTTTTAGATAAGTCATAAATAAACAAATGGGCTTTGGTTTTATGTCAATTGGATCTATATAACTCAAGTTATGAATTTTTGAATGGGACCTCCAGAATCTGCCTCATTCAAATTTTTGGGCCTTACCTATGTTTTATACTTTTGGTAAAGTTAAGGCTTGTAATACTTACTTACCCATAGTAATTTGGTTTAAGAAACTAAATGATATAATATATAGCATCTAAAATTTTTATGCCATATAAGAATTTTTTTTTATTTTTTTTATAACGTATTTAATATTTACGCGAATAAAATAATATAATTGCATAATCAATAAACAATAAAGTAAGATAACATTATAACATAAAATATTATAATCCTAAACATAAACATTAATATCATATTCTATGGCCTTCGTAAAATTTCTTGAATTATATTAGCGTATGTGCGTAAGACGTGTTGTGCTTGGCAGTAGAGTCGCACAACCCTTCGGCTAACATTGTCGTGGTTGTCGCACGAATAACCTCAAACTTCTCTCTGTGTCTCGTCGCATTATATTGCAGCCATTGGACACGAGCATTTAGCTCATCTACAGCAAAGCATAGCTTTGTAACTTCAAGTCGTATTGCTCGCCGATCTTCATCGCGTACACTATTCTCGGATGGCGATCTTGAGAACTTGATGCCATAACTCGTATTATTATTCTTCTTACTTCTATACTCTCTTATAAATAAAATCTCATGCTCATACCTATTTATGGAAGTCCAAACGGATACTATTCATAACGGACGGATACTATTCATAACGGCTACTTATCACATGCTAGTTGAATGACTATATTGGGTGCTTATTTTTATCGTAATAATATCTAAAATATCCTTTCTAACTATTGTTAAAAATAACATTATTATTATTTTATTATTATTACTCTTTAAGTAAGAACTTAAGTAGCTAAAAATTTTCGGGTCTTACACAACATAAATTCGATGGTTTATTTATTACATCAAGACTCATCACAAGATCTCTAAGGTTTAGCGTTTAGAGACTAGGTGTTGATAACCCATTATAGTTTACATGACATATAAATACTACATGCAAAATCTTCTTATGATTTTATTCCAAGCATTCTGGACACCATTATCCTAGCATCCTTGTTTTCTCCTAGTTCCCTGGGGTTGGAAGAAAACATGAAGGAAATGAGCTCAAATAGCCCAGTAAGGTTAAAAGTAACGAATAATATATAGAGAATAATCAACTCATGAAAGAATAAGAATATCTACTCATCTAGGTTCACCACCTAGATGTCATGCATAACCTGTTATCAACCTGGATTGACACTCTCCAGTGATGTTTTTTACCCAATGCATTGGAGGTCTTTCTGGAACCACCCATAAACATATTGCCAAACATTAAAAACATATCTTCACAAATTTTCAAACAATCACATCAATGGTAAATTTCAACGTAAAGGAAGGTCTTGCAATTATAGCCCCGATAAGTAAAAGGGGTATTCACCATTAAATAAATTAGATTACCAAGTTTCCAAGAAGTGCCAAAGAAAGTTAATTCTTCTTAAAATAATATTATGAGGAGAAATCTTGAGATAGAAATATAGAGAAGAAATAGGAAATGAATTTCCACGTCGGAGATCGTGGTAAAGAAAGGGAGAGGAATCCTTACAATCTTTTTGTCTTCCACGTTTATAAACCTTGAAACAAAATTTAAAAGTTAATATTTTAGTTTTAATAATAATAGTATATTCATAAATAATATATTGAGAGACATATATAAGTATATTATGGTGGGAAAAACTTCTCATGATAATAATAATAATCTATACGTATACATATACATATATAATATACGTATATAATCTATAATATACATATATATATTGAGGGGCAAAGCCATCTATAATATATATATGTATGAGGAGACTTAGCCTTCCATGGAATAATAATAATCTATATATACACATATACGTATCATATACATATATATATTGAGGGGTAAAGCCATCCATAATATATATATATGTATGAGGAGGCTTAGCCTTCCATGGAATAATAATAATCTATATATACACATATACATATTATTTAATAAATAAACATATATATATTGAGGGGGCAAGGCCATCCATAATATATATATGTATGGGGAGGATGAACATGATTAATATATGCTTGAAATATTTACCTTTTGGAACTTCCAACAAGTGAGAGGAAGATTGAGAGAAGAGAAAGCTTGGAGGACTATTAGGATGTTAATAGAACTTTTTGGGGAGTATTTGGAGGAGAGTTTTGTGGCTTATTTGAATGGAAAGAGTGCTTGAGAAGGGAAGTGAGGCATGCTACTTATAGGTAAGGTGGTAAGTGTAATAGTGTGAAAAATAGTGTATGAATTTGACTTTGACATTAAATTAAATTATTTAAAATATATATAATGCTTTATTTTCCTCCTATTATCCTTTATTAAAACGTGGGTATCTCCTCCTACCATTTAAAAAATGTTTTAAGACTTTTTAACCTAGAAAGTTCCTTTGGCATCAAAAGTCCACATTGGTGTACTCCCTACTAATTCAATTATAACATTTTTAATTTTATAGTTTTTGACAAATGGCCAATTGTATTGCATTACTGACTCAAATATCTACAAATAGGTATCGATTTTATAATTTTTATATATGTATAACAAGAGTTATTGAATTTTAAAGTCATACTAAAATGTTTACCCGTTCATACTGAACCTATGTGTAGTATTTTAACTTCTGGAATTGATTGGCTTCATATAAATTCTAAAATTTATACATGTTTTAGCTAAGTCATAAATGAAGAAATGGGCTTTGGTTTCATGTCAATTGGATCTGTATAATTCAAGTTATGGATTTTTGAATGGGACCTCCAGAATCTGCCTCATTCAAATTTTTGGGCCTTACCTATGTTTTATACTTTCGGTAAAGTTAAGGCTTGTAATACTTACTTACCCATAGTAATTTGGTTTAAGAAACTAAATGACATAATATATAGCATCTAAAATTTTTATGACGTATAAGAAATTATTTTATTTTTATAACGTATTTAATATTAACGCGGATAAAATAATATAATTGCGTAATCAATAAACAATAAAGTAAGATAACATTATAGCATAAAATATTATAAACCTAAACATAAACATTAATATCATATTTTATGGTCTTCGTAAAATTTCTTAAATTGTATTAGCGTATGTGCGTAGGACGTGTTGTGCTTCGGCAATAAAGCAAGACAACCCTTTGGCTAACATTGTTGTGGTTGTCGCACGAATAACCTCAAACTTCTCCCTGTGTCTCGTCGCATATATTGCAGCCATTGGACACGAGCATTTAGTTCATCTATAGCAAAGCATAGCTTGTAACTTCAAGTCGTATTGCTCGCCGATCTTCATCTCGTACACTAATCTCGGATGGTGGTACTTGAGAGCTTGATGCCATAACCTCTTATTATTCTTCTTCTTACTTCTATACTCTCTTATAAATAAAATCTCATACTCATACCTATTTATAACAATTCAAATGGATACTATTCATAACGGTTAGTTACCTATTCCAACGGCTAGTTACTATTCTAACACTACTTACCAGTCACATGCTATTTAAATGACTATATTGGGTACTTATTTTTATCGTGATAATATCTAAAATATTCTTTCTAACTATTGTTAGTAATGGCTTTATTATTATATTATTATTATTACTATTTAAGGAAGAACTTAAATAGTTAGAAAATTTTTCGGGTCTTACTGGAACCTTTCTCTCGAGTAAAAACAAAAAACAAAAACACCAAGGAGCCAAAAAATAAAAGCCGTCTCATCTTTCAAAAAGAACTCCAAACAATCATTCATTATTTTTGCCAAATCAAAACCAGCTTATTCGAGTGAGTCTAAATCTCACGCTCATCATCTCCTTCATATAAATGGCAATAAAAATTTCATTTTGGTACAAAGACGAGGAAGTCGTAGCTAAGAGTGGACTTGGTGAAAACCCGAAAGGGCGCCAAAGGTAAAATACAAAGCTCGTGAAAAGAGAGAAGAATTAAAGGTGGACTTAGTGAAAACCCGAAAGGGCACTAAGGGTAAAATACAAAGCCAAACAAAGGGACCAGGATCCAAAGTCACCTAAAGCGGTTTGATAAAATCTCAAGCACCTCGGAGGGACCGATCGGTTACTCCACATCAAAGGCCACTGCGAACGAAGGATAAGTCAAGTCTTAAGCATACTTTGATCAACTTTGTAGACCAATATCTTAAAAACCTGTCATTCTATTTTATAAAAGGAAGACTTGTTAAACTCTTATGATAATGCATGAGTCATGTTGTGTATGATGATGTAGTCACAATCGTACTCGATGAAAGACCGCAAGACTAAGGACCACTTTAGGAGACCTTATATGCCCCAAGACAAGATTTAAGTGATAGAGGATGACATTTGGAAGACAACGCACTTGACCACACTTGATTCTAAGAAGAAATGAAATGATTATGACAAAAGTACCAAGTTGAATTGGACAACCGGTGTGCACCTACTATTTTATTAATAACTTCCCCGATACTTGTCGAAATCCAACAAAGTCAATTGAGTTGATTAGATAACATCTTTATCAATCATTTTCAATTGGTTTGAGAATATTCCGAGCTGTATTCAATTAGTTATGATTTTGCAAAGTTGGCAACCAAACCTTGTACAAATTTGCGGGAGACAGCCAGTGCACAACGCACTATTTTGCTAATACCTTTCTCAATACTTATTGGATCGGAATAAAGTCAATTGAATTAGTTAGATAACATCTTTATCTATCATCTCCAACTGGTTTGAGGGTAATCCGAGTTATGTGCAATTAACTATGAATTTTTGAATCGGACGGGCAGAATGCTCACTTTATCATGTACCTCGTGCGGTATTTCCCACTTTTCTCCTAAATGGCTCATCCTTTTGGAGTGATTCTACTTTTAAAAGATAGATAACAGAATTTAGAGCAAAACAAGACCAATTTGGCCTAATCTGAGCTCTGTGGAGAAAGTTATGAATTTTTGAAGTTGCCCCATAAATCTATCAATTTTTCACGAATTTTGGTTCTTCATATGCATGTTTGTCCCACATTGCCAGTTTTGCTTCTCCTTCGCCCAGGATATATACAAAGGCACTCTCCTTACACAGCAAGTGAGAACAAGAGAGGCCTAAGGAAGCCCAAGTAGAGTCGCCACATGGCGATTAAGTGTACACCCGAAATATTTTGGAGAAACATGAAATCCAGAGGTTAAACAAGGTCAAATCCGGGCCAAGCCCATTGGTGTGGAATAAGAGCCCGCTGATCCGGAATAAGCCCAGATCCGGTGGTCAAACTTGGTCAAATTCGGGCTAAGCCCACTGATCCGGAATAAACCCAAATCCGGTGGTCAAACTTGGTCAAATCCGGAGTAAGGAATCCGGGCTAACCATTCACATGGAGTAAGGAATTAGACCGATATGGAGTAAGGAAATTAGCGCTAACAAATCCGGGCCAAACCCATTGATGCTTTGAATAAGGACTCGTTGATGTGGAATAAGCCTATTGATGCGGAATAAAGACCTATTGATGCGAAAAAAGGCCACTAATTCAGAATAAGCCCAAATCCGGAGGTCAAACCTGGTCAAATCCAAGCTAAGCACATTGATGCGGAATAAGCTCATTAGTGCGGAGTAAGGACCTATTGATGCGGAATAAGGCCACAAATCCGAAATAAGCCCAGATCCGGAGGTCAAACCTAGTCAGTAATCCAAGAATAAGCCTGTTGGTCCGGAAATCACCCAAATAATTTGGAAAAACTCCAAAATAACTCTTCCACAAGGTCTAGAAAAAGCTTCAACGCATCGAGACTCTAAAAATCCTTTTTCTAAATGAATTAATTACGAATATTGTCTTGGGACTCTTTTTTTAGAGCATGGGGACGGGGAGATGTCATAATTAAATGAATCAAATCCTCGGAAAATCAAAGTTGACCATGGGGACTACATGACCATTAATTCCCAACGGCATCAATACTCCGAAAATGCATTCAGCCCTTACCCACCAAGGCGTCTAGGTACAACAGAGGATTAAATAATCTCAAGCGATTTATTTATTTTCAGGCATTGAGACTCCTTTTTTAAAACACGAGAACTATGAATCGCTGCAGACCGAGAATCCTATTTTCGAAGTCATTAATTCATTGGAACACCGCAGTTGACTTATGGGTACTGTAAGGAATCTAATAAATGCCAAGGCACCACGTTGTCTCCCGTAGGATTCCTATAAATAGACTGCCCCAAGAGGCAGAGAGAGGCATCAATTATCAAGTATCATAGGAGGTTATTTTGGGGAGAGAGTCATCGGACAGATTTTGAGAAATCAAAAAAAATCAAAGAGGGATAGAGAGAGTATCCTGTGTCACGGACCAAGGCTTATCCTAGCATACTTAGGCTATTTTGGGGTGTTTCCTCCTTGTAAAGTATTGTAACTTAGCTTATAGAGTAAGTTGTAGAGATTTTAGATTTCGATCATATATGAAGTCTCCTGGTGTCACTTGCCAGAAAAGTGTTAACATCTATATGTAGGGGAGTGATATTGTAAAGCTTTCAAGCAATCAATACAATCATTTGTTGCCTTCGTTCAATCGTTTTTCCGCTAAATGCTTCCCTAGACAATTGCTTTACAACGTATCGATGGGTTCCGATCCAAATATGATGAGTTAGGTTGACCTAGCGTTCCTTCGTACGGGTGGAAACTAGGTGTCGCACGGGTTAAGCTCGCTATAAAGGCTGACCCCGTGACAAGTGGTATCAAAGCACGGTTTGGTGCTAAGTTTGGTGGAACAATCGAAAGCTTCGAGACGGTGCAAAATGACAAATGAAGGATCTGTTGTCATTAGTGGTGGCAACCATGAAGGCCGCGACAAGGAGCACCACGCTAAGGAACGGAGGAGAGATAAGTCCGTTTCGAGGGAAACATGTCGGAGGGTGAGGAAAGCTTTGGGAGGATGCAAGGGCTTCTCAACTCCGTTATGAATGACATGAACTCTCGGTTCGACGGCCTGAAGGACACTCTCACATCCCAAATCCTGGCGATGCAGGAGGAAATCAAAGAGATCAAGGCGGATTGGTCTTTATACAAGATGGCGGTCACCCAAGGTGGCGGTGGCGGCCATTCCAGGCTCCAAAATCGACGTGCCAAAGCCTAAGACCTATGCTAGGTCGAGGAATGCGAGGGAGTTAGACAACTTCCTCTGGACCATGGAGCGAGACTTCGATGCCTTGAACATTGTTGATGAGGCAAAGAAGGTGAAGACCGCTCCACTATACTTAGTCGATTCGGCTATGGTGTGGTGGAGGCGACGATATGCCGACAAGGAGTGTGGCCTATGTATCATTGACAACTGGGCAGATTTCAAGCGGGAGATCAAGGCCCAATTCTATTCCCAGAATGTGGAAGACGAGTCCCAGGTGAAACTTCGGTGCCTTACCCACAAAGGCACGGTGCGGGAGTATGTCCGTGAATTTTCCAAGCTGATATTGGAGATCCCAGATATGTCCATGAAGGATTCATTATTTTCCTTCATGGACGGATTGCAACAATGGGCGAAGTTGGAGGCTGCGGCGGAGGAATGTGCAGGACCTGGCATCGGCCATGGCGGTGGACGAATCACTTATCGAATACAAGAAGCCAAAGAAGGCCACTAGCTCTTCATTGACTTCCAAGGCAAACAGGTTCCACAAGGAGAAACGTGGGGGGAGACAACCGAAGTGAAGGAAAAGGGAGACCCTTCCAACCGTCTAAGGACTTTCGCCCAAAACATTTCGCAAATAGTTCTAAGGACGGGGAGAAGCCAAGGATCTCTTGTTTCCTTTGTGAAGGCCCTCACAAGGCATTCCGATGCCCGAAGTGCTCCAAGCTCTCCGCGATGATCAACGAAGACGAAGGGGAAGGATGTGAGGGATCCACGACTTGGTTCCTTGTAACTCCTCAATGCAATCAAGGCGAAGGTGGAGGTGCCACTATCCGAAAGACAAAAGGGGAGCATGTATGTGCTCGTTAAGGCCAACAACCTTGAAACTAAGCCCTTGGTGGATACGTGTGTGACCAACAACTTCATCAAGGTGGAAGAAGCTCGTAGACCGGGAATAGTCTACAAGGAAGAGAAGTGGCTGGTCAAGGCGGTGAACTCTAGTGCCATGGTGAAGGAAGAACGCCCAAGTGTTGGGGAGGAGCCCCCAACTGAAGTAAAGACGGTCCTTGAAGAGTTTGGGGACGTTATGCCACCCGAACTCCCCAAACAACTTCCGTTGAAGCGCGAGGTGGACCACAAGATCGAGTTGGAGGCCGGTGCAAGGCCTTTGCTACGGTGCCCTATTAGATGGCACCTCCGGAGGTGGAGGAACCCGGAAACAACTGAAGGACTTATTGGATGCCGGGTTCATTCGTCCATCCAAAGTGCCATTTGGAGCACCGGTGTTGTTCCAAAAGAAGCACGATGGGTCAATACGGCTATGCATTGACTATAGGGCGCCGAACAAGATAACAATGAAGAACAGCTACCCCATTCCACTCATATCCGACCTCTTTGATCAACTTGGTGTTGCGAGATGGTTCTCAAAGCTAGACTTGCGGTCGGGATATTGACAAGTGCGGATAGCCGAAGGTGATGAGGCAAAGACGGCATGCGTCACAAGATATGGCTCTTACGAGTTCTTGGTGATGCCCTTTGGCCTCACAAACGCCCTGCTACATTCGTACATTGATGAACCGGATCTTCTAACCATACTTGGATAGATTCATGGTGGTGTACCTTGATGACATTGTCGTCTACAACAAGACCTTGGAGGAGCACAAGGCACACCTACAACGGGTTTTCCAAATCTTAAGGGAGAACCAACTCTTTGTGAAGAAGGAAAAATATGACTTTGCGAAGAAGGAGGTGCCCTTCTTGGGTCACATCATTTGCGGCGGCAAACTAAAGATGGATAACAAGAAAGTGTTAGCCATCAAGGAATGGGAGACGCCCAAGAAAGTCCCTGAAATGTGTTCCTTCCTTGGCTTGGTGAACTACTATAGAAGATTCATCCGCGACTATTCCCACATTGCCGCACCCTTGACGGAACTATTGAAGAAGAACAAGACTTGGGTGTGGGATGATGCTTGCCGAGAGGCATTCGAGAAGTTGAAGCAAGCTGTGACAAATGGACTGGTGATGGCACTGCCGGACCATACAAAGCCTTATGAAGTTCACACGGATGCTTCAGACTTTGCCATCAGTGGAGTTCTAATGCAGGAGGGGCACCCTATTGCATATGAAAGCCGAAAACCCAATGGCACCGAACGAAGGTATGCGGTGCATGAAAAGGAGATGATGGCAGTTATGCATTGCCTTCGAGTGTGGAGGCATTACTTGCTGGGGTCTAAGTTCGTAGTGAAGACAGACAACATTGCTACGAGTTATTTCCTAACTCAAAGGAACTTAACTCCGAAGCAAGCACGATGGCAAGGACTCCTAGCGAAATTCGACTTTGTCCTCGAGTACAAACCGGGCACAAATAATGTGGTGGCCGATGCACTAAGTCAGAAGGCAGAACTTGCAGCCATTAGCCAACCACAATTCCCCCTGGTGGACAAACCGAAGGAAGGAATGGAGCACAATCCATTAGCCAAGTCCTTGGTGGAATGCGTCAAAACCGGGAAGACGTGGCGGTTTTGGCTAAGGGATAACTTGCTACATACTCGAGGGGAACGGGTGTACATCCTTAAATGGGGAAGTTTGAGGAGAGATATCCTCAAAGAATGTCATGACTCACGGTGGGCTGGCCATCCCGGATTCGATCGTACCTTGGCGTTGGTGGAATGGAGGTACTGCTGGCCTCAACTTTACGAGGACGTCCAAGTGTACGTGAGGACTTGTCTTGTGTGCCAACAAGACAAGATAGAGAATCGGCAATCGGCGGGATTGTTAGAACCTTTGCCTACCCCGAAAAGACCTTGGGAGAGTGTCTCTATGGACTTCATTGTTTACCTCCCAAGATCCGAAGGATGCGGCATGATCATTGTGGTAGTCAACCGATTCTCTAAGTATAGAGTTTTCATTCCATCTCCAAAGGATCGCATGGCGAGATGACACGGCCCGACTATTCTTCAAGTACGTGGTGAAGTACTGGGGCATTCCAAAGACAATCATGAGCAATCGGGACTCACGATTTATTGGACGGTTTTGGACCGAACGTTCCAGATAATGGGTTCGGACTTAAACTTTTCAACAAGTTTCCACCCGCAAACAGACGGCCAAACCGAACGTGTCAATGGCTTATTGGAGTCATGTTCGAGGCACTACGTGAGTGCCAACCAAAGAGATTGGGCCAAGTTGTTGGACATAGCCCAATTCTCATATAACTTGCGTAAGAAGAGCGAGTCCACGAACGAGAGTCCGTTCGAACTCGCAATCGGGCAAGCAACCATTGACGCCCACTTCCATCATTCGGGGGTACACTCGAAAGAGCCCCGCGGCGTTCAAGTTTGCAAAAGGATGGCATGAACAGACGGATCTGGCCAAGGTATACTTGCACAAAGCGGCGAAGAAGATGAAGAAGTGGGCGGATCAACAAAGGAGGCCCTTGGAATTTCAGGTAGGAGACATGGTGATGCTCAAACTCCTTCCGCGCCAAACCAAAGCACTTAGGCAGTTACAAAAGGGTTTGGTGCGCCGATATGAGGGGCATTTCAAAGTACTTAAGAGAGTTGGGAAGGTCTCATACAAACCGGACCTCCCGACTAGCTTACAAAAGCATCCGGTGTTCTACGTTAGTTTGCTCAAGCCTTACCATGAAGACTTGGAAGATACGAGCAAAAAGTGGCGGTGTGGACACCAACGGCATCAACAGGCAAGACCTATGACAAAGAGATAGAGAAAATCCATTCTCGTAGAGTTGTGCCAAGAAGAGGCGTAGATCTAAGCCGGGTGGAGTACTACCTCCAATGGAAGAACAAGCCAACCGATAACGTGCATTTATGCCGTTATCCTAGACCTTATATAGGGTGTTTTAGCGTATGTTTTGTACCTATTTGCATGTTATTTTCCACATATTTGCTCTAACCCCTGGGAAGACCCTGTTTGGTGTATAGTGGTACTTTTTGAGTGTTCTTGGCAGGTTTTGGAGCAACCTTTTCCCACACACTTTGGCTAGATCACTCCATCAACTCACAAGAAAGCTATAGGAAGAAGATGGAAGCAAAATGAAGGCAAAATCAAGGTGCACGTGAAAAGCCTTCTCATGTGCATTCTCACGTGCAAGGATTTTATTGCATAGATGCCTTCTACAACTCAAGAGGAAGCTTTGGAGCAAATTTGAGTCAAATTGGAGCGCACGTGAAAAGGGTCTTTTCACGTGCATTCTCACGTGCAAGCATTTTTGCGCTCCAAATGATGTGTTTTGTTGTTTTAATCATTTTTCTATAAAGAACCGAGGTCAAATTTGGTATAGTTTGAGTTTTATTTCGCCTAGAACGTCGATTAGTGTCACTAACCAAAACGACGTCGTTTTGGTTGCGACCACATTTATATTTAGGGCACACCTTTTGTAACCCTAATTTGGCCCACTAAATCCTATAAATAGGGGTCTTTGGAGGCATTGTAAATCATCTTGAGTGGGAGAATCTGATCTGAGTTCTGAAAAGAGCTATAGCCATTGCTAAAAGATCGGATTGTCCTTAGCAAGGAGTGAGTTTGGGCGTGACGCCGGAGTCTTTGGAGGCCGGAGTCCTGGTTCATCTTGGGGTCTTCCTTTATTGTCCTGGTACCGTAATCATGTTCTTTCCTATGATTGTTATTGTTTTTGTCATGATTATGGAGTAGTCTTGTTAGTCTAGGGGAGCAATGTAGCCCCCAATAAATTGTAGTCAATTTGGTTATGGTTGTTCAATAAAATAGAATTCAGGTTCTTGTTTAATTCACTTGCTTGAATGGAAATGCCTAGTTTATGCATAATTAGGTAATCTTAGCCCTTGTCTAGGGTGGAACACTAGTGAATTAGATTTAATATTGCATGATGGACCAAGTCTGCAACTATTAGATTGTTTATCTACCTTGATCACTTTTATTCACATGGACCAAATGGGATAAAAGCCTTAAATCTATCTTAGCATGGACCAAATGTAAGATAGGTAGGAGATAATCAACATGAACGTGAACTAGAACATCAATCAAGAACAAGAGCCATAACCTGGACTATTACAATCGATTGGGTGGTAAACATTGTGACCCTAGATCCTTAATCACCGAAATTTCTATACCAATAGCTTGCCAACTTTCTGATTTAATCACCTTTCGTTTACATTATTTGTCCAACAAAAATCAATTGTCCAGACATAAAAACAACTTGTTAGCTTAGTGCTTGCCGCTTAACAGCATAGCTACCTCCCTGTGGGTTCGACAACCGGAGTCTTAATACTCCATTTTATTACTTGACGAGTGCACTTGCGTTGCAAAACCTATAGACACAATTTATACGTGTCAAGTTTTTGGCGCCGTTGCCGGGAGGCAAGCCAAACGTTGTTAGGACTAAGTGACATTAGGTGCTTAAGTTTATTTGTGATCTGGAATTTTATTTTCTTGTAACTTTGCTAGTACGGTGTTACCTGGTATCTTTTTGTTTTTGCTACGTTGCAGGGGTGCACCCTAGGTGTTTGAGAAAATTCCTCGTGTATGCGTCACACCAGGGGTGAGGTCATACGATCCCGAAATCGAACGGACATTGCGTGAGCAGCGAGAGCTCAGAGGGTATTATGCTGGTGAATAGCAGTTGGAAGGCTTACATACCTTGTGTGAAGAAATCATGGCTGAAAACAGAGCAAGGGAAGATCGGGGACACAACGGCCAAGGCGGTTATCACCGAGGACCTTCATGGACTATGCTAGACCTGTCTTATCAGATGAGTATTCAGGCATTAGAAGGGTGCCAGTCCAAGCAAACAACTTCGAGCTGAAGCCTGGCTACTACAAATGGTTGGGCAAGATGCATTCGAGGCTCGGCACTAGATGATCCACACAACCATCTAGCGCGATTCTTGCAAATTTGCGACACCATCAAAATTAATGGAGTCTCGGATGATGCCATTAAGTTGCGACTCTTCCCATTTTCCCTGAAGGACCGAGCTCTTGGTTGGTTCCAGTCCTACCTGTGGCAAGCATACACACATGGGACCAAATGGTGGAGAAGTTTCTCTCCAAGTACTTTCCACCAACAAGAGTTATTCATTTAAGGAGCCAAATAAATCAATTCACCCAAGCACGGTGATGAGTCGCTATACGAGGCCTGGGAGCGATTCAAAGACTTGGTTAGGAGGTGTCCTAATCATGGCAGCCAGAATGGTTACAAGTTGAATCTTTTTATGCAGGTCCGCATGCAAATACAAGGAGCATGATAGATGCAGCCGCTGGAGGAGCGTTCATGATGATGGAGCCTTCTGCAGCAGTAGAGCTTATAAAGAGAATGGCGTTGTCCAACCGCCAATGGTCTAATGACAGACGCCTGAGAGCGAGCCGGTGGGCTGCGATATCAAATTCATCAAATTCAACTCGGTTCGATGAGTTGACAAGGAAGATGGAGTTCCCGACGAGCAAATGTCGGTGATGGCTGTTCGCATGGAGGGCGAACCGAACAACCCAAGGCGACTATCGAAGATCTTTCTGCAGCCCAGCCTATACGAAGAAGCCCAATATGTTAGGAATCGAGGTGGAGGATTTCAGCGACAATTTCGGAATCCAAACCAGTACCAGAATCCTCCTCGGCCCAACAACTTCCCAGAATCAAGGAGGACCTCACCAATTTCAACAACGGCCTTACTTATGGCCAAGGCGAATAACGTCTCACTCATCGGAGCAACACAAGATGGAGAACATTCTCAGCCACAACTTCCTCCCTGGGTTCCAGAAGATGCCTCAACGAAGGAGGAAGACAAAGAGAAGGCAAAGGATGAAGAGATGCGGAACTTCTTTTATCAATTTGCTAAGCAAGCAACCGACAGAATGAGTAAGGGGGGAAACGAGGATTGAGTCCCTTACCACTTCTGTCCAGGATCTTGGGGCTGCCATGAAGAATATAGAGGCAGATTGACCGGCTAGCAAATGCGGTTAGGCCATCTTCATCAAACACTTTTCCTAGCAATACGGAGGTCAACCCAAGGGAGCAATGCAAAGCTATAATGCTTCGAAGTGGGAAAGAACTACCAGCTGGAGAGAAGAAAATCAAGCCAACCAAGGAGGAGTCGGAACAGCATGCCCAGGAGGAAGCTAAAGAAGGAGATCTCGAGCAACATAAGGACCAGAAGGAAAAGGTGAGGAGTAGTCAACCGACAATCCGTCGCCTGAAGTTAGCTCTCCCGTTCCGTATAAACCTCCTATGTCGTATCCTCAAAGGCTGAGGAAACAGAAATTAGATGCTCGGTTCGAAATTCTTAAATGTATTCAAAAAACTGGAGGTGAACATCCCATTCATAGAAGCCTTGGAACAGATGCCTGGCTATGTCAAATTTTTAAAGGATCTATTGTCCAAGAGGAGAAGCTACACTGATTGTGAGATAGTGGCTCTCACAAATGACATCGATGCGGTGGTGCAAGACAAGCTACCGCCCAAGCTTAAAGATCCGGGTAGTTTCACGTTGACCTGTACCATTGGCACCTCACAATTGGAGCAAGCCCTATGTGATTTAGGGGCGAGTATAAATCTGATGCCAATGTCCATCTATCAGCGACCGGGCTTGACTAGAATAAAGCCTACTTCCATATCTTTACAATTTGCTTGATCGATCGATAGGAAAGCCGGCGGGCATTATTGAAGATGTTTTAATCAAGGTGGATCGCTTTATCTTCCTAGTGGACTTTGTTGTTTTGGAAATGGAAGAAGATAAAGGAGTCCAATTGATTCTTGGAAGGCCATTCGAGTACCTGGAAGGGCCTTGATCGATGTAAACTCGGGGGAGTTGACGCTGCGCGTGGATGAAGACGCAGTGGTGTTCAACATGGAGCATTCGATGCGCAAGGCAAATGATCATTCCAGCTGTTATTAGATTGATCAGATTGCTGAATTCGTGGACAGCTACTTCGAAGAGAGCTTGATCACCGCAAGCTTAGATCACGAGTTGCAGCAAGTGGATTTTGCGGAGGTGGAACCGGAAGAGACTTATGAAGTCTCGAAAGAACGAACCGAGCAAAGAGACCTTCCTCAACCGAATCCTCGGCAATCACGGAACCCTTGCCGGTCCTGAAGCAACTCCCGAACATTTGAGGTACAAGTTTTTGGATACACAAGGGCGTTACCCCGTGATGATAGTAGGCTGCGTCCTTAACAGTAGAAGAAATCGGACAGCTACTAGAAGTCTTACGAGAGCATAAGCAGCCCTGGGGTGGTCTCCTGGATGATATAAAAGGTATAAGTCCAGCGGTCCGCATGCACAAGATACTGATGGAGGAGTCTTATACTCCTACCGTAGAGCGCCAACGCAGGCTCAATCCTGCAATGAAGGAAGTCGTTGGCAAGGAGATTCTGAAGTGGAGGAAAGCGGGCATCATATATGTCATTTCGAGATAGCTCCTGGGTTAGTCCAGGACAAGTGGTTCCCAAGAAGGGCGGCATGACAGGTGATACGCAATGAGAAGAACGAGCTTATTCCATCCCGCACGGTGACCGGGTGGCGCGTGTGCATTGATTACCGCAAGCTGAATAAAGCCACGCGTAAGGACCACTTTCCGTTACCTTTCACCGATCAAATGCTAGATTAGTTAGCTGGCTACCCGTATTATTGTTTTCTTGGATGGATATTCTGGATACAACCAGGATAGCGATTGCCCTGGAGGATCAAGAGAAGAC
The DNA here is from genome assembly GCA_023512835.1 of Taxillus chinensis. Taxonomy (NCBI): domain Eukaryota; kingdom Viridiplantae; phylum Streptophyta; class Magnoliopsida; order Santalales; family Loranthaceae; genus Taxillus; species Taxillus chinensis. The sequence continues at coordinate 45,280,871 of CM042091.1, forward strand.
TACATTCACGTGCCCTTTTGGCACGTATGCTTTCAGGCGTATGCCATTTGGTCTCTGCAACGACCTTGCTACCTTCCAAGAGGTGTATGATGGCCATTTTTCAAGGGTTGGTGAAGGACATTATGGAAGTCTTTATGGATGACTTCTCGGTATTTGGTTCAACTTTTTCCATCTGCCTCGAAATCTGGAAACCGTGTTAGTCCGATGCAAAGAAAAGAACTTGGTCTTGAACCGGGAGAAGTGTCACTTCATGGTCAAGGAAGGAGTCATCCTTGGGCATAGAGTGTCCTGGACTGGGTTGGAAGTAGATAGAGCAAAGATCTCCACCATTGAGAGTCTACCTCCTCCTACTAATGTGAAGGGCATCCGGAGCTTCCTGGGTCATGCAGGGTTTTATCGGCGGTTCATCAAAGATTTCTCAAAAATTGCCAAGCCCGTAAGCATGCTTTTAGAGAAGGATGGTCCTTTCATATTTTTGGAAGACCGCCTTCAGGCCTTTACGAGCTTGAAAGAGAAGCTCGGTTCAAAGACCGGTGATAGTAGCTCCCAGACCGGTCGCAACCCTTTGAGTGATGTGTGATGCGAGTGACTTTGCGATCGGAGCGGTGCTTGGGCAGAAACGGGACAAAGTTTTCAGGGAAATATATTATGCTAGTCGCACACTCAATGAGGCCCAGCTCAATTACACCACTACGAGAGAAAGAGTTACTTGTCGTGGTATTTGCGTGTGATAAGTTTCGGTCATATCTTTTGGGCACTAAGGTCATTGTCTATACCGACCACGCGCCTTGCGATACTTGTTCAGCAAGAAGGATGCGAAACCCAGGTTGATCAGATGGGTTTTGTTACTCCAAGAGTTTGATCTGGAGATTAAAGACTTGAAGGGGACTTCCAACACTTGTGGCGGACCATTTGTCAAGGCTGGAGTTAAGGGACGGTAGTACTCAAGGTCCTACTATTTCGACACCTTCCCTGATGAGCAGCTCTTTGTAGCTGAAGCAAAGACGCCATGGTTTGTTGATATAGTGAACTACCATGCATGTGACTATGTACCTACAGAGTTTACTTATCAGGAAAAGAAGAGGTTCCTCTTTAATGCAAGAAGATACATTTGGGATGAGCCTGTTCTATACAGGCAATGTGCTGATCAGATCATCAGAAAATGTGTGCCAGAAGAGGAAGTGGACAGCATATTGAAGCATTGTCATTCATCTGACTATGCTGGCCATTTAGGAGTGCAGAGAACGGTGGCAAAGATCCTACAAAGCGGGTTTTACTGGCCAACCATGTTTACAGACACATACACCTTTGTTAAGTCATGTGATCAGTGTCAACGAACAGGAGGGATTACAAGGAAGCAAGAGATGCCCCAAACTGGCATTATGCCAGTCGAACTTTTGACATATGGGGAATCGATTTCATGGGACCTTTCCCACCATCGGATGGATTTTCTTACATCCTTCTGGCTGTTGACTACCTCTCAAAGTGGGTTGAAGCTATACCCACTAGGAAGAATGATGCTCAAGTGGTTACCAAGTTCCTTCGTCGCAACATATTCAGCCGGTTTGGAACACCGAGAGCAATTATTAGTGATGAAGGGAGTCACTTCCGCAATAAACTTTTCGACAAGCTCTTAAACAAATATGGAGTTCAACATAGGCACACCTTAGCCTATCATCCACAAGCAAACGGTCAAGCTGAATTTTCCAACCGTGAGATCAAGCACATTTTGGAAAAGACAAGTGGGAGGCAACCGAAAAGATTGGGCTCTAAAACTCGATGAGGCGTTATGGGCTTATCGCACAGCATTCAAAACGCCCATTGGAATGTCTCCTTATCGCCCATCGTACGGAAAGGCCTGCCACTTGCCCGTTGAATTGGAACACAAGGCATTTTGGGCGGTTAAAAAGCTTAATATGGATCCCAATGTTCTTTGCTGAACTACGATTGCACCAACTAAATGAGTTGGAGGAATTTCGCTTCAATGGCTATGAGAGTGTGAAGTTGTACAAGGAGAGGTCTAAGCTCAGACATGACAAGAAGATCAGCCCCTCTCTTGTTGAACCAGGCGGAAGGTGCTTCTCTTTAATTCCGGACTTAAACTCTTCCCTGGGAAGCTACGATCTAAATGGATGGGGCCTTTCAACGTTACAAAGGTTTTTCCATATGGCGGTGTTGAACTCCAATCAACCTCTGGACAAATATTCAAAGTAAATGGTCAGTGTGTGAAGCCATACTACATGCAGGAACATGTTAAGGAGGTTGATCATTTCACTCTGAGCACAACTTGACAGCGGAGACGGTCAAGCTAAAGACCTAAACTCAGCGCTTCATGGGAGGCAACCCATGGTGATTTCTCTTCCTTTTTATTTTATTTTATTTTATTGGGATATTGTTATTGTGTGCTTTAACCCATAGTCTGTAGGGAGTGCATATCTGTTTTGTTTTAACTTTTATTTGCAGCATTTGAACCGGGGCCTAGGCCCAAAATTCCTTGATGGAGCTTCTTTATACTTGGGCTTACTTGGGCCTGTGTATCGAACTTCAACTAAATTTTCTCAGGCCCACCTCCAAGCTCAGTTGAATTAAATCAGAGGGGCCCACTCCAATCTATTGCCAAACCAAGGAGATGAAGTTATGGATTATATGATGGTATTTTGGGCCCACTAACTGACACGTTTTTGTCCTTGGGAGATGGGCTACTAGTCTGTCAAATTTCAACAATATTAGGCTTCATTTAGGGTGTCAACCCGGCTTGCCCGTGAGAAGCAGTATGTCACGTTCACATCTATAATGAATCTACGGTTCATCCGTGACCTACAGGTGAAATTTGGACAAAAAAGGCCCTGCCCGTGAAAAGGCTTTTCGCGTGCACAAGGTTAGAATGGTCCAATCGATCTGAAATTTTGCACAGAGGCAACTGGCATCTTCTAGACCCTTCTGAGACCTGCCCGTGAAAACACTTTTCGCGTGCACAGGGATAGACGCGTCTTTTCGATCTAAAATTTTGGTGGACGATAGCTGGAAGTGTCTAGAGTCATCCAAGCTCTGCCCGTGAAAACACGCTTTTCACGTGCACACCTACCTTTGGCCAATCGGTCCGAAATTTCGGTGGGCGCTAGCTGGCATCTTCTAGAGTCTTCTTTGGTCCGCACGTGAAAAGGATGGAGCACTTTAAGAGAGTTATTTTTGTCTTTTCCCCTTGTGGCGAATCACTATAAATAGGGATGAGTTTCAAGCTTCAAACTCACATCTCATACTTTCTTCTCCTTTCTTGCTGAGAGCAAAATTCTTCTCTGATTAGTCATGGTGCACACAAGGAGAGCCCGCCAAGGAGAAGGCAGTCCTGAAGCCTCTGCCACCTCTATGCCTTCGGCATTGAGAGACGCCGACACCATCTTCGTGGGGAATGTGCTTGATTGGGAGATCCCTGGAGTCCTCCACCCTTGGCCGGACTGAAGAAGTTATGACCAAGCTGCAGGCGTTGGGACCGAGAAGGTTAGTATGCGCTCATGATGATTTGTATTACCCTGCCATGTTAGACTTTTATAATTCAGTCTATGTCAATGAGGAAGATGATGAGATAATTGGGGAGGTTCAAGGTGTCTTAATTTCTATTTCCCCTGTTATGTTGAGAGATTGCTTTGATCCGCAAATCCCATGCACGCAAAGCCCGCATTGACTTTAGGAGAATATGGTAGAGCTTTACAGGTATAATAAGGAATTTGGAAAACGTCGGCAATTTACTAAAAACGGATTTCACGGGAAATACTATTGCCTTGCCAATTTAGTAGGGAGGTGCTTCCCGTTACAAACTAGTGGCGTAGACTCAGTCCCTAAATCCCATTTGGAGTTTATGTTTTGCATCGATCGTCGATTACACATTGATTGGGCTGCCGAGATTTTTAAATTGTGGAAACGGGACATTCATAAATGTTTATATGGTCGACTACTTAGCATGCTTCGCAATATCAATATGGTCATCTTAGTGCTCAAGTAGTCCCCCTTGTTTTCCCGGATAACTTGCGGTTACGAGTTCTCCATCCAGGAGGGTGCCTTAGGAGTTAGTTACAAGGGCAAATGGGGCGATAGTATCCACATCGCACCACAGCCTTCACGTCACAGCGTGCATATGGAGCGAGCCACGGAGCGGTTTAAGGACACCTCCACTCCCATGAATGCCCGCCGACAAGACATTTTCCGGTTGATTGCCATGTACATGCAGTTCAATGTTCACAAGGAGGAAATCTACAATTTCTTCCAAGGCATCGATGGCCAAGTTATCGGTGAAGTTGACGTTCTTAACCGGGCTTTCACTAATGGCCACATCACAAGACTTCACTGGATGAGCTGCTCGAGTACATCACTCAAGATCAACAAGCAACGTCTCGTCCATCCGCCCGACCATGGGAAGCCCCGAAAGCCAACTTGCCTTCTTATGAAGACTTACGAAGCAAACCGCTCAACTACAAGAGGCACAGGCGGAAACCGTTCAGGAGATCAGGCTATCGAAGAAAAATCAAACTCTCATCCTCAAGGAGCAGAAGGAAGTCAAAGGGCTGCTCGGTAAGATCCGGAAAGCTCGGGGAAGAAGAAGAAGAAAACTCCTACACCTCCCGTGGAGGATCCATTTGACGCACCATCACCTCCGTGACAAGACAGACGCCGCACATAGCGAAGAGACACCGGAGTATCCACGGTATCCGCAAGAGGCGGAGCCCTACACCGCGCCACCCTTCCCTCCAGTTTTATTTCACACCACCAGCAGGGCCCTGCTCTTCACAGCCCTAGTTCCCTTCATCCGGCCCGTTGCAATGGTGGTCTGGCGCATCATCCGAAGCTCCCCAGGAAGATAACCTAGGGGAGCCCATCTATATTCATCTTCATCTGGCCCTCTCCATCGCTGACGCCACGCCTACTTTTCAAGACGATTTACTTATGGAGACACCTTGCAAGCGCGTTTTACGCGTGATTCGAAGTCTTCACGTCATCCTATTTGCAGCGTATCCTAGCCGATGAGTTTTTATCGTCCGATGACGTTGACTTATTCCTGCCGTACGATGCGACACGTGGTGGAAGCCGAGCCCAACGACTACCCTATGGTTCAGGTACACTTCTATCATCCTGTGTGAGATTTATGAGCAGTGTTAGAGGAACATATCTTCCGCCGGCGGATGAATGGAAGCAAGAGAAGGACATCGCTCTTGGCACCAGGTCCATGAGGTTCTTATACCGGTCCTCCTTGATCGACACTTTGTACTCTTGCAGTTGGACCTGATGTGGGCCATGCCGTACTTTATGACCCGAGCCAAGCCCATGGGTTTTCCACACGAAAGAAGAAGCTTGTCCATGGTTTCTTGAAAAAAAATCAAAAACGCACTCGAAAAAAGAAGGGCCGTTGACATCCAAGTTTCCTCTGGTGCACTTTAATGAAATGGAGCTTCCCCAACAACCTGATCAATTCAGTTGTGGAATTTTTGTCTGCTATTATTTGATAGCTCTGTACAAGATAAGGATACTTGGGCGCTCACGGGAGAAACCTTGATCGACTTTGTCGCACGTCTTAGAAGAATGGTGGCCCATGTTATCTTCTACTACAGCGTCCCCACCAACCGGTAACGGTCTTCTCCCTTTTTCCTTTTCCCCTGCTCCGAGGCATCGCATTGTTTAAGTGTGGGGGGGGGGGGATTTCCCTTGAACCAGTTGCTTGTTTGTTTGCCTGCATGCGTTAATTTTATTTTATGTTTTTCTTTGTGAATGTTTGTTTTGCCTGTGAGGTGCAATGGCTACCACGGTATGACAATTTTGGTTGACTATCCCGACCACCTTCGTATCTTGTTGTGATATAGATGTTTCACTTGTTAAGGTGTGTTATAAGTTAGTTGAGCATATCTTTACTTTTTGCATGATATCACCATGATTTTGGAGCTGACATTTGAATAGTAAGCTGAGCATGTTATGTTAGGATGAACTTTGTAAACCCTGAAGTTGAGTGCAGAATAGGCATATACTTTTTGAGAGCACCATTATCTTGCCTTTGAGTGTATTTTATGGGTTATTAGGTTACCAATTCGCTCTTAATATTCATTACTAGCTATTTAATAGTTGGAGTTACTTAGGCATAAGAAGTACTGTTTGTGCTCGGTGTTCGGTGTATGATGTTAGTGATTCCAGTATTTCACTCTCCGTTCTTGTTTAAAAAAAACAAAAACAAAAAACAAAAGGGCTTGTGTGAGGACAATAGCAGAGTGAATAATCCATCAAGGGAGAGCATAAAATGCAACCTTGTAAGGTTATTACTAAACATAAGTGTGAAAAAAACAAACAAACAAACGAAACAGAAAAAGTGTTTGCCTGAATAAAAGCCACAATGGCTTACTATTTATATGTGTTTTCGTGTTGCGACCATAATGGCTAAGCTGTTTTCTTTGTGCAATTTGTGTCACAAATGTGAGCTTCAATCTTTAGCTCCTGGTGTTTATCGGTAAGTAGCATAGCGTGTGTGTTTTCTTTGACGAGCACAATGGGGATCTCTCATGTTTACTTGGCAAAAACTTAATCAATAGCTAGTAGTGGGTGTAAGAGTAAACCCTTAGTTGTTAGGCATTGATAGTAGGGGCCTGAGAGGAGAGCAAAGACAGTTATAGTTGAGTGAGGCTGCTCTAACCTTCGTGAGGACTTTCGGGGGGAGCTAAGTTCATTTTATCCCGACATGTTTGCTTCTATCTGAACCGTTAGTAACGATATTACATGGTTGTTGGACTTGATAGTAAGGGCATGTTTTGATTAACTTATGATTCATTTTTAGCTATTGGAATGTCTACTTCATCATGATAGAATTGTATGCCTTGGGAAACCATGCCTCTCTTGTTTGTTAGTTTATTCGTTCTTTTCCGTTTGACTATGTGTTTATTTCTTTTTGCTTGAGGACAAGCAAAGGTTCAAGTATGGGGGAATTTGATAACGTGCATTTATGCCGTTATCCTAGACCTTATATAGGGTGTTTTAGCGTATGTTTTGTACCTATTTGCATGTTATTTTCCACATATTTGCTTTAACCCCTAGGAAGACCCTGTTTGGTGTATAGTGGTACTTTTTGAGTGTTTTTGGCAGGTTTTGGAGCAACCTTTTCCCACACACTTTGGCTAGATCACTCCATCAACTCACAAGAAAGCTATAGGAAGAAGATGGAAGCAAAATGAAGGCAAAATCAAGGTGCACGTGAAAAGCCTTCTCACGTGCATTCTCACGTGCAAGGATTTTATTGCATGGATGCCTTCTACAACTCAAGAGGAAGCTTTGGAGCAAATTTGAGTCAAATTGGAGCTGCATGTGAAAAGGGTCTTCTCATGTGCATTCTCACGTGCAAGCATTTTTGCGCTCCAAATGATGTGTTTTGTTGTTTTAATCATTTTCCTATAAAGAACTGGGGTCAAATTTGGTGTAGTTTGAGTTTTATTTCGCCTAGAACGTCGATTAGTGTCACTAACCAAAACGACGTCGTTTTGGTCTGCGACCACATTTATATTTAGGGCACACCTTTTATAACCCTAATTTGGCCCACTAAATCCTATAAATAGGGGTCTTTGGAGGCATTGTAAATCATCTTGAGTGGGAGAATCTGATCTGAGTTCTAAAAAGAGCTATAGCCATTGCTAAAAGATCGGATTGTCCTTGGCAAGGAGTGAGTTTGGGCAAGAGACGCCGGAGTCTTTGGAGGCCGGAGTCCTGGTTCATCTTGGGGTCTTCCTTTATTGTCCTGCAACCGTAATCATGTTCTTTCCTGTGATTGTTATTGTTTTTGTCATGATTATGGAGTAGTCTTGTTAGTCTAGGGGAGCAATGTAGCCCTCAATAAATTGTAGTCAGTTTGGTTATGGTTGTTCAATAAAATAGAATTCGGTTCTTGTTTAATTCACTTGCTTGAATGGAAATGCCTAGTTTATGCATAATTAGGTAATCTTAGCCCTTGTCTAGGGTGGAACACTAGTGAATTAGATTTAATATTGCATGATGGACCAAGTCCGCAACTATTAGATTGTTTATCTACCTTGATCACTTTTATTCACATGGACCAAATGGGATAAAAGCCTTACATCTATCTTAGCATGGACCAAATGTAAGATAGGTAGGAGATAATCAACATGAACGTGAACTAGAACATCAATCAAGAACAAGAGTCATAACCAGGACTATTACAATCGATTGGGTGGTAAACATTGTGACCCTAGATCCTTAATCACCGAAATTTCTATACCAATAGCTTGCCAACTTTCTCGATTTAATCACCTTTCGTTTACATTATTTGTCCAACAAAAATCAATTGTCCAAACATAAAAACAACTTGTTAGCTTAGTGCTTGCCGCTTAACAAGATTAGCTACCTCCCGTGGGTTCGACAACCGGAGTCTTAATACTCCATTTTATTACTTGACCAGGTGCACTTGCCGCAAAACCTATAGACACAATTTATACGGGTCACCGACCGAAGAGGCAAGCTGGTAGAAGGAAGAGGATCTGGGACAATTCTCCAAGGAGATTGAAGAATACCGTGAAGGAGTCGAACGCTACATCAAGTAGTTTGACGAGCTCGAGGAAGCCGAAGACGCAACGAGGACGCCGCGAAATTGGGTGAGGGAAAATGTCACACACCGAGGCTTATCCTAGCATACTTAGGCTATTTTGGGGTGTTTCCCCCTTGTAAAGTGTTGTAACTTAGCTTATAAAGTAAGTTGTAGAGATTTTAGATTTCGATCATATATGATGTCTCCTGGTGTCACCGGGAAAAGTGTTAACATCTATATGTAGGGGAGTGATGTTGTAAAGCTTTCAAGCAATCAATACAATCGTTTGTTGCCTTCGTTCAATCGTTTTTCCACTAAATGCTTCCCTACACAATTGCTTTACAACGGATCGATGGGTTCCGATCCAAATGCGACGAGTTAGGCTGACCTAGCGTTCCTTCGTACGGGTGGAAACTAGGTGTCGCACGGGTTAAGTCGCTATAAAGGCTAATCCCGTGACATGGGAATTTTCAAAGAGAGATATACTCATTTTCAAAGGGGAAAAACACCCGGAATCACCGTTCTTCACGGGGAGGAGCCGAGATTGGAAAGGCTTCTTTTTCTAACCTTTGTGCTTTTAGGAAAGCGTTATTCGAAGGGAAAAGGAGTTCAAATCGTATCATTCATTCTTCCAGTTCTCTACTTGTTTATTTCTTAAACTTTTTCTTTTTTTTCTTTTTTTCTTTTCTCGTGTTGTTTTTAAATATAAAACCCAAAAACTTTCATCTTCACCCTTTTCATTATCTCTCTAAAGCTTAAAAACGAAAAAACAAATATTTTGCATCTCTCTTTTCATTTATTATTTTCAAAAAAAAATAATAAAATGTAAGAACACAAAACTCATATTTCTTCTAGAAAAATTAAAACAAGACCCAGGCGAGTTATGAGGGTTGAGCCCTAGATGCTCATATCCTAGATCGCCTGGGCCAATATCAATTGTGGCGTATTCTCATATTTGAATTCAAATTGTTTTTTGTTTTCTTTTCTAAAAAGGAAAATTACTTTTGTTTTCTTATAAAAACTGCAATACTGTCACATGGGCCTAGATCCCACATTCTTTTTCTAAAATTAGAATGCCCCTTTTTTACTTTAAATCTTTTTTTGTTTTAAGGCCTAGATCCTAAAACTCTTTTTTTCCCTAAAATTAAAAATACATAAAAATAACTTTTTTTTTGACTAATGCAAGTAAACACCCATAAATCAAGACTAGGTACCAATTGTGGGCGTTGTGGAGCTGCAAGAGTTTTTCTTCCTTCCCCACACGTAACCGACTCCCGAACCTAATTCTCTGGAACCGTAGACCTTTCTTTTTCTAGGTGCCCAATCACACCTTAAATTTGTTTGGTGGTGACTCTGTTTTTCTTTTCTTTAATGGTTTGTGCGAGCCTTGTGTAGGGATGACTCTAGGATCAATTGAATGAACTAGCATGGAGTCCTTTCACAAAAGCCGCAACGAGCCCGGTCAAAAGCGTGTGATGACACCGGCCCTATATAAAAGAAGTTCACCATGCCAGCCCTTGCACCAGCCTGCCTTTTTACCCAGTCCGATCACCATGCCAGTGTATTGCAACCTGTGCCCAAAGCGTTTCCTTAGCCTCAAAGGTGTTCTTCAGCACCAACATACGATTTTCACGCAAAAAAAACTCATCAAATGCTCAGTTTGTGGATTGAAGTTTAATAACAGAAGCGATCTAGAGATACACCGCAACAACACCCATAGGGGCCCCATGTGGGTCTTGTCTCAAATATGCAACCCCGTACATAGTCATACATCAAGAGTAATCCTGTACATTCCCATACATTAACATGCATATAATATGTCAAACAGTCATACAAATATCATATGACAAACAATATGCAAATACAATCGTCCACGAACCCATGTCCGGGATACAATACAAAACAATACAGAATACAAGACTATATCATACATCAAAGTAGTGGGCACATCCTCCTCCTGGAAGAAAGTCATCCACTAGTCTCGGGTCACACCTGAAAAGGGTAAACAACAAGTAGGGGTGAGCGATAAGCTCGATAGGTGACCCCAAAACTCTACATCATACAAACATACAAGTCTATACTATATACACAGTGTACTCATGCACCGTGTAGTGTGCACAATCATCAGGACACGACTTGCAAACAAACATCGGGACCCAGCCTGCCCACACAAGACAACTTGTCCATGATCCTCCACGGGATCCCAGCTCAGGACACTTAGCCCTAGCTCCACGAGCTCAACGGCTCACGAGCTCAATGGCTCAACATAATCCTCGACGGGATCTCGGCTTAGGGCACTCGGCCCTAGCTCCACGAGCTCAACGGCTCACGAGCTCAACGGCTCAACACAGGCCTTAGCCTCACCGTAAGAACTCAACAAGTCATAGAGCCCAAGCCCCAATTCCTCGAACCAACATACCAACACCAATATGGCATTAAGGTTCACCATACTCCCTTTATAATCGAAGCAAGTCTTCACAAATCGGTCATCATTTCTTGACCAAGGAAGGAGATACCCATAGAAGTTACTTTCTTGAAATAAAAAGTCCCGGCATTGGGTTTCCATATCATAATTAAAATAATCTAATTTTTGGAGATTTTTCTAAGATGTCTAACCTCACTTTCCAAAAATTCACCTTTACGAAAAAACTGGATTTTTCAAAGATTTTACACTAAATCCTAATTTTCACATTTTGAAGGAGTGAGAATTTAATTTTCTAGTATTTTTCTTTGAATCCAAAATGGGGGTATTTCGCTATTTACATTGTAACTTAAGTATAATACTTATCTTGATCGAAGTGCTTAACTACAAATGCTTGATCGTGAAACTATTGACTACGAACTTCGACCCTAATGTTCGCTCAGGGTACTATTTATCGTCGTTTTTGCCTGTTCTTTTTCTGGAATCAACCCAGTGACCCTCGGACGCTCACAAACACACATTTTACGCAACGACTACAATATCTACCTTAAAATGCGTCCTAAATGCCTCTAAATCGCATGGTAACAACGAAATACACATATAATTGCAGATTATATCCATCTAGAGCTAACTCTAGATTTTCATGGTTGACTTCTCAACCCTCATGAAATACACAGTTATACAACCCCAGGATCACGAAACACATACCCACAATGATATAAATCGGTTCTTAACCATAGATCGTATGCTAAACCATTAGATCTAACCCAAAAGTGTTCCCCCAAAACCTTGGGTTCATGCTCAATGTCATAAATCATGACAAATTCATGATAAGACGTTCAAGGACACCTACCTGGAAAGATTATTTGCAATCCACGAGCTCCAATTGGCCCAAAGCACCAAAGTAAGCTCTTTGCCTTCTCTCTCTCTCTCTCTCTCTCTCTCTCTCTCTCTCTCTCTCTCTCTCTCTCAAACACGCATGCACCAAGCAATTAAAAGGATAAGGCAGTTTCTTAATTATTTATACTGTGCCAATAATTGGCCTCCCAAAGAATAATTGACCTTCCGAGGTCACGAACTCCAAAATAAACCCAATTATGTCAAAACGCTCGAAATGACGAGCACAATACTATTCAGATATTATCACACTCAAATGTTTGCGTAAACACAAAGTCAACCAATTAACCCTGAGAAAGTCAACAATCAGGCCACTGGGCCCCAACTCGGAATTGGGCCCAAGATCTGTCAAAATGCTCACATCGACAACTACACTATCGTCCAGGATAGTTGCATTCCCATAGAATGGCTATCTCTCAACACTACCCAAATACGAGTCTTTACACACATACACACATTATATCAAATACCATTTTATATTTTTTTTTGCAAACATAATATTTTAATTAATTTTTATAAGTTTTTATTTTAATTTTAAAAAATTGTTTATTTTTGTTATGTTTTTTTTGTAATTATAAGTTTTTAAACGAGCAGACGAGCTTTAACCAAATTAGGCAAACCTCAAACTAGTTTGATTTAAATGAGTGGAATCTACGAACCCCAATCAAACTTAATCAAGCAAGTGAGTATGTATCGCTAACTAATCAAGTCACTTTAATAATATCGAACTTAATTTTGGATTGAACTTAACCGAATGGGTATCAAGAGAACTATCAAGTTTGTCAACTCATTTACATATATATTGCAAACCAAAACTTTGTTTTGGTAAAGTAAGAAAATTTTCATACATCCTTTCCTTAATTATTTTTTAATAGTTTTTCTTTTCTTTTTATTTCTTCTCCCAACCTCGTATCTCTTACTTAATTTCTTATAAAAATCATTTATCACAATATGTGCGCAGGAATTAGGATTTAGAACTCATAGACTCTTGACTAATATGGTTGGATAAAAGTTTTTTATATTTTTATTGGTCATATAATATGTTTTTTTAAACTTAATAGTTGTTCTTAAATCATATTATTTATTAAAAACAAGTTAAAAGGGTGAAAGCATGCACAATTTTATTTAATATAATTTATATTTTAAGAAAAGGAAACTACATAATAAAAAATACACTAAAATATAAAATTACATGATAAAAATAATAAATGATTCAAAATAAGTGTTCAAACATACAAATATTAAATGTAATTAATAACAAACAACTAAAAAGAAGTGAAATATTGCAAAATGCATCAACATAAAATAATATAAAAATATTAAAAAATCATTTATCTTGCCTAATTTCGCACATTATATAGTGATAAATAATTTTTATAATAAATTAAATAAGAAAATAAGGTTGAGAAAAGGAATAATAAGAAGGAAACCACACTTTTTGTTTTACTTTCCGTACATGGGAACAAACAATTCGATAAATATTATTGGAGTCAATGTCTATACACTATGCAAGATATGGTCTCGCATCCCTTCATATTTAAAAAAAAAGCGTTATTAAGAACAACCGGCATTGCGACATCTTTACGTTTCCGGCCGACGTAGAATAAGTCACATCATCATCATTTGCCACGCATTGGCGCACTTCCGAATCATCCCTCGAGCCTCAAGCCCAAGTAGGCGTCAAGCAAGGTTCGAGCAGGGGCTCAAACACATACGCTGCAAACACTCGCTCAAACTTAAAGCTCAAGCAAGCCTCGAGCAGGCTTTGAGCTTCTCTCCCACGACTAGATGTACGGATTTTTGAGTTTCGCCAGCTATAATTTCGACGAAAATTTCAAATGGTCATAACTTTCCAATTTGGGCCCATTGTTTTTTAATTTGTAGGTATAGGCAGAGACACACGGCGCCCAAACCTTGAGAGGGAGTTTGCCGTTCTCGATTTCCAAGAACCTCCCCTCTCTCTCTCTCTCTCTCTCTCTCTCTCTCTCTCTCTTTAAGTTTTATGTAATTTTGTTGACATGAAATTATCACATTATCCGAAAACGCAACAGGAATACAACGCCAGTTGCAAATATCCTTTTTCTTTAAAAAAAATTAACTAAAATTACACACTACTAGCATATAACAAGGTCCCAAATAAAGGTTACTAGATAATAGGTTATTTTTTTTAGAAAAACTTTGTACAAGTTGAAATCCGGCAAAACTCCTCTATTGTTTTTTGTTCTCGGTGGAAAAAGAGCAAAGAAATAAAAAAAAGGGCAAATAATGGTTATCTTTAAAAATAATTTATACAAACTCGTCTTTCTGGCAAAATTATAAATTAATAATAACCAACATTATGACACATCATCTTTACACTAAACGATCTAGAATTAACTAATTCTATAACATCACCCATATATATATATATATAACACATACAATTAGACACAATTTTAATAAAATCTTAAAATGACTTCAAGAATTATCTACCAACATTTATCTGAAGCAAAGGCTTAAATGATAGTATGTCGAAAAAGAAATTTCAAAACAACAATAACAAGTAAAATTTTCCCATTTGAAAGCATGAGAGATTAGGTCTCCTTTAACACACATTCAATGCGAACATATCTCATTTTGTGATTTCTTTACCTTTTTGTTTTGTTTTTGGTAAAAAGGATAAAAAAACATAATTTCACCCTTATATTTCTTAAAGAAAGAAACCAAATGAAAATAAAAAAATTATAGCAAAAAAAATATACAAGATCTATAGCAAAAACATTCGGTCTGTAGTCGCCCATAGTACGAAGCTATTGACACAAAAACTAAAGGCCCATAACGATTTTGAGAGGCCGTACTTGAGACAAAGGTCAAGAAGTAATAGCCTAAGAGCTAGTTTGGGAGGCGAGGCTCAATTTAACCCATCAATAATTTGGGCAAAGTAATGATGTGAATCTCATATCATACAATACCTCCAGCTCCATATGCTTTTAGACAACAACGTTAATAAATTAAATTTAAACGTCTATTTTTTCATTTAACAAGTGCTCTTTTACGAGACTTAATGGGTACTGTCAACAACAAAAACAACCATCAAGTGAAACACCATGCATTATAAGCCACTAAGAATCGCGAAAGGTGGTACGAATTTGTTCCCCTCGGACTATTTATACAATAAATTAACTAACACAAAGGTTGTACCTTAATGGTTAATCAAATGTCTAAAGCCGCATTACGCAAGTATCAAGCAACTCTTACAACCTGCAATCGCAAGGGGGATTTGGGACACTTGTCATCTCATCTCTAATTTCAAGTGAACATAAACTAAGAGTAACATCATTATTTATTTCTTTATTGGAAATATATATATATATATGTAAGGGCAACGCTACATGTAGATGAATGCACAGGTAATCCACACAAAATCACCCTCATTGTCTTTGAAGTGATTAATTTTAAAAAATATATATATACCAATCTAACGATAAAAAAAATATCAATACAACCTACATGAAAAAAAAAATTCTTATATGTAAAGTACCTTTCCGATAGTTTACATGTGCTTCCTCTAGCCTACAATACATCCAATCTATTATTAATATGGCATATGAGCTCATTTTGTACCGCTTACCAACTATGACAACTTTTTTTTATTAAGAAATAGAAAGAACTCTCAACAATTACTAGATTTTCTTATTAATACAGCATTTGAGCTCATTCACGTGAGCTTCACTATGGAATACCTCCCTTACTAGATTTTCTTTTCGTTTCTTTTCTTCTTCTTTTTGTTCATATTTATATAGAAAATCCACATGAAGCATCAACACAACTCAGGCATCTTTCCCTTGTTACACCATTTCACAAGTTGAACAGATGTCATTTAAGTACCCATATATTCCAAGGCCTTTTGGGCGGTGATAGTGAAAAGTTCATAAATTATGCTATATGCCACAGATGCATTTGTTTTACCTCTTTTCGATGGAAAGTAAGCCACGGATGCATTTGTTTCCATGAAAACCTTTGAGAAGTGTTCAACTATACCAGCTCCACTGCTTGTAATCACAGGGATGGTCACAACACTAGAGATTAGTTTAATCAGATCAATATCAAATCCTTTGCCTTGACCTGACATGGAATAATAGGTTACTCGACAGTAGCTTTCTTGAATGAATAGAAAACAAAAAACTACATATCAAATATCCTTACAAAATGAGAATTTAATTAGGGTGTGCGTGATTGCTATTAAAATAATAATATTCAACTCTTACGACAATAACTTAAATATACTAATTTGCTTTGAAGTTTTTCACTTTTGCTAGGCATAAAGATATTTGTATTGTTATATTGTTACACAAAAGGGCAACTTCAAATAAAGTTGTAATCACATTTAAATTTGGTGATCAAATGGACTCCCAACTTTGGAGCCCAACACATACCGAATATAAATTACTAGTAAATGTGTGAATTTATATGAATTTTACAGCTGCTATCCAGATCATAGAATTTGAATAATCAATTAATAAATTATAAAACTGGTAGTAGATAAGAATTGTAATTCACCATCACAGTCAATCCACTTCAGTAGAACTTCTCCAGCACCTAGCACTTCAACTGCCCTTGCAAGCTCATAGGCTCCAATGGGACGACCCTCTCGGCCACCATTGACCTTTACAACAGTCATAATAAGAAAGCAAGAAAGCTGTTTTCAGTTACCAGCTGAATAATGATCTCTTTCAAAAATATAATAATACTAAACCGGCTCAAAGACAAATGCAGAGACATGCTTGTGTAATAATAATATCTTCTAGAGAACTAACCATATAAGAATATACCATCAAGAACCTTCCATAACATTCAAGAGTTTCAAAATTCAACTTGCATAGCACACATGGAAAATCAATTATATAAGAATTGATTGCGACCCTCTTTATGGCTATTCCTTATGCTAGGCATTTATATAATCATTCCAGTGCTTTACATAGGGTAAAGCCAACCGCAGTATATTCCTATCTTGTTAAACTGTGTAATAATCAACCAAGCTTTAGTTGAGAGACGGATTTGCAGATTGTGAACATAGAAGGCTTACAGTGCACTGATACCATGCATATTCTTCTCCATTTGGACCTGAAACCACATAAATAATACAACTAAAACAACATCAGTATGATAATGAAAACATGTAAACAAAGCATAAAATGTAGCAAGGTAAAATAAATAAATAAAATGAACACGACTTTGCACTACAAGCGAGATGAAGACAAAATAAAGCAAACAGTTACATGAAGGGGGGAAATCCAAAGGAATATCTTTCTTTAAGTCAAATGACTGGCTGCATTCAGTGCCTAGATTGTCGGTCAGATATTACAATAAAGTTTCTCAAGTGTCTTATGATGACACATTCCTTTACTAGCTATTTTCAGGTCACCTTGGCCAGTGAGTCGACTTTTCCTTGCAAACATAATAAGTTATAATGTGCTCGAGATCATTCCCCTTGTAGATAGTAGGGGTGCATATGGGGTTGTATATGAACAAAACATTCCAACCATAAATGGCCTCACTTAAAAATAAAAACTCATTTGCGTTTAGTACAATAAGCACATTTGACGTTCAGGAACCCTAATGAATGAGAATGAACACATTACTACTTGACATTTATATTCAACACTGCTTGAACATGTGCAAGTATTGATGCAGATCGATTTTTTAGTTTCCAAGAATCAAAAAACCAAGATTTTTAATTGATAAGGACCTATTAGTTTCTTAAGCCCTATAGTTTCTTACATTTTTTCTTATTTTTGTATTTAAATTTTCTAGTTCATCTATAAATAAGCCATTTATACACTTTTTTATAACAGAAAATAATATTTAAAAAAAAGAGCACCATGCTGGGGCAATCAAATCCAATGAATCTCAGGCTGCTACATCTAAAAGCATAGCTCACAACTATTCAAAGCACGAAGAACTGATCAATAGAGTTCAGCGTCTGCCATCTGCATAATATCAGCAAGCAATTCTGTTTTGAAACCCAAAAACAGCCATTGGACTGAGCTTCCACTCGCTAAACAAAATTGCTAACACATAAAATTGAAACAAATTTAAAATGACAAGCTTACGTCTCTGATGTCGAAGCCAAGGCATCCAATTGCATTCCGAACACTCCGAACATTGCCCGCACCATAATCCAGAAGAGTTACAACTACACTCAAAGAAGTTAAAAGGCAGAAAAATGAATGGCTCAGTTCAAGCATTGAATTGGGGGGAGAGAGAGAGAGAGAGAGAGAGAGAGAGACCAGAGTGTGCATTGCTTCCCCCCACTGGAAGCACGGACCGAGAAAGCAGGTTGTTTGAAATGATTGCGGCTGGGATGGCGTCTGAGAACATCATGGCGTAGGAAGCACCCAATTTGTGCAGCAGACGAATTGGACGGTTTTACGCCCAGAAACTGCGAAGAGCCAAGCGGGGCCACCTCCATCACAGACACAGACAAGCGCGCGCGCGCACAGCCGATGAATCGATCAACTAACTGTGGAAAAAATTACCAAATTCAAAACCATCATGATAGTGGTTTCCAACATAAATGCGCACAAACCCAACCCTCGAGTCAAATTTTCAAGACGAATCGAACTCTGCAGCGATGAAAATGAGGCAACCAAGCTCTAATTTCTCACATATTTCTGCCAAATCCAAGACGTTTGGGGAACAAATTGATAGCAGAAGAGGCGAGAGAAAAAAGAGAGAAGATCATCGTACCAGGAATGATGGTGCACCCAAGAGCTGCTTCGTAGCCTCCACAACACTCTGCTCCGCTGTCCGCTGAGTTGATTGTAGGCAAAGGCAATTGAGGGAGAGACGAGGCGAAGAAGAATAAGAAGAAATGGCGGCGGAAGCAGGGTAGGGACCGCTGGGTCTTGGTGGCAGGTGCTGGGCCTGGGCCGTTTACAATTTGCATTATTGGGATGGGCTTGAATTAGCAACCCGGCAAAAACAAAAAGGGAGCTTGAGCTTAATAACCCTGCGCGAACATAATAATAGCCCGTGGATCTAAATACTAAAATAAGTGAATAAAAATCAAAATAATCATCATTGATCGAAAAATAATTGTACAACTTCAATCGTCGAATTTTTTAAATAATAAAAACAAAAAATGAAAACTTGATCATATATATTCAAAATAAACGTACATTATTCAGGGTGAAGACTTAGGAGTCGTTAGGTATCGCTGTAATTATGTATTGTTTTTAAAAACGGAAAATTTGATATCTTATTCTAATTTAATAATAATATATATGTAAAGACAGATTTTAAAAATAGTGAATATCATAGTTATTTTTAAAAATTATTTTTAATAATTTTTTTTTATTTTTAAATTTAAATTTAATTTTGTCAGGTGACCTAAATAATTTTTTTTATTCTTTTTATTTTAATATGTGGGCTTACCAAATATAATTTTTTAAATTTTTTATAGATTCAATTTTAAAAATATACTCCTTTTAAATCAACAGAATTCTTTGGCTAGATATTCCTAGTCAACTCATTTGCGTCTTAAACCCCAAAGCCCACAACACAACCGCCCATGACTTAGCCCTCTACCAGGGCCGGCCCTGGTATTTGGGTGGCCCTAAGCGAAGTTTTCGAATGAGGCCCTAAGAAGCCGTGTTACCTTGCCGAGTTGCCGTTTAATTCCGCAGACCGCAGAGCCGTCGCCCGTGGATGGTGGATCCGTCTAGCGTCACCGAGGCGTGGACGGTGGATCGCGTGCTCGCGGGCGGCGGGTCGCGACGTCGCGTGGACCGTGGACGGTGGATCCGTCCGTCTAGCGTCGAGGTGAGAGAGGGACCGAGGGAGAGGTGGTCGCAGATCCGTCGGCGTCGAGGCGACACGCAAGGGAGAGGCGTCGAGGCGAGGGAGAGGCGTCGACGGTCGATCCGTCCGTCGAGGGCTCGAGGCCGAGGGAGAGGCGAAACTCGCGACGCCCGATCTGTCGAGGTGAGACTGCGAGGGGGCCTCCGATTGTCCGTTGGAGGCGTGCGGGCCGAGGGAGACGCCGATCGCGCAACACAAGAGAAGAGATGAGGCGAGAAAGGGCTAGGGCTGCGTTGATTTCCTCTCGCGCGGACTAGGGCCTCGGCTCAAAGAGAAAGGGCTACAAAATTTTGGGGCCCCAAAAAATCGGGGGCCTCAATCGACCGCCTTAGGCTACAAAAGCCTAGGGCCGGCCCCCGCCCTCTACGCCCGCCACAAGCCCCTTTGCGGCTCGCGGCATAGCTCGCAACATAGGCTCACGCCCCGTGGCCCGCCTCCTAGAAAAATAATCTAATAAAATAATGCTAGGGTAACCACTAGACCTCTTTTCAACCACTTGTGATGGTCTAACCGCTATGGTAGATGATTATTGTTTATTATTTTCATGTAGTCGGAATATATACTTAACACCTATGCCATTTAAGTCACACCAACATACATATATATGTATCAATGTTGACACATGCCAATGTCATTTGTTTTATGTCATCTAGGTTTAAGATTATGTTAGAAACACGAGTCTCTACCTCGAAACACTTAAAATCACAGTTTTAATCACGTAGTCTCAACAGGTTGATTCTCTGCTGCGTTCCACCTCTCTCTCTCTCTCTCTCTCTCTCTCTCTCTCTCTCTCTCTCTCTCTCTCTCTCTCTCTCTCTCTCTCTCTCTCTCTCTCTCTCTCTCTCTATTGGCGAAAATGTAAAAAGAATGCATTAGAATGCCTTTTATAGAGTAAGAGTCCTAGTCACGCTTAAACACAACATAAAAAGGTTTACTTATCCCATAAGCAACCAATCCTCCTTAAAGTTATACGTCAATCAGGACACTAATAACTTATCCTCTAAGAAATCACTTTTAATCCAACAAAATTACCAAAAGGGTCTATTTAAAATCAAATCTCCTTTCCTATTTTCCATAATAAAATATTTTAATTAAATGAACCCAAAACACTATCTAAAATGACAAAATTATCCTCCAGAGCCCTGAACTCCAAATCAAACCCAAATACAGTCAAAATTCTCCATTTAATGTGTACATTATTATACAAATATCCACTAACTAATATAAAACCTTCAACATAAGGCTAACACCTATAACCCACAAACATGGATCCTTACAAAAACAACCAGGAGAAATCTAATGAGGTTAATGTGGTGGAGACTTACAATGATAAAGAGATCCTTGTGGTTTCCGATTTTGACCACAAGGCACACGAGAGTGGATTCTTGATTTCAGTTGCACATTTCATATTTGTCCCAATCAGGATTGGTTTTCAACATAAAAAACTATGTCCTCATGTACTATTGTTATTGTAAAGACTCGTATTTAGGTAGAGGTGAGAGATAGTTTTTATCTCGTTGCTCAAAACATCTATACAATATTATGTTCGTCGATGTGAGCATTTTGACCGTAATTGGGCCCAATTCCGGATCGGGGCCCCAAGTGGCCCGATTGTTGACTTTTTGGGATTTATTGGTTGACCTTGCGTTTGCTGATCAATTGGGCTGGAAAATATCCTGGATAGTGATGTGCTTATCATTTTGAGCGTTTTGATCGTACTTGGGCTCAATTTGGAGTTCGTGACCTCGAGAGGTCAATTAATATTTTTGGGATTTATTAATAAAAGAAAATACAGAAATATAAATAGGGGAAAGAGAGGTTCCATGCTACATTTCAAAGAATCGTGCGTTGGAGAGCTTAGAGAGAGAGAAAGAGAGAAGGAAGCTTGGAGCCTTCGATTTGGGAGCGTTTTGAGCTCATTCATCATCAAAAATCATTCCGGGTAGGTGTTCCATTGATTTTTTACCCTTTTCTTGTTGTTTCATTGGATTAACATGTAAGAATTAGATGAAATCATGAAAATTCGTGATGAACCCTAAGAATTGAGGAAAATGAAAATTGAGCATGAAACTTAGATGATTTAGGTTGTTTGGTAGCATAATGTGGCTATATGATGTTAGAAACCCTTAATAGGGATGAACTGTTGCTTAAAAATGGAGATTTAACGAGTATAATTGGGTTTTGGGACGAATTAGGGAAGAACGCAGTCGGCAGTTCACGACTGGGGAACTGCTCGAGGCTAGCTTCGAGCAGAGTCTCGAGCGGAGGCCTCAAGTAGGAAGCGTCGAGCAGAATGTAGCCTTGAGCAAGTGTCTCGAGTAGTCTCGAGCAGAGGCTTCGAGCAAGGAGCGTCGAGCACAATGTAGCATCGAGCGGTGTTTCGAGCGATGTCTCGAGCGGTTGGACAGTCGATTCAGTTTAATCGGACTGGACCATTTACATTGTAAACTATTATGCCTAAGTATTTTAAGTTACAATGTAAATAACGAAATACCCCCCATTTGGATTCAAAGAAAAATACTAGAAAAATAAATTCTCACTCCTTCAAAATGTGAAAATTGGGATTTAGTGTAAAATCTCGGAAAAATCCAGTTTTTCGTAGAGGTGAAATTTTGGAAAGTGGGGCTAGACATCTCAGAAAAATCTCCAAAAAATCATATTATCTTAGTTATGATATGGGAACCCAATGCAGAACTTTTTATTTCAAGAAAATAACTCCTATGGGTATCTCCTTCCTTGGTCAAGGAATGATGATCGGTTTGTGAAGACCGGCTGGTTATAAAGGAAGTATGGTGAACCTTAATGCCATATTGGTGTTAGTATGTTGGTTTGAGGAATTGGGGCTTGGGCTCTATGACTTTTTGGGTTCTCACCATGAAGCACGGATGATGTTATGTGATTGACGGGCAGCATACGCACCAATGGCGGGCCGTGTGGCATCGTGGGTCGGGTATATTGCGCTATGGCCATGGCAAGCATATGCGTCGATGGCAAGCTTGTGTGGCACTATGTCCGGGCATATAGCACTTGTGGTAGGGTTGAGTGCCCTAAGCCGGGATCTTGTTGAGGATCGTGTTGAGCCGTTGAGCTCGTGGAGCCAAGGCCGAGTGCCCCGAGCTGGGATCCCATGGAGGATCGTGGACAAGCATCTGTGTGGGCAGGTGGGTCCCGATGTTTGTTTGCAGGTTGTGTCCTAATAATTGTGCACACTATACGGTGCATGAGTACACCGAGCATATAGTATAGACTTGTACGTTTGCATGATGTGGAGTTTTGGAGTCACCTAACGAGCTTATCGCTCACCCATGCTTGTTGTTTCCCTTTTTCAGGTGTGACCCGAGACTAGTGGAGGACTTTCTTCCAAGAGGACGTGCCCACTACTCTAATGTATGATATAATATTGTATTCTGTATTATTGTGTATTGTATCCCAGACATGGGTCCGTGGATAGTGGTATTTGCATACTTGTTTGTGATGTGATGTCTCGTATGATTGTTTGACTAGTGTATGCATGATGATATATGGGAATATACAGGATTACCGTTGATGTATAATCTGTACATGGTTGCATGTTTGAGACAAGACCCGCGGTTGTCTCTTTTGGTGCTAGTCACCAACCCCTTGACCTTTCGGGTGCAGGCAAGGGGAAGTCATATTCTTAGTTCTGGGTTTCCTAGAATTTGGGGGCGTAACGAGTTATGGGAAACAATGCCTCTTGCAAAGTTATTGGCATTAGTAGAGTCAAAATTAAAATGCATGATAGTGTGGTCAAAATGCTTGGAGATGTGAGATATATCCCAAAATTAAAGAGTAATCTGATTTTATTGAGTAATTTTGATTATAAAAGCTATAGGTTCATCAAGTGAAAATGGTGTGATCAAGATCAATAAGATTTCTCTCATGGTGATGAAAGGTCACAAGAGAGCTAGACTATTATATGTTTTACAAGGTTTTTTCATGTCTAATTCAGATATTTTTAAATTATGGCATATACGTCTAAGGCATATGAGTGAACATGGAATAGTTGAGTTAAGTACAAGAGGACTTATTACATGGCAAAGCATTAATAATCTTTAGCTTTGTAAACATTGTGTCTATAGTAAAGAAAAGAAAGCCCAATTTACCAAAGGCACCTACAAAATAAAAAGAACTTTGGATTATATTCATTATGATTTTTGGGGCCAACAAGAGTGGCTTATAAAGGTGGTGTCATTTATATGATGATTATTATTGATGATTTATTTCGGATGGCTTGGACATTCTTCTTGAAGCGAAAAATAATGCATTTTTTACTTTCAATACTTGGAAGATTATGATTGAAAAGCCAATAAGAAAATAAGTGAAGAGACTTCACACAAACAATGGTTTAGAGTTTGTTCCAATGAATTTAATACTTTCTGCAAGGATCCTATATTGTCTAGTGCAAAATAAATACACTAAGTTATAGATAAATGAAACCAAGTAAGCCATAAAATGAGTAGAAACCTCCATACTTCTAAGATAAGTACTGAAAGGACGTTATGAGGGTGTTAATCTTTTTTCACACGTAATTAACTCTCAAAACTGTTTCTGGTAACATAGACCATTTTTTTGATTATTCAAGTTAGATAGGTGTCCAACTGTACATCAAAAATAGTTGGTTAACAACTCCAATTTTTTTCACCATTTGATTTTCATTGAGCTCATCCTAAGTGGGTCAGATGAAAACCATTGCTGATATAGGCATACCAAGTTATAAGTATTAATCATTTCAATTGCATTATGCATTATTAATTAATTGATTTTTTTTCGAAATGCACAAGTAAATTTCATAAGAATAAAAATATAACATTCACATACCCATATTCTCAATATCGATCATCGATTACAAAACCGTTAACAATACATTTAGTTTATTGATCATTAATTAGTTGCAAACCATTAATGATATATATATATATATATACATATATATATATATATATATTCTTCTAAGATGATTTTCTTAGGAAAAACATACGTATGTAAAGGCAACGTAGAGTGGGTGAGAATATATATATATATATATATATATATATATATATATATATATATATATTTATTGGGGTGACTGGTATGATATGATATCAAAATTAATTAGAGCCCAAAGTATTCAAAATTATGTAGTTATGATAGGTTATTATTTACTTATTTTGTTTTTATTTTATCAATAGTTTTAAGATGTACAAAGTTTTGGTACATATACATACACTTGTTTTTATTTTAGTGACTATTGAAAATGGGAGGTGGATCTTTTTGACGTAAACCACTTATATATTTGTCACTAGTATTTCGAGAAGATATCCATATTTAAGAGTAGCCCAATCAAAATTGATAACAAATCCTTCTAATGTATTTTGACGATTCAAAAAATGGAGAGCTATTATTATAACTCTTTAAACATGATGTTTTTTTAATCCATTCAAAAAGGCTGTCATTTTCATTTTTCGTAATGACCTGTATTTGAGGTTATGGGAGATAGTCATGTGATAGAGTGTATATTGAGGGCTAACAAGTATATAAACAGGAATGTGCTCGTCAAACGGAGCATTTTGACTATAATTAGGCTTAATTCGAAGTTCAATTTGGAGTTTGGGCCTTGTGAGGGTAAAGTTGGTATTTTAAGAAATGAATGAAGTATAAATAGAGAAAAGAGGGGAGAAACCCTTAATTTGCTTTTGTAGTGCGTGAGACACGAAGAGAGAGAAAGAGAGAGAGAGCACGTTGGAGGAAAACCAAGAGCTTTTGGACGATCCGGACTCAAATAGTCCACATTCGAGGTAGGGATTCGTTATTCTCACTCTTATTTGTTGATTCTACTTGCTAGAGTAGCTAAACCATGTGAATTAACCCCAAATTCGTGGAATTTGGATGAACCCTAAGTTTTGGGAAAAAACCAATTTTGGGTTGAATCTTGTTATTTGCATGCATAAGGTGTTTTGAGTGGTAAGACGTGATTTAAAACCTAATATATATTATTAGGTATGAGTTTTATGAGATTTCGAAAGGTCCGGAGGTTTCGGGTTGAATCCAAACGAGAAACAGGTGAAAAACAATGATGAACAAAGAATCGTCGTGGAATCGAAACGACCGATGAGATCGACTAGAAATTGAAAATTTCGAATGTACGTTTTTGAAGGTTCGAAGGTAGGTTCGATGTAGTGTAATTTTGAGTGTCGAATGTGCAGTTTTCGAGTATCGTTTTGAAGGTTCGAAGGTACTTCAAAGGGAGTTTCGAAGGCAGTTCATGGGTACTTCGAAGGTAGTTCAAGTGTAGGTTCGAGGGTCGAAGGCAGTCCGAAAAGAGATTCGAAAATACATATTCGAAATACAGTGAAGGCAGATTCGAAAATATAGTTTCACTGGCATACAGTTTGACTGGATTGAACCATTTATATTGTAAACCTTTATGCCTCTCCACATTTAAGTTACAATGTAAATAACGAAATACCCCCCATTTGGATTCAAAGAAAAATACTAGAAAAATTAATTCCCACTCCTTCAAAATGTGAAAAATGGGATTTAGTGTAAAATCCCGAAAATCTTCAAAAGTTCGTAGTGGTGACTTTTTGGAAAGTGGGGTTAAACCCCTCGGAAAAATCCCCAAAAAATCGGATTATCTTAGTTATGCTATGGGGAGCCAATGCGGGACTTTTTATTTTAAGAAAATAGCTTCTACGAGAATCCTCTCTCTTGGTCAAGACATAAGGATAGAGTTGTGAACTCAAGTGGTCATGTGGGCATGCGAGGCTATCTTGATAAGCCTGGGAGGCTACTGTTGAGGACCTGGGAGGTGAGATTTGTTCAGAGCCTGAGAGGCTATTGTGCCTGAGAGGTAATATTGTGCCCGAGAGGCAATATTATGCCTTGAGAGGCACTTGTTGTGCCCAGGGGCGACTGTGTGCTGAGAGGCAATGTTTGGGATTACCTGAGAGATTTTCTTTCATTTCAATATGCGTACATGATTGAGTTGGTGATATATATGTATATGTAGCATTACACGAGCACATGCCTACACTAGTTAATGAGTTGGGATGGGTCGGGGAAACATAACCCCTACCGAGCTGTGGTTGCTCACCCTTCCTGTTGTGTTTGTTTTTGTTTGTTTCAGGTGCTTCAAGAGCTAGGAGGTTCACCTGGAGGTGAAGACCTTGTGTGTGTTCTGTTTATTTTGTTGTATTGTAAAAAAAAACTATGTGGTAACCCCATGGGGGAAAGAACATGTATGTATGTGTGTTTGTCGCTGTGCTTTGAAATGAGATTTTAGTATATGTGTGATATGGTTTAGGGACAGCACCCGTGCTAAGGTCCCTTTCTCGGTGTTCTCACCAACCCCTTGTCCCTTCGGGTGTGGGCATGGGGATTCACTAACCGGTTTCGTGGGTTGGAAATCTGGGGCGTGACATTTTCAATTCAGAGAATTCACTCGAAGCTAATATATATATATATATATATATATATATATATATATATATATATATATATAATATAATAAGTAGACATTAAAAACCAAAACTAGACACCAAAATATAAAACCTTAAAGCTATATTAAACCAAAAAACAAACTGAAAAGCTTTATATATATATATATATATATATATATATATATATATATATATATATATATATATATAATAAGCAGACATTAAAAACCAAAAACATTTTAGATGTTCGTCTTCTTATTCTTCGGCCCTTCAAAGTTCATCAATTCAAGATGTTTGATGTAGTCACTCCCATCTGGACATATAAGGTGGTTCTTGTATTTGGAAAGCTCGGGAAAACATTTCCCACATTTGTCACGGTTGTGACAATTGACTTCATGTTTGCATGGTGAGGTCCAACATGGTTTGTCCATTTGTGGTGTTGGTGGGGTAGTAGAGCGGGGTTTCTTCTTCACAAATTGGGTATGAGGCGGGGGAGGGGAAGAGGCACCCAAGAGGTAACCCACGAGGGCACCTCCCACTCTCATCAAAATTTCCATAGTTTCCTGCGCCAAAGCCATATAGAAATTAGAAAAGCACAACAAACAAAAACGCATAAATGTCGAAACATGCTCCCTGCTCAAAACAAAAATCAGATACGGAAGAAGATAGAAATGTATACAAATACCCAATCACAGAAGAAAAGAATATGCATACAAACTACTACCCAATCTCTATGCATATGCGTACAGAGAGGAGGAGGAAAAAAATGCATATAAATATGATGTATATACAAAAAGAAATTCAAAAACTCTATCTCAACTACCCGAACACTTTAATCTCTAGACAGAAGAAGAACGGAGTGTCAAATCCAAGACACAGAGAGTGAGCATATACCCTAACTTACGGAAAATCGAAGACGCGAAAAAAAATCGGAGTGTCACCGGTGTGTGGGTGTGAGCCTGGGCCATTGAAGAAAAAAACTAGAAAAAAAGAAAAGAAAATCGGAGACCGAAATTTTGATATTACCAAAATCTATGCTTTATGTGTGTAAACCCTAACAAATCGAAACACATTATAGAAGAAGGAGAAAGAAAAAAAATGGTAGTAGTCACGGAAAATCGAAGAAGAAGAAAAAAAGAAGGAAAGAGTAGAAGTTGATCATCATCATCATCAATCATCGAAGAAAGAAAAGAAAAAGAAAAATCGGATTTAGCTGTGGGTGTTTCCGTTTATGTGTGTGTGTGAGTGTGTGTAAATCCAAATTTCTAACCTCGATGTCCTATTCTTCCCCAACAAGTTGTTTGCAATATCCAAAAAAATCGAGTGTCAAATCCAAAAAGTCGTGCTTTTTTGTGTGTATACCCTAACGATTGAAACAAGGAGAAGAACAAATCAGAAGAAGGAGGAAAAAAAATAAAATCGGAGTGTAAAATCCAAGACACATTTGTGTGTGGGTGTGAGCTATCGAAAGAAAAAACTAGAAAATGAAAAACGACCGAAATTTTGTTATTACCAAAATCTGTGCTTTTTGTGTGTAAACCCTAACAACCTGAAACACATTATAGAAGAAGGAGAAGAAAAAATGGAAGTAGTCACTGGAAAATCATCATTCATCATTATCATCATCGAAAGAAAAAAAGAAAAGAAAAAGAAAAATGGGACTTGCCTGTGTGTGGTGTGTGGGTGTCTCTGTGTGTGTGAAATGTGAATGGAAGGAAAAGAGACGAAAACCTAAATTTATACCTCCGACTCCCTGTCCTTCCCCAACCGGGTGCCCTACCCCTGCCATTTCCGGTTTGACAATCACTTGCCGGTAAGATGTTTCGATTTTGTTTTTTTTGTTGTGGTTTTGGCTAATAAGAACACTAAAAGGCTGCTGCGCATGCGCGTGTTGATGAGTGTTGTGTGTGTCATGTTTTACCCTTCGTCCTCCTCGTCTATCATGTTTTACCCTTTGCCCTTAATGTATCACTCACACCCACCCACCCGATCTCATATATCATTTTTATGATATTTTTATATTGTTTATTGAATTCATTTAATACTTTTCCTAATTTATTGAATTTGGTGGGAGGCGTGTGTTATTAGTATTGGCGGATTATAATTATACTTTATTTCAAAATTTCACAAAATTAACTTGGACAAAACGTATAAATTTGCTTGTTTGAAGTCCATATAGATTTTTTCCCCCCAACTGCAAAACTGCTCGTTTGAAGTTATAAATAATTTGCTTTTGTCTCCTTTTGTGAGTTAATATTTTAAATTTCCATATATTATTGGGATCGTGTAAAGAAACCAACAGTCAACTGTGCAGCATTGCTTAGTAGAGTAAATTGCAAGCCCTTGTTTTTTGACAAATAATTCTAAAATTAAATAATTTAATTCAAAGGGCATAGTAATTAAATAATTTAATTCAAAGGAATAGGCGTGCTTAGTGACCACCCACCTGGATATATCAATAACGAGGGTAGAATAGATTTTTATTCTCTCGAATATTGTATATAAAGTAGAAGGGTGGTAGTGTTTTTTGCTCTCTATTTGGGAATTGGCAAGGGCTACCATAACCCTAGGAGGCATCGGTAACCGAGTTGTTTGATCCCCGCCCACACTTAGTGGTGGCCGCCCGAGTTGTCACCAATAATTTTAAAAAATCTAAAAAACTTGAAAATCCAATGTTTGGACTAAAAACCCAAAAAAAAAATCGAGTGTCAAATCCAAAAGCTATGCTTTTTTGTGTGTATACCCTAACGATTGAAACAAGGAGAAGAAAAAATCGAAGAAGGAGGAAAAAAAATAAAATCGGAGTGTAAAATCCAAGACACGTTGTGTGTGGGTGTGAGCTATTGAAGGAAAAAACTAGAAAATGAAAAACGGCCGAAATTTTGTTATTACCAAAATCGTGCTTTTGTGTGTAAACCCTAACAACTGAAACACATTATAGAAGAAGGAGAAGAAAAAATGGAAGTAGTCACGGAAAATCATCATTCATCATTATCATCATCGAAAGAAAAAAAGAAAAGAAAAAGAAAAAATGGGACTTGCCGTGTGTGGTGTGTGGGTGTCTCGTGTGTGTGAAATGTGAATGGAAGGAAAAGAGACGAAAACCTAAATTTATACCTCCGACACCCTGTCTTTCCCCAACCTGGGTGCCCTACCCCTGCCATTTCCGGTTTGACAATCACACCAGGTAAGATGTTTCGATTTTGTTTTTTTGTTGCGGTTTTGGCTAATAAGAACACTAAAGGCTGCTGCGCATGCGCGTGTTGATGAGTGTTGTGTGTGTCATGTTTTACCCTTCTGTCCCCTCGTCTATCATGTTTTACCCTTCGCCCTTAATGTATCACTCACACTCACTCACCCGATCTCATATATCATTTTATGATATTTTTATATTGTTTATTGAATTCATTTAATACTTTTCCCGATTTATTGAATTTGGTGGGAGGCGTGTGTTATTAGTATTGGCGGATTATAATTATACTTTATTTCAAAATTTCACAAAATTAACTTGGACAAAACGTATAAATTTGCT
This sequence comes from Taxillus chinensis, assembly GCA_023512835.1. Taxonomy (NCBI): domain Eukaryota; kingdom Viridiplantae; phylum Streptophyta; class Magnoliopsida; order Santalales; family Loranthaceae; genus Taxillus; species Taxillus chinensis. Next base: position 45,311,569 of record CM042091.1, read on the forward strand.
TGTTTGAAGTCCATATAGATTTTTTTCCCCCAACTGCAAAAACTGCTCGTTTGAAGTTATAAATAATTTGCTTTTGTCTCCTTTTGTGAGTTAATATTTTAAATTTCCATATATTATTGGGATCGTGTAAAGAAACCAACAATCAATCGTGCGACATTGCTCAGGAGAGTAAATTGCAAGCCCTTGTTTTTGAGAAATAGTTCTAAAATTAAATAATTTAATTCAAATGGCATAGTAATTAAATAATTTAATTCAAAGGAATAGGCGTGCTTAGTGACCACCCACCTGGATATATCAATAACGAGGGTAGAATAGATTTTTATTCTCTCGAATATTGTATATAAAGTAGAAGGGTGGTAGTGTTTTTTGCTCTCTATTTGGGAATTGGCAAGGGCTACCATAACCAGGAGGCATCGGTAACCGAGTTGTTTGATCCCGCCCACACTTAGCTGGTGGCCGCCCGAGCTTGTCACCAATAATTTTAAAAAATCTAAAAAATTGAAAATCCAATGTTTGGACTAAAAACCCAAAAAAAATCGAGTGTCAAATCCAAAAAGCCGTGCTTTTTTGTGTGTATACCCTAACGATTGAAACAAGGAGAAGAAAAAATCGGAAGAAGGAGGAAAAAAAATAAAATCGGAGTGTAAAATCCAAGACAACTTGTTGTGTGTGGGTGTGAGCCTATCAAGGAAAAAACTAGAAAATGAAAAACGACCGAAATTTTGTTATTACCAAAATCGTGCTTTTGTGTGTAAACCCTAACAATCGAAACACATTATAGAAGAAGGAGAAGAAAAAATGGAAGTAGTCACGGAAAATCATCATTCATCATTATCATCATCGAAAAGAAAAAAAGAAAAGAAAAAGAAAAATGGGACTTGCCTGTGTGTGGTGTGTGGGTGTCTCTGTGTGTGTGAAATGTGAATGGAAGGAAAAGAGACGAAAACCTAAATTTATACCTCCGACTCCCTGTCCTTCCCCAACCTGGGTGCCCTACCCCCTGCCATTTCCGGTTTGACAATCACTGCCGGTAAGATGTTTCGATTTTGTTTTTTTGTTGCGGTTGTGGCTAATAAGAACACTAAAGCTGCTGCGCATGCGTGTGTTGATGAGTGTTGTGTGTGTCATGTTTTACCCTTCTGCCCTCCTCGTCTATCATGTTTTACCCTTCTGCACTTAATGTATCACTCACACTCACTCACCCGATCTCATATATCATTTTATGATATTTTTATATTGTTTATTGAATTCATTTAATACTTTTCCCGATTTATTGAATTTGGTGGGAGGCGTGTGTTATTAGTATTGGCGGATTATAATTATACTTTATTTCAAAATTTCACAAAATTAACTTGGACAAAACGTATAAATTTGCTTGTTTGAAGTCCATATAGATTTTTTTCCCCCAACTGCAAAACTGCTCGTTTGAAGTTATAAATAATTTGCTTTTGTCTCCTTTTGTGAGTTAATATTTTAAATTTCCATATATTATTGGGATCGTGTAAAGAAACCAACGATCAATCCAAGGCATTGCTCAAGTAGAGTAAATTGCAAGCCCTTGTTTTTGAGAAATAGTTCTAAAATTAAATAATTTAATTCAAATGGCATAGTAATTAAATAATTTAATTCAAAGGAATAGGCGTGCTTAGATGACCACCCACCTGGATATATCAATAACGAGGGTAGAATAGATTTTTATTCTCTCGAATATTGTATATAAAGTAGAAGGGTGGTAGTGTTTTTTGCTCTCTATTTGGGAATTGGCAAGGGCTACCATAACCAGGAGGCATCGGTAACCGAGTTGTTTGATCCCCGCCCACACTTAGCTGGTGGCCGCCTTTGCTGTCACCAATAATTTTAAAAAATCTAAAAAATTGAAAATCCAATGTTTGGACTAAAAACCAAAAAAAAATCGAGTGTCAACTCCAAAAGTCGTGCTTTTTTGTGTGTATACCCTAATGACTGAAACAAGGAGAAGAAAAAATCAGAAGAGAGGAGAAAAAAAATAAAATCGGAGTGTAAAATCCAAGACACTGTTGTGTGTGGGTGTGAGCTATTGAAGGAAAAAACTAGAAAATGAAAAACGACCGAAATTTTGTTATTACCAAAATCTGTGCTTTTGTGTGTAAACCCTAACAAATTGAAACACATTATAGAAGAAGGAGAAGAAAAAATGGAAGTAGTCACGGAAAATCATCATTCATCATTATCATCATCGAAAAGAAAAAAAGAAAAGAAAAAGAAAAATGGGACTTGCCTGTGTGTGGTGTGTGGGTGTCTCTTGTGTGTGTGAAATGTGAATGGAAGGAAAAGAGACGAAAACCTAAATTTATACCTCCGACTCCCTGTCCTTCCCCAACCGGGTGCCCTACCCCTGCCATTTCCGGTTTGACAATCACTGCCGGTAAGATGTTTCGATTTTGTTTTTTTGTTGCGGTTTTGGCTAATAAGAACACTAAAGCTGCTTGTGCATGCGCGTGTTGATGAGTGTTGTGTGTGTCATGTTTTACCCTTCGCCCTCCTCGTCTATCATGTTTTACCCTTCTGCCTTAATGTATCACTCACACTCACTCACCCGATCTCATATATCATTTTATGATATTTTTATATTGTTGATTGAATTCATTTAATACTTTTCCCGATTTATTGAATTTGGTGGGAGGCGTGTGTTATTAGTATTGGCGGATTATAATTATACTTTATTTCAAAATTTCACAAAATTAACTTGGACAAAACGTATAAATTTGCTTGTTTGAAGTCCATATAGATTTTTTTCCCCCCAACTGCAAAACTGCTCGTTTGAAGTTATAAATAGTTTGCTTTTGTCTCCTTTTGTGAGTTAATATTTTAAATTTCCATATATTATTGGGATCATGTAAAGAAACCAACAGTAACCTGTGCAGCATTGCTCGAAGAGAGTAAATTGCAAGCCCTTGTTTTTGAGAAATAGTTCTAAAATTAAATAATTTAATTCAAATGGCATAGTAATTAAATAATTTAATTCAAAGGAATAGGCGTGCTTAGTGACCACCCACCGGATATATCAATAACGAGGGTAGAATAGATTTTTATTCTCTCGAATATTGTATATAAAGTAGAAGGGTGGTAGTGTTTTTTGCTCTCTATTTGGGAATTGGCAAGGGCTACCATAACCCGGGAGGCATCGGTAACCGAGTTGTTTGATCCCCGCCCACACTTAGCCGGTGGCGCTCGTTGTCACCAATAATTTTAAAAAATCTAAAAAATTGAAAATCCAATGTTTGGACTAAAAACCCAAAAAAAATCGAGTGTCAACTCCAAAAGCCGTGCTTTTTTGTGTGTATACCCTAATGATTGAAACAAGGAGAAAAAAAATCAGAAGAAGGAGGAAAAAAAATAACATCGGAGTGTAAAATCCAAGACACTGTTGTGTGTGGGTGTGAGCTATTGAAGGAAAAAACTAGAAAATGAAAAACGACCGAAATTTTGTTATTACCAAAATCTGTGCTTTTTGTGTGTAAACCCTAACAACTGGAACACATTATAGAAGAAAGAGAAGAAAAAATGGAAGTAGTCACGGAAAATCATCATTCATCATTATCATCATCAGAAAGAAAAAAAGAAAAGAAAAAAGAAAAATGGGACTTGCTGTGTGTGGTGTGTGGGTGTCTGTGTGTGTGAAATGTGAATGGAAGGAAAAGAGACGAAAACCTAAATTTATACCTCCGACTCCTGTCCTTCCCCAACCGGGTGCCCTACCCCTGCCATTTCCGGTTTGACAATCATCGCCGATAAGATGTTTCGATTTTGTTTTTTTGTTGCGGTTTTGGCTAATAAGAACACTAAAAGCCGCTGGGCATGCGCGTGTTGATGAGTGTTGTGTGTGTCATGTTTTACCCTTCTGCCCTCCTCGTCCATCATGTTTTACCCTTGCCCTTAATGTATCACTCACACTCACTCACCCGATCTCATATATCATTTTATGATATTTTTATATTGTTTATTGAATTCATTTAATACTTTTCCCGATTTATTGAATTTGGTGGGAGGCGTGTGTTATTAGTATTGGCGGATTATAATTATACTTTATTTCAAAATTTCACAAAATTAACTTGGACAAAACGTATAAATTTGCTTGTTTGAAGTCCATATAGATTTTTTCCCCCCAACCGCAAAACGCTCGTTTGAAGTTATAAATAATTTGCTTTTGTCTCCTTTTGTGAGTTAATATTTTAAATTTCCATATATTATTGGGATCGTGTAAAGAAACCAACGGTCAATCATCAAGGCATTGCTAAGTAGAGTAAATTGCAAGCCCTTGTTTTTGAGAAATAATTCTAAAATTAAATAATTTAATTCAAATGGCATAGTAATTAAATAATTTAATTCAAAGGAATAGGCGTGCTTAGTGACCACCCACCGGATATATCAATAACGAGGGTAGAATAGATTTTTATTCTCTCGAATATTGTATATAAAGTAGAAGGGTGGTAGTGTTTTTTGCTCTCTATTTGGGAATTGGCAAGGGCTACCATAACCAGGAGGCATCGGTAACCGAGTTGTTTGATCCCGCCCACACTTAGCCGGGTGGCCGCCGAGCCGTCACCAATAATTTTAAAAAATCTAAAAAATTGAAAATCCAATGTTTGGACTAAAAACCCAAAAAAAATCGAGTGTCAAATCCAAAAGCCGTGCTTTTTGTGTGTATACCCTAACGACTGAAACAAGGAGAAGAAAAAATCAGAAGAAGGAGGAAAAAAAAAATCGGAGTGTAAAATCCAAGACACTGTTGTGTGTGGGTGTTAGCTATTGAAGGAAAAAACTAGAAAATGAAAAACGGCCGAAATTTTGTTATTACCAAAATCCGTGCTTTTGTGTGTAAACCCTAACAACTGAAACACATTATAGAAGAAGGAGAAGAAAAAATAGAAGTAGTCACGGAAAATCATCATTCATCATTATCATCATCGGAAAGAAAAAAAGAAAAGAAAAAGAAAAATGGGACTTGCCTGTGTGTGGTGTGTGGGTGTCTCTGTGTGTGTGAAATGTGAATGGAAGGAAAAGAGACGAAAACCTAAATTTATACCTCCGACACCCTGTCCTTCCCCAACCGGGTGCCCTACCCCTGCCATTTAGGTTTGACAATCACAACAGGTAAGATGTTTCGATTTTGTTTTTTTTGTTGCGGTTTTGGCTAATAAGAACACTAAAGCTGCTGCGCATGCGCGTGTTGATGAGTGTTGTGTGTGTCATGTTTTACCCTTCTGTCCTCCTCGTCTATCATGTTTTACCCTTCGCCCTTAATGTATCACTCACACTCACTCACCCGATCTCATATATCATTTTATGGTATTTTTATATTGTTTATTGAATTCATTTAATACTTTTCCCGATTTATTGAATTTGGTGGGAGGCGTGTGTTATTAGTATTGGCGGATTATAATTATACTTTATTTCAAAATTTCACAAAATTAACTTGGACAAAACGTATAAATTTGCTTGTTTGAAGTCCATATAGATTTTTTTCCCCCAACCGCAAAACTGCTCGTTTGAAGTTATAAATAATTTGCTTTTGTCTCCTTTTGTGAGTTAATATTTTAAATTTCCATATATTATTGGGATCGTGTAAAGAAACCAACAATCAATCGTCAAACATTGCTCAAGTAGAGTAAATTGCAAGCCCCTTGTTTTTGAGAAATAGTTCTAAAATTAAATAATTTAATTCAAATGGCATAGTAATTAAATAATTTAATTCAAAGGAATAGGCGTGCTTAGCTGACCACCCACCGGATATATCAATAACGAGGGTAGAATAGATTTTTATTCTCTCGAATATTGTATATAAAGTAGAAGGGTGGTAGTGTTTTTTGCTCTCTATTTGGGAATTGGCAAGGGCTACCATAACCAGGAGGCATCAGTAACCGAGTTGTTTGATCCCCGCCCACACTTAGCTGGTGGCCGCCTGAGTTGTCACCAATAATTTTAAAAAAATCTAAAAAATTGAAAATCCAATGTTTGGACTAAAAACCCAAAAAAAATCGAGTGTCAAATCCAAAAGTTGTGCTTTTTTGTGTGTATACCCTAACGACCGAAACAAGGAGAAGAAAAAATCAGAAGAAGGAGGAAAAAAATAAAATCGGAGTGTAAAATCCAAGACAACTGTTGTGTGTGGGTGTGAGATCTCGAAGGAAAAAACTAGAAAATGAAAAACGACCGAAATTTTGTTATTACCAAAATCGTGCTTTTGTGTGTAAACCCTAACAACTGAAACACATTATAGAAGAAGGAGAAGAAAAAATGGAAGTAGACACGGAAAATCATCATTCATCATTATCATCATCGAAAGAAAAAAAGAAAAGAAAAAGAAAAATGGGACTTGCTGTGTGTGGTGTGTGGGTGTGTCTGTGTGTGTGAAATGCGAATGGAAGGAAAAGAGATGAAAACCTAAATTTATACCTCCGACTCCCTATCCTTCCCCAATCGGGTGCCCTACCCCTGCCATTTCCGGTTTGACAATCACTGCCGGTAAGATGTTTCGATTTTGTTTTTTTGTTGCGGTTGTGGCTAATAAGAACACTAAAGCTGCTGCGCATGCGTGTGTTGATGAGTGTTGTGTGTGTCATGTTTTACCCTTCTGCCCTCCTCGTCTATCATGTTTTACCCTTCTGCACTTAATGTATCACTCACACTCACTCACCCGATCTCATATATCATTTTATGATATTTTTATATTGTTTATTGAATTTATTTAATACTTTTCCCGCTTTATTGAATTTGGTGGGAGGCGTGTGTTATTAGTATTGGCGGATTATAATTATACTTTATTTCAAAATTTCACAAAATTAACTTGGACAAAACGTATAAATTTGCTTGTTTGAAGTCCATATAGATTTTTTCCCCCCCCCAACCGCAAAACTGCTCGTTTGAAGTTATAAATAATTTGCTTTTGTCTCCTTTTGTGAGTTAATATTTTAAATTTCCATATATTATTGGGATCGTGTAAAGAAACAACCAATCAATCATGCTGCATTGCTCAGTAGAGTAAATTGCAAGCCCTTGTTTTTGAGAAATAGTTCTAAAATTAAATAATTTAATTCAAATGGCATAGTAATTAAATAATTTAATTCAAAGGAATAGGCGTGCTAGGTGACCACCCACCTGGATATATCAATAACGAGGGTAGAATAGATTTTTATTCTCTTGAATATTGTATATAAAGTAGAAGGGTGGTAGTGTTTTTTGCTCTCTATTTGGGAATTGGCAAGGGCTACCATAACCAGGGAGGCATCGGTAACCGAGTTGTTTGATCCCCGCCCACACTTAGCCTGGTGGCCGCCCGATCGTCACCAATAATTTTAAAAAATCTAAAAAATTGAAAATCCAATGTTTGGACTAAAAACCCAAAAAAAATCGAGTGTCAAATCCAAAAAGCTGTGCTTTTTTGTGTGTATACCCTAACGACTGAAACAAGGAGAAGAAAAAATCGAAGGAGGAAAAAAAAATAAAATCGGAGTGTAAAATCCAAGACACCTTGTGTGTGTGGGTGTGAGCTACCAAGGAAAAAACTAGAAAATGAAAAACGACCGAAATTTTGTTATTACCAAAATCGTGCTTTTGTGTGTAAACCCTAACAATCGAAACACATTATAGAAGAAGGAGAAGAAAAAATGGAAGTAGTCACGGAAAATCATCATTCATCATTATCATCATCGGAAAGAAAAAAAGAAAAGAAAAAGAAAAATGGGACTTGCCCGTGTGTGGTGTGTGGGTGTCTCTGTGTGTGTGAAATGTGAATGGAAGGAAAAGAGACGAAAACCTAAATTTATACCTCCGACTCCTGCCCTTCCCCAACCTGGGTGCCCTACCCCTGCCATTTCCGGTTTGACAATCACCGCCGATAAGATGTTTCGATTTTGTTTTTTTTGTTGCGGTTTTGGCTAATAAGAACACTAAGGCTGCTGCGCATGCGCGTGTTGATGAGTGTTGTGTGTGTCATGTTTTACCCTTCGTGCCCTCCTCGTCTATCATGTTTTACCCTTCGCCCTTAATGTATCACTCACACTCACTCACCCGATCTCATATATCATTTTATGATATTTTTATATTGTTGATTGAATTCATTTAATACTTTTCCCGATTTATTGAATTTGGTGGGAGGCGTGTGTTATTAGTATTGGCGGATTATAATTATACTTTATTTCAAAATTTCACAAAATTAACTTGGACAAAACGTATAAATTTGCTTGTTTGAAGTCCATATAGATTTTTTTCCCCCAACCGCAAAAGCTGCTCGTTTGAAGTTATGAATAATTTGCTTTTGTCTCCTTTTGTGAGTTAATATTTTAAATTTCCATATATTATTGGGATCGTGTAAAGAAACCAACGATCAACTGTGCGCATTGCTCAGGAGAGTAAATTGCAAGCCCTTGTTTTTGAGAAATAATTCTAAAATTAAATAATTTAATTCAAATGGCATAGTAATTAAATAATTTAATTCAAAGGAATAGCGTGCTTAGTGACCACCCACCTGGATATATCAATAACGAGGGTAGAATAGATTTTTATTCTCTCGAATATTGTATATAAAGTAGAAGGGTGGTAGTGTTTTTTGCTCTCTATTTGGGAATTGGCAAGGGCTACCATAACCGAGGAGGCATCGGTAACCGAGTTGTTTGATCCCCGCCCACACTTAGCCGGTGGCCGCCTGAGTTGTCACCAATAATTTTAAAAAATCTAAAAAATTGAAAATCCAATGTTTGGACTAAAAACCCAAAAAATAAAACAACTAAAAATCTAGTCTTTAAATTTAAATGTCGTACCAATGTTTGTACGCTAATTGCTTGGACCAATAGCAATTGCGGCAATTATTTTTTAATTTCTCAAATATTGATGTTTCAAAAAGATTTTAAAATCTTATGGACTAGTTTTTTAATTCATGGGTCCTATATTCTTGTTTTCATAAAAATATAAAACATGTTATCCAAAATCTAATAAAAATTAGGTAGAACCGTTAGAAATTCCCTTTTCTTTCTAGTATTAGCTAGGTATCATTTTTGGACTCATTGGCAATTTTCTTCTCACCTATTAGACGGTGGTGGCGAATCCTTTATTTTCTATTTTAGTTTTCATTATATAATGGTTTATTTGATTCTGTTGATTCAATGACCGCACTTAATCTAATTTGGGTGATTATAATAAGTTATGATATACTACTATTTATTATTTATTATTGTGTTTGGGGTGAGTTTTATAGCATTTTTAATTATGTCATTTGGCACCCCCATTTGTATTATCTTTTGCACTAACGGGGCTAACAAGTGAATGAGCATGTTTTGGATTATTAGTTTTTGCAGTGAAACAGTAGCAGTGTAGGGGGGGGGGGGGTTGGAATAATTATGCAGCTGTGGAAGTTTAAATCTGATCAAGAAAACGGACGGTGTGCACGAGATTTCGATTTATCGAGCAGGTGTTTCAATATGTTGAACATGCGAATGTCGAGCATAGCAAAGGAGATGAAGTTTTACACATCTAAGCACGATATTCTTGCCTGAGAAACTGGTGATGATGCGCGATATTCGGGTTTGTCGAGTCGTGGACGTAAGGAAACTCGAGCAACCCGACTGTCGTGAACTGTGTTTGATCTAAAAATTGAAATTGTGAACTGGAGTGATCGCCGACCATTATATGCATCTACTTAAAAGTAACAAAATCCAGCCCACCATATTGAGCCAACAAAAACCATAGCTTCGCCTTCCTTTGATTTGAATATGTCGGAAACTGAAATCGTAAAATTATACAACAATACTAAGAACATTCGTAATTAGGATGCGGATTGGCTGCAGCGTAGGGTTTTGTTAACTTTTTATTGTTTGTTTCAAAAATTAACCGTTAGATGTAATATTCGCGTAGTGCATATCACTCCTGTAAAATTTTATAGCAATCTAACGGTTAGATTTTATACAAATATAATTACAAAAAATTTAAAAATTTAACTTTGAACAATTTTATTTTTTAAATTTTTAAATTTTTTAAAACAATAAAAATAATAAGAATACATCTGTTAATTTTTGAAATAAATAATAAAAAATAATAAAAATACGAACAACGCACGGTGCGGCAACGTTTGTAATTAGTGGATGACGCGTGTTTTCCCAAAAACCACCGGAGGAGAAAAAACAACATACAACTAGAGTATAACTAAACTTGACATAAACCAAATGCAGGGCAGTCATTAAGCCCGCAAAAATATAACAAAATCACCTAAAAGCAAATGACCGTCAACATTTCAAAACGGAATGAAATATAACGACTCCAAATGAACTAGACAAGGGCTCCAAATGAATTGTGAAATTATAAGGTTTCTTTTGTCTTCTACCCACTTCTCGTCCTTGTATCTGTAGTTATTTTGTACACCTTTCGATTTAATTAAGGTTTCGAGTCTCGACGCAGTGTTTGTTTGTTTGTGGATTTGGGTATTGCCGTCGATCTGGTACTGTTAAAGTCTTACTAGCAGATATTATTTGAGTGCAAAGTTTTCTTTTTGTTCTTTCAACGAACTGAATCTTGTTGGTGCGTGTTAGTGGGTGGTCAACAACCAATGTGATGTTCCCCCATGTTAGTTTTCTTTTTGAAGCTTTTATTTTGAAGGAAAATCAAATTTTATTCTGTGGTTTTTGATCGTTAACCTATTTTGAGATCTTTAGTGAATAGATTTATTTGAGAAGAGCTCGCAATTGGCTTTTAATTTACTGAATTTCTTTTCTTTGGTTTGGTCTTCGTTTAAACAGTAGAATGGCGTCTCACATTGTTGGATACCCCCGGATAGGACCACACACAGAGCTCAAGTTTGCTCTGGAGTCTTTTTATGATAACAAGAGCCGTGCTGATGATTTGCACTTTGCAGAAGGTGGCAAGTGATCTAAGGTCTTCCATCTGGAAGCCGATGGCTATGGCTGGGATCAAGTTCATTCCTAGCAACACATTTTCCTACTATGACCACGTGCTTGACACCACTGCAATGCTTGGAGCTGTCCCGGAAAGATATAATTGGAATGGTGGTGAGATTGGGTTTTGAAACATACTTCTCCATGGCCAGGGTTAATGCCTCCGCACCTCCAATGGAAATCACCAATTGGTTTGACACCAAATAGTATGTTGCAAATTGCAATTCTATCACACACAATGAATCATTGTTTTTAGGAGTTGTGAATGTTTCATGAACTCTTTTAGTCATTTCATTGTGCCTGAGTTCTCTTATGCTTCTCCCGATGCTGTGGCTGAATACAAAGAGGCTATAGCAGTATGTGGTCTACCAAATTCAACTTATTTTGCGTCTGCTCTTTTATCATGTTGGGTACTTAATACGCATGGGACAATGTGTGATCCGCGTAGGGGCACCTTCCCTGCGCGGATTACTTATATAACCTACCGAAAAATATAATTTTCCATCCACATAAGGAGATATGCCAATGGGCAATGTTCGATGAATGTTGCTGAGCTGTTTGAACATTTCACCATTAGAAAATTAGTGTTAATCTGTTAATTAATTCTAATTGACAAGTTAATTTAAAAGTTCTGATTTTTTTTATTGTATCCGTAAATTAAACCTTGGGTCGAGAAATCTAAAGCAGTGAGAAAATGTTGATTGGTTAACTCCTGTATTATTATTTTATATATTAACGGAAGGAAGTCATTGTGGCGCTGCTGAATTTGTTTTGTATCATATTGGTGGTCTTTTTTGTTAATGTCTGAACTGAAAGCTGCTGGTGCTTCTTGGATTCAGATTGATGAGCCCACTCTCGCCAAGGATCTTTACTCACACGAATTGCAAGCCTTCACTCATGCATATTCGAACTTGAGTCAACTCTATCTGGTATCCATGTATTAATTCAGACATACTTTGCCGATGTTACATCTCGATGCATTCAAGACCCTCACAGGATTGAAAGGAGTCACCTGGATTTGGATTTGATTTGGTTCATTGAACAAAGACCCTTGATTTAATTAAATGTGGATTCCCTAAAGGCAAATTTCTCTTTCTTTGGAGTGGTTGATGGGAGGAATATATGGACCAATGATCTTTCTTGTTCACTCTATTTTCTCAATGAACTTGAGGGCATAGTTGGTAAAGGCATTTTTTTCCTCATTAGTCTTACGCCTGGTAAATAACCTTTTTTTTGGGCCTCGATTAATTAAAGCTCATGTGCGAGATACGCTTGTGGTCTCTACCTCCTGTCCTTCTTCGCACACTCTTGTTGATCTAGTTAATGAGACTAATTTGGATGCCGAAATTAAATCTTGGCTTGCGTTCTTTGTTCGAAAAGTTGTTGAAGTGAATGTCTTGGCCAAGGCACTGGCCGGACGAAGGATGGGGTATTTTTATTTTCGTTCTACATACGGTGACCTTATTGAATCTCCTGATAATAGAATGCTAAATTAAAAGGAATGACATTTGAACTTTAGATTTGACAACAATTCATGTAACTCACTCAACATGCCCAAGCATATGCATATTGCCTATAATTTTTGAGTGAACAACAATAATCATCTCTTGTGTCATTTGGATGCACGATTAATCGTAATCTGTTGGCTGAACTTATTATATGAATATCCAACTTACTCAACTAGATTGTGGTTTCTGTTTATAAAACATAAAAGTGCATTTAGGTGTAGCGTAGTTAATCACAAAGGGGTGAGTGTGAGGTGGGCCATTTGTTCGCTTGTTTTTGGTTCTATTTAGTACTATGGTTTGTTTCAAAGTTGTTCTGTTCTTGGGCTTTTCATATACAATGATATGGACATTCATATCGAGTTACTTCGTATTATTTCCAGGCATTCTTCTCTGCAAATGCTGCAGCTCATGCTTCAAGGGTGACCAATGGGGCTGTTCAAAAGGCTGTATGTGCCCTTTGCTCAAATGTTTCAGTTTCAAAAAAGTTACTCATTGCAGCTGTAATGTAGATGTCGATTGATGCTTATTAAAAAACTTGTTTTTACATTTTTAGGCTGCTGCATTGAAGGGTTCTGATCACCGCTGTGCTACAAATGTGACTGCAAGGTTTGATGCCCAAGCAGAAGAAGCTCAATCTTCCAATCCTACCAACCACTACCACTAGGCCTTTTCCGACACTTGTAGAACTCAGAACAGTACATCGTAAGTACAAAGCTAAGGAGTAGGTGGTTGTAACTATTATTGTTATTGTTATTATTATTATTATCTGTGTGGTTTTGTGATGATTCTTCTGTCATAGGATTTCCGAGGATGTCTATGTCGAATCCATTAAAGAGTAAATTAACAAAGTTGTCAAGCTTCGGGAAGAGCTTGATATTGATGTCCTGGTCCATGGAGAGCCTGAGGTGAGCATGATACTGATGAACTGGTCCGTGGGGAGCCTGAGTTGTCCTTGTGCGTCAGTTAATGAAAAGAATTAGATACATGTCGGGTATCTAGGATTGAAAGGCCATGAAGTTGGGTTTCTAAGATTCAAAGAATCTGACATTTATTATGTTTAGATTTTGCACTTCTCTATTTATTAGGTTTCTGGTCTCCCTACTGTTGTATACCGTAGAGGAATAATATGATCCAGTTCTTTGGAGAGCAGCTGTCTAGTTTTGCATTCACAAGCAATGGTTGGGTGCAATGTTTTGGCTCCTGTTGTTTGAAGGCGCCCATCATCTATGCTGATTTTTGTTGCCCCAAGCCAATGGCTGTCTTCTGGTCCTCCATTGCTCAAAGCATGACTAGTCGCCCAATGTTTAAAGGTGGATTCCACCTGTTTATAAGAGAATTGGAAATTCAATTAGAAATTCACATCAAGACCAGGTTTTTGAATTTTTCTTTTTTGTCCTTTGCACAAGCAAATGGGATGTTGAAGAGTGAGCCATCCTATCATTTGAAGTTTGAACCAAGCACGGGTCTTTTTAAATATTGAAATGGGATTGTACCTTGAAACACTGCATATTGCAGGTCTTTTATTGCATTTGCTGGCTGATTTCTGCGTTTTAAGTTTTCTAGTCATGTGTTGAGATTTGGTATGAGCATCAAACTATAGGAATGGCTGAACTCGTGAACATGGTGATTTTGCTTTTGTTTCTCATATAGAGAACTTACTGATTGGTTTGAATATGTGAAGTTTCGCTTTGTTGATGTTACGCATGTTCATGTAGAGGCAATAGTTACTGGTAGGTTACACGTGTTCATGCAAAGGTCAGGCAGTTGAGTAACATGCTGGCTCAATCCGACAAGTCCTGGATAGTGGACGAGTTACGTCTCTTGCGGCATTAGAGTAGTTTGGGATTGTTGTTGCATTTTCTCTATTTAGAGTAATGTATAAATTACGGTCGCGTAATTTTTATAAGATAATTTGTCTTTTTTTAATTTAACGAACTATTAATATAAATAGTTTGAGAATTTTGGGATTGTTGTCTCATTTCCTATTGTGTGGCTGCTTGTTATCGATAAATAAATGAAACATATGTAATAAGTTTGTCTTAAAGCACACATGAGAAAAAATGTAACCGTCCCAAAGAAAAATTGCAAATTCTCGATTTCCCAGTCCCTGAGCCTTCTACAATATTATCCTTTTAGTAGAAAACTTTGCACGTATGCCTTTTAAATAATTTTCAACCGCACATTTTGGATTTCACATACCTACCATCTTGTAAACAATTTTCAACCGCACTACATACCTACTGAGTTGTAAAATAATTTTCAATCGTACCATATCAATACAAGTACTATGTGCAAACTACGCAAGTAGTACACTATGCAACAAAGCAGTGGCATTGGAGAAATAAATGAAACATATGTAATAAGTTTGTCTTCTACAAGAAATCATGTAACCAGCCCAGGAGAAAAATTGTAACCAGCCCAAAAAGACTCCAAATCATGAGTTTTGTCTATCAGCAAACCTCATACATATTTCAGGTCCAGCATCCAAAATGGTTTGACAAACAACACCCAAAAGATGGACACCCTCTTATAATTTGTTCAATTTACAAAGCGGAAGGCTAAAATCATACATCACTTGTTCCATTAATTTTCAATCACACTACACCGCTCGAGAATCCATCATGTCGAGTAGGTTTATCGAGCAAAATGCAGATCAGATCATTATGTCGAGCAGGTTTGTCGGGCCACTGTTGAATGTGATTTAAAAAAAAAGAAAAAAAAATAGCACGGGATTTCAATATATCCTATTGTTTAGTTTAGCACTTATGCCCAAGAGACCTGTTCTGCCTGAAAACAACCCTAGGTCTTCATCCAGGACATCCATTGTTTTAGCGTGAGCGAGGTGATGTTCACGTTTTTGCACCTGTTCACATTTGTCACACTTAAACTGTTAGCTCTGGCTTGTTTTTACTTTCGTTGTTTTTAGTTGTGCTATGCATGCAAGTGTGTTTTTCTTTATGTTTTTCTTGTGTGTTTGTACATTTCTTTGCATCACTTACGTGTTTTTGCTTGTTATTTTTACTCTAGATATGTATATCACCATAACATGCACAGTTAGGCAGTTCTAGTTGAAGTAATGCATGTTTTCAGCTTTCGTTTCAATTTCTCTCAAACCTGGAATGATATCACTATGATGTAGCAAGCTTGGACTTAGGCGCTTTATGGTCATATGTCTATTAGGCAATTATCTATATACCTTGGAGCAAAGTGTAGAGCGTTCAACATCCATATTTTTCTTTGAGTGTTTATTCCTTAAGTGGAAGACTTAGAGGAGCTTGTGTGAGAACATGCTGTGGTAATGGGTTTCATGGTTGTTTGGTGGAGTGGAGTCATAGGCTGTTATGATGTAGTTTAGATGATGCTCTATACCCCATTGGTGTGTGATATCTTTTTTTTTTGTGCGTATTTTTATTTTTGAGTGGTCATACTAACCTTGTGATGTATATACATATGATCACTTATGCGCTTAATGTAATATTCATGAGGATAAAAGCGAAAGAAATAGTTAAAAGCCAATTTGTTAAAAAAAAAAAAGAAGAGGAGAAGAGAAATATGTGCTTTGAGATGAGTATCATGTGTGAAGGCCTGATCACCCTTTCTATGTGGTCATTTGTTGCTTTCTTTTATAAATTATGATCATTGTATATGGTTTTAGGCCATATTTTATTTTATTTTATTTTATTTTCATTTGCTTTATTAGAATAGTGTGTGTATTCCATACTCTTTGTTGAGCATCATTTCATTTTTCTACCTCTCATGGCTGTCTATGGCAAGAGTACTTGGTTAGTGGTTAGTTGGTTAATTGCTGCAGCAAGTAATTGTACGGGGAAGCTTAAGGTCTGAAGCTTAGGAATCTGAGTGTGAGAGATGTGAGCCAAACCCTAGAAAAAGGATGTCCAACCCAAACTTGTTAAATGCCCCATCTGTCAAGAAGTTGGACACTGACATTTTTATAACATCTACTATACCGGTATGGTTAATTTATAACATTTTAAAACTTTGAAAGTTAATGTACTTGGTTAAGTACATTAAAACTAAAATTTTAAATTAAGTACATTTAAAACTTAACATTGAAATTTTTGCATGAATATACCGGTATGGTTATTGCTGGGCTTGTGATTTGTTGCCTTATGATGTCTGGACTTTGAAGAGTGTAAAATTTTTAGTGGGTAGTTGCTTTTCTTGGTTTGTTTTCTTTCTAACGTTAGCCCATTCTTAATAGAAAATGAGTATTAGTGATCTTTGTCATATACACAATGGTGATTGGTTCGGTATTCTAATTGGTGCATTCCTATGGTTTCAGATACATCCCATATGTTCAAGCTAGAAGTAGGATAGACCAGCTTAAGTGGCTTGGTCACAGTGTAGATAAGGTTTCTGTTATGGCTGAATTATCACTGCTCAAGCAGCGGTTCACAATTGTATGATATAATTACTATGTCTTATTTCTTTTGCAGATTGAGTTTATTCTAATGAGAGGCACTTTCATGTCGTTGTTGTCAGACTATCGTGACTACTTTATAAGGAATCTTCATGATGCGTTATCAGGACTCACTTCTGCAAATGTTGAAGAGGCTGTTTCCTGTTCAGAGCATGGTGCTACTAAGTGTATGAAACGTAAGCGGCTGATCAAATAGTTTAATGCATTGGGAATATCCAAAGTTTTGATCCTACAGATATTTCAATTAGAATAATTTATTACTGCAAACTCTGAAACATCCATATGATTCTTTTCTATCAATGAACCATAAACCGTCAATCTAGGTCCTGATGCACTTTTAGAAAAGGTGAAAAATGACGATTTCATGCTATTATATTTTCTGCTAATGAGAATATATTGGCTGTAATTTGCCTGATACATCTACGAATATACAGCTAAGGTTCCTAATGTTCATGAATTTATTTAAAATAATTATCCTGTAAGTTTTCATCAAGCAGTGGGCTTGGGCCTTGTATTGATGAGTCAATGACTACGGAGCAGGGACAGGAAAACTGAACTATTGTCAGGCAAAGATTTGCTTGCCCCCCTTTTTTTTCCCATTACAAATATTTATCTGAAATTTTTATACTTCCTTTTGAACTAGGCATGATATTTGAGCTTGATGATTTCACTTCTACTTAGGTAGTTCTAGCTTTCAAGAGTTCAACTTGTTATTAAAGTGACTGATGTGAACTTTTATCGTACATATCAGGAGGCCAGATTATTGTCTTGGGCCTCATTTGAGGCAAATGCTCTCTTATGGTTGTGCACAACTGGAGATTGATGTTCAAAGCACATGAGGATGTTGCTCGTGATACAAACAAAGGACATACTGTAGCTGCTACTGCTGATTGTTTTTGGCTGGCAAAGGATGCTGGCTTTAAGGTGCTAAATTGCTTTCTTGATTTCAAATCCATCTATGGATAGAAGATTATTATTATGCGAAGTGAAATATAATAGCCCTCTCTAATCATATAATTTTCATCGTGCTTGGGTTGTTTCTTCAAGAATATTTTCAAAATTTTATACTGGCTTGAATTGTTATGTAATATGTGTCACGTCTCCCTAATCTAATGGGAACATTTGAATGAAACTTTGTTCCCACTATGTTTTCTAGTGAATGTAATTGTATGACTTTTTACCCAACTTACTATTTTTTTAGTGCATAAAATTGATTGAAGAGGCCAAGAGAATTGCCCTCAGGGAGCGTAGATCAACAAAAATCATTGTGATTTCAGGCGTAGGGACACGGCATCATTATAGAAAATTGGGGTACGAGCTTGAAGGGCTGTACATGGTAAAATATCTCGTGTAGCAAGCGAGTCCCAATGTAACACACTTCTTTTGTAATCTATGTTTTGGGCACAGAATGATTGAATTAGAATTTCACATCAGCAAGCAGTGAGAAACAAAGCTTCAAATTTTTGGGCCATTCGTGCGTTTCACGTTAACCACCAATTTGTGAACAAATGACCATAAGGTCATGTTCGTACGAGGGCTAATCTACAATCACTTTGGAGAATTTCTTAAATGTTCAACATTTACTTACCTAATAATGCATAAGTTTTTTTCCGTTTTCTTTTCTTCAGGAGAGCAGAATGCGTTGGTTTTTTCTTTTTTTCTTTTCATTAGTAGTGCAGTTTGTTGAGGACGTCATGCGGCATCTACAGGGAAGTTGTAGAGCTCTCAACAACACACAGTTACACAATCAGCCCCTCAACTCATCGCCATTGTGCATTTTGGCACTATGATGGAAGGTTGAATTTTAAGTTATTGGTTTGAAGTTGCAGTAAAAACATTTAAAATTGCCATGCGTTTGTTTGTTACATGAGCACCCCATATGTGGGGCATTACTGCACCAAAAATGAGTTCGAGGGCTTGGGCTTGGGCTTTGGAAGTTAGATTTCAAGAGTACGTAATATTAATTAATGTGAGGGCTTGTTATAGTTTGTGAGACAAGACATTGTGGATTCCTGCCCTTATTGCGGCAACTTTTCAAAAGGATGGCAAAAGCCACCTTTTCTCCAATTCTGTCAAATTTTATGCACAAACTAATGGGCCCGCATTTGTTTAGAGCCCTCTCCGATGGTTTCAAATGTCACTGTTTGACGAAATGTTTCGACAACTGCAGCCATCGCTCCCCCCCATAACCCCATCAATCTTGCACCAGCTTCACACCATGGGAGTTCATGCATTTCAGGATGCGATTTTGTAGGCATGTGGGAGGGCACACACCGTGAGGGAGGTATATGATTGTTGGGTCCTGTGGGGTTGAGAATTGGAGCACGGAACTCATTTCTTCTCTCCCCCCACTAGACCCCTGAAATGCGGGAGGAGAGCCTTGACCTCACCATCCAAGCCCAGTCTAACCATGCTTCGGTCTATGACTTGCAGGTGAAGCAAGGCACCAAATTCGGAACACTACAAGTCCATTGGTATTTGGTAGTCTTCTTAATAGTATATTAGCCGCTAGTCGTTTTTTCCTTCAGGGCTTTTGGTTTGATGTTTTGGAGTGAAAAGTGAACTCATGACTAATGTGCACTCATATATTCTTACTGCTTCAGTTCAAATTGAGCTTCAATTTGCTACTTATTTTCCACTGTAATCCAAGATCCCACAAGTACACACCCAAGTGTTTCCTCTACCCTCCGAAGCAGAGTCTGCTTCAAACAAGCTTGAGAGCAATGCAGTGAAAATGCTGTATGTACTGGGGAAATGCACAAGTGCTTCAATTTGGAGTGCATAAAACTTGAGGGCAGTATATGTAGAATGCATGCTTGATAGCAAATATGACCTTTTACGATGTCAGCATACCAATTCCATTCTACTTCAGAATGAAGTTTGAAACAGCACATTGGTTCAATATGCTTGGGAGCATAGAGAGAATTTGGATATGAGATTTTGAAATGGGGAATAGTTTGCACAACGCTACCAGCCTTTTGATTACCAAAAAAAGCAAAAAACACTACCAGCCTTCTTCTTTATATACAATCTTCAAGAAGAGATTAAACATCTATTTTGTGTGGTACTTCAATGCTCATCATGATTTTATGATATTTTTTTCTCCTTTCAATACGTCGCAGGCTACATAGTTTTAGTGTAGTTTTGCCCCCCTCAAATTTTAATGTAATGTTGGGCATTAAACACGTGACTACCATACCATACCATGTCTTTTGGTTCCTCCACAGATGAGCATAAAGGAGGAGGCTAAGAAGAAGGAAATCCATGTAGAGGACAATGTCCCAAAGCCATCTCCTCGGTACAACTGCTCGGCACAGCCGATGCTTTTTGAGATATTTCTAATTTATTTTAGGGCGGAGATGTTGTTTTGATAGTTTTTTTTTATTTTTTATAACTTCATAGCTCACCGTTAATCCATTGAAAGAGACAGAGCTGATCCTCTATGGCGGTGAATTCTACAATGGTTAGAAGGTTGGCTTTTGTGTGAATATATGGCGCATTGTCTTCTGCAAGGCCTTGAAATTGACAGAGTTTTGGTTACTTTTAGAATTACATGTAATTGTGAATTGGGTTGTCGCAGACATTTGTATATGGGGATCTTTATCGGTATGATGGGGAAAAGTAGGCATGGAAATTGATCTCGAGCCCAAATAGTCTGCCACCTTACAGTGCACATCAAGCGGTGGCTTGGAAGAATTCTCTTTGTATCTATGGTAGGCATAGAAAACGTTGCCTCAATAAGCTTACTTATTTTTCTCACCTTTGCAATGTTGGGAGAACTTTTTTATGTCATTTAGGTGGAGACTTTACATTGCCAAATGAAGAGCGGTTCCATGACTACAAGGTATGGTAGTGCTTTAATTATTCTTGATGAGGAGATATTTTTAGGACATTTTGCTTGTATTAGAAATGTTACTCGTGTTTTTTAGAGCAGTTCCATCACTACAAGGTATGGTAGTGATTTAATTAATCCTGATGAGGATATATTTTTAGGACATTTTGCTTGTATTAGAAATTTTACTCTGGTTTTTGTCATGTAGGACTTCTGGGTGTTGGACCTGAAAACAAATCAATGGGAAAGGCTAAATTTGAAGGGATGTCCAAGTCTTCGATCAGGTCATCGGATGGTAAGTTTGAAATTCTTATTGTTTTGTATGGTCTTGGAGCCTTTTCATTAAGACTTTTAATTGTATTTCTTGCTTATTTTTTATTCAGCTTTATCTAGATTTTCTGACGTGTTGCAGGTTTTATACAAGCACGAGCTTATTGTTTTTGGCGGGTTCTATGACACACTTAGAGAAGTAAGGTTGTTCTTTTTTTCTTTATGATGCTAGTAATGAAGGTTCCATGGTTACTACATTCTTTGGGGTTCTGTTTATTGTTGTTTAAGCTAAGACCCTAAGTTGAAGTTGACTGTTTCACTTTTATCTTCTTTACATGGTTTTGTTGATTTATATGGCTTTTCTACTTCATATGTGAGTATTTTATGATTTACATGTGTTTGACTTGGATCAATACAAGGTAAACTTTTTCCCAAACTGATTTCATCCGTGCTGGTTTGTTATTTGAGTACATTAATAACATTTTATAAATTATTTTAATGCTTTTCAGTGGCAAGAAGTGAAACTCAGCCCTGGTTGTTGCATGTGGCCAAGTGCTTGAAGTGGTTTTCAGTTTTTTGTCCACCAAGATGAGGTTAGTTTTTCAAGAATGTTCATACTGAATTTAAATTTCTTGGAGAAGTCTAAAGAGCAAAATTTGGCTCTTCTCTTAAAGTGGACATACTGGTGGGAAATTGCATTTCTTTTTATTTTTTCAGTTTGTGGTTGTTTCCTTGCTCTGTAATCAATTTCCTAACATCATCACCCCCCTTTCTGAATATTTCAAATTTTAGTCTTTTATCTAGTGACCACTATTGTTTTATTTGTTAAAAATGTTTTAATGATTCGAGTAATAAGGATATTTGCATTTCAGTTTCAATTTCATGGAAAGTTTTCCCTTCTTCTTTGATTTAGACATTTAGTTGCTCTTTTTGTCCTCAATTTAAAATTTTTATTTTGTCATCTAATGACTTCTTTATAAAAAAATAAAAAAATTAATGATTCAAGTAATATGAATATTTGCAACTAAGTTTCAATTTGATTAAAGTTTTCTGTGCTTTCTAAGTTTTCAGTTCTCAATTGTCATATCTTGTTGACAAAAATTGAATCATCTTGCTTGTGCTGCAGATATTTTTATATGAGGCTTATAAAGAAGTTTCATCTGATAAGAGCAGCTCAGTGAGAGGCATAGTTCATTCCGATATGTGGTCACTTGATCCTAGAAATTGGGAATGGAACAAGGTATTCTTCTGTTCCATAATAAATACTTAGATGTTCATGTACTCTGCTGATGTTCTTCTATGTTGTGTTCAGTATCTGTGTAATAGGCTTTTTAGCTGTGTACTTATGTTTCTTGTTAAATTCTTGTTTGTTCTGGACCAATTTGATTTAGCAAAGAGATGTGTATTGGGAAAATTTTATTGGACACACATTGAAGATTAATTTCCAAATATTTGGAGATTTCATTCACTATATTATCCTTTTGAAGTCCACATAATTTCTATTAGATTTCTCAAAGATCTGTTGTATTACTGTCTATATTTATATATTTTTATGCAATAAAAAAATCATTTTGTTAAAGCTAGTTCTTGGCTAGCTAAACTATATTGGCCAGGGCAGTTCTACCCCAAGTTGGAGCCTGGCCAGGCAGTCCGGGGTGGCTGGCTGGTGCTGGAATTCTGAGTTATCAAAAAATAAAAAGAGAGACTATATTGTTCTACTGTTTCATTTTGTTTATGTAATGTCCACACTCTAAACACAATACTTGAACAATGCCTTCCTCGAAGGCAGCTTTATACCCTTGCCATGACATCTGGTGGCTAGGAGATAAGCTAAAGAGCCAGAAACACATGCTATACTCCACTCCCCTCATCCTCTTTTTTTGGATAATTATATTTTTCTGCAAACTGTCAATAGCAAATAAATAAATTGGAGGTCTCTAGGTCCTTATGTTTGGGTTTTTCTGTGTGATCGTAAAATGTGTGCTTTGCTTCTTCATTGATATTCTTTACAGCTGTTTCTTCGTTATAGGTAAAGAGAATTGGGATGCCTCCAGGACCTCATGCTGGGTTTTCTATGTGTGTTCATAAAAAGCGGGCTTTTCTATTTGGTTGTGTAGTGGATATGGAAGTTGATGGTTAGTTCTTCTTTATATATCTTTAAATGCAACAATTGCTTGGACATAACCTTTTTCCCCAGATAAAGCTAGTTTTACCTGAAAGTGGCAATCTCTAATTTAACCTGCAGTTTCTATGCCTATTCATACGGTCCTAGTTTTTCCAACTTTTATGAGTTTTTGGGTTATGTACAGAATGAATTTATAAGTACCTTTTAAGCAAATATGCAATGAATTCAAAATTTGTTATGGCTTCATGGCACAAGAAGCCGTAGTTATTTCTGCCGTGTGAAGTGAGAGAATCTAATCTTTTCAAGAAATTTAATTCCTTGTGAGCACTAATGTGTATATATATGAACATGTTCTCTATGGTTTAGATTTTGTCAAAGCTCATCAGGACCTTATTAATTATTATAGAGGCGGAGTATTATTTTTGCAATGTTGCCATGTTGTCGAAGGCAATACCTTCTCACATAGAAAGAGTATGGCTTGATTGATGAAGATGCAGTAGATATTAGCAAACAAACTTGATGATATTTTGTCCAGTTATGAAAAAAATAGAGTTTGTGTTGTAGAGAAGCAATTTGATTTTCATTACGATGAGAAGGCAAATGAAAATGTGAACTAAGGTAATGATGGAAAAGATTTATTCACCTACTATATAGTATATAATGAATAACGTCCTTAGGAGAATGTGAAATAAGACTTAAATTCCTGGAACAAGGCTTTGTCTAAATTGGCTGGTGCTTGCAATCATTTTATTTTGTAAGGCATTGTTTTTTTTTTTTCTAATTCTCACATCGAATTTATGCTTTCAAATGGCTTTTTTTCCTGTCTTTTTTTTTTTTTCACTTGTACAGGTGATGTAATAGTGAGCTTATTTTTAAATGAACTATATGGCTTCCAGTTTTGTGGTCTCGCTGGTGAGTCCCCTTTTATGTTTCTACTCATCAAAAACTGTGAAATGTTATTTTTATGCGGACATTTTTTAAAAGTAATTTTTAGTTTAAGCTTCTGATCAAATCATGACTTAAAACCACAGTCTAGATTTTACAGGCTTCTATAGTTTGTTGCAATTGAAATATTACAATGCTTATACTAAATTTTTATTTGTCTCTTGGATAATTATGAAGGAAGTTTCACATTGCTTATAGGCCATGTGCATATATGGGACTGTGCACTTAGTGGAGATGTCATTTTTTTTCTTGTCTTAGGTATCCGATGGAGCTATGAAAGGAGAAGTCAACAAAAGATAAGGTATTAATATTATCAATTAATATTTATGTATTCTTTTTAAGTCTCAAGAGCAAATCTTGGTATAACAGTAGAATTACTGTTTCTTAACCTGGAGGTCATGAGTTCGAGTTGCGGACAAATCTTTTACAATTAAATTAATCATAGGAGAAGCCTGTGTTCATATTGGCCCGATTCCTTTATGGACATCTATCACTTACAGGAGCTTCCTTTACCCTCTTTATAAGTCTTTATTTTTGTTGATGCTGTTGATGATATTGCCATTATGTTTTTGTAAACACCTACCCTCTCCCATTGTGTATTCATTCAATTCCCAGCCTCTCCTTTATGTCCTCCTGTTTTTAATGCTCGCATATTCTGCTTTAATGGAGGGTAGTTTGAGAGTCAATTGTGCATGCAAAATTTTTTTGACCTTGCTTTCTCTTTCTATTTGGCAGTTAAAAAAAGAGTTCAAACAAAAATAATAATTCTGCTCCCCATGACAATGCAAATCCTATCAAATATGAAAACTTCAGGGCAACTGGTGTAAATGAAAATCTAGAGTACCATGTAGGCACAGCTGAGTCAGTTGCCATGGAATTGGATGGCAGCATAGATGAAATATCCAATGACATAGCAAGCATGGATGAAATATCTAATAATGACATAGCAAGCATGGATGAAATATCTAATAATGCATAGCAAGCCTGGATGAAATATCTAATGGCATAGCAACGGATATGACTATTGATAATGTTAAATCGGTCACCAGATGGTCCAGATCTGATGGAGAGACCCCTAAATCTGATGTGATTGGGAACATGCACACTTCTTCCAGAGGTTTGTATAATTGAGAAGATTAACTCCCTCGAATGTGTTCTCCTTTAGTTATTAAATTTATTTTTGGTTTTTGCAACTTTTAGATAGTGATGCCATTTAGCTGCACGGACAAATCAATTGTTGTATGGCTGTTGGAAGAGATACACTATACATCTATGGGGGTACAATGGAGGTTAAAGATCAAGAAATTACACTCAATGATTTGTATATTCTTAACCTTAACGAACTTGATGAGTGGAAATACATCATAATGGTTTGTCACATTTCTTTCTCTTTTTCACGTGCTTATACTTCTTTGTTGCTTTTGGCTTGACTCTTAGGCTCAATATATCTTCTCAGGTCCCATTGTATCTCTTAGGTATTATATTACCTGTCAGGTACATTATTATATTATATTTCTGGTATATTGTTATATTATCTCTCACGTATATTATCATATTACTAATCAAGTATATTATTATATTACCTCTCAGGTTAACAAATCTCGCCTTTAAGGCCCTCAACACTTCTTCTGGTATTTAGAAATCCAGAACACCATCAATCCGAAACACCGCAATCTGATGCATCACTAATTCGGAACATCTCTAAGTTGGAAAAGCACAAATTTGGAATATCACGAATAAAAAAATCCTAGTCAAATCTGGAACATCCAATGGTCCGGATCCGCACCTTCAATCATTTGGATCTTCAATGATCCGGATCCGCACCTTTAATCATCCGGATCTCTTTGAGTTTTTGACTTTATAGTTTCGCTAAGGTTACTATTTATCGTCGTTTTTAGCTTATTTCACGTCGGAAGTTAACCCAGTAACACCTAAATCTGCACAAATTCTCTAAAAACTCCTAAAACACATACTCAAGCCTCTATATAAGGTTTTAATCACAATTCAGGCACTCAAATCACATCTTTTACACTCAATTCACAAGATTTAACCCAAAAGTTGGTTTTTTCTCCAAAATTTAGGGTTCATTCAAATTCCATGAATTTGGGGTTAATTCTCATGTCTAACAAGCATAATCAAACATAATCAATCATATATGAGTAAGAAGAATGAATCCCTACATCGAATTTGGGCGATTTGAGTATGGATCGTCTTGTAAGCTCTTGATGCTTCCTAAAACTCTCTCTTTCTCTCTTTTCATGCTCTCTCTTCTCTCTTTGCGTCTCACGCACCACAAGAGCAATAATAAGAGTTTCTTCCCTCTTTTCTTTATTTATATTGTCATTTTATTTCTTAAAATACCAACTTTACCGTCACATGGCCCAAGTGCTAATTGGACTCCAAATCGAGCCCAATTACTATTGAAACACTTCATTTGACAATCACATCTCGGTCTAGATATGGTTATCTCCTAGACCCTCAAACACGGATTCTTATAGGAAACATCTTTATTTTGATTTTGGTTAAAATACATTTTTTTTATCTTGAAAGAAACATCAAAAAAAAAAAAAATAGCAAGAATTTCAAGCAAACAAAATAAAAAGTGCCAGTATGTGATTAGTGGTATCCAGAAAACAAATTTCTTTTTTTTTTTAGTCCTTTTTTTTCTTCATTCTTTTTTCACTCTTTTTTTTTTTACTATACTGATTTTTTTCAAATTACAAGCATTGGGTTACAAAACCCAAAAATTATATAATATCCAATGGCTTAAAACTAACATTTAATCTTAAGGCCATAAAAAGAATAAAGTAAAATTGGGATTTGAGATCAAGGGAAAACAAAAATACAAAGAAAGCGTAGCGTTAAAAAAAACAGAAAGAGAAAAAGAAAAACGGACCATGAATAGTAAGAACAGTTTTTTTTCCTTTCACCAGTCACAACCAAGAAATGAGACTCATCACTCAAACAGTTAAAAAAGAAATAAGTCTTTGAAATCATATTGCATAAAAACTAGGAAAGTCATGTTGGATAAAAAGAAAGGAAATACTCAAACAAAGGCAGAAATGTGGATTGGTGTGGTTAATGAAAAGCTGTGAAGTCGGGATTTAAAAAAAATAGTAAACCAGTGGCTAAAACTAGTGCATCAGTGAACTTTTGAAAATGTGCATTAGTGAACTTCGAAAACGTTCAAACGTGGACCAAAGTCATGGGTCATTTCCATTTTCCAGGAGCATAAAAAAGCGTCATTCATTAAAAACAATCACCAAAGCCAATCGTCTGCATTCAACAAAAACCCATCTCTATTTCGTCTGGACTCACTATGATAAAACCAGTCACCAATACATATATGTACCAACAATAATATAGAAGTCAGAGGGGATAATTATCATGTGAAAGCGAGATTGACATATACACACTAGATTCATGACAAGAATGAACCAACAACAATGCAAGAACACATAGACAGTATAAGTCACTAGCCAACACAGATAGTATAAGCACTAACCACATGAGTAAGAATAATCAAATAGAGCAACATTGAAGAAAAACAAAAGGCAATGACAATGGAAACCAATTGTTAATAGATACCAATCATGTCACGCCCCTGATTTCCTACCCAAGGAAACCTGGTTAGTGAATTCTCATGCTCGCACCCAAAAGGACAAGGGGTTGGTAAGAACATCGAGAAAGAGACCTTAGCACGGGTGCTGTCTCTAAACCATATCATACATACACAGAAATCTCATTTCAAAACAGAGTACAAACACATATACATACATGTTCTTTCCCCCATGGGGTTGCATTATAGTTTTCATAATCCAATAAAACTAACAAACACACACACAAGGTCTTCACCTCTGGTGAACCTCTTAGCTCATGTAAGCACCTGAAACAAACAATACCAAACACAACAAGAGGGGTGAGTAATCATAGCTCAGCAGGGACCCTATAACTCTACACCCTACCACACAATACATGCTCAATGTATACTCATACAGACAACAAACGTTAGGACGCAGCCCGAAGCAAGCTAATATCAGGGAACAAATTTCTGATTTTAACATTCAACTCTCCAGACAACTCTCACAACATACTGGTGCAACCACCGAGTGCCAAGGGATAGGTATTCCAATTTGATACCGCCGCTCTGCGGGACACGCTGCTCAACCACCTCAGGTTTAGAGGACTTTTGATATCATGGAATACCTTCCTGAGGACAAACAAACTCTAACGCCAGCATAACATCGCAGGGGTCTCTACCACCTGTCATCAGAAGCCTCACGACATTCCATCAATACAACATTACACCAGGACATCCTTTCCTTATTAGGACTCCAGGTATGTTCCCCACAATCCAAAATAAGTTTACCTATAAATCACATCACAGGATAACCTATCCTATCTACACAAGAACCCAACATATTCACCATAATCCTAAACAGGATCCTCGGCGACTCAAGGCACAACCTGTCCCCATCAGGACAACTTGTCCATGATGCTTAACAGGATCATATCAACACAACAAGCTCATCAGGCCGTAGCCTCACCCAACAGGGTATATCACAAACCAAGGGGCCTTAGCCACCTATCACATCCATGCAAGGGTACATTTGCACCGAGCTCAACTCACTCAAACTCAACCACCGAATATGCTACCTGGCACAATTGACATTCCACATAGACTCAAGAGTCCCACATATTACGTAGATCTCACACACAGGTATACAAGCGAGCATAACATATCACAACAGACCCAAAGGTCCCATATAGTACACGTATGTATACGAGCTAACCATAACCATAATAGTTAACATATCATAAGGCTCTCACAAGTGTTGACTACTCTCATCGCCCCTTCGATACCTTAGCCCTCATTACCCAAACCATAACATCAAACCAACCACGAAGCCTCACTAGGCTCAGTATTAACTCTCATGCACAGTATTGACTCTCAGGCATTGTGTTGCCTCTCAAGCATTGTATGGCCTCCTAGGCACAGTATTGCCTCTCATGCATAATATAATATTATATCTCAGGTATATTACCTCTCAGGTACATTATTGTATTACCTCTCAAGTACATTACCTCTCAGGCATATTATTATGTTACCTTTTAGATACATTATTATATTACCTTTCAGGTATATTATTGCCTCTGAAGCTAACAAATTTCACCTCTTAGGCTAACAAATTTCACCTCCTAGACCCTCAATAGTAGCCTCCCAAGCTTATTAACATAACCTCGTAGGCCTACAACACTTCCTTTGGTATGCTTAAAACCCAGAACACCATTAATCTGGAACACCACTAGTTCGAAACATCTCTAATTCGGAACAACACGAATTCAGAACATCAATAGTCCGGAGCATCACAAATCCGAAACATCACTAGTCTGGAACATCCTGGTCAAATTCGGAACATCACAATCAAATCCAGAACATCCTGGTCAAATCCAAAACATCCAATCATCCGGATCTCGCACCTTCCATCATCCAGATCTTCCAATGATCCGAATTTGCACCTTCAATCATTCAAGTCTTCAAATGATCCTGATCCACACCTTTAATCATCCGGATCTTCCAATGATCCTGGAGCCACACTTTCAATCGTCCAGGATCCGCACCTTCAATCATCCTGGATCTTCCAATGATCCGGATCCACACTTTTAATCGTCCGGATCCGCACCTTCATTAATTCGAGCTCCTCGAGTCCTTGACCTCACGAGTTCGCTAAGGTTCTTGTTTATTGTCATTTTTAGCCTATTTCGCGCGCTGATCAACCCTTGTAACTCCCAAATCTGTACAAACTCTCAAAAAACTCATAAAACACATACCCAAGAGGTTATAATCACATATAAGGCACTCAAATAACATCTTTTACACTCAATTCATGAGATTCAACTCAAAAGTGGGTTTTCCTCAAAAACTTAGGGTTCATCCAAATTCCACGAATTTGGGGTTAATTCTCATATCTAGCAAGCATAGTCAAGCATAATCTACCATATTTGAGTAAGAAGAATGAATTCATATCTCAAAATTGGGTGATTTGAGTCCAGATCGCCTTGCAAGCTCTTGGTTCCTCAAACCCTCTCTCTCTTTATGCTCTCACCTCTCTTCACGTCTCATGCACCACAACAACGAAAAACAAGGGTTCCTCACTTCCTCCCTTATTTTCTCTATTTATACCTCATTTTAGTCCTTAAAATATCCAAATTACCCTTACAGGGCTCAAACTCTAAATCGAGTCCAATTACTACCCGGACTCCAAATCAAGCCCACCATTGTCAAAACGCTCCCTTTGACGAACACATCCCAGTCTAGATATTTTCATTTCTCGATATGCATTCCATCACATGACTATCTCTCAGAACCTCAAATACGGGTCATTACAAATCATGAAAACAACATGACAACATCATCTAAACGTAAGCAAACAGAGCGATGACAAAGAAAGGGAAGACCCTTAACACAGAGACCAAGATAACTCTCCGGTGAAAATCCCTTCTCCTAGTTTGTGAACACGTCGCCTAGTTTTAGATTTCTCGGATGGCTAATGGGTGGTGCAAGCACGATCCGGCCCGCATAGCGAAAGATTTGGGCTTGGAGTAGCGGCTCTGTGGCAGCAACAAAAGAAGGTTTTATGGTGAATGGCATTGGGGGCGACGTTAGGGCGTCAGCTAGTTGTTGTGGAGGCCGAAAGTCATGTCCTGGGTTAGAGGCTGTAATCGCGTTGCCATTGGTGGGCTGAGGAAGTTTCGTTGTTGGGACCAGTGATGACGAATAATGGTGAGGATGGTGACTATGGGTGTCATTTGGTTGGTGTTTGAAATCAAGTGACCAGGCTGTTCGAAGAAAAGAAAACGGATGAGGATTGAGGATAGTGGATTCCGGTGTTTAAACGGTGATCGGCGGTACCATTTTCGACCAACAGGCGACTCTTTAGAGAAGGCGAAGGGTTTGTAGGTTGTGGAAATAGGTTTTTTTTTTTATTTTGAGAAAGCCCCCTTTTTGCATTGGTTTAGTTGGGTTTAAATAAAGGAAGTTAGGGTGGCACAGGTGGATTCAGCGCACCAAACCCTTATGCAATTTTCTAAGTGCTTTGGTTTGGTGCGGAAGGAGTTTGAGCATCACCATGTCTCCTTCTTGAAATTCTAAGGGCTTCCTTTGTTGATCCGCTCACTTCTTCATCTTCTTCGCCGCTTTTTACAAGTACGCCCTAGCGGATCCGTTTGTTCATCCCATCCTTTTACAAACTTGAATGTCGCAGGACTCTTTCCAGTGTGTCCCCGAATGATGGAAGTGGGTGTCAATGGTTCTTGCCTAGTTGCGAGTTCGAACGGGCTCTCGTTCGTGGACTCGCTCTTTTTGCAAGTTATATGAGAATTGGGCTATGTCCAGGAACTTGGCCCAATCTCTTTGATTGGCAATCACGTAGTGCCTCGATACAACTCTAGTAAGCCATTGACATGTTCGGTTTGGCCGTCTGTTTGTGGGTAGAAACTTGTTGAAAAGTTTAAGTCCAAACCTATTATCCGAACGGTTTGGTCCAAAACCGCCCGATAAATCATGAGTCCCAATCACTCACGATTGTCTTTGGAATGCCCTAGTACTTCACCGCGTACTTAAAGAATAGTTGGGCCGTGTTATTTGCCGTGCGATCCTTCGGAGCCGGAATAAAAAATCCATACTTAGAGAATCGGTCGACCACCACAATGATCGTACCGCATCCTTCGAATCTTGGGAGACAAACAATGAAGTTCATCGAAACACTTTCTCAAGGTCTTTCTGGAGTGGGCAAGGGTTCTAACAGCCTCCCTGGTTGCCGATTCTTTATATTGTCTTGTTAGCACACAAGACAAATCCGCACGTACATTTGGACATCCTCATAAAGTTGAGGCCAGGTAGTAGCTCCTTTCCACCAACGCCAAGGTACGATCGACTCCTGGGATGGCCAGCCCACCGCGAGTCGTGACATTCTTTGAGGATATCTCTCCTGAAACTTCCCCATTTAGGAACGTACACCTATTCCCATCGAGTATGGAGCAAGTTATCCCTTAGCCAAAATCGTCGCATCTTTCCAGCTTTGACGCATTCCACCAAGGACTTGGCTAATTGATCGTGCTCCATTCTTTCCTTCGTTTGTCCACTAGGGGGAATTGTGATTGGCTAATGGCCGTAAGTTCCGCTTTCCGACTTAGTGCATCAGCCACCACATTATTTATGCTCGGTTTGTACTCGAGCACAAAATCGAATTCCGTTAGGAGTTCTTGCCATTGTGCTTGCTTCAGTTAAGTTCCTTTGAGTTAGGAAATAACTTGTAGCAATGTTGTCCGTGTTCACCATGAACTTGGACCCTAGCAAATAATGCCTCCACACTTGAAGGCAATGCATAATCGCCGTCATTTCCTTTTCATGCACCGTGTACCTCCGTTCGGTGTCATTGAGCTTCGGCTTTCGGATGCTTACAAGATGCCCCTCCCACATAAGAACTCCACCGATGGCAAAGTCCAAGTATCGGTGTGAACTTTATAAGGTTTCGCATGGTCCGGTAGTGCCATTACAGTCTATTTGTCACCACTTGCTTCAACTTTTCAAACGCCTCACGGCAAGCATCATCCCATCACAAGTCTTGTTCTTCTTCAATAGTTCCGTCAAGGGTGCGGCAATGTGGGAATAGCCGTCGATAAATCTTCTATAGTAGTTAACCAAGTCAAGGAAGGAACGCATCTCGAGACTTTCTTGGGCGTCTCCCATTCCTTGATGGCTAACACTTTCTTGTTATCCATCTTTAATTTGCTGCCTCCAATGATGTGACCCAAGAAGGGCACCTCCTTCTTCGCAAAGTCACATTTTTCCTTCTTTACAAAGAGTTAGTTCTCCCTTAAGATTTGGAAAACCCGTCGTAGGTGTGCCTTGTACTCCTCTAAGGTTTTGCTATAGACGACAATGTCATCAAGGTACACCATGACGAATCTGTCCAAGTATGGTTAGAAGATCCGGTTCATCAACATACGAGAATGTGGCAGGGGCGTTTGTGAGGCCAAAGGCCATCACCAAAAACTCGTAAGAGCCATATCTTGTGACGCACACCGTCTTTGCCTCATCACCTTCGGCTATCCGCACTTGCCAATATCCCGATCGCAAGTCTAGCTTTGAGAACCATCTTGTAGCACCAAGTTGATCAAATAGGTCGGATATGAGTGAGATGGGTAGCTGTTTTTCACTGTTATCTTGTTTAGTGCCCTATAGTCAATGCATAGCCGCATTGACCTATCGTGTTTCTTTTGAAACAACACCGGTGCTCCAAATGACGCTTTGGATGGCCGAATGAACTCGGCATCCAATAAGTCCTTCAATTGTCTCCGAAGTTCCTCCAACTCCGGGGGTGCCATCTGATAGGGCACCGCAGCAGTAGGCCTCGCACCGGCCTCTAGCTCGATCTTGTGGTGCACCTCCCGCTTCGGCATAAGTTGTTCGAGGAGTTCGGGTGGCATAATGTTCCCAAACTCTTCAAAGACCGTCTTCACTTTAGTTGAGGGCTCCTTCCCAACACTTGGGTATTCTTCCTTCACCATGGCAATGAAGGTTGACTCTTGTCGCCTAACTCCTTTGGATAGTTGGAGCGCTGAAAGAGACTTCGCCTTGAGCTCTTCCTCCCTCATTACCTTCATCATGCACGTTTTTCCCTCGTCCATGATGCACATTATGTTGGTGCTAAGAATTGAAATTGCTCGCACTTGGTCAACAAACTCCATCCCCGGCACCATGGGATAGTCGTCCATTGACACCACAGAGAGATTCACCTTGCCTCTCTATTCGCCGATAGTTAACTCAACACCTCGAGCCACGCCATGGATTGGAATGGCATCGGAGTTCACCGCCTTGCCAGCCGGCTCTTCTCTTCCTTGTAGACTATCCCCGGTCTACGAGCTTCCTCCACTTTGATGAAGTTATTGGTTGCACCCGTGTCCACCAAGGCCTTAGTTTCAAGGTTGTTGGCCTTAGCGAGCACGTACATGCGCCCCTTCTATCTTCCTGGATGGTGGCACCTCCACCTTTGCCTTGATTGCATTGAGGAGTTGCAAGGAACCAAGTTTTGGATCCTTCGCATCCTTGTTTTCATCTTCGTTGATCATCGCGGAGAGCTTGGAGCGCTTCAAGGCACTCGAATGCCTTGTGAGGGCCTTCACAAAGGAAACAGGAGATCCTTGGCTTCTCCCTATCCTTAGAACTATTCACGAAATGTGTTGGGCGAAAGTCCTTAGATGGTTGGAAGGGTCTCCCTTTTCCTTCACTTCAGTTGTCTCCCCCACGTTTCTCCTTATGGAACCTGTTCGCCTTGGAAGTCGATAAAGAACTAGTGGTTTTCTCAGGCTTCTTGTATTAATGAGTGATTCAGCCACCGCCATAACCAACGCCAGGTCCTGTACATTTTTCCGCTGCGGCTCCAACTTCGCCCATTGTTGCAATCCGTCCATAAAGGAAAATAAGGAATCCTTCGTGGACATATCCTGGATCTCCAATATTAGTTTGGAAAATTCGCGGACGTACTCCCGCACCGTGCCTCTATGGGTAAGCACCGAAGTTTCACCCAGGACTCGTCTTCGCATTCTTGGGGATAGAACCGGGCCTTGATCTCCCGCTTGAAATCCGCCCATTTGTCGATGACACATAAGCCGCACTCCTTGTTGGCATATCATCACCTCCACCACACCATAGCCGAATCGACTAAGTATAGTGGAGCGGTCTTCACCTTCTTTGCCTCGTCCACAATATTCAAGACATCGAAGTCTCGCTCCATGGTCCAAAGGAAGTTATCTAACTCCCTCACATTTCTTGACCCAAAGATAGGTCTTAGGCTTTGGCACGTCGATTTTGGAGCTAGAATGGCGGCCAATGCCACCTTGAGTGACCGCCATCGTACAGAGAGACCAATCCGCCTTGATATCTTTAATTTCCTCCTACATCGCCAGGATTTGGGACATGAGAGAACCCTTCAAGCCCTCGAATCGAGAGTTCATGTCATCCCTGACGGAGTTGAGAAGCCCTTGCATCCTCCCATAGCTTTCCTCACCCTCTGAGTCCATCCTTTTGATGCTTCCAGTGTGCTCCTCGATCACCTCCATCTAGTTGGTTAACACCAACTCCACTTTGGCTAGCCGACTCTCAAGCGGACATGTTTCCCTCGAAACGGACTTGTCTCTCCTCTGTTCCTTAACGGTTTGTTCCTTCTCATGGCCTTCGTGCCCACTAACACTATTGACAATAGATCCTCCGTTTGTCATTTTTACACCATCTCGAAGCTTTTACTTGTCCCACCGAACTTAGCACTAAACTGTGCTCTGATACCACTTGTCACGGGGTCAGCCTTTATCGCAGCTTAACCCATGCGGTACATAGTTCCACCCGTACGAAGGAATGCTAGGTCAGCCTAACTCGTCGCATTTGGATCGGAACCCATCGATCCGTTGTAAAGCAATTGTGTAGGGAAGCGTTTAGCGGAAAACGATTGAACAAAGGCAACAAACAATTGTATTGATTGCTTAAAAGCTTTACAACATTACTCCCCTACATATAGATGTTAACACTTTTCTGGTTATAACACCGGGAGACATCATTTCTAACCGAGCAGTAAAATCTCTATAACTCACTCTATAAACTAAATTACAACACTTTGTAAGGAGGAAATACCCCAAAATAGCTTAAGTGTGCTAGGATGAACCTCGGTCTGTGACATAATGCTGCCAGCTCTTTAGCGCAAAGATCATTGCCGCTAACTCCAAATCGTGCGTTGGATAGTTATGCTCATGTGGTCTCAACTGCCTAGACCCATAAGCAATTACCTGCCGAGTCTGCATCAACGCACAACCAAGCCCTACTCTGGAAGCATCACAATACACCTCGAAAGGTATACCCTCCTGTGGAAGAATCAGGATAGGTGCTGAGGTCAATCGTGCCTTAAACTCCCTAAAAACACTCTCACATACATCAGACCAAACAAAAGGAACTCCCTTCATGGTCAGGTGTGTCATAGGAGCTGTAACCTGGAAAAATTCTCCACAAACCTCTGATAGTAGCCTGCCAAACCAAGGAAGCGATGAATCTCAAACACATTCGTGGGCCTCTTTCACGACATAACCGCCTCGATCTTATTAGGATCCATAGTGATACCCTCTGCAGATACCACATGCCCCAAGAAGTTCACCTGTTGTAACCAAAAGTCACATTTTGTAAACTTCGCGTATACTTGGTGCTCTCGCAAGGTCCGCAACACAACCCGCAAATGCTCCTCATGCTCCCTCTTGGTCGTTGAATAGACCAAAATATCATCGATGAACACCACAACGAACATGTCTAAATATGGAGCAAACACCTGGTTCATCTATCCCATAAACACCGCCGGAGCATTAGTGAGCCCAAATGGCATCACGAGCCACTCATAATGCCCATAACGACAACCGAACGTGGTCTTACGGATATCCGCCTTCTTAACCCTTAACCGATGGTATTCGGATCTCAAGTCTATCTTGGAAAATCATCTCGCACCTCGAAACCGATCGAACAGATCATCAATCCTCGATAATGGATACTTGTTCTTCACAGTCACTTGGTTCAGCTTCCGGTAGTCCATACACAATGAAGCGAACCATCCACCTTCTTAGCAACAATACGGGAGCGCCCCATGGTGAGCTACTCCGCCCGATAAAGCCTTGTGTTAGAAGATCATTTATCTGCCTCTTGAGCTCTCTAAGCTCTGTTGGCGCCATCCGGTAGGCCGCCAATCTAATAGGTGTTGCCCCCGGTAACAACTCAATCGAAAACTCTACCTCCCTCACAGTGGCAAGCCGACTAAGTCATCGAGAAATACATCCGGGAACCGATCTACAATGGGTGGCAAAAACAGCCTTCCCCTCTCTCCTCTTGTCAACCAACGTCAAGCTAGCTAACCGGTGGGTCACATCACCCCACCCATGCCTCGAAAGTCCCAACCTTGCATGCCTCCTCGGTCCACTCACCCACAAAGACATCCCGCATGCCATTTGGCGTGAGAAACGTCATACGCTGTCGGAAACAATCAATCTTGGCCTCTATGGAAACCAACCAATCCATACCTAGGATAACATCAAAATAATCTAACTCCATGATATACAAATCACACAGCAGGTTAACACCCTCAAGTGTTACCCGACAAGCACGACAGATACTCTCAAGTATCACAATTCCACCCAAAGGTGAAGCAACCATCAGAGACTGACTAACTGTATCCTGTTCTAACTCCAACCCAACCACCGTAGCATACAAAATAAAAGAATGGGTAGCACTGATATCAATCAAAACTAAACAGATAGTATGAGAAATGATGATGGTACCTCTCACCATGGAAGGTCCTGGTCTTGCCTCGTCTACTAGTGGAACCTCTGCCTCTCTACTGGTAAGGGAAAAAGTCCTCCCTTGTGGCACACTGCCACTAGCCTAGCCCATTGGGGCCTTGCCCCGCTGATCAACCTGACCCTGCGCCTCCCGCTGAGGCTGTTGCACCACAGGTTGCGTCTGCATACTCTGTATCGGCGACACTGACCTCTGAGACAGAGCCCCACTCCTCTAGCCCTGCTCTCTCGGATGAAGACCTACACTGTTGGTCAAGCTAAAGGTAGAACATTCTCTAGCTCCATGCCTTACTTTCCCGCATTGGTAACATGTCATCTTTTTATTCGGGCAGTCTCTCGACAAGTGTCCAGTCAAGCCACAGCTCCAACAAGTACTTGACCTCCAGTTGGCTGAACTCTCACGGGATCCCACCGCCTAGCTAGAAACCCTCTACGCCTAGCCGGGATCCCACCTACCTCCTCTCAGCCGAGCGGAACCCTCTACACCTACCTCCTCTCAGCCGAGCAAAGACCTGCTCTCCCACTCGCCTCTTCTTACTTGGACCCGCCGAACCTCCTAATCTCTTGGGCTCTCGCCCGATCCCGACCTCGCTTAATAATAAGTGCCTTGTCGACCGCCTCCCTATAGTTGGTCAACTGCATCACCTGCAACTTATTTTTCAAAGATGTCCTCAAGCCCTGAATAAAGTCCTGCGTCTTATGGGCTTCCTTTTCCCAAGCCTCAAGAGCAAACCGCCCTAAATCTGTGAAGACTTGCACATACTCACCCAAAGTCTGGCTACCCTACTGAAGCTCATCATACTCTCTCTGTCATACATACTGCAACGAGCTGGGAAAATACTCCCCAAAGAAGTGCTCAACAAACTCCCTCCAGCTCATCTAACCGCAATGGTCGCCTTTAGTAGACTCCCACCATCTATATGGGATACCCAATAGATAGTGCATCTCCACTCGCACCCGCTTCTCATCCGGCACCCCAATCATCTTAAAG
This sequence comes from Taxillus chinensis, assembly GCA_023512835.1. NCBI lineage: Eukaryota > Viridiplantae > Streptophyta > Magnoliopsida > Santalales > Loranthaceae > Taxillus > Taxillus chinensis. Next base: position 45,349,989 of record CM042091.1, read on the forward strand.
ATGTCCTCTCGTCCACCTCATCCAGTCCTCGGTTGCCCGGCCATGAACCATCCTCAAAAGTCTTGGGTGCATCTTTCAAAAACTGTGCAGCCTAGTATCACAGGGTCAGCCTTTATAGCAGCTTAACCCGTGCGGCACCTAGTTCCCACCCGTACGAAGGAACGCTAGGTTAGCCTAACTCGTCGCATTTGGATCGGAACCCATCGATCCGTTGTAAAGCAATTGTGTAGGGAAGCGCTTAGCGGAAGAACGATTTAAACGAAGGCAACAAACGATTGTATTGATTGCTTAAAAGCTTTACAACATCACTCCCCTACATATAGATGTTAACATTTTTTCTGGCTATGTCGCCAGGAGACATCATATATGATCGAAATCTAAAATCTATACAACTTACTCTATAAGCTAAGTACAACACTTTATAAGGGGGAAATATCCCAAAATAGCCTAAGTGTGCTAGGATAAGCCTCGGTCCGTGACATTCTCCCCCACCCGATTTCGCAGCGTCCTCGTTGCGTCTTCGGCTTCCTCGAGCTCGTCAAACTGCCTGATGTAGCGTTCGACTCATTCACGGTACTCTTCAATCTCCTTGGAGAATTGCCCCAGATCCTCTTCCTTCTCCCAGCTTGCCTCTTCAACCGGCTTGTTCTTCCATTGGACGTAGTACTCCACCCGGCTTGGATCTACGCCTCTTCTTGGCACGACTCTACGAGAATGGATTTTCTCTATCTCTTTGTCGCAGGTCTTGCCTGTTGATGCTATTGGTGTCCGCACCGCCCGTGTCTTCCAAGTCTTTGTGGTAAGGCTTGAGCAAGATAACGTGGAACACCGGATGCCTTTGTAAGCTAGTCGGGAGGTCTAGTTTGTATGAGACCTTCCCAACTCTCTTAAGTACTCTGAAAGGCCCCTCATATCGGCGCACCAAACCCTTATGCAATTGTTTGAGTGCTTTGGTTTGGCGCGAAAGGAGTTTGAGCATCACCATGTCTCCTTCTTGAAATTCCAAGGGCCTCCTTTGTTGATCCGCCCACTTCTTCATCTTTTTCGTTGCTTTGTGCAAGTATGTCCTGGCCAGATCCGTCTGTTCATGCCATCCTTTTGCAAACTTGAACGCCGCGGGGCTCTTTCCGGTGTACCCCGAATGATGGAAGTGGGCGTCAATGGTTGTTGCCCGATTGCGAGTTCGAACGGACTCTCGTTCGTGGACTCGCTCTTCGCAAGTTATATGAGAATTGGGCTATGTCCAACAACTTGGCCCAATCTCTTTGGATGGCACTCACGTAGTGCCTCGATCTGACTCCAATAAGCCATTGACACGTTCGGTTTGGCCATCTTTTTGCGGGTAGAAACTTGTTGAAAAGTTTCATTCTGAACCCATTATCTGGAACAGCTCAGTCCAAAACCGCCCAGTAAATCGAGAGTCCTGATCGCTCACGATTGTCTTTGGAATGCCCCAGTACTTCACCACGTACTTGAAGAATAGTCAGGCCGTGTCGTCTGTTGTGCAGTCCTTCGGAGCTGGAATGAAAACTCTATACTTAGAGAATCGGTCGACCACCACAATGATCGTACCGCATCCTTCGGATCTTGGGAGACAAATAATGAAGTCCATCAAAACACTTTCCCAAGGTCTTTCCAGAGTAGGCAAAGGTTCTAACAGTCCCGCCGATTGCCGATTCTCTATCTTGTCTTGTTGGCACATAAGACAAGTCCTCACGTACACTTGAACGTCCTTGTAAAGTTGAGGCCAGTAGTAGCTCCGTTCGACCAACGCCAAGGTACGATCGACTCCGGGATGGGCAGCCCACCGCGAGTCGTGACATTCTTTGAGGATGTCTCTCCTCAAACTTTCCCATTTAGGAACGTACACCCATTCCCCTCGAGTATGGAGCAAGTCATCCCTTAGCCAAAATTGCCGCGTCTTCCCAGCTTTGACGCATTCTACCAAGGACTTAGCTAATGGGTCATGCTCCATTCCTTCATTTAATTTGTCCACCAGGGGGAATTGTGGTTGGCTAATGGCCGCAAGTTCCGCCTTCCAACTTAGTGCATCGGCCACCACATTATTTGTGCCCGGTTTATACTCGAGCGCAAAGTCGAATTCCGCTAGGAGTCCTTGCCACCGTTCTTGCTTCGGAGTTAAGTTCCTTTGAGTTAGAAAATAACTCGTAGCAATATTGTCCGTCTTCACCACGAACTTGGACCCTAGCAAGTAATGTCTCCACACCCGAAGGCAATGCATAACGCCGTCATCTCCTTTTCATGCACCGCATACCTCCGTTCGGTACCATTAAGTTTCCGGCTTTCATATGCTAAGAATGCCCCTCCCGCATAAGAACTCCACCAATGGCAAAGTCCGAAGCATCGGTGTGGACTTCATAGGGTTTCGTATGGTCCTGGCAGGGCCATCACCGGTCCGTTGGTCACCGCTTGCTTCAACTTCTCAAATGCCTCTCGGCAAGCATCATCCCACACCCAAGTCTTGTTCTTCTTTAGTAGTTCCATCAAGGGTGCGGCAATGTGGGAATAGCCGCGGATGAATCTTCTATAGTAGTTAACCAAGCCAAGGAAGGAGCGCATCTCCGGGACTTTCTTGGGCGTCTCCCATTCCTTGATGGCTAACATTTTCTTGTTGTCTATCTTTAGTTTGCCGCCGCCAATGATGTGACCCAAGAAGGGCACCTCCTTCTTCGCAAAGTCACATTTCTCCTTCTTCACAAAGAGTTGGTTCTCCCTTAAGATTTGGAAACCCGCCGTAAGTGTGCCTTGTGTTCCTCCAACGTTTCGTTATAGACGATAATGTCATCAAGGTACACCACGACGAATTTATCCAAGTATGGTTGGAAGATCCAATTCATCAACGTACAGAATGTGCGCGGGCGTTTGTGAGGCCAAAGGGCATCACCAAGAACTCGTAAGAGTCGTATCTTGTGATGCACGCCGTCTTTGCCTCATCACCTTCGGCTATCCGCACTTGCCAATATCCCGACCGCAAGTCTAGCTTTAAAAACCATCTCGCAGACCAAGTTGATCAAAGAGGTCAGATATAAGTGGGATGGGGTAGCTGTTCTTCACCGTGATCTTGTTGAGCGCCCTATAGTCAACGCATAGCCGTATCAACCCATCGTGCTTCTTTTGGAACAACACCGGTGCTCCAAATGGCGCTTTGGATGGTCGAATGAATCCGGCATCCAACAAGTCCTTCGCTTGTTTCCAAAGTTCCTCCAACTCCGGTGGTGCCATCCGATAGGGCACCGCAGCGAGCAAGCCTTGCACCGGCCTCTAGCTCGATCTTATGGTCCACCTCCATCTTCGGCGGAAGTTGTTTGGGGAGTTCGGGTGGTATAACGTCCCCAAACTCTTCAAGGACCGTCTTCACTTCGGTTGGGGGCTCCTCCCCAACACTTGGGCATTCTTCCTTCACCATGGCAATGAAGGTTGGCTCCTGTCGCCTAACTCCTTCGGACAGTTGGAGCGCCGAAAGAGACTTCGCCTGAGCTCTTCCTCCCGCATTACCTTCACCATGCACGTTTTCCCCTCGTCCATGATACACATTGTGTTGGTGCTAGGAATTGGAATTGCCCGCACTTGGTCAACGAACTCCATCCCCAAGACCATGGGATAGTCGTCCATCGACACCACGGAGAGATTCACCTTGCCTCTCCACTCGCCAATACTTAGCTCGACACCTCGAGCCACGCCATGGATTGGACTAGCACCGGAGTTCACCGCTTCACCCAGCCCCTTCTCTTCCTTGTAGACTATCCCCGGGCCCATGAGCTTCTTCGACCTTGATAAAGTTGTTGGTCGCACCCGTGTCCACCAAGGCCTTAGTTTCAAGGTTGTTGGCCTTAGCGAGCACGTACATGCGTCCCTTCTGTCGTCTGGATGGTGGCACCTCCACCTTCGCCTTGATTGCATTGAGGAGCTGCAAGGAACCAAGTCGTGGATCCCTCGCATCCCTTCCTTCGTCTTCATTGATCATCGCCGAGAGCTTGGAGCGTTTCGGGCACTCGAACGCCTTGTGAGGGCCTTCACAAAGGAAACAGGAGATCCTTGGCTTCTCCCCGTCCTTGGAACTATTCACGAATTGTTTTGGGCGAAAGTCCTTGGATGGTTGGAAGGGTCTCCCTTTTCCTTCACTCCGGTTGTCTCCCCCACATTTCTCCTTGTGGAACCTGTTCGCCTTGGAAGTCGATAAAGAACTGGTGGTTTTCTCCGGCTTCTTGTATTTAATGAGTGATTCGGCCACCGCCATGGCCGACGCCAGGTCCTACACATTTCTCCGCTGTAGCTCTAATTTCGCCCATTGTTGCAATCGTCCATGAAGGAAAATAATGAATCCTTCGCGGACATGTCCGAGATCTCCAAGATGAGCTCGAAAACTCACGTACGTACTCCCGCACCGTGCCTTTGTGGGTTAGGCGCCGGTTTCGCCCAAGACTCGTCCTCCGCGTTCGGGGGATAGAACCGGGCCTTGATCTCCCGCTTGAAATCCGCCCAATTGTCGATAATACATAGGCCGCACTCCTTGTCGGCATATCGTCGCCTCCACCACACCATAACCGAATCGACTAAGTATAGTGGAGCGGTCTTCACCTTCTTTGCCTCGTTGACAATGTTCAAGGTATCGAAGTATTGCTCCATGGTCCAGAGGAAGTTGTCTAACTCCCTCGCATTCCTTGACCCGGCATAGGTCTTAGGTTTCGGCACATCGATTTTGGGAGCCGGAATGGCCACCAATGCCACCTTGGGTGACCGCTATCTTGCAGAGAGACCAATCCGCCTTGATCTCTTTGATTTCCTCCTGCATCGCTAGGATTTGGGACGTGAGAGTGTCCTTCACGCCGTTGAACCGAGAGTTCATGTCATCCATGACGGAGTTGAGAAGCTCTTGCATCCTCCCAAAGTTTTGCTCACCCTCTCGAGTCCAGCTTTTCGATGCTTTCGGTGTGCTCCTCGACCACCTCCATCTGTTCGGCTAATGCCAACTCCAATTTGGCTAGCCGACTCTCCGGCGGACATGTTTCTCTCGAAATGGACTTATCTCTCCTCCGTTCCTTAGCGTGGTGCTCCTTGTCGCGGCCTTCGTGGTCGCCACCACTAATGAAAACAGATCCTCCGTTTGTCATTTTTACATCGTCTCAAAGTTTTTGATTGTTCCACCGAACTTAGCACCAACCGTGCTCCGATACCACTTGTCACAGGTCATCCTTTATAGTAGCTTAACCCGTGCGGCACCTAGTTCCCACCCGTACGAAGGAACGCTAGTCAACCTAACTCGTCGCATTTGGATCGGAACCCATCGATCCGTTGTAAAGCAATTGTGTAGGGAAGCGCTTACGGAAGAACAATTTAAACGAAGGCAACAAACGATTGTATTGATTGCTTGAAAGTTTTACAACATCACTCCCCTACATATAGATGTTAACACTTTTCTAGGCTATGTCGCCAGGAGACATCATATATGATCGAAATCTAAAATCTTTACAACTTACTCTATAAGCTAAGTACAACACTTTACAAGAGGAAAATACCCTAAAATAGCCTAAGTGTGCTAGGATAAGCCTCGGTCCGTGACACTAGTCCACTCCTCGTCGCGCCGGCTCTATCATGACCTCCTGCCGACGCACATCTTGCACCACGCTTGCCTCCCGTCGCCGAGGTCGCGGTGGCCGCTGTTGCATCTTCAGCTCATCCACCTCCCTAGTCATCTCCTTCATCGAGCCTTGCATACCCCGCATGGCCTCTTATAACCGAAGCAACACCTGAGGCAAGTCAAGTCCCCCCAATGGGAGCCGGCGAACTCGTTGCGGGCTCGCTACCCCTGGTGCCCCGACTCTATCGTGGGCTCCTCCGCCGGGCCCTGGCCTCGGATAACTCTCCTTGGTGGTCCCATCACACTGGCCACAACAACAAACAACAAACGATCAACACTAGCACTGCTAGCACAAACAGCCATCAAAGGCACAATCCAACCCGTAGGTCCACAACCATGCATATAGCATCATGTCACCCCTCAGGGCACACAAAATTAAGTCCTGGCTCTCACGATCATATGCTATTCAGGGCACCACATACAAGCACATCACACACAAAGACAATCTAGTGCCCTATATGCACACAATTATACCACCAGAGATGCATTCATCCCCACATATGCTCCTAGGATGATCTAACTAACACCAACTTAATCTCGAATACATGTAAGGACTGCGTTGATCAGGAGCCCTCCCTACAGTTTTCCAAGTCACATGGAATCAATTAACCACCCCTCAATAGACCATGCTCTAATACCAACTTGTTACGCCCCCGAATTCCAGAGTATCCGTAACCAAGAACATGACTTCCCCTTGCCCGCACCTGAAAGGTCAAGAGGTAGGTGAACCAATAGAGACTACACCACGGGTGCTTTCTCAAATATGCAACCCTATACAGTCATACATCAAGGGTAATCCTATACTTTCCCATACATCAACATGCATATAATATGTCAAACAATCAAACAAACATCATATGACAAACAAGATGCAAATACAACTGTCCATGGACCTATGTCCGGGATACAATACGAAATAATATAGAATACGGTACTGTATCATACATCAAAGTAGTGGGCAAGTCCTCCTGGAAGAAAGTCCTCCACTAGTCTCGGATCACACCTGAAAAAGGTAAACAACAGGTAGGGGTAAGCGACAAGCTCAGTAGGTGACCCCAAAACTCCACATTATGCAAACATACAAGTCTATACTATATGCTCACTGTACTCGTGTACCGTGTAGTATGCACAATCATCAGATATAGCCTGCAAACAAACATCAGGACCCGGTCTACCCACACAAGACAACTTGTCCACGATCCTTCATGGGATCCTAGCTCAGGGCACTCGGCCCTAGCTCCACGTGCTCAACATGTAACGCCCCCAAATTCGGACCTCCAAACCGGGTGCATTAGCGGAAATTAAATATACAAGTTTGATATAAATTTCAAACTATTAATTATTTCATCAACAAACCATTAATTATTACAAATTTCAATCCAAGATCTTTAAGGTTTAGGGGTTTAGAGACTAAGTGTCCTGAACCCATTATTACATAACAAAGCACACGAGCTATCAAACTTAATAAATCTTTAAAATTCAACATAACTTTATTTCCAAGCACTTCTCGACTCCTTATATTAGTTTCTCCATTCCTTAATTACCGGGGTTGAAAAAAAATCATAAAAAGGGTGAGCTCAAATAGCCCAATAAGGGTAAACATAAGTGGGCAATGAAAATTATAAAGATATTGAACATAAGAAATATCATAAAATATTTCATAACGTTTGCACATGATACTTGATCAATACTTCACAAGGGAATCATAACACGGAAGATTATATTTGGACATCGTATCATAACATCATGATCCAGGTTAACTACCCAGATACCATATCATAACATAACATATTATCAGCTAGATTGACACTCTCCAGTGATGTTCTTTACCTAATGCATTGGAGGTCTTTCTGGAACCACCCATGATAAACTTACTTTGTCCAAACATAAGAAGTTATAACAACTTTAACATACATAACATGAGGTATATCATAGAATTCCAATAAAACATTCAAGGTTAACAAGGATAACCACGAATGTCAAAATGGTTATCTACCCCAATCAATAGTCATATGAGTGCATGGCTTACTATTTTGACTATAACTTTCTAGATTCTTCATTAAATTAAATAAGGTAAATTGGGCTGGATTCCTAACTTAATTATCTATATTTTGACACCAATTTCAAGTATATTGGACTTGTATATCAAAAGTTATTAGTTTTGAAGTGAGACTAGAAATTTTAGGCGTGCTACTAGACCTTTGTGCACTGTTTAAATTGTTTCTCCTAATGGGCTGATCCAATGAGTTTAAAAGCTTAACCAAAGGTTTATAACTAAATGTGGAGAACGTTGTAAACATATCAAGTCATTTGGAGCTGCATAAACAAAGTTATAAATTTTTAAAGATGGCTTCCAGAACTGCGCTAGTCTATCCTTTCTAAGCATAACTAATGGTTATGGAGTATTAATGAACATTTTGTATTTTTCAACTTTTAATAAATTTTGATGTGATAAATTCAAAGTTTTATTCTATTTGATTTAGATTCAACATGTCAACCAAAAAATTATTTATTTAATATAATTAAACAAACGATTGAAATAATTATATAGTTAGGTAAAATAACATAACACTTCATTAGAAAACACACTTATTTTCTTAAATTATAATTTATCTATGAAAAGTAAATCTTATACAATATATAATTATCCTACACACTATCAAATAATATATATGATCAAAATAGTTTAATTATAAATATAATAAATACTTATTATTTTATTAAAAATCTCGGATCTTACACAACGGCTCAACACAATCCTCAACAGGATCTCAGCTTAAAACATTTAGCCCTAGCTTCACGAGCTCAACGACTCAGGAGCTCAACGGCTCAGGAGCTCAACGGCTCAACACAGGCCTTAACCTCATGGTGAGAACCCAACAAGTCATAGAGCTCAAGCCCCAATTCCTCAAACCAACATACCAACACCAATATTGCATTAAGGTTCACCATACTCCTTTTATAACCAAGTCGGTCTACAAATCGATCATCATTCCTTGACCAAGTAAGGAGATACCCATAGAAGTTGTTTTCTTAAAATAAAAAGTCCCGGCATTGGGTCTCCATATCATAATTAAGATAATTTGATTTTTGAGGATTTTTCTAAGATGTCTAACCCTACTTTCCAAAAATTCACCTCTACGAAAAACTGGATTTTTTTGAGATTTTACACCAAATCCCAATTTTCACATTTTGAAGGAGTGAGAATTTAATTTTCTAGTATTTTTCTTTGAATCCAAAAGGGGAGTATTTCGCGATTTACATTGTAACTTAAGTATAATATTTATGCTGACTATTCGTAAGCCGCACACAACTGCGACTACGAACTTCGACCCTAAAGTTCGCCCCGGTCTTGTTCATCATCGTTTTTGTCTTTTCTTTTTCTGGAATTAACCCAGGATCCCCAGGCACTTACAAACACACGTTTCACTGGACAGTTACAAAATTACATATATAAACTTATATAAATCGCTTTTTAACCACAAATCTTTAGATCTAACCTAAAATTGGGTTTTCCCTAAAATCTAGGATTCATACTCAATTTAATAAATCATGGTAAATTTGTGCATATTCAAAGACAGGATCGAACTAAGAGATTTAAGGACACCTACCTGGAGTGATTCTTTGAACTCCACGAACCCAAATCGCCAAGGCTTCAAGCTTCTAAGCGCTCTCTCCCCCCTCTCTCTCTCTCTCTCTCTCCTTCTCTCTCACGTAAAATGAAAACTCTTTCTTTTCATTCTATTTATATTTCGCCAATTATTGATCAATAATTGACTATAATAATTGACCTCCAATGTCACGATCTCCAAATTGAGTCAAATTATCGTCAAAATGCTCGAAATAACGAGCATAACACTAGCCAAATATTATCGGACTCAAATGACCATGTAAATGCAAAGTTGACCAATAAATCCCAAGAAAGTCAACAATCGGGTCACTCGGGGGCCCTAACTCGAAATCAGGCCCAATCTTGTCAAAATGCTCACATCGACGACTACACTACCATCCAAATAGTTGCATTCCCATAGAATGACTATCTCTCAACACTACCCAAATACGAGTCTTTACAATGTTCATCATCATAATCCGGAGAAGGGAGTAAATCTTCTTTAACTAGTCATTGTATTCGATCTTTCGAAAAATATGACCCAAACATTTATGCATAAGAGTAAAAGATTTATCTTTAGATCTAACTCTCTTAGAAACTAAAGATTCGCCATATATGATTCACTAGAATGAGATACCAAAGATAATTTATAAAGACCATTAGATAGTATGCCAGGAACCAATAACTTTGGAATTCAATGATAATTGCATTATTCCATTATGAAAAGAACAACCGGAACTAGTCTAGTCAAAAAAACAAATTGAAATCAAGTTCATTCTAAAAGAGGATACATCGAAAATATTGTCTAAAACAAGCTCAAAACCATATTCTAAAAATAAACTAACTCCAATGAATCCTACGAATGCATCTTGATTATTACCTACCTTTAGATTTGTCTTTCATTCATTTGGTTCCCTTAGCTTCTTAAACCACTATAAGGTCATAGTTCTATGGAAGGAAGCATCACTATCTAACCCCCAAGAATTAGGAAAAACATCTAACACATTAATAGCAATTGTGTTGTTATTCACACCAAAAAAGATTGTAAAGAAGTAAATACAATAGTTTAATGTACATGTTTATTTAATGAGTTCAAGTATTATAATATTTAACCGAAGAATTCATAATCTACATTACAAACTCCCCTTTGGGCAGAGCAAGCAAGAAAATTAGAAACCTTCTTTTGGAATATTTAAAAATAAAATTAATTAATTAAAATATAATGACATTCAATAAACTTATTACCTTTGAGAAAATAAGCTATATAAATCATTATATTTCACATCCCAAATGCCCATCAATAAATAATCGTGTCATTATACAAAAATCACTATAAAGTGAAAAAAACTAACATAATGTAATGTGTTATAAATACCTTACGTGGGCAAACACAATATATAATATATGAAATATTCATGTGTTATTGTAAACGAATCACTTTGGTGATTAAACATTTACAATATAATATAAATTTTCAAAACATATTAAACTTGAGAGAAAAACCAATGTGTCACCAAGAAGGACCATTTTGACAGTCAAACATACATGACACAATGTGATTTCACCTCACTTAAGCTCATTATATTCAAATTAAATATCACACTGCATGTACACCCATATTCATCCAAATGAGATATAACAATATATATATATTTATCTTCACGTAATATAACAATAAATTGCATTACAATATATATATCAATGGGTGAAACAACAAAATTAATTTAATTTAATATTTAAAAAACATTATTCACTACTTTTGTTCACTACTTTTCTTCTACAGGGAACCATATTCCCCTCCGTCACATGCCTGCCGCCCAGTCACTAGTACCAAAAGAACCACTCCAAAACCAAATACATTTATCTTTTCACTCACTCTTGATGGGTGAGCATACTCTGGGGCCATGTAGCCCAAAGGGCCGGCCACAACCGACATTGTTTTGGCCTCTCCCTCCTTCTGCAACATTCTGGCCAACCCAAAATCCGCAACTTTGGCATTGAACTCGGAATCCAGCAGGATGTTGCTGGACTTGACGTCGCGGTGAATGATGGGCGACGAACAGTGGTGGTGCATGTAGCACAGCACTTGAGCAGCACCCACCTCAATGTGCAGCCGCTTATGCCAGTCCAGGGAGGGCCTTCCAACTGCCCTGCGGAGCCACTGAATCCAGACTCCAGTTCTCTATGAACTCGTACACAAGAAGCTTCGAGTTGTCGCTATAAACGCAGCAGAGCAATTTGATGATGTTGGAGTGCCTGATCGAGCTGAGTATCTCCATCTCGATTACAAACTCCTTCTCTAGCTTCTGGTCCATCTTTGTGTCCCTCCAGATCTTCTTGACAGCAACTACATCGCCAGTACTGTTAACGGCGGCTCGATACACCTTCCCGGAGCCCCCACTCCCGATCATGCTGTCTTCTTTCAAGTTGGACACGATGTCGGCATCCCTAAAGTTCAACCTCTGGAAGGAAGTGAGCTTCCATGTCCCGTCCATGACCTGTTTCCTTCGGCGGTAAGCTCTGATAATGAAAATTGAGGCTATTAGAGCAGCCAGCATAAGGACTGCCGCCAAGATACTGAGTGCTACGATCATAAACCACCAGTGAAGACAGTTTGCTTGGAGCCGCTCCAAGAGGAACTCTCGCATGTTTTCCAAAATGCCTAGGGGTGGCAGAAACTAGGAATAGATACATTCATCATTGTCCATGCTTTGCCCCATGATTCTATCTCAACATTATGTTGATATGGTTCTTAAATTTTTAGTCTCACAGGAAGAAATTCTAAGTAAAAAAAAAAAGGATGGCGATGATAAGTATGAGAAAGAATCATTAAAACTTGGCAGTGGAATCAACGGTTGAAAATTTTCATCGCTCATATCAAACGAGAGAGTATATGTTATACTCAGAAAGTCGATCGTCTGTTTATGGAGCTCTTTCCAGGAATTAGTTTGCATAACTCAACCTGTTGGAAGCGAGCAACAACATCGGGATAATGTTCTAGCTCAGTTAAAAGATTTAGTAAGAATCGAATCACCTCGCTTACATATATATATATATATATATATATATATATAAATCCATGAGGGTATAACCAGGATTAACTTGCGGAAGGGGCTACACGTACGGGACATTAATCCAAACGTTGATATATTCCCGGGTAGAAAGAATCACAAACATAATAAGCACAGATTTGATCTGTTCTCCCTCATAATATATTGCATGGGCTAATGAACACGAACGAAGAGCGTTTGACGGAAATCTACGAGGGAAGAGTCCAGAAGGTTGATAAATATACAATCATGTCTTATTGGCTGTCAAAGCAATAGGGGTGATAAGTAACGGTAATCTCCTTTAATTTGTTTGATTGGGAGGGAGGAGTCCAGGAGGTTGATTTCCCACTAGCATACAACTGTCTATATAAACGCGGAATGAAGGAGTGAAGTTTTTTTTAATGAAAACTTATATTTTATTCATAAATTATAGAGACAACACTCATATGCAAATGCTCCAAGGCCATTTACAATCAACAAAAGTAAAATCAACAATGTACGTAGAATTAAAGTAAAGTGATCTCTGTTGTAGAATTATAGAGCTGAATGGGCCTGTGTCTAACTCAGTACGGATCTCTGTTGTGATGATGAGCTTCCTTCTGATTTCCCTTCTCGTTCTCCCATTTTCAACTGCTGCTCGTGACCCCCCTGCTCTGAAAGGTGAGATGAATTTATAATGACTTGTGTGTTGGGAAGACACAGCGTAGCTAGTAAAAGTTTTATACTGGCATTCACACTCATTAACAAATTCACACTAGCTGACCATTCTCCCAAAGATGTGTGTATATATACATATATATATATATATATATTAATAAGTAGCTCTCTAGCTAGCTGCTAGCGTTTGCAGATTTTTAAAATTAGTTAATGCTACAGATCAATTAACGATAAATATTTGTGTGTAATTGATGTTGAGTTATGGCACAGAAGAATTTGTGACGAAAGGAGATGCGGCTGTGATCGATCCGCGCCCGATAACCATCCCACCAGGGCAGCGCGGCGAGCGCCCTTGCGAACGTTACACAAGATGTCGCGTAGGCCCACGCCGCCCACCGCAACCTTGAAATTTTACGACATGCGATCGCACGCGTGACCTCACATATAACGAATCATATGGCTCGGGGTGAGGCTACCTGTCACCCCTGTGTGGCCTTTATGGGATAGACCTCACATGCGTCAAATAAGTTGGATGCTCGGAACAATAATAATAATATATGTTCCGTGTTAAAAAATAATGGCAGTGGTACCGTACTGGTTTGTATGTACTTTTTAAATTTTATTAAAGATATTTGATTTAGAAAAAATTTAAATTAAAATCAATAAATAAATATTAAAAATTATCGGCTCTCGGTTAAATTCTATGCATAAAGTTTGATTCATCAGTTTAAATTATTTTTTAAATTTGAACGATAAATGCAAAAAAAAATACAATTTTTTTTTGCATTTTTTTTACTTTGTTTGTTTGTTTTTTTCTTTTATTCTTTAGTCTTACTATAAATTTAAAGTGACCCTTCATATCCGACCCGGGTTCCAACAACATCCAGCAGACGCAGACCAAAAAACATACAAAATGGGATATCAAAAATTACAGTAATTATAGTGACGAAATGGGTGGCTGAAAGAGTAACTGGCCTAACCTTCAAATCAAATGAAACACAGTGACCCATCGACTGAGATGAAAACCAATCACTGAAAACCAGCCACAAACATAAAAAAACAAAAAGTCATTATTTCCGTCACAAAGCAATCATTAAACCAGTCATTAATATATATATATATATGTGTGCGCGCGCGCGCGTGCGCCAACTAAAATCAGAGGAGATAACCAAACACAAAAAATCGAATCAATCTATGCTCGCTAGACTCACGAGAACAGCAAATTAATAATAGAAGCAGATAGACCAATGAAACAAATAAAAAAGTGACTGGGTGACTTCACCCAAAAACAAACAACACACGTCGAACTAATTAAATACAAGCGGAGACAGCAATCAAATCAAACCAATACCATATTACAAAACAAACTTGCTCCTTTCTCCAAGTCCAACCTCACGGACCAGAGTGACTCACTTGGTGAGAAGGTGAAGGAGAAGAAGATTGAGAAATTTATAATTAAGGTCTTTTACGGTCATAATTTTGGTTTTGTCGATTTTAATTAAAAAAAAGTGAATAAAAATGTGGTTGATCGCATAAGTCATACTAGAATGGCTCATTGTTGATGATTATTTTTTTTAATTATTACATAATTATATTAAGTAAACATGAGAAGCCAATTTTAGAATAACTAAGGTTTTAGTTACATTATTCATGCCTTTGGTTTTATTCATATTTTAGTTTAATTTGATGCAGAACATAAAAAGAAAATGAAAATTCTCATAAATCAAATCAAATGGAATAAAAATTAAATGAATCTTTTAAAAGAGTTATGCTGTATTTTACTTGCAATTAGTATGGATAAATTGTTGTTTTAAAATAAAATTATTATATTTCAATTTGCATTTCAAATTCGATATTGATGGATTACTATTTTTATGTTTTTTTTAATAATTATAACTTTGCGTTATTTCACTTGAATTTGATATTAATGTAATATGGTATTTATTACATTATTTAGAAAATATGAAATTTTAATTTATATATTATTTTCAAATTGTATTCAATATAGATAAATTAGTAGAAATATCGTGTTTTACAGGGTGTAATTTTATAAGGTTTTTAATTATAGTTAAGCTTGAATGGTGTAGATCAAATTATGTTTTATAATGCTCTAAAATCATAATTTAATTAGGGTGAGTGAATTGGGTAGTTAGCAGAGAAAAAGATTGGGTTGGGCTAACAGTAGTATAATAATTAATTAGAAGCTAGTTCACTACGCATGTGGAAGACTCCCACATTGGGGACATACAGTAAAAAACCCTAACCCCATGATTTTGGGTTCTTGTGTATTTATTGTTTTTATCTATTACATTTTGGGTTCATACATAATGAATCATCTGAATTTTATTTTACAATTTGGGCTTATTAAACTTTCGAACTCGGTATATCTCTCACATAGATTTCTTATGCATAAAAACTATATATATAGTTACTAGTTCGCATCTAGAGAATGGAATGATATTTTGCCTTTGAATCTGGCTATTATCGTCAACTAATATTAGGGGTGTGCATCTTACCCGCCTGACCCAACCCGAACCTACCTGCTACCCGCGAATAAAAATTATATAAATGAGTGGGTCGGTTGAAAATTTTAATTTTTGGTAGGTTGGGTCGGTTGGTGGGTGAGAATGCTCAAACCCGCTATTAACCCGACCCGCCACACCCCATTATAAAATTAAAGTAAACTCTATCATCTCTCTATTAGACATTAGTTTATTATTGTCTCTCCTATCAGGAGAGGTGAGAGCTTATGGCGCAATGCCTATAATTGTGAGTTTGTGATCCGTGATCCATAAATCGACATATTTCATCATATGTAATTATAAATACTTAGTGAATAAAATAATATACTTTTGATTATAATTATTTTAGAGTTTATATGTTTAATTTTTTCAGTATATGTCGTCTAATTATATACTTTAGTAAATGACGGTTAACACCCGCCTCTACCCGCCGGTTAGTACCCGCCAAAAAATTAATAAACTCGCCGATTATTGAGGTTGATGGGTCGGTTGAAAGGTGAAAAAATTAGTCACCCGCTAAAGATAGGTCGGTTGATGATTTAGTCCTCCACCGGATCCCACCCGACCCATGCACACCCCCAACTAATATGCTCGAAGTTTGTGTGATTTTTATGTTGTCGGACTATGTTTTGGTTGCTTTTCAAATGAGAAAAGAAAAGACCAAAACCAAAAAACAGAACCGGTATCAATATGGTTCCTCCAATATCAACCGTTTCTTGTAAATAACTCTCAATTTCCTTTTTGTGGCGGTAGTCAAAATGGAGTAGAAGGATAAAACTACATCTTGTGGACCCGCAATTTAGTTTTTGAAGCTAGGTTCAAGGTGGCTGAGTTTCGATATCAATGTTTAATAAGTATATGTGAAATCGGAGGTACGAGTTCTTTTGCTACTATGGATGGCTTTGACATTGAATCATCGACGGTGTGAAATGGATTGATGTCTCTGTTGATCTCAGGAAATTGTGTTGGTTGCTTTTTTATGGATTGCTTCATGCCCAAACATTATACTTTTTTTATCATCAAAGTCTTGGAATCTTATTTAGGTTGAGTTGATGAAAGAAGAGCAAAAGACACTGTATGCGTTGTGTTGGAATCTATGGAATAGAGTTAACGATTAACCGCACGAAAACAATTTTAAAATTTTTAATCCCAGGAGACAAACACCAGGATCTAAACATGAATCAATTGATTTAATTTAGCAAAGAGCGAAAAGAAGAAACCAACTTGAAGAATGGTAAAGCAAGAACCTTGTTCTTTTCCCTCAAGAACGAACTCACGATCCGCTTTGATCGTCCTCATGCCTCTCTGGATTCAACCACTAAATAGCCTTCTCTGCTATTCACTTTCTCAAGGAGCACAAGGACTATGACACCCTTGGATCAAAGAACAGAACACCACCTCTCTAGGGTTGGCCGTCCGCCTCTCTCTCTCTCTCTCTTGGTCGCAACGATTGCACACGCACACACCTTAACCTAAAAGGCTATGCATCTATTTATAGACCTAGGGTTAGCCTTGTGCTATTACGCATATGCCCCTTTAGTTAAATAATAATAATACATATTATTTAAACTCTTTAAATAATATGATTATTACGTAATAAAACTAATTAAATAAATATCTAATATTATTTATTCATCAAATAAATAAAGAATATAATTATTCATTTAATCACATTAAATGGATAAAATATTTATTATTATTTATTTAATCTAATTAAATAAATAACCATGTAATATGTATTTAACTCTTAAATATATATTGATACACGTTAATTAATTAGCTCTTAAATAATACAAGAGAATTATCTCACAACGATCCAATACTCCATACAAGAATAAACGTTGCTAGCAAGACGGACCAAATAGACACACTTAATCAACTCCAATAAATAATATTTAATTAATTAATCTCATTAACCAATTAAATTATTATTTATTAGTTTTAGTAACTAGCCACGATCAAGGGACTAAAAATCAGACTCTAAGATTAGCAGATATAATTACAAGAATCCATAAGATAGGATTTGTCCATCGATATAACTGATTACCATGTGAAATGATCCTCCACTATGATATTCATAATTAAAGACAGGTATCAATAGATTCCGGTTCAACCTCTCTAATTATATCTTTATCCATATGTTACCATTAATTCTCCAATGGCGACCTATTCATGATCCAATCATGAATTAGGATTTATAATAAATTATATCTAATATAATTACAAAGCGCTCGATTCACCTAAGAATCCCGAATTAAACAACATGAGAATATCATTACTCTTCGGTATAGCAAAGTAGTGGATTTCATGCACCGACTTGACGCTCTCACTATCTATAATATTATATCTCCAAGATATTGAGGTATTTGAAGCACTAAGCCTCTCACTCATTGATAAGTTAAAAGACATAAATTATAAACATGAGTTAATCAAACGGTCTGATTAAGATCAATTCACAAATCAATCATCCTATGATAGAATCTAAAGTTCTTCATACGATGCAACGGATATTAGTTGAAGAACTTATTCTATCATGGTCCTGTTCAATATGTATAATTACATACTAACACTACTATTTGTAAACTCTTTACAATGATCCTAGATTAGATCACACCCACTATGGAAATAGTCCGCACCATAATCTTATCGAATAGAGCATCCCAAACTCTATTCACCGATTATGAACCAATTTTATACTTAGTCTAATTAGTGGATCTATTGTATGTGTCCTACACATACTAGTAATAGACTTTGATAAGTAATGAGATGTTATGATGCTCACCACATAAGAAAGCATAATAATGCAATCTAATAAATACTTACACAAAATATATTTCAATTAATCGAAATAATCTTTACATAATTAGGATTACACGTTGCTTTATATAACACTATCCCAACAATCTCCCACTTGCATTAAAGCAACCGTGTCATATCCCGAATTCCCAACCTCTCAAGGTGTCCATCAAAAACTCTAAAAGGAAGAGTCTTTGTAAAAGGATCAACCTGGGTTGTCCTTCGATGCTATCTTGTATCCTGACACGTCACCACGCTCCACAATGTCTCTAATGAGGTGAAACTTCCGTTCAATGTGTTTTCCCCTTTGATGGCTTCTTGGTTCCTTACTATTTGCAACCGCACCACTCTTGTCACAATAAATGGTCATGGGTCGCTCAAGGTCAGGGATAACCTCTAAATCCCTCAAGAAGTTACTGAGCCATACAACCTCTTTTTTGACCCTTCCGAAGTTGCCACATATTCGCTTCCATGCTAGAGTCGGAAACACAAGATTGTTTCACACTCCTCCAAACTATAGCTCCACCATTCAAAGTGAACACGAGCTAGAGGTTGATTTCCTCGAATCTAGATCCGATTGAAAATCGAAATCGGTGTATCCCACAGGGCGTCAAATCGACTCGAATACACAAGCATGTAATTCCTAGTTCTCCGAAGATACTTAAGAATATGCTTAACGATTCCCAATGTTTTATTCCGGATTCGATTGATATCTACTAACAATTCCCAATGCATAACAAATATTCGGTCTCAGACATAACATAGCATTAGACTACCAACTCTTGAAGCATAGGTATCTTTCGCATGCTTTATTGATCTCTGCTTGTGTCTTAGGAGACATTTCCTTAGACAACATAATTCCATTTCTCATGGGTTGTTGACCCTTTTTGGAATTTTGCATACAATACTTCTCAAGTATTTTATCTATGTACGAGGCTTGGGATAATGCAAGCATCTTGTTCTTCCTATCACGGTAAATACGGATTCCAAGAATATAGCTTGCTTCTCCCAAGTCTTTTATCTAGAATTGTTTAGTCAACCACTGTTTGACCGATTCCAATGATACTATATCATTCCCAATGATAAGAATATCATCAACATAAAGAATAAGGAAGACCACATTTCCATCCTTTATCTTCTATAGACGCATGGCCTGCCTATGCTCCGCTCAAATCAAATGATTTGACCACCTCATTAAATCGATGTTCCAAAACCTAGAGGCTTGCTTAAGTCCATAAATGGATCTCCTGCAACT
This sequence comes from Taxillus chinensis, assembly GCA_023512835.1. NCBI lineage: Eukaryota > Viridiplantae > Streptophyta > Magnoliopsida > Santalales > Loranthaceae > Taxillus > Taxillus chinensis. The sequence goes on from CM042091.1 coordinate 45,369,538, forward strand.
TGCATACTTTATGTTGTTGCCCTTTAGCAATAAATTCTTAGGGATATATCATATAGATACTCTCCTCCAAACGATCATTCATGAATGCCGTTTTCACATCCATTTTCCAAATCTCATAATCGAGATACTGCCTATAGACGGAGTATCACGAATAGTTGAGCATAACAACCGGAGATAAGGTTTCCTCATAATCGATACCTTCTTTCCGGGTGTAGCCCTTGAGCACTAGCCTAGCTTTAAAAGTCTTTTACTTTTCCATCCCGCCTCTTTTCCTTTTATAAATCCATTTGCATCAATTGGTTTCACCTTTGGGCAAATCCACATGTTCCCAAACTTGATTTGAATACATTGAATTCATTTCAAGATCCATTGCTTGTTGCCATGCTTTGGAATCTACATCATTCAAGACATCAATTAGGGTTAAGGGATTATCTTTATGATCATCGAGAGATAGCTACCAAAGCATCTCCAACTCCCATGTAACGGTCCAATTGTCTAATAACCCTCCCACTACGACGCAAAGTAACTAGATGTTGTTCCAATGTTGTGGTCTCATCATATTGATTATGAGTTGGGCCACTGATCTCATCATTGGTATCTCATCCAACTCTATTCGATGATCTGATTTGTAATTTTTAATATGGTCATCTTCAAGATATTTAACATTAGTCGATACAAATACTTTATTATCTTTCTGACTATAAAATAAACCATATTTCATTTCTTTTGGGATATCCTACAAAAATGCACAACTCAGTCGTGCATCCAACTTATCCACCTTAGCTCTTTTGACATGGGCCCTACACTCCTAAATTGGATATGCCTTAAACTTGGTTTACGGCTTGTCCATAATTCAAATGGTGTCTTTGGTACGATTTAGAAGGAACCCTATTTATGAAATAAACAGATGTTTGTAATGCATAACCCCAAAATGATTTGGGGCAATGATGAACTACTTAACATTGATCTCATCATGTCAAGCATTGTCCTATTCCTTCTCTCTGCCAACACCATTTTGTTGTGGTGCCGAGGTGCGAGTTGAGACAATATCCCATTATCGGTTAGATATAACTCGAACTCATTATCTAGGTACTCTCCACCTCGATCTGATCGAGGCATCTTGATAGATTTACCTAATTGTTTTTCCTTCTTAGTCTCAAATTCTTTTAACTTTTCAAAAGTCTCTAACTTACAGGTGTATTAGGTAAACATATCCATATCTAGAGAAATCGTCAATGAAAGAGATGAAATACTCATAACCTCCTCCTAGTACATTAAATGGTTCACAAACATATATATGTACTAGCTCTAAGAGATCATTAACACAATGTCCTTTCGAAGGAAAAGACCTCTTGGTCATTTTACCCTCCAAACACGATTCACATGTGGGTAAAGGAGTAACCTCTAAACCATTCAGAAGTTCATCCTTTACTAACTTTTGAATCCCAATTTGGTTAATATGTCTAAATCTCACGTGCCATAGATATGTTTCATTTGTATCTAACTTAACTCATTTTAGAATGGATTCATCATCAATTATTTCAGGTATTCAACAATGTATGAATGCTAAGATTAATTTTGTAAAGATTGTTTTCCTTTTTGCCTGAATATATCAAAATATTATTATTATAAATTGAAACATTTTCAGCAAAACTAACAGAATAACCATATTCAATCAAAGAAGAAACTAAAATCAAATTCCTATTCAACTTAGGTACATAAAAACAATCCTTTAACAAAATAAATTTATTTTTAAAATATAACTTTAGTACTCCCACTGCCATTGCTGAAACTGAATCCCCAGTGCCAACTCTAAAAGCGAATTCCCCTTTCCTAGTCGCTTTGGACCCGAAGTCCTTGCAAAGAAGTACAAACATTGTTAGTGGCACCAGAATCTATAATCCAAAGATTATTTGATTTTTCCACTAAACCAGGTTTCAAGGACAAGTACAATACCTTCCTTTGGCTTCTTGTTTGGAGGTACTCTTTACGGTTCCTCTTCCATGCCTCTTTTTGCTGCAATGGAAACACTTTCCGACTTTAGGAGTCTTCTATTTCTTGTTCACCTTCTTTTTGGCTTTTAAAGATGTCTTCTTCTTGTCACTTAGCTTCTTCTTCTTCTTAAGAGAAGAACCAGCAACAACCATGACCTTTCTTAGACTTAATCATTCCCTCATAGGTTTGCAATTTAGTCATAAGAGTGGTGAGGTTTAGATCCATTTTATTCAAAACATAATTTGTCTTAAAAGAAATGAAGTTATTAGGGAGAGTCTCTAGTATCATACCAACTCGAGTTTGTTGATCTATACTAGCTCCATGGATCTCGGCCTCATTAAAATGAGCCATGATCTCTAAGAGATGATCCCTAATAGGAGTTCCCACTTTCATGCGACTATTCATAATAGCTCTCGCGACCTTAAATCGCGCACCAATTGAGATCTCCCCCAAACATAACCCGTAAAGAATCCATGATATCTTTGGCGGTTCGCATCCCTTGATGTTGTTGTTGCAACACATTGGACATGGATGCCAACATGTGACAACGCATCATATCATGGGACGCAATCCACCTATCATAGGCATCCTTTCCAGTTTTTGAAGCATTACGGGAGGTTCAGGTAGACAAGGCTCGATAGTACAAACTTTTGCTTTTCAAGGTTAACATAATATTCGGATTATGCTTCCAATCATTGAAATTTTCACTAATCGGTTTGTTTTGGCTCAATAAAATGGCTAGCAGGTTAAAAGACATTTTTTCGAAAAAATATTAAATACAAAAATGTTTTAGAATGGCATACATCATAACTAAATTTAGTAAAATGCATATACATTAATGAATGCATGAATGCACAAGTATTGATAAAACCCTAAGTCAATACTCTTACTACGAATAACAAAATATCCAGAATTAGTAAACCTCCTTTGGGAGAATAAACTTTTTCCTTACTTTGTCGGGACCACTCCCAATTGATCTAACTTTCCTAAATATCGCATATTTAACCAATTCAATATTCGTTTATATTTGACTCACATCCTTGCAACAACACCTCTTTGGAAGATTAATGCAAGAGATCGTATTGAGTGTTTAACCATTATTTCTGTCTTATTACCTAAACCTTTTGAATTGCCTAGCTTTGGCAAGTGTCAATCGACTGGTTTAAATAATAAGTAAACTATCCTTTAGGAATATAACTTTCGCCTAGTCTATAAAATCTCTTTGGAGATACATTAAGACATATACCTTAGTTATTTAATAATGGAGACCACGGGTCTTATTCCTAATAAAACCCTCTCATACTCAATCATTTAAATTTTGAGTTTTAATATTTTTTATTTAACTCTTAAATAAAAATGACACATGAAATATATTATGTAGACGACACTCCTAATCATATATGGCATGTGATCATGTGATGCGCAATTTATAAACCAAGCATTAAATAAACTACGATGTAATACCACGGGATCCATCCTATGAAGAAAAATAAAACAAAAAACAAGACACTCTTGCAGGCTCTTCTTCTTCATCTTTTGGTCGATCTTCATTTGTCTTCATCTTACATGCACCTAAATAATTTTAATAGATAACAATTATCTACTAAAGTTATTTCCACTTAAACAATTCAATTACGGATAACCATTATCCAATTATAGAATTATTTCATTTAAACCTGATATAGATAATCATAGAAAGATCTTTTCTTTCAAAATTAACTATATTAATTTACTTTAGTTTCAAAAATTATTCCATCAATATGAAAGCTATTCCTTTCAATTAAATTATTTAATTACTATGCCATTTGAATTAAATTATTTAATTTTAGAATTATTTCTCAAAAACAAGGGCTTGTAATTTACTCTCTTGAGCAATGTTGCATAGTTGGTAGTGGTTTCTTTACACAATCCCAATAATATACGGAAATTTAAAATATTAACTCACAAAAAGGAGACAAAAGCAAATTATTTATAACTTCAAACAGCAGTTTTGCGATTGGGGAAAAAAATCTATATGGACTTCAAACAAGCAAATTTATACATTTTGTCCAAGTTAATTTTGTGAAATTTTGAAATAAAGTATAATTATAATCAGCCAATACTAACACACGCCTCACCAAATTCAATAAATCGGGAAAAGTATTAAATGAATTCAATAAACAATATAAAAATATCATAAAATGATATATGAGATCGGGTGAGTGAGTGTGAGTGATACATTAAGTGCGAAGGGTAAAACATGATAGATAAGGAGGGGAAGAAGGGTAAAACATGACACACACAACACTCATCAACACGCGCATCCTAAAGCGCTTTTAGTGTCCTTATTATTAGAAAACCATAACAAAAAAAACAAAATCGAAACATCTTACCGGCGTTGATTGTCAAACCGGAAATGGTAGGGGTAGGGCACCGGTTGGGGAAGGACAGGAGTCGGAGGTATAAATTTAGGTTTTCATCTCTTTTCCTTCCATTCGCATTTCACACACAGGTACACACCTACACGGAGACACCCACACACCACACACGAGCAAGTCCCATTTTTCTTTTTCTTTTCTTTTTTTCTTTCTTTCCGATGATGATGATGAATAATGATTTTCCGTGACTACTTTCTTCTCCCTCTTCTATAATATGTTTCGGTTGTTGGGGTTTACACAAAAGCATGATTTTGGTAATAACAAAATTTCGGTCGTTTTTTCATTTTCTAGTTTTTTCCTTCGATTGGCTCCACCCACACACACCAGTGTCTTGGATTTTACACTCCGATTTTATTTTTTTTTTTCCTCCTTCTTCCGATTTTTCTTCTCCTTGTTTCGATTGTTAGGGTATACACACAAAAAGCACGACTTTTGGATTTGACACTCGATTTTTTGGATATTGCAAGCATTGTTGGGGGAAGAACAGGGACATCGGGGTTAGAAATTTGGATTTATACACACTCACACACACACGGAAACAAAGACACCCACACACAGACTAAATCTGATTTTTCTTTTTCTTTTCTTTCTTCGATGATTGATGATGATGATGATCAACTTTTACTATTTTCTTCTTCTTCTTCTTCTTTCCGATTTTTCGTGACTATTACCATTTTTTTCTCCTTTTTCTATAATGTGTTTCCGTTGTTAAGGTTTACACAAAAAACACGATTTTGGTAATATCAAAATTTCGATCTCTCGATTTTTTTTTTTCTAGTTTTTTCCTTCAATACTAGGATCACACCCACACACACCAAGTGACACTCCGATTTTTTAACGTCTTCGATTTTTACGTAAGTTAGGGTATATGCTCACTCTTTGTGTCTTGGATTTGACACTCCGTTCTTCTTCTTTTTTAGTTTGGGTAGTTGAGATAGAGTTTTTGAATTTATTTCGTTATACATCGTATTTGTATGCAATTTTTCCTCCTCCCTCTCAGACGCATATGCGTAGAGATTGGGTAGTAGTTTGTGTGCATATTCTTTTCTTCTACGATTGGGTATTTGTATACATTTCTGTCTTCTTCCGTAAATAGATTTTTGTTTTAAGCAGGGAGCATGTTTTGACATTTATGCGTTTTTGTTTGTTGCTTTTCTAATTTCTATATGGCTTTGGCACAGAAACTATGAAAATTTCTTTCGTATATACATCATATTCGTATGCATTTTTTCCTCCTCTCTCGTACGCATATGCGTAGAGATTGGGTAGTAGTTTGTATGCATATTCTTTTCTGTTACGATTGGGTTTTTGTATACATTTTGTCTTCTTTAATATCTTATTTTTGTTTTGAGCGAGGAGCATGTTTTGACATTTATGCGTTTTTGTTTGTTTGTCATGCTTTTCTAATTTCTATATGGCTTTGGGCGGAGAAACTATGAAAATTTTGATGAGAGTGGGAGGTGCCCTCGTGGGTTACCTCTTGGGCGCCTCTTCCCCTCCCCGCGCTCATACCCAATTTGCGAAGAAGAAACCAGTTAAAGTTAAGAAGATGCCCAACCACTACCCCACCCACGCCGCATGATTCAAAATCCAATGCCCATGCTGCAATGACACACACAAGACGCCCAAGTCGGCTGCGGGATCAACTGGAACATTAAACACAAAGATAAAGTCCTTTGAACACGGTCAGAACATGTCGGAAAATACTTTCCCACAAGGTTGGACTACATCGATCACCGATCGCTCATTGCGAGAAGAAAAGTTAATCTTTTATATTTTGGTGTTGTTTATTTTTAATGTTTACTTATTATATATATATATATATATATATATATATATATATTAGCTTTTCATCTTGGGTAAATAGTGAAGAAAAAAACTACGACTATGTTTTTTAGTTTAATCTCGCTTTAAGGTTTTATATTTCGTGAATGTCTACTTATTATATATATATATATATATATATATATATATATATATATATATATTAGCCTATTTTATGAGTGAATTCTCCAATTTACGAATTGAAAATGAAAATGCATCTTTTCTTTTAGAGAGCCCCATTGTGTTATTACGGACTTAGAAGAGTTTAAATGGATTAAAAGAACCTCCTCTTTAAAAGATTCCCATATTTTGAATCATATTATTGTCAAAATAAATTGAAGGATTTATCATCTCTTTTGATCAGTTGGCTACTCTTAAATATGGATATCTTCCCAAAATACTAGTGACAAATATATAAGTGGTTTATCGAAAAGATCCACCTCCCATTTTCAATAGTCACAAAAAATAAAAACAAGTGTGTATATGTCCGAAACTACTTACATGCCAAAACTACCTCATTTTGATAAATAAAAACAAAATAAACTAATAACCTCTCGAACTACGTAATTTTTAATACTTTGGACTCTAATTAATTTTGGCATCATATCATACAAATAAATCCAAATATATATATATAATATATATATAAAACTCTCAAAAATACGCGTATCATGAGATGTTAATGATTTTGACCGCTAAATGGAATAATAATACCAAAATTAGTAGGAGAGAAGTCTTCGAACAAAATTTATCAAAACTCACATAAACTCCATTTTAGTTTTTCCTTCAAGCGCTCGGGCTCCACCCACACACACAGTTGACACTCGTTTTTTACGTCATACGTTTTCGTAAGCTGGGATATGCTCTCCTCGTCTTGGATTGACACTCTGTTCTTCTTTTTTCAAGTTTGGGTAGTTGAGATAGAGTTTTTGAATTTTTCTATATATACATGATAACGTACATTTATGCCGTTATTCTAAATATTTATTTAAGAATTTAAGAGTGTGATTAGAGCCTTATTGTATTATATTTCACATATCTCGCTCGTCTTAGGAAGATGCTATTTCCAAATACATGCGTTTTAAAAGGTATTTTGGTAAGTTTTGGGAGGTCACTTTGGATCATGTATATGGCCTCAAACCAATTGAGCGTCCGACAAACATTTTCTCCGCATGATATCCTCTGTCTCCCGCAGAAGTTTAAGGAACGATCGGATGTGAGCATTGGGCTGAAATGGGTGCAAACATATTTTGCGTTAGTTGCCCTCCACGAGATGCAAAGAGCTTGAGGGAAGCTTTTCGACTAATTTGAAGTTACACTCCAATTGGGCATATGACGTTCGAATTGACGTGGCTCATATTTTTGCGATCCGGTGTTTTGTCTGCTGATCATTCTTTTCTAAGAGGCCTTGTCCATATTGTACTTGGATTGAGATTTTAAAGTTTGTAGTGTCAACATCAAAACTACGTCGTTTTGATAAGATGGGCTAAGTACACTGTTCTAACACACATCAGGGCCCATCCGTTCTCTATAAATAGAGGCTACGTCCAAGGAGGGTGTACGATTCATTGTACACGTTTTAAGAGAGAGAGACGTTTTGGAGGGGTCTTTCTCACCTAGGAAACGCCCGTCGCGTAAACCGCAATTTTGCGAAACTTAGGTTGAAGCTTTAATATGCGCATGGATAAGAAGGAGATGTTGACTTTTTACTTTGTGTTTGCTTGTAATCATGCGTCAGTAGTCTTTTAATCTGGGGAGCAATGTAGCCCCCTTCCAGCTAAATCTATGAATATTGAATTTGGATGATTGAGTTTTTACATGTTTTATGAATTGCTTATTATTATTTTATCTCTAGGAAGTATACCTAAGATTCTTTTCCTAGATGCGGGCGATTGAGTCATAACTTATTTGTAATTGGTGTGAACATTATCCTTTTGCAAGTAGGATTCATTGGCTTTGCATGTGTATGTTTTGATGACCTTTCAGACATCCAACACTTAAAAGGACTTTAATGACCATTTTAGGTCCTTCGCTTATGTTTAGCCTCCTTATAATCTCCAATGACCATTCCTTTACGTGGATATACATCATATTTGTATGCATTTTCCCTCCTTTTACATGCATATGCATAGAGATTGGGTAGTAGTTTATGTGCATGTTCTTTTCTTACACACGATTGGGTTTTTGTATACATTTTGTCTTCTTCCGTATCTGATTTTGTTTGAAGCGAGAGCATGTTTTGACATTTATGCGTTTTGTTTGTTGCGCTTTTTAATTTACATATGGCTTTGTGAGAAACTATGAAAATTTGACTGAGAGTGGGAGGTGCCCTCATGGGTTACCTCTTGAGCGCCTCTTCCCCTCCCCTGCCTCATACCCAATTTGCGAAGAAAGCGATTAAAGTTAAGAGATGTTTGACCTGCTATTACACCCACGCATGATTCAAAATCCCAATGCCCGTGCTGCGGTAGCCCCACATAGTCGCCCAAGTCGGCTGCGGGATCAGAAAATTAAACACAAAGATAAAGTCCTTTGAACACGGGCTGTAACATGTGTGGAAAATACTTTCCCACAAGGTTGGACTACATCAATCACCTGATCTGCCCATTGCAGAAGTAAAAAAGGTTAATCTTTTATATTTTGGTGACTCGTTTATTTTTAATGTTTACTTATTATATATATATATGTATGTATATATTAGCTTTTCATCTTGGGTGAAGAGTGGAAAAAGAAGAACATCCGACTATGTTTTTGGTTTAATCTAGCTTTAAGGTTTTATATTTTGGTGAATGTCTACTTTATATATATATATATATATTTTTTTATATATATATATATATATATATATATATATATATATATATATATAAGCCTATTCTACGAGTGAATTCTCCAATTTACGAATTGAAAATGAAAATGACAGTCTTTTCTTTTAGAAGAGCCCATTGTGTTATTTACGGACTTCCGAAGAGTTTAAATGGATTAAAAGAACCTCCTCTTTAAAGAAACCCATATTTTGAATCATATTATTGTCAAAATACATTAGAAAGATTTGTCATCTCTTTTGATCGATTGGGCTACTCTTAAATATGGATATCTTCCCGAAATACTAGTGACAAATATATAAGTGGTTTACATCGAAAAGATCCACCTCCCATTTTCAATAGTCACAAAAATAAAAACAAGTGTATTGATCGGGGGGATTTATACCCCCTTTTTAGGGCCATTTTGGGTACATTTTCATACTCTTTTGATTCATTTATTGCCCATTTGTGCTACATTATCATATTTTTATGGCCTAACCCGAAAAAGAGGATTTCTTGTAGTTTTTGTGGTATTTTTGCTATATTTTAACAGGAATCCAAAAATCAAGGAAGCATTCACCACATTCACAGAAGAAAGAAAGAATCCCAAGGACCTAAAGATCACGACGACCGAATTTCACCTTGGTCGGGTGAAGGTCGAGTGAAGCTCATATTTCAGTGATAGCTTTCGGGAGCCTTAATAAAGATTTTTGCCTTCTGGTCGGGTAAAATCCGAGGTCATTTGGAGGTGGTCGGGTGAACCACTCTTCACCCGACCAGGTCGGGTGAAGCTGATTTTGCACGGGAAGACTGTCCAAGCATCATGGAACATAACTCTCTTCCGGTCAGGTGAAATTTGAAGATGCTACGGTGTGGTCGGGTGAAGAATTCTTCACCCGACCAAGCTCAAATTCCGGCGATAGACTTCTTATTTTTGGAGATCACTTTTTCCCTTCTGGACCAAAATCATTTGAGCGAAGGACAAGCACCAAACACTCAGGTCAAAGAAGAATTAATTGAAGAAATTTGAATTCAAATGGGTGCTTTGTATTTGGATTAAAGTCTTTTATGGGGATTAAGAGAGGGATTTATATTATTTTCTAATTCAAAAATAGGGAGTTACATGAGAGTTAATATGGGATAATTATTTGGAAGAATTATGAGAAATAATGGGGAATTCAAATTCAAAAATTCAAATATAGCCTTGGGAGGCTATAAAGGGGGAGTGGATCCTTCATTTGCAATCATCCAGTTGATCCAATAATCGAATATTCAACAATTCTCTTCCATTCCATTCCTCACCTAGAGTAAGAGAGAGAAAGAAGAAGGTTTGGGGCATCTCTTGGAGCTTGAAGGTAACCTGCTGGGAAAAGAAGATCAACCTTGGAATTCTTGTTCTAAATAGGCAAGTTATCCTTTTTGGTTTTTCTAATCCATGTTCTGTAATTTTGTTGTTTTCAATTTAACTATGGAAGCTTAAAAACCCCTGATTGGGGTTAGGATGGAGTTTGATGTAATAAATTAAATTGCAATGTTTTAGTTTAATCTCTTTCACCTTGTGAGTATTTATTGAGTATCTTGGGTTGAAATATAAAATGGATTCTGGCCATTTCATTTTATCATATTAGGTATTTATGTGAAGGATTGGAAAATGAAGCATAAGTACTGGAAAAATCAGGATATTCAAACTAGGGATTACATGACATGCGGCAACGAGTGTAATACTAGGATACCAAGTTAAGAGTGGGTGCGATGCTTGCTCTAAACTAAATAACCCAATTCTTAAAGAGTCACCCGTCCCCCATGCTAGGGTGTACACAGAATTACTGCACTTGGAAAAGGCTAATTCATACATTAGAGGTTGGGTATTAAATATTGTCACAAAGAAAGAATTAGATTGAACTAAGACATAATCTTAAAAAAAATACATCAAATGAAGTCTTAACTCCAATCACCTTTATCAATTGAACTTTTCTCTACTCCAATCAACATTTTCATTTCTCATATATTTTCAAAAATCAAATTATTCAAATTCAGTTCTGTTTTTACATTGCTTTCAACCAAAATCTCTTTATAAGCTAGTTAAAATTTCCAAATTCTACATCCTTCCCTTGAATACGATAATTCGGACTTAAAAATCCACTTTATTACTTATCACGATTTGTACACTTGCAAATCCACGATCATGTGTATATGTACCGAAACTACTTACATCTTAAAAATACCTCATTTTGATAAAATAAAAACAAAATAAACTAATAACCTATCAGAACTACATAATTTTTAATACTTTGGGCTCTAATTAATTTTGGTATCATATCATTCTAGTCATCCCAATATATATATATATATATATATATATATATATATATATATATATATAAAACTCTCAAAATGTACATAGCTTATCATGAGATGCTAATGATTTTGACCAACTAAGTGGAATAATAATACTCTAAAATTGACCGAGGAGAGAAGTCTTCAAACACAATTTATCAAAACTCACATAAACTCCCATTTTTAGTTTTTTCCTTCAATGGCTCAGGCTCACACCCACACACACTAGTGACACTCCGATTTTTTTCTGCGTCTTCTGATTTTCTGTAAGTTAGGGTATATGCTCACTCTTTGTGTCTTGGATTTGACACTACGTTCTTCTTCTTTCTAGTTTGGGTAGTTGAGATAGAGTTTTTGAATTTTTTTCTATATATACATCGTATTTGTATGCATTTTTTTCCCTCCTCCTCTCTGTACGCATATGCATAGAGATTGGGTAGTAGTTTGTATGCATATTCTTTTCTTCTGCGATTGGGTTTTTGTATACATTTTGTCTTCTTCCGTATACAGATTTTTGTTTTGAGCAGGGAGCATGTTTTGACATTTATGCGTTTTTGTTTGTTGCGCTTTTCTAATTTCTATATGGCTTTGGCGCAGGAAACTATGAAAATTTCTTTCTATATATACATCGTATTTGTATGCATTTTTTTCCTCCTCTCTGTACGCATATGCATAGAGATTGGGTAGTAGTTTGTATGCATATTCTTTTCTTCTGCGATTGGGTTTTTGTATACATTTTGTCTTCTTCCGTATACAGATTTTTGTTTTGAGCAGGGAGTATGTTTTGACATTTATGCGTTTTTGTTTGTTGCGCTTTTCTAATTTCTATATGGCTTTGGCGCAGGAAACTATGAAAATTTCTTTCTGTATATACATCATATTTGTATGCATTTTTTTCCTCCTCTCTGTACGCATATGCATAGAGATTGGGTAGTAGTTTGTATGCATATTCTTTTCTTCTGCGATTGCGTTTTTGTATACATTTTGTCTTCTTCCGTATACAGATTTTTGTTTTGAGCAGGGAGCATGTTTTGACATTTATGCGTTTTTGTTTGTTGCGCTTTTCTAATTTCTATATGGCTTTGGCGCAGGAAACTATGAAAATTTCTTTCTATATATACATCGTATTTGTATGCATTTTTTTCCCTCCTCTCTGTACGCATATGCATAGAGATTGGGTAGTAGTTTGTATGCATATTCTTTTCTTCTGCGATTGCATTTTTGTATACATTTTGTCTTCTTCCATATACAGATTTTTGTTTTGAGCAGGGAGCATGTTTTGACATTTATGCGTTTTTGTTTGTTGCACTTTTCTAATTTCTATATGGCTTTGGCGCAGGAAACTATGAAAATTTTGATGAGAGTGGGAGGTGCCCTCGTGGGTTACCTCTTGGGCGCCTCTTCCCCTCCCCAGCCTCATACCCAATTTGCGAAGAAGAAACCGGTTAAAGTTAAGAAGATGCCCAACCCTACTACCCCACCCACGCCGCAATTCAAAATCCAATGCCCCATGCCGCAATGACACACACGGTACGCCCAAGTCGTCGCGAGATCACCGGAACATTAAACACAAAGATAAAGTCACTGAACACGGCTGTAACATGTGCGGAAAATACTTTCCCACAAGGTTGGATTACATCAATCACCTGATCTGCCCATTGCAGAAGTAAAAAAGGTTTAATCTTTTATATTTTGGTGACTGTTTATTTTTAATGTTTACTTATTATTATATATATATATATATATATATATGTGTGTGTGTATGTATGTATGTATTAGCTTTTCATTTTGGGTGAAGAGTGGAAGAAGAAGAACGTCTGACTATGTTTTTGGTTTAATCTAGCTTTAAGGTTTTATATTTTGGTGAATGTCTACTTATTTTATATATATATATATATATATATATATATATATTTATATATATTAGCCTATTCTACAAGTGAATTCTCCAATTTACGAATTGAAAATGAAAATGACAAGTCTTTTCTTTTAGGAGAGCCCATTGTGTTATTTACGGACTTTGAAGAGTTTAAATGGATTAAAAGAACCTCCTCTTTAAAGATTCCCATATTTTGAATCATATTATTGTCAAAATAAATTATAAGGATTTGTCATCTCTTTTGATCGATTGGGCTACTCTTAAATATGGATATCTTCCCGAAATACTAGTGACAAATATATAAGTGGTTTACGTCGAAAAGATCCACCTCCCATTTTCAATAGTCACAAAAATAAAAACAAGTGTGTATATGTACCGAAACTACTTACATCTTAAAACTACCTCATTTTGATAAAATAAAAACAAAATAAACTAATAACCTATTAGAACTACATAATTTATACTTTAGGCTCTAATTAATTTTGGTATCATATCATACTAGTCTTCCCAAATATATATATATATATATATATATATATATATATATATATATATATATATATAACTCTCAAAATGTACATAGCTTATCATGAGATGCTAATGATTTTGACCAGCTAAGTGGAATAATAATACTCTAAAATTGATCAAGGAGAAAAGTCTTCAAACACAATTTATCAAAACTCACATAAACTCCCATTTTTAACCATGATTCAAATAAAATTATTTTCTCCCCCACTCTGCGGTTGCCTCTACGTACGTACGCTTTTCCTAAGAAAATCATCACATTAAAGTACGATACTTGCAGTGAATGTTTTTGAAAAATTATTTATAACCAAAATTATATATATATATATATACACACACACACACATATATATATATATATCATTAACGGTTTGTAACTAATTAATGATCAATAAACTAAATGTATCTATTGGATCAAACCCAGAATTTGAATGATGCGGATAAAACCCTATGTAATTTGATTTAAGATCTTTCAATGTCTATCTATATCTTATTACAGAAGATAAGCTTTAACTGGTTTGCACTCTTGGGTGTTATGTTAAAGACAAAATACATAATTCTGATCCAGATTAATGTGAGTGTCGACAATCGACTTGGTAAATAATCAAGTTAACACAAGATACTAAGTAAGAATTATTAGCGCGGACTAAGGACTAAGGGATTTGTGTCTTTGCTCGAACGGACTAAGTCATGAAGACATGGAATAAAGGATCTGAGTCTATAACTCGTGCGGAGTAAGAGAGCATTGATACGGAATAAGAATCTAAGTCTTTCACTCATGCGGACTAAGGACAAGAAGACACGGAGTAACGATCCGACTCTTATAGTCGCGCGGAGTAAGGAAGGACTTGTGCGGAATAAGCATCCGAGTTTTGTTCTCACACGGAATAAGGAAAGCATTGATACTGAATAAGGGATCCACGCATTCAAGTAACAGGGAGTAAGGAACCTTGCTACAGAATAAAACATCTGAGTACTTCACTAATGCGGAGTAAGGAATCTTGTGACGAAATAAGAATCCAAGTATATAATTGACACAGAGTAAGGAATTCAAGCACTTCATTAACATGGAGTAAGGAACCTTACGACGGAGTAAGACGATACCACTCCAAGTACTTTTCTTATCATCTTAGTGCATTCAAACTCATCAGCTCGTTGTGTCCCGATGTAAAAAGAGATTCGTTGAAGACATTTAAGTCATTCTTACACGTGGATTACATGGATACATGGAACGATCTTCAATGCAGTTGGAACTATATAAAATGAATTTAATTCACTTATACTTCCAACATCTTGAGCTTCACATCCGCAGCATTAAAACAGAAGCTCTTTCCGAAAAGATCATTGATGAAGCTCAACAACCGAAAAAATTAAATTTATATATAAAATTTATAATTTTAACCTATATGGTTTGTCTTTTCAATAATAATTCTTGAAAATAAGAGTTCTTAATAGCGTGATAATTTAAAAGATTATAATTCCGATAATGATTTAAAAACGTATTCATATCAAATAATTTTTAGATAATTAAAAATATCTTGTGGTTTAATTCTATCAATTGTAATCAAAGTCAGCTTACACTAATTGTTTGATTGATTTTTTTTCGATAATCATATTTAGAGAATTGATTTTAAATATCGGATGTTGTTAGTGAAACAAAGCTATTTTTTATGTAAACTGCTGTAAAATCCCTTTTGCACCTTCTCTCATACCGTGGCCCACTACATTTTTTTCCCAATCAACTCAATTCTTTTTCCTGTCCGAGCAATGTTGTGGCTTTCGATTGACCGTGTTTTTTTCAATAAGCCATATATATAAATATGAAATTCATGTGGAAATACAACTTTTCTTGACAAAATACGACTAAATATTGCACACAATATTTCAACGGTAGGATAATACTACATAGAATATTATATATATATATATATATATATATATATATAAATATAGTATCTGATTGCAAAAAAATATAAATTATAATAAAATACACCATGTTATTATGCCAATATCATGAATATATTCTTACTTTGTATTTTCAAAGTCTCAAATGCA
The DNA here is from genome assembly GCA_023512835.1 of Taxillus chinensis. Lineage (NCBI taxonomy): Eukaryota > Viridiplantae > Streptophyta > Magnoliopsida > Santalales > Loranthaceae > Taxillus > Taxillus chinensis. The sequence goes on from CM042091.1 coordinate 45,385,374, forward strand.
AATCCGTCACAACTGCTATCAAAATTAGAGCACGGATATTAAAATTGTTACTGTTATTATTATTACTATATTATTTATATTATTATTATTATTGATTTTGAGAAGGTGGAATTTTACTATATTTCATTAAATGTACTTTCACTTTTTATTCCTCACAATATTATCCACTTTGAGCTCATCATATTGGTCCGCATGACTTTAAAAAACGTTATGATATTTTGGGCTTGTTCCTTAACTTTTTCTTTTTCTTCCTATATGGAATAGAATTTTGCAACAATATATTTATGAAATAAATAGTTTATCATCAAATATACAAATTCACAATACAAATTACCTCATTTTGCATAACTAAGTAAAAAGTTGCTTTCATCAAAATCTAAAAAATTATCATCAAATTATAGTATTCAAATTGAAAACACAGGTAAATGCTCTTATATTCATGTCCATTCAGACACAAATATATACATTTTTGTTATTAAAAATATTTTTAAAAAATATTATACATTATATTTTATATCTTTATTAATTCTTATTTAAAACCTACATCTCAATCCCCCTTAAATCTCTACTTCTAAATCCCATCTCCACACAACTTTTGCATTCTAATTCAAAGCTCATAAACAATATATATGATGAAGAAGCATGGGGGCAGCTGGAGGAGTCGTCAAATGAGCCATAAAGGCTTGGAAGCGGGTGGAATCCCAATGCAGATGAAAGTGACATAACACACACCCTCTCAAATGTAATTATTACGGAGAAAAAAACAACAAAAAGGAAGCATAAAGCTATCACATGACACGACATTGAATTGATATAATTGAATTTTCTTCGATAAAATTTAAAAAATTTGATTGGTACGATCCGATTCCAAAATAATCAAATCAAACGAGATTGTAATTCACAAGAATTAGACTATAGAAGATATCATGAAATATGACAACATCTAACTTATTAGATAATTTACAAAAAAAAATCACAGAATTAAAATAATTATAAACGAAAAAAGAAAAAAAAAATGAAGAGCATAAAACCAAACCTTATATTACACATTATTGATGATATGACAACACCGTCAAAACCCACGCACCAATTGGTCAATCGAGTTGAATTGGTTCTAGATTGTAAATTTCTCTTAAAACAACACGACAACCAAGACTCAAGCACATGTATGTACCGACGTAAGAATTCAACATATAAAATGAGGCAATTTAGCTCAAGAAATAAAATACAAAACTGTAATGGTATAAATCAAGAGTGGCAGTGGGTTAAACTGTAAAATCATAAATCAAGAGTGGTAGTGTGTTAAGTAGACAAATAATTTTCTTGCATTAAATTATGAGTGACAGTTGGGTTAAGTAGACACATATTCAACTTCTTAAAAGAACACTTTTTATGGGATTTACCAATAAACAAGCTGAGGTATTGGATTTTAAATGATTTTGCAATTTCAGCTCAAGCCCACACACCACCGCCATAAAAGAAATATTATGGGACTTGTGTTGGCCTTAGTTAACCTAGGGTTCAAGATTTGTCGAAGAGCATATATGGCATTTGTTTTATTTTTATTCTATGTTAAAAGCAGGATTCTTACGTAACTTGTAAAATCTTAACTTCATGAAGTCAATTTATCCACAAAAATTAAAATTTATATATAAAATTATAGTTCTAACTTAGTTGGTTTGTCTTTTCATCAATAATCCTTGAAAATAAGAGTTTGTGATAATTTAAAAAATTAAAATTCCGATAATGATTTAAATACATATTCGTATCAAATAATTTTCTATATAATTAAAAATATCTCGCAGTTTAATTCTACCAATTGTAATCAAAGCAGCTTACCCTAATTGTTTGATTGATTTTGTTTTCGCTGATTTTAAATATCACATGTTGTTAGTCAAACAATTTTTTTTATGTAAATTCCTTTTGCACCTTCTCTTATACCGTGTGTCACGGGGTGCCTTTATACAGCTTAACCCGTGCGGCACCTAGTTCCCACCCGCACGAAGGAACGCTAGGTCGCCTAACTCGTCGCATTTGGATCGGAACCCATCGATCCGTTGTAAAGCAATTGTGTAGGGAAGCGCTACGGAAGATCGATTTAAACGAAGGCAACAAACGATTGTATTGATTGCTTGAAAGCTTTACAACATCACTCCCCTACATATAGATGTTAACACTTTCCGGCTATGTCGCCAGGAGACATCATATATGATCGAAATCTAAAATCTCTACAACTTACTCTATAAGCTAAGTACAACACTTTACAATGGGGAAATACCCCAAAATAGCCTAAGTGTGCTAGGATAAGCCTCGGTCCGTGACATTCTCCCCCACCCGATTTCGCAGCGTCCTCGTTGCGTCTTCGGCTTCCTCGAGCTCGTCAAACCGCCGGATGTAGCGTTCGACTCCTTCACTGGTACTCTTCAATCTCCTTGGAGAATTGCCCCGGATCCTCTTCCTTCTCCCGACTTGCCTCTTCAACCGGCTTGTTCTTCCATTGGACGTAGTACTCCACTCGGCTTGGGTCTACGCCTCTTCTTGGCACGACTCTACGAGAATAGATTTTCTCTATCTCTTTGTCGTAGGTCTTGCCTGTTGATGTTGTTGGTGTCCGCACCACCCGTTGTCCGCTCGTATCTTCCAAGTCTTCGTGGTAAGGCTTGAGCAAACTAACGTGGAACACCGGATGCCTTTGTAAGCTAGTCGGGAGGTCCAGTTTGTATGAGACCTTCCCAACTCTCTTAAGTACTTTGAAAGGCCCCTCATATCGGCGCACCAAACCCTTATGCAATTGTCGGAGTGCTTTGGTTTGGCGCGGAAGGAGTTTGAGCATCACCATGTCTCCTTCCTGAAATTCCAAGGGCCTCCTTTGTTGATCCGCCCACTTCTTCATCTTCTTCGCCGCTTTGTGCAAGTATGTCCTGGCGATCCGTGCGTTCATGCCATCCTTTTGCAAACTTGAACGCCGCGGGGCTCTTTTCAGTGTACCCCCGAGTGATGGAAGTGGGCGTCAATGGTTCTCGCCCAATTGCGAGTTCGAACGGACTCTCATTCGTGGACTCGCTCTGCAAGTTATATGAGAATTGGGCTATGTCCAACAACTTGGCCCAATCTCTTTGGTTGGCACTCACATAGTGCCTCGGATATAGCTCCAGTAAGCCATTGACACGTTCGTTTGGCTGTCTGTTTGTGGGTGGAAACTTGTTGAAAAGTTTAAGTCCGAACCCATTATCCAGAACGCTGGTCCAAAACCGCCCGATGAATCGTGAGTCCCGATCGCTCACGATTGTCTTTGGAATGCCCCAAGTCTTCACCACGTACTTGAAGAATAGTCGGGCCGTGTCATTGCCGTGCAATCCTTCGGAGCTGGAATGAAAACTCCGTACTTAGAGAATCGGTCGACCACCACAATGATCGTACCGCATCCTTCGGATCTTGGGAGACAAACAATGAAGTCCATCGAAACACTCTCCCAAGGTCTTTCCTGGAGTAGGAAAAGGTTCTATCAGTCCCGCCGATTGCCGATTCTCTATCTTGTCTTGTTGACACACAAGACAAGTCCTCACGTACACTTGGACGTCCTCGTAAAGTTGAGGCCAATAGTAGCTCCGTTCCACCAATGCCAAGGTACGATCGACTCCGGGATGGCCAGCCCACCGCGAGTTGTGACATTCTTTGAGGATGTCTCTTCTCAAACTTCCCCATTTGGAAACGTACACCCGTTCCCCTCGAGTATGGACCAAGTCGTCCATTAGCCAAAATCGCCGCGTCTTCCCGGCTTTGACGCATTCCACCAAGGACTTGGCTAATGGATCGTGCTCCATTCCTTCCTTCGTTTGTCCACCAGGGGGAATTGTGGTTGGTTAATGGCCTGCGAGTTCCGCCTTTCGACTTAGTGCATCGGCCACCACATTATTTGTGCCCGGTTTGTACTCGAGCATAAAGTCGAATTCCGCTAGGAGTCCTTGTCACCGTGCTTGCTTCGGAGTTAAGTTCTTTTGAGTTAGGAAATAACTCGTAGCAATGTTATCCGTCTTCACCACGAATTTGGACCCTAGCAAATAATGCCTCCACACCCGAAGGCAATGCATAACCGCCATCATCTCCTTTTCGTGCACCGCGTACCTCCGTTCGGTGCAATTAAGTTTCCGGCTCTCATATGCTACAGGATGCCCCTTCTTGCATAAGAACTCCACCGATGGCAAAGTCCGAAGCATCGGTGTGAACTTCATAAGGTTTCGTATGGTCCGGCAGGGCCATCACCGGTCCGTTTGTCACCGCTTGCTTCAACTTCTCAAATGCCTCTCGGCAAGCATCATCCCACACCCAAGTCTTGTTCTTCTTTAATAGTTCCGTCAAGGGTGCGGCAATGTGGGAATAGTCGCGGATGAATCTTCTATAGTAGTTAACCAAGCCAAGGAAGGAACGCATTTCAGGGACTTTCTTGGGCGTCTCCCATTCCTTGATGGCTAACACTTTCTTGTTGTCCATCTTTAGTTTGCGCCGCCAATGATGTGACCCAAGAAAGGCACCTCCTTCTTCGCAAAGTCACATTTCTCCTTCTTCACAAAGAGTTGGTTCTCCCTTAAGATTTGGAAAACCCGCCGTAGGTGTGCCTTGTGTTCCTCCAACGTTTTGCTATAGACGACAATATCATCAAGGTACACCACGACGAATCTGTCCAAGTATGGTTGGAAGATCCGATTCATCAACGTACAAAATGTGGCAGGGGCGTTTGTGAGGCCAAAGGGCATCACCAAAAACTCGTAAGAGCCATATCTTGTGACGCACGCCGTCTTTGCCTCATCACCTTCGGCTATCCGCACTTGCCAATATCCCGACCGCAAGTATAGCTTTGAGAACCATCTCGCAAGCACCAAGTTAATCAAACAGGTCGGATATTAGTGGGATGGGGTAGCTGTTCTTCACTGTAATCTTGTTTAGCGCCCTATAGTCAATGCATAGCCGCATCGACCCGTCGTGCTTCTTTTGGAACAACACCGGTGCTCCAAATGGCGCTTTGGATGGCCGAATGAACCCGGCATCCAACAAGTCTTTCAATTGTCTCCGAAGTTCCTCCAACTCCGGTGGTGCCATCCGATAGGGCACCGCAGCAGTAGGCCTTGCACCGGCCTCTAGCTCGATCCTGTGGTCCACCTCTCGCCTGGCGGAAGTTGTTTGGGGAGTTCAAGTGGCATAACGTCCCCAAACTCTTCAAGGACCGTCTTCACTTCGGTTGGGGGCTCCTCCCCAACACTTGGGCATTCTTCCTTTACCATGGCAATGAAGGTTGGCTCCTGTCGCCTAACTCCTTTGGACAGTTGGAGCGCCGAAAGAGACTTCGCCTTGAGCTCTTCCTCCCGCATTACCTTCACCATGCACGTTTTCCCCTCGTCCATGATGCACATCGTGTTGGTGCTTGGAATTGGAATTGCCCGCACTTGGTCAACGAACTCCATCCCCAACACCATGGGATAGTCGTCCATTGACACTACGGAGAGATTCACCTTGCCTCTCCACTCGCCGATACTTAGCTCGACACCTCGAGCCACGCCATGGATTGGACTGGCACCGGAGTTCACCGCCTTCGGCCAGCCCCTTCTCTTCCTTGTAGACTATCCCCGTCTACGAGCTTCTTCGATCTTGATGAAGTTGTTGGTCGCACCCGTGTCCACCAAGGCCTTAGTTTCAAGGTTGTTGGCCTTAGCGAGCACGTACATGCGGCCCTTCGTCGTCCGGATGGTGGCACCTCCACCTTCGCCTTGATTGCATTGAGGAGTTGCAAGGAACCAAGTCATGGATCCCTCGCATTCCTCTCTTTGTCTTCGTTGATCATCGCGGAGAGCTTGGAGCGCTCGGGCACTCGAACGCCTTGTGAGGGCCTTCACAAAGGAAACAGGAGATCCTTGGCTTCTCCCCGTCCTTGGAACCATTCGCAAAGTGTTTTGGGCGAAAGTCCTTAGACGGTTGGAAGGGTCTCCCTTTTCCTTCACTCCTGGTTGTCTCCCCCACGCTTCTCCTTGTGGAACCTGTTCACCTTGGAAGTCGATGAAGAGCTGGTGGCCTTCTCCGGCTTCTTATATTCGATGAGTGATTCGGCCACCGCCATGGCCGACGCCAGGTCCTGTACATTCCTCCGCTGCAGCTCCAGCTTCGCCCATTGTTGCAATCCGTCCATGAAGGAAAATAATGAATCCTTCGCGGACATGTCCGGGATCTCCAAGATGAGCTCGAAAACTCGCGGATGTACTTCCGCACCGTGCCTTTGTGGGTAAGGCGCCGAAGTTTCGCCCGGGACTCGTCTTCCGCATTCGGGGATAGAACCGAGCCTTGATCTCCCGCTTGAAATCCGCCCAGTTGTCAATGATACATAGGCCGCACTCCTTGTCGGCATATCGTCGCCTCCACCACACCATAGCCGAATCGACTAAGTATAGCGGAGCGGTCTTCACCTTCTTTGCCTCGTCGATGATGTTCAAGGCATCGAAGTACTGCTCCATGGTCCAGAGGAAGTTGTCTAACTCCCTCGCATTCCTTGACCCAGCATAGGTCTTAGGCTTTGGCACGTCGATTTTGGAGCCGGAATGGCCGCCAACGCCACCTTGGGTGACCGTCATCTTGCATAGAGACCAATCCGCCTTGATCTCTTTGATTTCCTCTTGCATCGCCAAGATTTGGGACATGAGAGAACCCTTCAAGCCCTCGAATCGAGAGTTCATGTCATCCATGACGGAGTTGAGAAGCCCTTGCATCCTCCCAAAGCTTTCCTCACCCTCCGAGTCCCTTTTCGATGCTTTCGGTGTGCTCCTCGACCACCTCCATCCGTTCGGCTAACGCCAACTCCAATTTGGCTAGCCGACTCTCCAGCGGACATGTTTCCCTCGAAACGGACTTGTCTCTCCTCCGTTCTTTAGCGTGGTGCTCCTTGTCGCGGCCTTCATGGTCGCCACCACTAATGACAATAGATCCTCCGTTTGTCATTCTTACACCGTCTCGAAGTTTTGATTGTTCCACCGAACTTTAGCACCAACCTGGGCTTTGATACCACTTGTCACGGGGTCGGCCTTTATAGCAGCTTAACCCGTGCGGCACCTAGTTCCCACCCGTACGAAGGAACGCTAGGTCACCCTAACTCGTCGCATTTGGATCGGAACCCATCGATCCGTTGTAAAGCAATTGTGTAGGGAAGCGCTTAGTGGAAGATCGATTTAAACGAAGGCAACAAACGATTGTATTGATTGCTTGAAAGCTTTACAACATCACTCCCCTACATATAGATGTTAATACTTTTCCGGCTATGTCGCCAGGAGACATCATATATGATCAAAATCTAAAATCTCTACAACTTACTCTATAAGCTAAGTACAACACTTTACAATGGGGAAATACCCCAAAATAGCCTAAGTGTACTAGGATAAGCCTCGGTCCGTGACACGTGGCCCACTACTCCTTTTTCCCAATGAACCCAAAAAAATTTCCCTCCTGTGTTGTGGCTTTGGGTTGACTACTTGACCGTGCTTTTTTTCTTTTTTTAAGATAAGCCATATATATATATATATATATTCAGACAAAAATATTATTGCTGTTGGAGGGAAAAACCAAACTACTTAGATGACCAGCCGCTTTCCCTTGCTCTGTGCACTAAAGAATTTATGATGTTAACGCTAATTTTCCCTAGCCATCCATACTCTTTCATTCTTCATAGAAATGATACAAAAGATTATTGAGTTTGTACTCCAACGACCCAGTGAGCAAGAGAGAGAACGTGGACTATTGTTAAAACTTCATGTTGAGGCCAAGCAAAGCAACGCATCACCAAACAAAACAACGCCTTCTCAGCTGCAGTCTATCTCTACCTTCGACACACTTCCCTCAGCTCGCCTTCAGCCCCAAGCTAACTCCCCAAGCACAGCCTCGAGCCTTTCTTCTTCTTTTTTTCTTTTTTTTTTTTTGTTTGTACCACGTCTCTTTCCCTTAAACAACCCTTCAATAAAATCAAATTAAGGTTGAACAGGCAACCCTCAAACCACACACGCAAAGAGCGTTCAAAAGAAAAACCAGATTTAAACATCCGATTTCTGGCCCATATACCAAGCAAGTGTAGGTGACTGACAGCAGCCCAACGCAACAACCTTCCTTTGCTTTCTTTTATCGTCCCTCCCATCAAATCATTTCCCAATGCTGCTTGCTCATCGGTGCTCTTCTATTGGGGCATTCGCAGAACAGAAACTATTACAGGCACGGAGAAGAGCACGGTAATAAAGTTCAGCTCATCAACTGCACTGAAGCCCCCTCCCCCTGCTATAGCTTGTACAACTGAATTGTTTGAGAATGCAGCTACACATCTCTCCCAGCCTGAGGCACGTCACAGTTCTTCCGGCGAAGGGGGTGAGGGAGTTCATCAAAGTAAAGGTCTCCTCCAGGCGGGTGTCGTATCGGATGCTTCTCTATTCCCTTCTCTTCTTCACATTCCTCCTCCGTTTTGTGTTCGTGTTCACGGCAGTAGACACCATCGATGGGGAATCCAACTGGTGTACGAATATAGGTGAACTTGCATGTTTTTCCCTTCTCCACATTGCCACATTGCCACATTGCAACATTGCTTGCTTCTCTGCTACCCTTCTGCACTCTTCACGCTCTCCATATGCGCCTGAATACGCAAACACGCGGGAATGACAAGCCTAGAAGGCTAGAACAATTTCAGAACACATGATTGTCAATCAAACATGATGATTATAACCAATTTCTTTTGATTTTCAATTGTAGGTTGCTTGGGAAAAAAGATCATGGGAAGAAGACAGGAACCAAATGTAATGAATTACCACCTATCACACTGCCAAGTTTTAAATTAATCTGGAAAAAAAATCCTATCCCTCCTCTAATTCAGCAGCACATTTTCAAAACCCATGTTAAATTCCATGTCCTTTTTTTCCTGTCCTATACAAAAAATTGAAAAACAATTAATAAAAAAGTGACTTTTTGTATGGTTTGTGAAATAATAGGTACCAGAGGTGGTGTATCAGATATTGGAACAACCCCTAAGCAAAGACGAGATCCAACAACTGTCAGAGGTTCCTCAGTCTCTAAATGATTTCATGGCAGAAATGAAGCAGGAGAGCAATTCAGACGCCATCAGCTTTGCTGTCAAGCTCAGAGCTATGGTAAGTACCACACCAACATCACAAGTTAATTCAAATCCTATATATATATATATAGGGTAACCTTTAGCATTTTCATATATATATATATATATAATAAAACACTAAAATTACTAATTAGTTGAAACCAAAAAAAAATTCAAAATCATCCACTTATTAAAATTATTGTGATTTTTGTATTTTTTGTATTTTTTTATTTTGTTTACCGGGTGATGAATTTTATTTATTTATTTATTTGGTTTTTCAGGTGACACTAATGGAGCAGAGGACACGCACAGCCAAGATCCAAGAGTATCTGTACCGCCACGTGGCGTCGAGCAGCATACCGAAGCAGCTCCACTGCCTGACCCTCCGCCTCGCGGCAGAACACTCGATCAACGCCGCCGCGCGCCTCCAGCTCCCTGCCCCGGAACTGGTCCCGGCCCTGGTCGACAACGACTTCAACCACTTCGTCCTCGCCTCCGACAACGTACTGGCGGCTTCCGCGGCGGCGGCCTCCCTCGTCAGGAACTCCCTCCGCCCGGGGCGGGTGGTCCTCCACCTCATCACCGACCGCAAGACCTATTCGCCGATGCAGGCATGGTTCTCCCTCCACCCGCTCTCCCCCGCCATCATCGAAATCAAGGCCCTCCATCACTTCGACTGGTTCGCCAAGGGCAAGGTCCCTGTCCTCGAGGCCATGGAGAAGGACCAGCGCGTCCGGTCCAAGTTCCGTGGAGGCTCTTCCGCCATCGCCGCCGCCAACACCTCTGAGAAACCCGTCGTCGTCGCCGCCAAGCTTCAGGCTCTCAGCCCCAAGTACAATTCCATGATGAATCACATCCGCATTCACCTGCCTGAGGTATGTCAAGTGTGTAGATTCCTGTTCTCAAACCCTAGAAGTTTTGAAACTTGACCACAAAACCCTAATTTCTTGATCGTACACCTGTAAAGACAAAACCCTTTTTTTCCCTCAAACTAGTTGATGTTTGTTTGCTGTTTGTTTGCTGGCAATCATTTCCTACTTTTGGGTAATTTGGAAAGACCAAACCCTAGTTTCTTATGATGTTTTTTTTACGTCTGTATGGCGGTTTTTTCCAAATTCTGGGAGAAAGATAAACCCCTAGTTTCTTTTGATTCAAAGACGTGATTTTTTCTTTTGTTCTGTTTGTTTGTCGGTGTTTGTTTACACATTTTGGTGAAATCTGAAAGACAAAACCCTTATTCACATTAAATTTTTTGTTGCTTGTTTTCTTGGCAGTTGTTTCCTAGCCTGAACAAGGTGGTGTTTCTGGACGATGATGTGGTGGTACAGACGGATCTGTCGCCACTGTGGGACATCGACATGGAAGGGAAGGTGAACGGAGCAGTGGAGACGTGCCAAGGAGACGACAGGTTCGTGATGTCGAAGCGATTCAGGAGCTACCTCAACTTCTCACATCCTCTGATCGCCAAAAGCTTTGATCCAGATGAGTGTGCATGGGCTTATGGTATGAACATCTTCGACCTGGAAGCTTGGAGGAAGACAAACATTAGCCAAACATACCATCATTGGCTCGACCAGGTAAGCAATCACTACAGCAGACAAGAACAGCGATGTAAACAATTGAAGACAATTTTACACCGTGGTTGATCGAACTCTTATTTTGCTCTGATGAACTCGCAGAATTTGAAGTCGGACTTGAGCCTATGGCAGCTAGGGACATTGCCGCCGGGGCTAATAGCATTCCGCGGCCACGTCCAAGTTATTGATCCTTCCTGGCACATGTTGGGGCTGGGGTACCAGGAAAACACTACCCTTGCTGATGCAGAGAATGCTGCGGTTGTACATTTCAATGGGCGAGCTAAGCCGTGGCTGGAAATTGCATTCCCACAGCTGCAGCCACTTTGGACTAGGTACATCGATTTCTCAGATAAGTTCATCAAGGGCTGCCACATTAGGCCGAATTGACATGGGTTTTTGAAGGCGGTTGATTTTCTTGTGGCGTTCATGAGTGACTGTGGATGAAATCGAGAAATGAGGAGAATGGGAGAGAAGAGAAAGAGAGTAGCTTCCCCATGTTCAAACATTTGCAGGGCTGAATGTGAGATATAGCAGCGGCAGCAGTTGGATCCTGCGGAACTCTTCCTTGATAGACTGGAAACTTAAAACTCCTGTCCTTTTGTATGTTTATTTTCTTTGTCTGTAAAGCTGCAATTCTGAAGTGTACTGTATACATCACACCGTATGGATGCTCTTCACTAGCGTTCTAACATTACATATATTTAATTTTTAATAGAAAAGCATAAGATCATAGTCGTTACAACTCAATGTTCGGACACAGATTAACATCCTGTTAACAGTCCACAAATTTCAAATTTCTTGAATCACCACATACGTTTCAGGTGACCAGAAAGCGGTCGTGCTCATCTAAGTTTAATAATACAAAAATATTTTAGTGTGTATTGAATCTTGCTTATGCAGTCGAGCAAAAATCCAGATGTAATTATACAAATGAATTTATGCTTGTTTTGGTGGTCCAGACCGAAGTGGTTGATTCTACCGGATAAGTGATCCCCATTCACCAACGGAACCTTCTATGTCAGCACAAAGTCTTGGGCAAATGGGCAACGTTATTTGACAAAGAAATGTTACTGCACGAATATAATCATATATATATATATATAATCGGTTAAGTCTTATATAGTTTCAACTCAGGAGCTGCTGAAATGACTTTCGAGTAGTCAAATCTTGTTAGGCTTCATACTGAATTGACTGTATTTTATTAATTTAATGAATTAATTAAATCTCTCATATCTAATAAAATATTATCATATATTAGATGTGCCTCATGTGCGCGAAAGACTTCAAAAAAAAAAAAACTTATATGTAATATTATTCTATATTTAATAACGTACATATACCGTTTATGTTTTTTTAATTTTACCAAGTTATAAATCGTAATATTAATAAAGTGGCTCAGTTTGGAAAACAATCTGCAAGCATTGATTGTGTGGGTCCTTGAGGGGAAAACTTTACATTTTCTTCCCAACCCAAAATCACATAACCCTACAACCAACCGAATAAGTTTAGAAACGACATCGATGCAACCTTCACTATTTGATGGATCAAATTATAAAATGAGGGTCATATTATCAATGGGACTTCACTAAGAATGAGTATTTAGTTCCTGCCTTGCCTCAAAATCTAACGGCGGCCCAGATAAAGAATCACAAACAACTAAGGCAAAGAAAATCAAAAGCAAAATTCAGCTTTTTTTTGCAGCAGTTTTTACTAGAATAATGACGCTAAACACTGCAAATGAAATTTGGAACTTTTTGAAAGAGTAGGAAAGAAATGTACGAGTTAAAGGCATGCAACACTTGATCAGCTAGTTCAAACTGCAAAGAATGAAAGATCCAGAAACAATCAATGAGTATTCTTTTATAGTACCTAAAAAAAATAGCTCTTGAAAAGTTTGAGGCTACAATTTCGTCTCTTGAAAACTCCAAATATTTATCAAGCATTAATATAGGGAGCATTACAAGCATTGATTCAAGAGCAAAGGAGAATCATTAGAAAAGAAGGATTAATATGGGGAGCATTGCAAGCATTGTCACTGAAAAACATCAAAAAGATGGAGAAGCAAAGTAACGACAACAATAAATCCCTTCTGCATAAAACAGAACAAAACAAAAACAATCATCCACAAAAAAAAAATGTTATTGGTAGAGGCAGATGTAAAATGCAGTCAACTAGGACAAGTGGAAAGATTACCCAACGTCAACAAGGAGAAGCCAAGGCTTTAAGACGACTGAATCTCGGAGAGATGACATTCTTTTTCCACATGGAAATTCAACTAAGTAATGATGGGATCTTTATATGCCAGCACAAGTAATCCAAAGAGATTCTAAAAAAATATCAACAAGTGTAAGCCAACTTAAACTCCTGTGAATCAAAAGAAGAAATTCAACAAAGAATGAGTTGTAAAAGTTGATGAAAACCTTTATAGAAGTCTTGTAGGATGCTTGATCTACCTTATAGCAACTAGACCAGATATTGCAAATGTCGTTATTATACTCTTGCTACATGCATTGTGCAAGTGAAATTTCTTTTCCAACAGCAAAAGGAGTTTATATCAAGGGTGCAACTAATTATGAGCTGAGTTTAAGCCAATGTCATGACTTCACACTCCATAGTTATTTTGAGTGACCGGGCTGGTTGTATTTATGACATGAGAAGTACTTGAGCTTTCGTTTAAGCATTTTTTTCAAGGTCTTCTAAGAAGCAAAGAGTTCATAGCTCAATCCACAGCAGAAGTAGAGTATGTAGCTACTACGGCCGCTGTGTATCAAGCTTAGTGGTTGAGAAAATTAATGGAAAACTTGCATATGAAACAAAAGGAAAGCACAGATTTTTGTTGACAAACAAGCTACGATTGCCATTCTAAATGATCCAGTATTTCATGGCAAAACAAAGCACATCAAGCTTAAAGCTCTATTTCCTGAGGGAAGTGCAAAAAAGAGAAGTATAGTTGGCCTATTGTCGAACAGAAAATTAGAATGCTGACATAATGACTAAGGCACATTCCAAATTCATATTTCAGTTCTCAAGGCAAAGGCTACTCCACATTCAAGGAGTGTTGAATTTGGCCTCGGGAGCTACTGACATAGCATTGAAGTAGTCAAATCTTTCTAAAAAAATCTGTGCAGGCAAGGTGCTTCGTGCCCATGGGCCTGCACCCAGAATTGCTCAATCTTGCTAGGTTTGATCTAATCCTAAGCGGTTTTCTAGGATGTTCATATTCAATAGCGTGCATTTCTATACCTTGAATATTAATAAAAATGCTCTGTTTTTCAAACGATCTGGAAAAGCCTGCACTAATCCACATGAATGTAACTGCGTTTTCATCACATTTTACTTGGCGGTCTTAGATCCCTCCTGAAACAATTTCAGAACAGAAGTCTGCTGCTATAAAGTTCCCTGGTCCCTGATCAACTGAAGGATTTCACCTTCGCTCCATTTCCTTCAAGTAATGGACATCAATAAAATATGGAATAAAAATGATAACCGCATATTTGGATGATAAGTTGATAACATAAGAATTAGTTGCAAGGAGATGAAGACGTGTATTTTTTTATGTATATGACAAATGTTTATATTGCAATACCCAGATTAAACTTTCAGCTATACAAATAGCTCACTTCTTACCAGTCACATTTGACACTAAATCCCTCAAAAATTTTGCGGACTTCGTAATGGGTGAATCAACTGCCATCTTGTTGTACAAGACAGTCTCGACTTCACCAATTGATGGCCGTGCCTTGAAACTTGAAACTACTTCCATTTTCCCACCTTCTTCAACCAGCACTGCCCATTTCTCACTGCTTGAAACGCTGTCTCTAATACATTTGAAAACCACCCCTTTTCTCCTACTGACAAACCCTCTAACCTCCAATCCCACAAAGGAATAAATGACGTCAAATGAACCCACAAAGCCTCTCTGCTGCTCAAATTCGCCCTCCTCATCAAAGCCCCATTTGGGGTTAAAAACCACCACAGGCTTTGGATTCAAAGCCTGTGTAATTGTTTCCATAAGCGCTAATTGTGATGGGTCAGGCGCCAAAAAGACTGCCATATCTGCATTATTGAAATCTCTGGCATCCCCAGCAGAAATGCTCTTGTGTAAGACCTGGTTTGAGGCTTCAATTCCGAAGGCTTTAATTGCAGCCTCTGCGAAGGTGGGGTTTGACCATAAAATCAAAATCCTCGCAGATGGGCTTTTCTTTTTGATGGGTATGTCCCCAAAAACGTCCAGAGCGAGCCGGGAGATCATCGCCGGAGAGTCATCGCCAATTACTGGTATTTCAACCCGGAACCTGGGTTGCCTTATTTTCCTGAGTTTTGCAGTGAGGCTGGGGCTGTTGAGGGGCTTTTCCAGGGCTCGTTGGAGGCAGGTCTTGGCTTGGAGAATGGCTTCTTCTCTTGAGTTGGGTGGGGTGGGAGAAGGGAGGGAGGCCTTAGGGGTTATAAGGTTTGGCAGTTTTGGTCTTGAAGTGGGTTTCTGATTTTCAGTGAAATAAGAGTTGAAGGCATGGTATAGATGCTGCTTTGCAGGAAATTGAAGAGTCCTCATAGCGGATGGGAATGGAAACCGGGTTGATTGGTTAGCGATTTTGATGCTCTGTAGATGGATTTTGAGGGCAGTCGAGGCCATTTGAGAGTATCTCTTTCAATTGCGGGGGAAAAAAAACCAAGGGCGAGAACTTAGATGGCTAAGGGTACCAGAACCCAACAAAAAAGGTTTGTAGAGATAGGGGTGGCCTTGAAAGGCCAGCCACCAGCCACCAGACACATTTTGTCACTATCCACATGGATAAAGATAGGCCAGTTCCTTCTGATCTTTTGGCCGTAAAGATGTTGCATCAATCCCTGGCCCAGTAGATTGAAAGCGTTCAAACGCATACACTACCATTTAATTTTACTTTAAAAGATATGAATCACACGAAACTTGAAATGATCTAATTAATAATTGCAGTATTGTATTTCTTAACACAACCCGTACTCTACTTTTTCTTTTCCATTGTGCAAAACCATAATTGTCTGTCTGAACCACAAGTCTACACTCTACAGGCATGGACTACTCATTTACAAGCGCATACGGCTAGGAATTTATTTGAGTTTTTTGGTAGCAAACATCATTCTTCAGTCACCCAATAAATCCAGTTAGAATAAATCAGGAGAAATTACTAAGTCGGCAACACAATACAACGACAAAATAAACAGTACGTTTTTTTACGCAAAATGCAACTCTAAATCATTACAATAACACTGACAACCCTACGCGACTGGGGGGCGAAGTACATGATCCTGAGAAGTATCCACAGAAGCAGGTGGCATGAACTGCCACATGGCAACTCCAGGGTAACCAATAAAAGGCACATACTTGCTGCCAGCAGGTTGGCCCTGAGCAGAAGCATATGCAGCCGGAAGTCCGGGCATGGCTGGTGGGGGCAGGAAGCTAGGCTGTGCACTCATGCCCTTTAGCTGTTCCTCCAGCTTCTCCTTCTCAGACTTCAGCCTCTGTTTCTCATCACGCAGCTCATTCTTCTCCGTCTACAGAAAAGGTAACTGAAAATGGTGAGTTTGAGGCTGGAGTGTGTAAAAGTAAAACTCTTACATAAGGAATACACCCAATGCAGCATATACTAACATACAAATCCTTGGAAGTGCATCTTCAAAACATTTAAAACATAACAGAAAGACAGTCACACCTTTAACTCCTTGATTTTCTCCTGGAGATCTGAATTTGAGTCCTTCAACTTCTGGGCTTCACCACGTAATTGAGTCACCATTCTAGCAGCATCAATCAAGATGGCAGCTTTGTCTGTTTTAGAAGGTCTTCCAGGCTCTAGGATAGCACCAAGCTCCAGAAACCTTAAAAAAAGAAAAGGTAAGAGTCAGAGTGAGGGGTTTGGTTTCGGCAGGGAAAAGAGGGAAGGGAAGGGAAACGAGGATAGCAACGTACTTGTCATTTAGCCTATCCCTCCTAAGTTTCTCTCTGCATGCTTTTGAACTAGATGGCCCACATGATTCAGATCTCAACCTAAAACAAAAAGGAAAGAGAGAGTGCACCATCCAAATTAAGTACATGCTATTAGATCAATATATAGATGTACGCATTAAAAATTATTAGGTTATTATTGCTCCAGAACATCAATGTTAAAAGATTAAAGAAAAAAATAATGCAGTAAGCCACCTTTTTTTCGTGCCTGTTTCCTTTGGGCTATCTGAATCTCCGAGTGCACCATCAATTTCAACACTGGGAACAGAGTAGAAGACATAATTTAAACATAATTTCAAAGAAAATAAATGTTGAAAAACAACAATTTCAGAAGAAAATAAGCTAATCGGTTTATAAATCACAACTCTTGTTCCAAAATGAAAATTAATTGTGAATGCTTTTCTCTCATTGCTGCGTCAAAGCTATGTCAATCAATTTACTCCAATTAGATTTGAAACCTTGTCACTCTCAAATATGGAGCCAACCCAATAAGCCCGTCTTCGCATAACTGAGCAATTCAAACAGTTTGCAAACATTCATAGCTTATTCGAAGAGAAACAATTATAAAATTAATTATGGCATGATTGCACAACGTCTGGACAATCTGTATAAGATTCCTAATGACATCGAGAAATTTTGGTGAAACAGTTTTCCAACAACATGGACTTGTGGTGGTGGAACACTTCATCTTTTCAGTTTACTACCTAATCATTCATCTAATTATTCCAGATAGCTCGAGCAAAAAAAAATAGGCTGAAATTTTTAAAAAAAAATAGAAATAGAAATCACTCAATCATATGCAGCAGAATCCAAATAACCACCACTTAGATCCTCAAAATTGACAAAGATGGAAGACTTTACCAGTTGAAACAATACCACAATGAAAAGTTGAAAAGAAAAGGCAAAATAGATATTCCACCTTCCTTTCACCCCCTTACCGAAAAACATATTATTAATGTATTTCCTCACTTTATTTATCATAACCAACCAAAAAGGCAACTTTGAGCCAGCAAAACCTATACAGTTCAGCACCCATGAGAAAAGAAACAAACATACTCCAATACACAATTTTGGACAATTTCAATGCATCTCAAACAGATAACACTAACTGGACCATAAAGTTCACAAACCCTGGAGACAGGAACAATAAAGCTCAAGAGTAGCAGTAATGTATACACAATTTTGTTCCATTCGGAAAAATTGCTTAAGACCCTTCTGTCTAGAAAAGGCAGATGGTACTTCAAAACAATGAACTGCAAGAGAACATTTCTACAACTGCCTAAAAAAAGCAAAGATGTCCTTCCACAGTTCAGATGAAAATCTAACATAATCAGGAAACCAGCATGGAAGCATCTGAGCAATTCCTGAAATTCTATTCTAATACAGCATCCATAAACTATCAAACCCCCCACCCACTCTTTCTCTAATTGTAAATAGGAAGTGTATATCGAAAAGCAGCTCTAAACAATCTATCAGCCATTTTCAAATAACAAGTTGTGGCAGATTCATATATCCATACTTAAGGAAAATATATTAGAAATTTCATTTACACCCATTAAAATGTGCAGCACTATATTTTTGAAGTTCTGCCTCATAAAATCCGAATTCATATTGGGGTCTAACTTCTCAATTAACTGAAAGAATTATCCAACGGCCATGACTCATGGAATCCCTATCCCAAAACAGTTAGTCTCCTATCCAACTTTTTGATAGGATTATCTCTTATGAATTTCATTGCAACATCCTAAAAGGATCATTCAATGAAGACTATGAGGGTGTTTGAGGGAGCTTATTCTGATTTATAAACAGCTGTTGATGAATAGGTCTTTTCAACAAACAAAGAAAAACAGGTAAACCATCTCAGTCTCTTTTGTAGAGTTCTACTCTGTGCTCGAGAGACAGACCCTTTTGGGTAGTTTCAATTAATAAACTCATTGAATAAATTGGCGCATCCAAACAATAAGCTATTTACAAAATGGCATCTAGAACATATACTATAGCCTCTTTAAATTTAGCCCTTCAAAAATAAACATCTTTTCTATTTTAACAATCTAAGTATACTTTTTAGTCTTTTTATTTTAATTATTTATTAATTAAAATGTTATTTTTTAAATATTTATTTATTCTTTTAAATGAAAAAATATACATGAAAATAGAAAAAAAAAAAAGTTTTAATAAATAAAGAGCAAATAGTATTGTGTTAAATTTAAAGAGTTATTATTTATTTTGTTAAAATTTTAATTATAATAAAGAGTTTGAAAAATGTAATTTTAAATTATTTTTGTTAAATTAGCTTTTAAAATTAATAAAAAAATAGACAGTTGGAGACTCTTATAAACAGTAACTGTACAAAACAGCCTCTCTATATACAATAATACACTCCCCCAAACACCAACGATAACTTGGCTGGCGAAGTGCCAATGAGCTCTCCATAAACGCAGAATCCCAATTGTTAAACTTTGCTCGCTGGCTCAACCAACCCTTAACTCAGCACAATGTTCATTGAAATATAAGAACCAAAAGGTTGGGATTAAAGTTTGAGGCCAATAATTATCAAAGCAACTTAGGGTTTTCTCAATCATAAGCTACCAAACGTTTTTGTTTCTTAATGGGTATATAAAATTAACCTCCAATCCATTGTACACCAGGATATGAAATTAAAGTAGCAAATCTTCAATCCAATCCACGTGAAAACAACAAAACGTACGAGGAACAAATCTCGTCAAATGTTAAAAAAAGAAAAAAAAAAAAACATTCAACGTGCTCGTAACTTTCCAAAACAATCCAAGACCCGGTAATCGATTCGAGAACTGAAATAATCGTGAGATCTGAGAACCTGATATTGTTGGAAGCGTTCAAAGCCGGCAGGTGCCAGGGGAATCCCGAAGCCCCGGCGGCGAAGTTGGAGACGGGGGCAGGGATGTCCTCGATCAATTCGCAATCGTAGAGCCAGTTGGAGTGTTCCTGCGACACCATCAGGGTGTGTTTGCTTGTTTCCGATGAATCGCAGCGGCGCCGGCAGCGGCGGCGGAGAAGGGACGGAATCGACGGCGCGTGGAGGCTCCAAGGGAGAGAGAGAGGGAGGGAGGGAGGGACATAAAAGACAGCCTTTCTGCGAGTCCCGATGCGAAAACTAAGGATGTGGTGGCAGGGGATAAAAGATTCCCCCCGCCAGCTGACCCAATCCTGAATTGGGTCTCATAGCCCACTGTTCTTTCGCTTGGGCCTTGTGCTCTCAAAGCTTTTTTTAAAATAAAATTTAATTGTTTTTATTAAAATCTAAATATTTTCCCCCCGAGCATTGAGTATTATATAAATTAAAATATCTGTTTATCAGTAGTAGGTGTGGATGACAATAACCTCTTAACTCAAGATTAAGATTTATTAATCTTAATCAGATTGTAAGTAGTAAGTGTGCGTGACAATAACCTCCTAAATCAAATTGTAAACAAAAGAAAATTTCAAATAAACTCTTAAATCAATATTAAATTAATTTTTATTTATAAAATCATAATGTAGAATAAAATGATATATTAATGTTTTACAATTAATCTTAAAATTTTAACAATCGTATATTCGAATATATGGAAGAATATTGATTTTTTTTTGTAAATAATATTTCAAGTCTATAAAATTTTAATAACCCTAAGTTTGATATTATCATAGATAACCATATAATTTTATCCCAATTAGCATCTTTTGATAAGAAGCACTATTTTGTATAATCGCGGGATGCAACAGTTGCACAACTGTGGTTGATATGGTATCCCATAATTGGACCATTGTAAATGTATTATTTAATCATGATATGTCATATTAGTTCTACGATGATTGTCACATGATTGCATATATACAAGGACAGACCTAAATTTATTTAGGGGAAGTCATGCTCCCTCTCAATTTAAAATATTATTTATATATATAACTGTATAGAATATTATATAATTTTAACAAACGGCTCTGTTACTTGTCATGTTTTATGATGAAAGAACACAAGCCTTTTCGATGCGGTAAAACTTAAAAGGAGTATTTTTTTTATTCCTTATTCTTTTCAATATCTTTTTTAAAACATATTCGAATAAAATGATAAAATAAATGCAAAGCCTCCTTTTTAACCACAAAAATATATTGATAAGGGCATTTTTCAAAAACATAACAATTTTTTACTGTATATAAAAAAATTTATAATTACGCATGCCATGTTTCAGGCAAAAAAATTTAGTTGAAAATACGACATAGATACACCGCAACATTTCAATTGTGAGACGTCGGGGCAGCGATCATCAGTCTTTACTCTTAGTTCTAGGGGCGGTGCTACCTTATACTAAGAGTATGCGGATGCACACCTTGGCCCATTGCGTAAAAGTTTTTTAATAATAATGTTTAATTAAATATTAGAAAAAAGGAAAGGTATATCTATGCTAACCTAACCTTTGCACACTTTGGTCCGACCTCTCATCCTTACGAGTTACCCGCAACGCAAGTTGTAGGCCATAGCAAGCAGTATCCGCCTTGATGTCTCGCAACACCATCACACCACCGCTGCTAATATCTGTCACCACATACATGCTGATAGGGGTATAAAACAGATCGGTTCGGTCTGGTCTGTAGTGAAGCGGGCTTAAACGGGACAGGGGTAGATTGGTCCGGTCCGGTTTGCAGACTAATTCATATTTTTTTATTTATTTATTTAAATATAATAAATTAATTTTTATTAAAAAAATTTATTTTTAAATCATATTTAAATGTTTATATTTTTAAACTTTAATTTTAAATTTAATAGGTTTAGGATTTAGGTATTAACATATTAGGTATAATGAATAAAAGGTTTTAAAAATAAATAAATACTGATTTGCGGATTGATCCGTGTCCGCACAAATTTGGACCGCGTGGACCAAGCCTAAACAGACCAATCTGTTTAGACCCGTGATTTAAATGGACCAAATTTTTTCCGATCGGATCCACAGACTATTAGTCCATTTTATACCCCTACAGACAACATAAGCCAAATACCAGTCGACAGACCCGACCCAGATCCTACGCCAATGGCCACCGTCTTCTTCTCCTAGATCCAAACGCCAACAGCAATCAAATGCATAGTTTACCTTTTATAATTCGTAATTTGAATAGTAAAAAATTCAATAATTTCAAAATGAACTATGAAAAATTCAATAATTTTAAAATATATAGTTTGCCTTTTAAAATTGGTAATTTGATATTGTGTGATTAATAATTTCAATTTGAATTTAGATTATTAGGATTTTCATTTTAAAATTTTCAAAATACATAAATATTTGAGTTTGATGTTTGTAGTGTTTATTGTAGTGTTCATTCGTGCTTACTATAATTATTATATTTCTTGTTGTTGCTGTTAGTAATGGATAATATAATAAATTCATATATACAAAAGGGTTATTATTAAATTATTCCTATAATTACCCCAAACCAAAAGATTTTTCTTTTGATTTTATTTGTAATAAATATTGAACATCATAACAAAAAAATCTAAAGCCATCCTTGCATAGTCTCCTTGGTAAAAATTCTAGTTCCACACCTATACATATACATATATGTATTGTTTTAGAAGCCACAAAAGATTGTATAATAAGTTGAACATTCATAATTTATTTTCGATACATTATAATTTCCTAAATAAAAAATAGTATGTTTTTTGTAAAATTGCCTCAATATTTTTTTTAAGTAGATCATACCAGACTACCAGTGGGATCTTTTTATGCAAAACTATTTGGCGTCAAACCATACATCAATAATTTCTCGTCCTACGCTACATACCATACATCATTGTGGAGTATATATTTTAAAAACTTATATCTAAAATATATCTTCATTATCATGTTCAACTTGCAATACTACGACAACCAACAATGCCATTTGCATTTGCCACATGCAACTCGTGGCCAACAATGACCGTGTAATTGTGAATGAAAGCTTTCACGCACGTGTATTTAAAATATATAAACTTTCTACGTGAAAAATATAATAAGTTGATAATTTTGATATTTAAAAAAAACAGACAAACTAGAAATAATTTATTAAACTATATAGTTTTGTCATTTTAAACAGTAAATGACAAAATAAATCAAAGGGTAATTCGTATAGACAGTAACAGATGACAATAACGGATTTTATAATTTACCCTGGAATTTAAGAAGTAGTCGAAGGATTATGGGCCCCCTCTACTTTTTATTTAAATCAAGGGTATTATCAAATTAATTAAAGTTTAACTTTTTAATTTTTTTACTTTAGTACTAACTAAAGCAAAAATTAAAATTAAAATTTCACTTAAACTCTATAAATTCTTCCCAAATAATATAGCTATAATACAATGTATATTTAGCTTTAGAAAAAATTCAAGTTAAATTCAACTAAATTTATAGTTTTAGCTAATGTTATCATATTATTTTCTTATTGCAAAATCTTAAAGTCTTAAAAGCACTAATAGGATTTTCTATAGAAGTCTGTTTTTCTTTATTTAAGATAAAAAATCATAAAAAAACATCACCACATTATAATTCCTATATTTAACATTTTCAAAGAAATTTTTATATAGTTTCCAATATATTGAGAAATAATATTTAATCATTAAAATATACATATAAAATTTTCACATCTTTCTTTCATGTTTTTCATAATTTTTACTTTCATTTCATATTAAATTTTAAAAGTTAAATTATTAAATAAAAAAAAATAGTATACAATATTGTTTTAATAATATAAGAAATAATTAAGAAAATTTATAGTAATATTTATTTGTATACGAAAGAAAAAATAATTTGAATATTTAAAAAATGACAAAAAAAATGAGAAAATTGTTGTTAGGACTCAAAGATCAAAAGTAAATTAGATTTACTGGTGAGCAAGGAAAGATTATCATATCCTTTATTTCGATACTTTATGATTTTTGTTTAAAAATTCGATAGTTAAATTAAATATTTATATAATATATATCACATCAACAAAATTTTATGACGATATAGCAATTAAATTTTATACAAATTTAATTATAAAAATTCAATAAATAAATAAAAATTATTTATTTTATCTCCTAAATTTTTTAATTAATTTTGCATAAAAAATATCATCACAATATTTTATAATATCGATACATACTATGGATATAAATTCTTGAAACAACCATGCATGCACAGCAGCAATCCAATCCAGATAGAAAGATGATGGGCTGAAAGCCATTGGCATTTGAGACATTGCAGTGCCTCAACCAGAGGGGAAGTCACGCGGATTCCCAAAAAAGGATAACTTAAAAGAATTTTATATATTTACTGCGGCACGCATGTCAACAATCAATGACACATACTGAAACATCAGATCCAGTCGGGCCCACATTCTAAATTTGAAGCCAAGCCCACCGGAGATTCCGGCCCAAATAAGGACCTTCTAGGCCCTATTAGTAAAAACAAATAAGTGAACTAAAGCACATGCACGCATGTAATAACAAAGGCGCCAGAAACACTTCAGCTCAACCTTTATAACCCCATATAATAATGCCTTAAACAAAGCCAACATATTTCACTAACTATACAAAATACAGGCAACCTATGTTAGTAGATTTCTTGTTCTTCCTCATTTTTTTAGTAACCCTGCAGATACAAATCATTTGGTTTACTCAAAAACAAAAAAACAAAAAACAAAAACAAAAGGAATGAAACAAACAAAGAAACGAGATTATATGTTTCTTTAAAAATTCAGCCATAGCTCAGTCGATGATCCGAGGGTCGTGCATTAGTTTGGCGCCTTGGAATCCCAATCTCGCAAGCATTAACCCTGGCTGCAAAGCGCAGTGAGCACAGTGATTCTCCCAGTGAAGAAGGATCAGGTGACAAATTGACAATCATCAAAGTCTTGGAGTCACCACCAAGGCAGGGCTGATTATATTCAAAACATACATTGAAAGTCAGTTCACAGATAAATACTCAAAAGTTCCTCGGGTATCTCAACAACAAACATGCAAGGTAACAATCAATCTGCAGCAAACATTTCAATATATTTTACCTGGAGAAGATATGTAAGCTTTGAATTCCTGAAAGGTACAAAATCTTCCTTCTTCGCCAACGCAAATATAACATCACTTAATGATGACAAGCTTTTGTTGATGGCCTAGTTAACGTTTTGAGGATAAAAAAGCTGGCCTTAGTAGAAGGAACTTTTATGTGATGAAAACCAATCAAACTTATATAACTTGGTATTGGTTGTTGAAATTTCAGACTACCTGAGTTTCTTTCAGTCGATCCCCAGTTGAACCACTTTTAGACAAACGCTCGCTACCAGCAAGATCAATGAGGTTCAGGATACCTTGTACTTGTTGTTCAGTGCTCTGGTAAATATCAATTTGAAAAAAAAGCCGAAAAAAAAAATTAGAAGACAACCATTGGCAGAAATTTAAATGAGCCAAATATGAGGGAGAAGAATAAATGCTACACAGTTGCAATCATCTCGAGCTTTAACATATACCTCGTTCACACCAGAGATTCGCAAAGTGAAGACGAAGTGACTCCGAGAAGATTGCTCATTCATCTGTGTCCTGCCTACGGACCTATATATATCATTTAAGTAACTTATGTCATTTGGAAATTGGAAAACCTCTCGCTGTACCGGCAGAATGATATTATTTTGGGCTTACATAGATTAGTGGTGGGTATAGGACAACACAATCAAATCTTTTTTAAATGTTCAAACCATGACAAAAATACTTTAAGTAGTGTACGATGAGCAACCGACAACTAGCATAATGAAACCTCCAATTGCTTTTATGTTGCAGCTATCTTAACATCAATTGCACTTAATCAACCTTCATCTCCGGTTTTTTTTAAACAAAAAAGCAAACTAGTATGGCAAATACATAGCATAATGTTTCATGGTAAAGCACAGTCAAAAAGAAAAGGGCTCCTCTAAAATTATTACCTGCTCTGTGAAGCCTGATTTAAAAGATATGAAACTTCTCTAGAACTGTGGACATCCACAATGGTGAGATCGGCTACATGTGTGTTCCCATTTGCATCATGTTTAATTGCATATTGTTTCCCCGGTGTACTATTTTCAGCTCGTGACATATCCGAACATGATCGACTTGTTGGTAACAAATCTCGGATTGTTTCATTGTATATTTCTAACATTGATACCTGTAAACATTCAAAAAAACACATTCGCTGATAACAAAAAATATTTTTTGTATTTTTAAAATGTTTAGTGTGAAGAGATTCATTATTACCTGCAAATCATATTTCCATCCTCGGGATTGAAGAGTCTGCCTACTTTGGAATATCTGCTCTAGGGAACGTGGTATCAATCCCTTCTGCTCTGGAAGTCCTGGCATGCCCATCATAGTATGAGTCTTACCTGAACCTGTCTGCCCATAGGCAAAAATACAAACCTGGGAAAGGGAAAAAAAAAAAATAAAATAATAATAATAATCACAGTTTGGGATAATTTCAGCTAAACTACACATATCAAGTGATTTAGACAAGAAAAAAACAGAGGTATTTAGATTACACTAAACAAAATACAGTAATCAAAATAAGTGAATATTAAAATGCCTTCTTGAGAGACATAAACACAACGAATACATTCATATACATTCATACATACATAGCTGATCAGCATGAATAATCTTTATCCGCGGAACATCAATTTCAAAACGATAACATATATAAGACTAATAAGAGGATAATATTAATAGTCACCTTATAACCATCGAGAGCACTTTGTACAAGCTGCGAGATTTCCACAAATACTTCTTCTTGTGAAGAATCAGGTACAAACACTCTGTCAAATGTAAAAGAGTGTTTTTGCCCTGGTAAAAATTTAAACTAGAAATCAGTTCCAAACAATTAAAGAGTTCAAGGTGGATAACAAAATAAAACACCCTGCATTGAGCATATATGGATTCGTTATGGAGAGGAAATGACCATTTTGCAGCAAGTCAATGCCCCGGCCACAAGCTTCTGTTGATGTTGGGTACGAAATAAATTTGGTTTCAGTAACATTACTTTCCTCGGGCAATACAGGTCGAACTCTACAGAAAACCCGGATATTTCCTTTCAGTTCCTGCAACAAAAGACATCTCAATGAGAAAAAACTTAAGCAATTTGGAACAGTGATGTGGAAGTTACCACCAACCAGTATAGTATTATGCAACTTTTTGCGTAATTTTTCTCCTTCGATAACTTTGTATTCTGCCTCTGTTAAGCGTTCTTGTAACTCATGAATGTGTTCCTTTTGCTGTTCAAATCCCTTTTTTGTCTCCAATGCAGACTGGTCAGAAATCTGCAAAATGAAAACAATATAAAAATAGTTACTGTGCATAAATAATTACAGTGAACAGGCCTTTTTTTTTTTGAAAGTTTTCCTTACAATATAACATAAAGAAGTTTTTTATTTGCAGATATCGCAAGTAATCCGCACATGAGCACCCACCCTACTTTGGATTAGTATGAATATTTTTTAAAATAATAACAATCCAATGGTGAGAGGGTGCTCCTGCGCGAATTACCTACATATAACATGACCCTAACATAAATTATCCTTTCAAAGAATATAACATTTAAATCATGAATAGAGTCCCATAATCTCTTCCATTAAAAATTACTGATGAATACTTTACCTGCACTCTGTTTTCTGCAATTGCTAGTTTTTCTAGCAATGACTTTATCTGTTCACTTTGAGCCAAACATCTAACCTGTAAACAATTCAACACTTTTAAGAAGGCCAACAATATTAGAATAAGAAATAGTACAAAAACAGCATGAGATTATACGATAATAGTCATCCAAATCATTAGCAATACTGCTACCAAATATCTACAACTAGAAGGATAATGTAAACAG
This sequence comes from Taxillus chinensis, assembly GCA_023512835.1. NCBI lineage: Eukaryota > Viridiplantae > Streptophyta > Magnoliopsida > Santalales > Loranthaceae > Taxillus > Taxillus chinensis. Next base: position 45,412,917 of record CM042091.1, read on the forward strand.
ACCTCAAGGTCATTTGATTTTATAGTTAGGTTATCCAACTCAGCAAAGGATTTTCCAGTACATTCTTTAAAATTCACCACTTCTTCTGTTAAAGCCTCAACATTTAAGAGATGACGATCACGCTCGTCTCTCACTTGTTGCAGTTCCCCTCTTAGGCTTCCAACTTCATTCACCAGTGCTTCATTTTGCTTCACAACCTCTACTTGCAATGCCTGAAAATATATCAATGAAATTGAATGGCACAACAAAACCATCCACAGTTTTCTGTATTAAAAGCCAATGTTACTCAATGTGATTTCAATTGATCAATGTTCAATTGTATTTGAAGTCAAGTAAATGTGCTTGAAAATAAAAATAAAAAACAAAAAACCAAAACAATACTTGATGGTGAAGTGATAATCACGGATTATAGCTCACAAACTAACATACCACACAAATAGACTCTATAACAACTATGTGATGGCTACAAATGTGATCTAAAGAACACCGGAGAGGAGTTTCAATTCAATATCTTGGTTTAGCTTACTAAAGTATACCTTAATGCGCTAAACTTTACCTTGTAGCTAGAAAATGTGATCTTCTAATAAATTTAAATATTTTGCAACATTTTTGACACCACTTTTAAAGGATAACCAAAAAAACATATATATAAAATTTTATCCCCAAACCAAATAATCAAACATATCAAATAAAAATAGCAAGTGTCATCATTATCACAGCATCTGTTACTAGCCCTTGTGTGTTATTTAATTAAGGCCAAAATCACTTAAATCTAAAACTGAAACTCCTAGTGAGTTCTCAAAAAAAATATCACTACAGCTAAGTAACTTATATCTTCTGCATTCCCTCCAGGTCATTAGAATATTCTTGATATACGTTTCACTTGCCAGAAGTAACTATCACTACAGCATCTGTTACTAGCCCTTATGTTTTATTTAATTAAGGCCAAAATCACTTAAATCTAAAACTGAAACTCCTAGTGAGTTCTCAAAAAACATATCACTACAGCTAAGTAACTTATATCTTCTGCATTCCCTCCTGGTCTTTAGAATATTCTTGATATACGTTTCACTTGCCAGAAGTAACTATACCAGCCACTAAAACTCATCTGTAACAAGCATAAAGTATCAGTTCCACAGATGCATTCCCCAGAAGGCATACAACCATAAAACTCCAGATGGATTTTGTCCAGATTTCAGAAAAACAAAAAGAAGGATGAAACAGGATTCAAAGTCAATATATATACGCCCATGTCAATCACAGGAATGCTTTGATTCTTGAATGGGTCAGTTTCTGCTTAGTTATAATATCCCAAGTAAATTATCATTATCATAATATGTTCACATTAAAGACTCCTCAAAATGCGTTAACTCTTAGTCTCTTAATGCGGAAGTTCTTCTACATTTCAACTTTCAAAATGCCCACTTGGAAAGAACAAAAAAAAACTCACTTTTGTTGAAGTGAACTGTTCCTGCAGCACACCATGATGACCCCTCAAGGAGCTGAGGTTTTCCACTGCAGTAGTTTTCTCTTTCTCCACACGTTTGAGGGCCTCGTTCACCGTGGCAAGCTCTGTTTGAAGTTTGCTGTTGTACTGCTGCAAACTTGTGTTATACTCTTGTAACCGCTTGTACATGTCATTTAGTGATGATATCTGCAGCTTTCAATAAAAACACAAATTAGAAAAAAAAAATCTAATTGGTTTTAGGGGAAAGTTTTGCTGAATTGGTAACCTTCTGACTAGCATTTTGATGCTCTCGTTGAGATTTTGAGAGATCTTCGGATAGTGAATCACGCAACCTCTCGGCAGCAATTCTAGCCTCCTTCTCTCTCGTTAATGAATCCATTGCAACCTGGTTACAAAATATATATATATATATACTTATTTAAAATAATCATAAAGCTGAACCAGTATGATCTACAAATCGCAAATGAAGATGTGAAGCTCACCGACTTATCGGCTTCTTCTCTTGCGAGCTTCTGTTGTGAAGAGGCATAGTTTTTCTTCAGCTCCGCGATAATGGAATTCAACTCTTCGTCCTTGTTTTTCATCAGAAGCTCTAGGGGACAAACAAAGCAGGACAAACAACGTGAACATTTGATTCTTTGCTTTCCTTATTCTAGGAAATCAGAAAAGAAAAAAATCTCCAATTTTACCCATTTCATTGCACTTCCTCTCAGCCAGTTCTAGCGTACTCCGTAGCCTTTGCTGCTCCAGGAAGTAGCTCCCTTCGATCCCTTGGAACCATTTGATGCAAAGCCTAAGCTTTTTTATGTACTCCATCATTTGCTCACATTTTTCCTTGAAAACGAAAATTTATAAGATAAAAATAATCACCACACAGAAAAGACAACACGAATAAAAAGAATAATTGAGACCCACTGCACTAACCTTGAGATTGAACTTGTTCTTGCCCTTCATTTTCTCATTCAACAACGCCTCCACTTCTTCTCTTGTGAACTCAATGGCGGTGGCAGCGGCGGCACAATCAGAGCCCCCATTGATTCCTGGTCCCAGATCCGCCTCTCCTCCATTCACAACAGAAAGCGCTTGCCGGATCTTCCCGTTGCTCGGCGGCCCAGCCATATCGCTCACTCCCCAACCCAGATTCGAACCGACCCTCCACCGCGGATCTACCCCCAAATCATCAACATTCTATATAAATAATCAATTGTATAGGTGTTAAACCAAGGCGAGAACCGATCAGAACCCAAATGCAGAGAGTTTCGAGGAGGGAAAAGGAACAGGGCGCGCAAATCAAACCTTAGGGTAGGGGAAGAAGGTGGTGGCAGCGGCGATTTGGTGGACTGGACTTGTTGCCAGTTCCTGGGTATGCTTCTTGTGGGGCCTTGGATTGGGTTCGAAGCTAAACCCTGAGGACTTGTTGTGAGTGACGGGCCGTCGCTGTTTTTGTTTAAAAAACAAAAAACCAAATTAACCAGGAGGATTCAGGAACACGGCTCACGCGACACGACAGACAAAACACAAATGAAGCCAATCTGCGTGCTTCTCTCTCTAGAAGCGCGAGGCCAACTTTCTCTCTCTAACTCGTGAATTGACTGAGGGTTGAATCTGAGGGGCTGGCTGGCTCTAGGCTTGCACTTTAGACGGAGAGAGAGGGAGAGAGAGGCGACTGGGGACTTCAAGGAGGTGCGTAATTTGAATTATTTTGAAATTGAAGGCAGCGCTCCTCTCGGAGATCCGTTTGACAATCTCTTCTCCCTAAATTGCCCCTCTGATTTTTTATTACATTTCCTAAACTCTTCTCATAATATATATATATATATAAAAGAAAATATTAAAGGAGAAATAAATATAATAAGTGTGATTCGTTTGATAATTATGATTAAACCATTATAAACAAAAAAAAACACTACCATAGGATTTTCTATGAGTCCGAGTTTCCCATAAATTAATTTTTTTAATTATTTTATAAATATATATATGTGTGTGTACATATGACATCATATATGAAATTTTTAATTTTTTAAAATACGGACTAGTTTTGATTAATGGCACACCGTATCACATTTTCCCTATATTTATAGAACATAATAATAGTGTTCGATAATATATGATTATAGTAATTTTTTAACGCCGTCAATATATTGTCACCCAAATGGTGTATTACTAAAAAAACGTGCTACCAGGCAATATAATCCCATTACCTTTATATAATGCAAATAAAATTTATAGATTCTGATTTTTTTTTTTGAAGTAATATGCGATATCTACTGTTATCACTTATATAATATATAGGGGAAACTGAAAATTTTCACTTGATTTCCAAAATTTTGGACATACAGCTACTCCTGAAATTAAGGTACCCGTTTTGGCTATAAAAAAAAAGAAGAAGAAAAAAAAAAGGCTTAACGGGGGAATATTATTAAAACAAACATATGCTGATCGCCTCTCAATAAAGAATAAATGCTGTTTGAAATCTTATTATTATTTTAATAGCAATGATAAACTGTTTCAATGTTTTATTCCAACAATAAAATATTTATGTGAAAATTATAAGATAGAGGAGCATCATCATAGGCTGGATTTGGATAAAGGGGGGTGACAAATTAAAAGATGACGATGCCATATAAATTCTTACGATACATTTTTGAAGAAAAGCATTAATTGAGCACGAAAGTTGATTCGCCGAGCGACTATATTTCGATTTCGACCGTTGAATTAAATTGATATCTTGAAAATATTATTTTGTTTTTTTAAATTTTTTAACTTTTACAATAATACTCCTCACTTCTACTTTTATTAAATTCAAACATATAAGATTGGATTGATTTTGTTTATTTTATAAGCAAACAAAATTAATTTTAAAAATTTTTAATAAAAAACAAAAAAACAGAAATTTTCATAACTACTTTCCCATGAAATAATTTCATAAGTTATAAAATATCAATATTAATCTTAATTAAAAGAAATACATGTTTAAAATTAAAAAAGTGAAAATATTTTTATCATTTTAAGCTTTCATGCTAAATTTATTTTTAATTTGACAAACATTTATTGTCTAATTTTAAAATTTACAATACTTTTAAAATTATTATTTATCAAATATTCATCTACTTTGCATAATAACTTTTTAAAAGCATTTTCAATGCTAGTAAGCTAAAGTTATATTTAACTTGTTACAGTAAGATTTTAACTAATGACATTCAAATGGTATATTATCTAATTTTTTCTTAACATTTTATCTTTTCAATCTACCGCTTCATACATATTCTCAAAATCCAAATCCTTAATAGAAATTAGGATAAAATACCATGGATTTGTTGCTGGGAAGTGCGACGCTCTGAGAGGAGGTAATGGTCGATTCGCCACTCGGGAGAGAGGGTGACGCAAGGAGGAGGGAACCATGTGAGACATGGGGAGGGGTGAGACGCAGGGGAGTTGCCATCGTGGAGGGGGTTAGCGAAGAGGCAATCGCAAGTAGGCATGGCGTATTAGCGGCACCGAAGGATGGAGCCATCGGGGGAGGACAAGGGACTTGAGGAGGTGGAAGTCGTGCTACCCCACCAAGTCGCTAATGTAGATGGGCCCACCAAAGGTATGAGGCAGCGTGGAACTAAGCGAAGGGGTGGGAGAGAGAGAGAGAGAGAGAGAGAGAGAGAGAGTTGGGAACGACATCAATCTCATTGTCCTACCGAGCTAAGGCCATAGTCAGTGCAGGGGGAATGAGAAGGGGACACGGGAGGGGGAGGGATCAAGATGAGACACATGACGGATGTGTAATTTTATCATATTTACTTATCTGGCAGGATCAGCTAAAGTACAAATAAAAGATATATTTAGCTTTTATTTTCGCTTTAGCTACTAGTATACCTAAATCATTAAAAAAAAAAGTTATAGTCATATTTTACTATAATTTTTGCACGTGTTAAAAGATGCTCGCAACACATTTAAAAGCAACATCTATAAGAAATATAATATTATCAAAAACGTCGCAAAAAATATATAACTCTACCTCGTAGTCCTCAAGGCTTAAAAAGACTATTTTATTCATTAAACTAAATCAAGGGCATAAATTGAGTTTGATTTCATGGACGAAACTAGGGGTGGGCAACGGATATCCGCCCCCGTTATCCCGTCCGTTATCCGCTCTGCCCTCGCAATGTGGGGCGGGTTACCCCGCCTAGGCAAGAGCAGGGTGCGATTTTTAAACTTGACACCCCGCCCCCAGACGGAGATGGGGATCGGTAATAGGTAGCGGGGTACCCCGCCCCGCTCCCGCCATGCTTAATTTTAATAATGTTTATTTATAATTTTATAACATTTTAAATATTATTATTTAACTATTATTTATGATTTTTGATAGCTTTGAATGATATTTATTATTGTAAAATTACATTATTTTTGATAATTTTTAGGTTAAAAATGATGTCGAATTTTGATTTAAGCCAAAATTATTGATATAAACAGATCTAATATAAAACGATAATAAGATGCGAGCAAATAAAACCTCATTCACAGACATATTAAAGAACGATATAACCTGTCCCGCCTACATATGGAACAAGATACAATCTTAAAATTTAATCTACCACCTAACCGATGGCAGGAAGTGGTAAAAGGTTGATTCCGCCTAGATAGTACCCGAATTACTCGTATCAACTATTTCGTGGAGCCTCTAAAAGGCAAGATTGTCTTAAGAGGGAGATCAATAAAAGCCGGTAACGGGCGGATGAAGCCTCTCCCCGCTAACCCCGCCATAGGACGGGGTATCCCGCCTTGCCTACACATGGGACGAGTTATGATTTTAAAAAATTTTTACTCACCTAGACAGAAGTGAAATACGATAATATGTTAACTCCGCCCCCACAATAGCGGGTAACACCCCTAGACGAAACTACAACATTACGAATGCAACGGCCACAACAAACCCTAAAAAGTAATTACCTTTTGACAATTCGCGGTGCATGATGATAAAATATTAAATTTACTTTGTAAAAATGATTATTTTTTAAAGTTTGAACGTTGTGTCAGTGCTCATAAATAATAGTACACTGGATGTAAGCTTTCTCCCGCCTCTACAAGAACAATATGTCAATATTCAAAGAGGGCGCGGGTAGCCGGGTAGGCGATCTAAAAATAACACTTGAATTTCATTTTTAAATTACCGTTAATAACATTTATATTATTATTATTATTAAGTAAAAAAAACTCACTCAATCACTTTGTTAGGATGTATTTTATTTTTTTAAAATAATTTTTATTTGAGAGAAAAAATATTTTTTTAAAATAATATATATATATAATATTATAAATTTATTTATAAAATAAAAAATATTTAAATCTCTCGCCAAAAGCCCCTCATAGTTTAAAATTCAATTATTTATATATTTCACCGTTTTTTTAAGAAACAATCACCGTAAATAGTCGTGGCAAATCTTGCCTCAATCACTCGAGCACACTTTTTATCTGGCGCTCACACAAAATCGTCACTGTTTATATATACCAAGTAGTAGTAGTAGTAGAAATAACCCGACGTCCCTGCACCACCACACCAGTTGATCTGGGGCTAACAATTATTTTGTTTAATTGACTCTACTGTAGGATGCTTGTAGGCTTGTAGCAAAATGTGTTCGCCTATTATGAATTTAATTGTTATGATTGTGGAGGAGGAGGGTAGGTAGGTAATCAATAATCAATTCAATTCGTTGGGGGAAAAAGGTAAGTCAGTGAGTCATGTGTCACCCACATTAGACTGTCTCGTAAATATATATATATATATATATATATATATAGAGAGAGAGAGAGAGAGAGAGAGAGAGAGAGAGAGAGAGAGAGGCAACAGCATTTTCGGGCATCACATGGAGGCTGTCACCTCTAGCCTTGTTCCTGGCATGCATCTTCTCAAGTCTGTTCTGTTCCTTGTGGCGTGTGGGTACAGCGTACAAGTCCTCGGCAGCGTATACTAACACGTCACATGTCACATGCTTTTATATATAGAGAGAGTCAACAGGTTAATTAATGTGATTTTTATTTTTATTTTTATTTTTAAAATACAATAGTTGTGTTTTTTTGTCAGGACATATGGACAAGTTTGATTAAGGTACATTTTATTTTTATTTTTAAAATATAATACTTTTTTTGTAAAAAACTAAAAATAATAATATATTATTTTTATTTTAAGTATTATTAAAAATGAAATTAATATTATATTTAAATATATATAATATTAAAAATAGCTCAAATAAACTTGTCTTTAGTTTTTTTCTTCGTCATGCAATAATTATATATAGAGGGAGAGAGAGAGACACACACTCAATGTTCTAGGGCGTCCCCAGTTTGCATGCAGTGACGGTTACAGTTAATAACAGCAAGTATACCATGTGTCACCGCCACATATTCAGATAAATTATATTGCTCGCGAAAAATAAAATAAAATACTCAAATTAATTAAAGAAAAGGCAGGCAGTGGCATACATGAAATGCGGATGGGATACCGGCGGTCGGAATACAAACTTGATTACAGCCATGCACGTATATACTCGGTCAGTTACAACTTCAGTGTCAATCATTTGTGATTTGCATGTACGCAGATCATCATTTCTCCCGCAATTTGATGCTATTAAAATTATGATTTATCATACAAATCAACAATGTTTTTTTTGCTAATTACATGTAGATAGATTTCATCTAAACTTACAAATGTATCTTGCATTATGACTATTAAAATTGCAAATAGAATCAGACCAATTCATTCTATTAAAATTGTGAAAGTTCACTTCACAACAGAGCGAATCAGTCTATTATGCATTTCTTTTAGACACTTTGCAAATATGCACGGATGCCACTTCACTTGAAACTTCATCAACCCAAATTCTTACACTGTTGACTTTAATTTGTTGCCATCAATTATATGCTATTGACATTTGTTGGTGTCTTCTAAATGTTAACTTTATGTTTTTCTTTAGATAAATATTCAAACTTCTCTCCATGTGGTTAAAACTTATGCAAACTCAAACTCTATTTATGAGCTCACTCTAACAAGATCATTTTATATATGAAGTTATTCAAACATGTTAATTTTATCTTTTTTTTTGTATTAGCTTTTTCTTTGAGCAAGTTTGATCAAATCCATATTCAACACACTACTTTTGGATCCATATACAACAAAATGTACATTCATGGCATATAAATTGAAAATGGTTATAAAATACAAATTGTTTTATATAGTCTCAAATGAGATGAACCTGGCAATAACAAAGAATATCAATTTTCCCAGTTTTAGGTTAAGATTAAAATATACATACAAATAGTAGATTACAACAAATGTGTATTCATGAGATATAATTTGAAAGCGCTTATAAAATGCAAATTATTTTTTGTAGTCACAAATGAGATGAACCTGGCAATAAAAAAATTTCAATTCACCCAGTTTTAGGTTAAGATTAAAATATACATATAGACAGCAGATTACATAAATCTAAAAAAAAAAAATAGGTAGCTTAATAAAGGATTTAAAGTTGGGAAGTGTGTTTAACTGTTTATACTTTGATAATTAAGTTACAAGTTTATTAGTTTTATCTTAATAATGGTAAATTCTAGTTGGGTACCTTTTAAAAAAAAATTATTACAACTCACCATATATATTTCACTCAAAATTTCTTCACTCTCACTCCGTTGGCAACTGAAGCCAAACCTATGACCTTTTACTTTAAAATCATTGGATCAACCATCCAAACAAACCCCTTTTAGACATTTAGGTACCATTGGATATTCATAACCTTCCTTAAAAAATTGCTCCCACAAGTCATAGTCGTAATTAGACCTAATGGTTTTCCTACGGTCAAGTTAAATATTTGATATATTTTAAAACTATTATTTATAATAATGTTGGTTCGGGAATTAGAGTGTCTATAATAAAACGTAAAACATATCTTTATAAATAAATAATAATATTATAGTCATTTACTAACATTATTTGTTAAAAGTATTATTATTATGTGAATTAATATAATCATACTAAGTATATCTAAAATTTAAGTGATTTATAAACAAAAAATTTCCAATTAATTATTTTTATTTTTAAATATTAACATGATATAGATTCAATTTATTATAATATATGCATATAGAGTATGAGCTGATATGATAAAAAAATTATGTTATATTTATTTAATATCTAAATTACTTTTCATGTTATATTTATTTGTACAATTAACATTATATGAACTGATTTAACCTATTCGAAGATGAGTAAAAGCCGCTATGTGCCCATGTGTGTCTAATTCCACTGGTAGGGCACAAATATGAAATATTATGGGCTTTCTTTGGTAAAATTTTAATCAAGCGTTCCTTCTCTCTCTTTGGGACCGTGATTTGTTCCAAACTTGTTGACTATTGGGTCGCAGAGAATCGATAGGCTTTTCCAATTCACTGTCACCTCTGATTATTCGTTCGCCAATGAAACAAACACAGACCATGCAACTCTGTTTCAAGGCTAGCCAGCCAGCTGTTCCTTTTTGACAGTGTCGTAATTAACATGCCTACTTGCTGCTTAGCACATTGCATGATGAATGAAGAGGGACAACCTATGCTTTGTTTTGTTTAAATAATCAACGCCCATAACCCAAAAAAAAGTCCTATCCGTAAGGGTTTTGTTGAAATCTTTGCAAAATATATCAGATTGATCAGGGTTTATTTGGAGGGTTTAAGGACTTTTTTTGGTTAGAGAGAGAGAGACACACACACAAAGGGTATAAAGATGTTGCGACAAAAACAAAACTGTCCAAACACCTGCACGCCACGTGATCTATCAAAAGTTATAAAATCATGGGCCTAAAAAATCGTAATTATATGCTCCCCTGTTATCTATTATAAGGTCTATCATCTTTTACGCAAGGACCGAGCCCCATTCATTTACTGGCTGCCTGGCTTTCATAATTTATTTCCCATCAATCACCGCCCTGCGCAGTACGCACATAGCTATGCTTCTCCACCCATAAATGTCATCGACTTTAAAGTAGATTTATGATTATGCTCATAGGTTAAAATTTTCCACGCAGGTCTCAATGCTTAATTGGCGAAATATGCAGCAGAAAGCATTTAAAATATCAGTTCAAAGAAATTTTATCATTTCAAGGTGAAAGTTGGTCCCACCGTCCAGCAAAGGGCTATTTGAAAAGGCCCAATTTGTTGATAAAAACTTAATAAAAATGAACCGGGGTAGACATGTTTGTTTGGACATATTGAGTTTGGTCAGTTTTGAATAAATTTTAAGGTATGTTTAAATTCATTTATGACTGCTTGTTTCTAAATTAAGTGTGGAGTGAGATATTAATTAAGTAAAACATGAGATAATAGATTTTAGCAATAAATAAAAATCATTCATTATTTTAATTATTGTTTACAATATTGTCTTAATCCTCCTTTTCCTTCTTACATATAAGTAACGTAAAACATGCTATTGACCCACGGGCTCTACAACCTAACTTGTGTTTTTTTAGGTTAAAACACTCAAAACAAGGCTTGTAGAAATTATGGGCCTAAATGAATTTGACACATGAGCCATGATTCGTGTGAGCGGACCACATGCAAACACGGGTTTGCCCATATCTCATCACCTTTGTTCTTTACCCCCTCTGGCTCCTACCTGTCATCCCAAAATTCCATATGAGACTTTAGACTGTCATCACGACCCCTTGTCGCAACCTTGCGAGGGGATGGAGCCATGATCAACCTCTAGGTGGCATATTAGACTTTAGACAGTCGATCTTGTCCCCTAACTTGTTTCTCCCTAGCACGATGACCACGTTCGCGTATAGATCTAGGTTGGTGCAGTACCACAACTTTAACACAATTGTGGTGGCAAAGTAGCAACAGTCCTGGTAAATATGGGTGTTAAACGGGATAGAGACCTGCTGGCCGTGCGGGCTGGCCCATAATATTGGTCGGGCCAGACTTCATATTCTTGGCCCATTTGACAACAAGCCTATACAGTTTTGAGCCCGCAGACAATGATTTAAACGAGCTTAGCTTGCACTGATACGGGCTAGTCCGCAGGCTATAGCCTTATATAGGCTCGCCCCTCCCGGTTAACACTCATATTGGTGAATGAGCTTGTTAAAGGTGGTGATGTGTCGTAATATTATACTTACGTTGCTGCTCTAGCTGCTTTCATTAAGCTATCTTTATAGTCGTTGACTTGAGAACAAAACTTTTGGATCTAAGATGAAGGCCACCATAAGAATGGCATCCACCACCTCCTCTGCCACACGAATGCTCCTCTCTTGGTCAATGCTGAGCTTAGGTAGTCAAGATGTGAGGATGCGTCATTGTCAATGTTGCCATCCATTTTTGTCACTGAGAGAGCCACGATAAGGAAGGGCCATTGTCTTTCATTGTCCATCTTTTTATAGCAGTTGTCGTCATTGACGCAGGGTTCTTTGGTCGCCATGTGAATGTAATCAGCCTTAGTGGATAGCCGATAAATGACTTACGAATTTTTTATACAAACCAAAGGACTAGTATTATGGGCTTCTTACAGGCTAGCCCGGCTCGTATGCAGGCTAGTGAAGGTTTCGTGCGTAGCGGAAGCGTGCCGTTTGGGTCCTAAACGGCCGTATAAAATTATGAAATTTTATACACGGCATCCTAAGAGGTGGAACCTTAATCTAGAGGTGTTTTATTGAAATTTTAAAAAAGCAAAACAGAAAATTACATACTCGTAATTTCCGGCAGTATCTGTGCTCGTCGGTGCAGAAACTCCAAACTAGGAGCTCTCTAGAGCAGTCCACGTGCACCGGCAGTCCACGGATGTCCCGTCCCACGTTCAGGTGCTAGCACGAGCGTAAAGACTCCACGAATTCGTCCGTTTGATCAACCTATTGCTCCACCTGTTGCAGCGTACAGCAAAATGGGCTGTTTCCTGCTTAATCTGCAACTTAGAAGCAAGGGGAAGAAAGGGAGAGAGGAGAGAAGTGGGAGAATGAGTTCTTTGTTCTCCAAAGCACCCAAAAATTATTTTCCCACGAATTTCCTCTCACTCCCCTCAATAATATATGCCAAAGTCTCATTATTAATAAAATAACACTTTTATTTTATTTATTTTATTTTATTAGCCACCCATTTTCAAACCTAGGATGTAACCCTTTGAAAATAGGCCCTAATAAACCAAAAACGTGAGCCACTCATGTTTTCACATGGTGTGACATATGTCCCCTCTCGTCTCATCTCGTGTGGGCCCCATCTACACCCGTGTGGACCCCACTGGAATCCGAGCGCCGAAAAATCCGAAACTGGACACATTCGACTGTCGTAATCTCCTGAACTCGGATATGCCCTCGGAATTCCTAAACGATGATCTGAATCACTTATTTTGGTTCGAATAGTGATTTTGAGTCGATCTAGCAATCCGAGCTCTTATTGATTCCGAACTTGAATCAAACTGGACCGATTGCTTTGTGTAGTTCCACTGAACTACTGGACCTACCAAATACACTATTGTGTGACCCTCTAGGTTCCTTCCTTAATGGCTATGGTCCCACCATAGTCCGTGAACGTTGTCTAGCAACACGACACGACGACCAAAAAGGATGAGATATATCGTATAAGTCGACAGCCTCCTACAAACGCTCAATGTGTATTTTAATCCTTTTGTCTCGGACATCGCAACAAGCGGAATGCATACCTATGCCATGAGTCCTATTGCTTGTTATAATTTTCTTTGTCTTTCTGATGGACTTATTTGGAACACCATGGCCATGGATTTCAGTACAGACATTACCATCAAGTCAAAGGGCCAGCGATGTCATCTTCCATAACTTGGAAGGGACAAATCCTCTCTTGACCCATCTGTTATTGTCATACCAGTCATGACATACCTAACACAAGCTACCTCGCCACGAGCATCTATGTCATGGTTTTCATCATGTATCAAAGTATCTGATTCGTGGTATACAATAACAATGGTCTCAAGTCGGAGGACCAATACACACGTCTATAGATGAGAACGATCAATGGCATCTTGATGTGCCGTTCTCATTAACAGGTCGGTCCTCATGATCTCCCAAACTTGGAGATCACCAAGTGCGAACACTATGAGAAAGTGTCTCAATGTTTATGAGCCCCCAACACCTGATAGTCGGACATCTTCTGTGTCCAATCAGAAAGATGTATCTAGACCATGGGACATATAGTTTAAGATATTGTCATAACATCCAATAGGTTCTCATTATAGTGAGGACTGCTATAACCGATTGATGCGACAATATACTATGGACATTATCGTGTATGTGAACGCGGAAGTATAATGAACATACACTGATAAATATATAAACACATAATGTGTAATACAACGAAATCCCAAGATATACATGTACAGTGGTTGGGTCTAGGGCACCCAATCCAACAGCTAGGACGGCCAATTCATTTTTGATCTATAAGAAACACAAGACTAAACAGGCTAGCCTTGCAACTGGCCGAGCCTAGTCATCTCGTTTCACTCACCTATTCCTACCCTGCGAGTGCAAAGTCATAAGCTCTAACTATTATGCTAGAGCCCCATGTTTATTTAAAAGTAAGTTTTGATACACTTTATTGGATTCAATGAATACATACCACACCAACATCAATGTGAACTCTCTCCTTTACCATAGCAACTTGTATTTTGTGTAATAAATATACCAACTAGTACATTTTTTTACAATGCTCAAATTTGATAATCAACTACAGGTGTGTTTGATTTGCAAATCAAAATATAATTTAAAATTAGGTTTTGTAAAATAATATTTTAGGGTATGTTTGGTTTCCAAGCCAAAATATGATTCAAAATCAAGTTTTATAAAATTATACTTAGTCATAAAATTAAGTTTTGTTTTATGTGTGTGTTTAATTTTCATAGTTAAAAATTATGATTCATTTGTTTTTGAAGTGATCAAAACCATAGTTTGACAAAAAGCATCTTAAATTTGCAAAGTAAATGTGTGTGTATGATTGGCTTCATGGTCGAAATCATGGTTTGTTTAATTTTATAGTAATCAAAACTATGGTTTGACATAATATAGAAGTTCCTGTATTTGCAAAACAGAGTTTCGTAATTCAAAACTTAATTAAAAAAACCATATTACTCCAACCCAAACAGACTATGCAAGCAAATTTAAATAAAACTAATTTTTACTTTCCAAAACTATGGTTTATTTTGAAACCAAATGCGCACTATATATTTTGGAAATTGTTCAAAAATATTTAGAAAACTTAAGCATTAGTTAATTTAGGAGATGCTTAGTTAATTCTTTTAAAAAAATCAAGCCTTTAAATTTTTCTTCCAAAATGACATATTTTTGAAATCATCTGAAAGTAAAATATGGTTGACAATTTACACTCTCCATTTTCATGTTTAATTATCTAATGTAAAAACATTGTGTTGGATCTAATCCGAATTTTGTAAGATACTGATAAAAACTTTATGTGAATTGTATTTGTCCATATTATTATATCATAGTCTAATAGATTGCAGAAGATGAGCTTAAATAATAAACCTCGGATCATACTAAGAGACTCGGAGAGATGTGTGTAAGCAATAACGAGAGTTTTCTAAAAACTAATTAAGGAAATGATACATAATCCTAATTTGAAATAAGCAAAGTAAGTGTCAACCAAAAAACTCGGTATATAACTATGAATTCAAGAAGTTATTTAATGATCTAGTATAAAAAATATACTCGGTATAACTAATAACATCCGATTTAACTAAGTCTCTTATCTGATAATATTAATATTATAGTATAATCGAATGAATGATATCTTCAAAGACTCAGTATAAGATAAATATTTGGTATAATCAAGTTCCTTATCCAATATTCATCAAGTATCGGTATAACCTCATGTCTCGGTATAACTAAGCTACTTATTCAGTTATCATCAGAGTTCCATATCAAACCTTAAAGATTTGGTATAAACCCAAAGGTTCAATATAAGTTAGCGTGTCTCGGTATAACCTCAAAAGTTTGGAATTAGCTTTAAATGCTTGGAAATCTCTCTTAAAGCTCCAGTGTAAGCTAAAAGACGTTCATAAATGCTAAAATGGTGTCTTAAACGTGGATTACCAGATTGGATGACAAATGCGTTAATGCACATTGGAATCATTCAAATATTTATTGCATTATTCATTCCCAATAGCTTCGAGGGATGAAGCTATAATGACCCATACTTGGGGTCCCGGATGACCTAAGGGTGTTATAGTAACTTCAAGTCGTGTATTTAAGGGTAAAAGAGTTTAATAAGTAGTCCTTGAATTTCATATTATTTATTCATATGGAAATTGGGATTGAGTTACTCAAAGGCTTAATGGTACTTTACTTATCATTTAATGAGTTAGTTGTTAAATTCGAAATAAAGTTATAGTAAGGTTAGAAGTTCTAAGCGATCATGCTTCGTATTAGGTCAAGAAGTTTGAGTTCTAGTGGAGTTAGGTCTCTAGAATAAGGGAAGTTCGGCTCTATAAATAGGAAGGTCATCTTTGTGTGATCGAGGTAGGTGGTTCTACCTTTCTACATTTCACTGAGGGTTTAAATTTAATGGGGGATAGAATCAACTAGGATTAGGCATAGAATAACCAATATGCATGTAACTGAGATAAGGAACCTAGATGACGATGTTTGATGTTCAAGGCGATATTGAAAAGTTAGAAATCGCAGTTTAGTTTCAAAAGGTGGATAGATTAAGTATGAGCGTAACGAGAAGTATAGGACAATGCGGTGGCAGAGTGCACGTGGCAAAGGTCACTACAGGCAGTGCAGTATACATAGTATGTGCACGCTGTTGAGGGGTGTTACGTGCATCACTGGGTGCATGGTACGTGCACGTGTCGATGGTTGCCACATGCACGACATGTGCACATGGTGGGGAGGTGGGTGCACCTGGCGACAAGTGGCATGTGCACGTGGAGATGGTCGCCACGTGCATCACCATGTGCGGTGTGTTGTGCTTAGTATGGTTTTTCTAGGCTCCTTTATATGTTTATACTAGTTTGGACCTTGATGGGACTCTTTAGTTTGATATGTTGAGCTTGTATGCAAACTATTGGCGTAATGGTTATATCGTTGATTTCTTGATTTGGATTTGTAAGCAATACCTTGTTAAGGTTATAGTCCGATAAGGGATAGTAGTCCAGTAAGGGACAACAACCTATAGTTCAGTAGAAGACGATAGTCCAGTAAGGGATAAACAACACATAGTCTGGTAAAGGACGATAGCCCGAGTTAAGGCGAAGGTGTAGCTAAGTACTAAACGTGAGAATGTATAGATGTGGGTTGAATTGTTATAATCTGTGTTTTACTAATAACTAATGTTACGTGCTAATGATAAATGAATTTAATGCTATGCTAGGTGATAGTTGAAGTTAATGTTGTGTTAGAGAGTGTAAGACCACTTCATTCGTACATAAACACCGAGTATATAGTAATAGGGAGATTGACCCTAGAGTAAGGTGTTGTCTCACTTACCACTTACTGAGCACTTAAGCTCATGCCTATTTTGTTGATCTCTTTTGTAGGTATGGACGGAGTTTAAAAGATATTCTAGAGGATTGATTGATGAAGTTCTTTATTCTATGTTTGATGCATTTAACCTTTGGATATTTAGTTTGTTTTTCCCGAACAAGAGTTCATGGACTTTGCAAACAGTTTGTTTGAGATTGATTACATAGTTTGGCTTGGATTGTTTCACATTTGGGATTGTTTTCCATTTCTCTTGAGAATGTAAGGTGATCGGGGGGGGGGGGGGGTTTATACTTCATTCTTAGGGTCATTTTGGGTACATTTTCATACTCTTTTACTTCATTTATTGCCCAAAAGAGTTACAATATCATATTTTTATGCCCTAATCCGGAAAAGAGGATTTCTTGTAGTTTTTGTGGTATTTTTGCTAAATTTTGACAGGAATCCAAAAATCAAGGAAGAATTCACCAAATTTATAGAAAGAAGAAAGAATCCCAATGACCTAAAGTTCACAACGACCAAAATCCATGTTGGTCGGGTGAAGGTCGGGTGAAGCCCATATTTCAGGGATAGCTTTCTGGAGCCTCAATGAAGATTATTACCTTATGGTCGGGTGAAATTTGAGGTCGTTTGGAGGTGATCGGGTGAAGCTTATTTTGCATATTTAAACTCTCCAAGCATCAAGGAACAGAACTTCCTTCTGGTCGGGTGAATTTTAACGACATCATATGGTGGTCGGGTGAAGGTCGTGTCACGCCCCCGAATTCCAAGGTACCCGGAACCAGGAACATGACTTCCCCTTGCCGCACCCGAAAGGTCAAGGGGTTGGTGACTAGCACCAATAGAAACTACACCGCGGGTGCTGTCTCAATCATACAACCCTGTACAGTCATACATCAAGGGTAATCATGTACTTTCCCATATATCATCATGCATACACTAAGTCAAACAATCATACAGACATCACATCACAAATAGTATGCAAATACAACTATCCACGGACCCATGTCTGGGATACAAGACACAACAATACAGAATATAACACTGTATCATACATCAGAGTAGTGGGCACGTCCTCTTAGAAGAAAGTCCTCCACTAGTCTCGGGTCACACATGAAAAAGGTAAACAACAAGTAGGGGTGAACGACAAGCTCAATAGGTGACCCCATTACTCCACATCATGCAAACATACAAGTCTATACTACATGCTTTGTGTACTCGTGCACCGTGTAGTGTGCACAATCATTAAGACTTAGCCTACAAACAAACATCAGGACCCAGCCTGCCCACACAGGACAGCTTGTTCATGATCCTCCACGGGATCCCAGTTCAGGGCACTCAGCCCTAGCTCCACGAGCTCAACGGCTCAACACGATCCTCAACAGGATCCCAGCTCAGGGCACTCATCCCTACCACAACACTATATGCCCGAACATAGTGCCACACAGGTCTGCCATTGGCGCATATGCCTATCACGGCCACAACGCAATATGCCTGGCCACAGTGCCACTCAGACCTGCCATCGGCGCATATGCCTGCCCCGTCAACCACATAGCATCATCTGTGCTTCACGGTGAGAACCCAACAAGTCATAAAGCCCAAGCCCCAATTCCCCAAACCAACATACCAACACCAATATGACATTAAGGTTCACCATACTCCCTTTATAATTGAAGCCAGTCATCACAAATCGATCATCATTCCTTGACCAAGGAAGGAGATACCCATAGGAGTTGTTTTCTTGAAATAAAAAGTCTCGGCATTGTGTCCCCATATCATAACTGAGGTAATTTGATTTTTGGGGATTTTTCTGAGATGTCTAACCCTACTTTCCAACAATTCACCTCTACGAAAAACTGGATTTTTCCGAGATTTTACACTAAATCCCAATTTTCACATTTTGAAGGAGTGAGAATTTATTTTTCTAGTATTTTCTTTGAATCCAAATGGGGGGTATTTCGTTATTTACATACACCGGCAACATACACTAGCAACTGCACTGTTTAACTGCTCGAGACACCCTGCTCGACACAGCTCGAGGCTCTGCTCGACACTCTACTCAAGGCTAGCCTCGAGCAGTTCCCCAGTCGCGAACTGCCGACTGTGTTCTTCCCGCTTTCGTCCCAAAACCCAATTATACTCGTTAAATCTCCATTTTTAAGCAACAATTCATCCCTATTAAGGGTTTCTAACATCATCTAGCCACATTAGGCTACCAAACAACCTAAATCATCTAGGTTTCATGCTCAATTTTTGTTTTTCCTCAATTCCTACGGTTCATCACGAATTTTCATGGTTTCATCAAATTCTTACATGTTAATCAAATAAAACAGCAAAGAAAGGGTGAAGAATCAATGGAACACCTACCTGGAATGATTCTTGACGATCGAACAAGCTTAAAATGCCCCAAAGTGAACTCCAAATTAGATTACAAGCTTCTCTCTCTCTCTCTCTCTCTCTCTCTCTCTCTCTCTCTCTAATGCACAAACACTGAAACGTAACGTGGAAGCTTACTCTCATCCTATTTATATTTATGTATTTTCTTTTATTAATAAATCCCAAAAATATTAATTGACCTCCCGAGGTCACAAACTCCAAATTGAGCCCAAGTACAGTCAAAACGCTTAAAATGATGAGCACATCATTATCCAGATATTTTCTAACCCAATTGACAGCTTAAACACAAGGTCAACCAATAAACCCCGAAAAGTCAACAATCGAGCCACTCGGGGGCCCGACCCGGAATTGGGCCCAATTACAGTCAAAATGCTCACATTGATGAACACAATATTGTCCAGATGTTTTTAGCAACAGAGGAAAACTATCTCTCAGCCCTACCCAAATACGGGTCTTTACAGGTCGGGTAAAGCCTTTTTCACCCGACCAAAG
Organism: Taxillus chinensis; assembly: GCA_023512835.1. Classification (NCBI taxonomy): domain Eukaryota; kingdom Viridiplantae; phylum Streptophyta; class Magnoliopsida; order Santalales; family Loranthaceae; genus Taxillus; species Taxillus chinensis. Next base: position 45,432,762 of record CM042091.1, read on the forward strand.
CCCGAATTTCCTCGATGAACCCCTTATTTTTGCAGCATACTTATTCCCTTCTGGACCGAAGTCATTTGATCAAACGACACGCACCAAACATTTAAGTCAAAGAAGAATTAATTGAAGAAATTCAAATTCAAATAGGTGCTCTGCATTTGGATTGAGGTCTTTATGGGATTTAAGAGAGAGATTTATCTCATTTTCAAAATCAAACATAAGGGAGTTACATGAGATTTAAGAGGGGCTAATTATTTGAAGAATTTATAAGAAATAAATGGAAATTCAAAATTCAAAAAATCAAATTTATCTTGGGAGGCTATAACAGGGGAGCTGATCCTTCATTGTAAAGCATCCAATCAGTTATCATCTAATTCACTTCCATTCTACAATTCCATTCCTCATCTAGAGTAGATAAAGGGAGAGTGAAGAAGGTTTGGGACATCTCTTAGAGTTTGTAGACAATCTGCTGGGAAAGAAGATCGACCTTGGAATTCTTGGTCTAAAATAGGCAAGCTATCCTTTTGGTATTCTTATTCCATGTTTTGTAATTTTGTTGTTTTCAAACATATTATGGAAGCTTAAAAACCCTTGATTGGGGTTAGGACGAAGTTTAATGTAATAAATTAAATTGCAATGTTTTAGTTTAATCTTCTTCACCTTGTGAATGTTTATTGAATATCTTGGGTTTAAATATAAAATGAATTCTAGCCATTTCATTTTAGCATATTAGGTATTTATGTGAAGGATTGAAAAATAAAGCATAAGTGCTGGAAAATCCAAGATACTCAAACTAAGGTTGCATGACATGTGGCAGCGAGTGTAAACCTAGGATACTAAATTAAGAGTAGGCGCGATGCTAGCTCTAGACTAAACAACTCAAATCTTAAAGGGTCACCCGTCCCCCATGCTAGGGTGTACACAGAATTATTGCATTTAGAAAAGGCTAATTCATGCATTAGAGGTTGGGTATTAAATATTATCACAAGGAAAGAATTAAACTGAACTAAAACATAATCTTGGGAAAAATACATCAAATGGAATCCTAACTCCAATCGCCTTTATCAGTTGAACTTATCTCTACTCGAAAAAGCTTATTTCTATTTTTCACATCCATTCAATCTGTTTTAAATTCAATTTATTTTTTATATATATTTTCGATCAAAATCTCTTCATAAGCTAGTAAAAATTTTTAATTTCTTCATCCTTCCCTTGGGTTCAACAAACCAGACTTAAATATCCACTTTATTACTTGTCACAATTTGTACACTTGCAAATTGTCGATCATAAGGTTACACCCTTGTTGCATGATAATACAGTTGGGATTGAGACAACACCGCTTTGCAATCTCTTTTAAGGGTGTAAGATTACACCCTTGGGCTAGTCACGTGCATGAGTTTATAGTGTCAAATTTGGGGGCATGGCAGAAGCACAACTTACTAATGAGAATACAAACTTAATGCAACTCCCTATTCAAAATAGATCGAGCAAGTTCCAAGGATATGTTGAGAACAAGCTGTGTATATGTCGACAAAACGTCAAATGTTGAAAGTGTGCTTGAATTGATAATATTCTTTGTGTAATAATTTGTGTGTGCTTTGTGTAAGAAATAGAATAAAACCAAAGTGAGTATTGTATACAAAAATATATTCTTTCGTAGATCAATGTGTGTTGTAAACAACAAATATATGTATTTTGTATTGTTATAATTATCATTTGATAATAAATATCATACTTCTACTAGTTATAATTGTCTTTCACATTGTTATATTATTTACAATCATCAACCAACTACCTTGGAAAGCTTACGAAGAATTTAGAGAGTCATATTCACCCCCCCCCCTTTAAGGCTCTCTGGGACCAATACTGTAAGGATCCGTATATGTGTTAGCATAACTTATAATCTATATTTGATGTTAAGAAAATTTATTTTGAGAATATGGCCATTAATACAATCGTTTTAACTATATTTGGGCCTAATTTGAGGTCCAGAAACCTTCAGAGGTTATTTAGTAATTTTTGGGAGTTAAATTGAGGGTTAATAAATAAAAAATAAAATTTAGGAGGGCTTTTTGGAAATTATTAAAAAGGAGGACGAATTTTAATTAAAAATAGGGTTTGAGGGTTTTATTATTCATTATGACTCTATTTTGAAAAACCCTAGCTGTCGGAAGGGAGTGCATATTGTTCTTCGCGTTCTTCGTCGTTTTTCTCCGATTCTAGACCGTTCTTGCGAGTTTAATCCTTTCAGAAGGCAAGAGGTAGGTGATTCTTAATCCTTGATTAGCCTATTGCATGAATGCATATCGTAGAATCAATATGGGTTGAAGTTTTATATGAAAATATACAGATATATATATATATATATATAATTCTATGTATGAGTCATTGTCGTTGGTGCGTGTGCGTTGGAGCAACCTTGCTAGCGTGGAGGTGGAAGAAGAGCAGCGGCAAATTCCGGCCGTGCGGTGGAGATGGAAGTGGAGGGGGCAGTGGCGACTGCTGCCTCACGTGGAGATGGGAGAAGGGGAAGGGGCGGTGGCAACCGCCGCCTGTGGAATGTTCGTGCACCCCGTGCACCTGCGCGCCGCCCGCGCTCGTGCGCCCGAACGTCTTGCCGCGTTGGTGTAGAGGAGAGAAGGGGGCGGCGGCATCTGAGCCGCTGCCATGGATCTGGTATGCACGCCATGGGTCTGGTACACACGTCGTGGATGATGGAGTTGGCGCAAGTGATAATAGTGGGTGATGGAGTCGATGCCGTATATTAAATCAAATAATTTAAAAATAATACTAATAATAATACTAATAATAAAGATAATGTTGTGCTTGGACTGGTTTGGTATGTCAAATATATACATTGTGTGGGCTTGAAAATTATAGTGTAAATATTGTAAGTATTATTGGGCTGATATTTATAATTTAGCATCAAAGATATTATCTATGGTGTGTTTCCATTAATTTGACATTAAAAACTTAATTTAGTTGTGCTTGATAATATCAATTTGATATTTAAAAAAATGATATTTGTGGCTTGATATTAGTTATTTGATGATATATATATATATAAATATAGTTATACCAATTATGGGATTGCTGAGTTAGTGTTTAATGCGTGTGGATTTGGTGATTGGAATTGGTGTTGTAAATTATGTGTGGATGTGATAAATTGGTATTTATTAATTATGTGTGTGGACTATGTGATAAATTGGTGTTTATTAATTATGAGTGTTGATTTTGTGATGAGATTGGTTGGGTTAACTGTGGGTCCCACAAAGGGCTGGCAAGAGGCCGCAGGTCCCCTATGTGGCTGGTAACCTAGGTCCCATATGTGGTAGGTTGTCAGAGACACCACAGGTCCCACATATGGCTGTCTAGTAGTGATATGAATTCCTGGAGTTGGTAGCGGGAATCCCGTGAATGGATGAATGGCCGGTGTGAACCTTTAATGATGGAAATATGATGTGATGTCTTATTTGTGATTTAATGAAATTTAATTGTGATAGAATGTGACACTACACTAGCACAAGCATACACTGATCATACGAGACTTAGGAATTCATGTAATAGAGTACTGGAGATGAGGATCACCTACTGGGCATTCGTGCTCATCCTACTTTATTTTTTTTATTTCCTACAGGTTGTAGGGAGTAGTTGGTGGAGCCATAGTGAAGCAGGACGGAACATCCTTGGTGTAGAATTTATTTAGTAGACAATTTGTTTTTATTTTATTTTATCATTTTATTTCCCGGACTTGGGTCTGTGGCAGTTGTAGAACCTTGTTGGTGAAACTTATATGTGAGTTATACTGTGTGTTGGATATTGTGGGAATTGAATGCAATGTCGTATCATTTTTATAAATCTTGAATTGAATACATTGGGAAGTACAATTCTACCCCTGTTGTGGAGTTGTACATGATTGGGTTGAACACTAATCCCCTCGACCCCTGTAGTGTGGGTGTGGGGAAGTCGCGTTCCTAGTTTTGTTGTTTTCAGGATTTGGGGGCGTGACAAATACATTGTTCCAACATTATATATCAAATGTATGTTGATGTCATCTCTAATACATTCCTCACATTTCGTCTAGTGTATTTTTTATAGTTTATATGCAAAAAATATTTTCTGGGTCTATCATGGACCAATTACATGTTTCAATTAATTGTTTAACCATGTTAGCCTTGATTTGAATGAATTTATTTCCATCATTCATGAATTATTTAATAATAATAATAATAATCTAAAATGGCTTTAGCCTTTAATAAGTTTTGTTTAATTGAGTTGTAACATTTGTTTGCATTAAAAAAAAATATAAAAATACTTTTGGTACCAAATTTTATAAAATTATACTCTGTAAATATTAATATATTATATCATTCTATTATCTTTACATAAAAATTTTAAAATTCACAAATAATTAGTTTAAATTATTATTCTATATTTTATAGAAAATATTCTTAGTCAGAGATTTAAATCATAAATTAAAAAGATATACCATCTCAGTTATTTAAAATTTAAATTAAATATTTATATTTAATATTGATAATTTTATATAATTTTAAGTGTTTTTGTCTGCGCACAAACAAAGGACTTATGTGTACTGTAAATTTGGGCAACACCAATTTGGCTAGTCAAATTTATTGAAAGAGCATTTTATCTTATTGATTAAATGTTATTTTGAAATGAAATATTTATTCCCCCTTCTCTCTCGCTTGCCTCTCCTCAATGCTCACAAACCTTCTATACGCCCATGACTCTTTCTAATTTTTGTCCCCGTAACTTCTTTTTCATCTTCTTCTCCAATAAATCCCATAAAGAACACACATCTTCAATTTAAGGCCCAACAAAAATACTTGAAAATAAGGCCTCAAAGCCTTAATAGACACAATGAATTAAAAAAATAGATTGTTGCTTACAAATTTAGAAAGGTTTAGAGGGTTCTGGAAATGAGGGATGTCACGCCCCCCAAATCCGGGAAAGACCGGAACTAAGGGTGTGACTTCCTCATGCTCGCACTCGAAGGGTCAAGGGGTTGGTGACTAGCACCAATACGGGCTACACGACGGGTGCTGTCCGATATATACCTGTATATTCATACATCAGGGGTATTCATGTACATTCCAACATGCTATGGAGGTAAGGAAAAAAATAATTAATTTATTAATGATATAATCATGCTAAAAATCCAATACAACTTTCCCGAACCCTCGTCAGGATATTCAAATAATAAAACTAATCATGTTATCCAAAATCCATAAACCAAGTTATATAAAATGTGGAATAAATAATAATCAATTTCGGATCAGCCTTTAGCGAATGGGTCGATACTTGAAACATGTCAACAAAGTAGGAGTGAGCACAAATGCCAGTATATGATCTCTATCTCCTCACCATCCTATAACATGAAATCCTAAGTCTACATGATCGGTGTATGCTTGTGCAAGTATAGTGTCCTACTATATCACAATAAGCTCATATCTAGTCACAAAATATAACATCACACACATTATATTTCATTTATTAAGGGTACACACCAAATGATCCAACCATCCACGGGATTCTTGCAACCAACACCAAGGATCTCAGTCACTACCAGACAACCATATGTGGGACCTGCGGTGTCCCTAACGATAACCTGTCACATATGGGACCTGGGTTAACTAGCCACACAGGGGACCTGCGGCCTCTTGCCAGCCCTATGTGGGACCCACGGTTAACCCAACCAGCTCCACCATCAATTTTACATATAATCAATAAATAGAATATTCCAACAGTCAAAATTCAATATAACAGCCTTACAAAACATCTAAATCACCAATCCAACAGTAACACACCACAGATTATATACCTATATAATATTCAATTGATGAAATATTTTAATTTAAACAATCACACTATAAATAACATTTCCAATGTAAATCTAATAATATAAATTTTGGTATTATCAAGCCCATTCACATTAGGCCCAGGGCAGAAAACTCCTATGGGCTATAGAAGACATGGCCAGTCCAAAACGACTGGCCCATGCACTGCCAGCCAGTAAGGGCTGGCACCCAAGCGCATGAGGGTGACAAGGAGCCGCCGCCCCTTCCTCCATCCTGCTGCACGGTAGGGTTAGATCAGACCCTACCGCAGAAGTTGTCCGGTGGTCCAGATGTGAAGAGAGGCGGCAAGGTACCGCCTTTGCCTTCCTCCCTCTATAACTCTCGCGCGAAGTCGAGTCCACAAGCAAGGGTGCCGCTATTGCCCTCCTCCTTCACGATCGCGCGAAAGCGAGTCCATTGGCAAGGTGTTGCTGCCACTATTTTTGCATGCATGTAATTTGAATATTAATCTCGATTTTCTCATCACCAATGTTGAGGGTCATGCGTCCACCCTTCACGTCGATGATAGCTCTAGCTGTTGAAGGAAAGGTCGTGTAAAGACTCGTGTTTGGGTAGTCTTGAGAGATTGTCATTCTATATTAAAGTCTATTCCAATTACATAATAATCCAAATCAACATTAATATTCAAATTACAAATTAAGCTCAAGGAATTAATATCAAAATTGAAATAATCAATTTAACATTAAAAACTACCAACAATAATATTAAATCTATAAAAGTGATTAAGAACTATAAATAATTTAAAAAAGGGAAAAACATTATAAAAATACATTAATTCAATAAAATATAAAATTAAAGCATATAAAGTATATGCAAATTTAATGATAAATGTTATAGTGATCAGTTTCACAATTAAGCATAGTTAATGATTTCTGAAGACATAGTTGGGAGGGGCGGAGGGATGCAATCGGTTGTTCCAGTATAGAGTTTGGGGGAGTTGAGTTATCGATTTTGGGGCTAGGGCAGACTGACAGAGCCATATAAGAGGTGTGTGCATGCAACGCTGGTCGCCTGGCCTAGTGGAGGCATCACTGCTGAGGAATAGAGATTGTGAGAGGAGGGCGCCTTGCCTGTTGGAGGTGCTTCTGCTGTTATGCTAAGGAAGAGAGACTGTGATAGAATGGTGCCTTGCTTGATGGAGGTGCCGCCACTTCTTTATTGAGGAAGAGAGATACAGAGAGCCAAGACTAGAGGAGGGACTAGGTAGGATAGGGTTGGAGTGTGGAGGCTATTGATCAGTGGATTTTTACCACCTTTTGTAGTGCCACTTTGGGTACATTTTCATACTCTTTTGCTTCATTTATTATCCAATTAAGTTACATTACCACATTTTCATGTCCTAACTCAAAACAGAGGATTTCTTGAAGTTTTTGTAATATTTTTATTATGTTTTGATAAGAATCCAAGAATTATAGAAGAATTAAGCAGATCGCTATAATACAATTGGAATCCCAAAGACCTAAAGACCATGACGAATTAATTTCAAGGTGGTTAGGTGAAGAACTTTTCACCCGACCAGGTTGGGTGAAGCCTATTTTTGTATATTTGGAGTCTTAAAGTCTCAGTGAAGAAAACATCCTTTTGGTCGGGTGAAATCTAAGGTGGTCGGGTGAGGGTCGGATGAAGCCTTCTTCACCCGATCAAGCCCAAATTTTGACATTGGAATCACCAATATGACTGCTTATTTGTTCCCTTCTGGAGTGAAGTCATTTGGACAAGGAATAAGCATCAATTATTAAGTCAAAGTGCAATTAAGGATGAAATGCAAATTCAAATGAAGCACTTTGCATTGAGACAATAGTCTTTTCATATTTAAATAAGTAATAATGGTGGAGATTAAATTTCTTTTCAAATTCAAATTCAACAGAGGAGTTATAAGAGATTAAATGGTGGCATTTAGTTGGAGGTATAATGGAGAAATAATAGAGAAATTCAAATTCAAGCTTGAGAGGCTAGAAAATGGGCATCAAATCATCTATTGGGAATCATCCATTGTCTACCATTATACTTTTACCATTCCACCATAATTTTGAGTGGAAAACGGGAGATTTAAAGAAGGTTTGGGTTTCAACTTATGCTTGAAGGCATTCCACTTGGAAAAGAAAATCAACCTTGAAAATCTATGGTCAAAATAGGAAAGCTACTTTTTTGTATTCTTTTAAATCTATATGTTGTAATTCTTGTCTTCAGACAAACTATGACAACTTAAAAACCCTTCATTCAGATTAGGGTGGAGTTTGATGTAATGGATTAAAATTGTAATATTTTAGCTTAATCTTTTTCATATTGTGAGTGTTTATTGAAAATTTTGGGTTTAAAACAACAAAAAAATTATGTTTATTTTATACACTACGTCACTGGTACATATTATACCAAATCTAAACATAGCAATTTTGATACTAATAATTCAAAAGACAAGAAATTAATAATTAATTCTCAATAGTTTATATAGTTAATCAATAGGTAATATACATAATTATGCACAATTAATGATTTCTAAAGACATAGTTGGGAGGGGTGGAGGGCTGCAATCGACTGTTCTAGTTTGACAGAGTTTGGGGGAGTTAAGTTACTGATTTTGGGGCTAGGGCAGACTAACAGAGCTATATGAGAGGTGTGCCGCGTGCAGCGCTGGTCACCTGGCCTAGTGGAGGCGCCACTGTTGAGGAAGAGAGATTGTGAAATGAGGGCACCTTGCCTGGTGGAGGTGTCACCGCTGCTCTATTGAGGAAGAGAGACTGTGAGAGGAGGGCACCTTGCCTAGTGGAGGTGCCACCACTGTTGTATTGAGGAAGAGAGTCTGAGAGAGTCAATACTAGAGGAGGGATTATGGAGGATAAGCCTAGAGCGTGGAGGCTACATAGAGAGAGGGTTGGGATTGGGTCTAGCCACTTGGGTCTTGGGATGGTGGGGCTGAATCAGAGAGTTATGCATTGTTGTGTGAAATTGGAAAGACCACGTACAGGTGTCAGAAAAAACTTATCATACTAATAAACCTTATGGCCAATCGGGGGGGGGGGGGGGGGCATGGCCTCCGTCGTCTTGTGATAATTTGGTTAACATGTTTTATATTAACACATGATACTTGAATGCAGGCTTTATTTGCCTTAATTTTATAATTGTGGTTTGTGGATGGTGTTGGGTTTTCTTTGATGCTATATTTTGTAGGTTTTGTATGTAGATTTGCTAGTGGGTTGTTAGAAAAAATTTCCCTGCACAATTTTTTCATTGTATATATATATATATGTATGATGATGTCAGCGTTTGTATGCTATTGTATTACCAAATTTGAGCTCACCCCAAGAGCCAATACATGAAATGCTTGGACTCCTGCTAGTGTTATGTGTATTATAATATAGTTTGTGTAATACACTATTGTATTACAAAATTTGAGCTCACATAGGGGTGAATACACTGAATGCTTGGAGACTCCTGTAACATGTCCTTCTGTCATGACAAGAACCATAAACTATATTAAATCAATGACGTAATTGGTCATAAATCAGAACGGTTGGGAACACTAAAACATGCCATTAAGAATTTTACTGGAGCACAATTTTGCAAGGTGACATGTAATTTGGATGTCCAATGTTTTGTTTTCTTGTTGAATCCCATTTTAGCTAGGTCATAATATGATTGAGGACTTTTCTAACAAGACCTCAAAATGTCCCAAAAATAATACCAAATAATATATACGGAAATTCGGGGACCAATGCACTTGACCGCACTCAAATTCAAGCAGAAATAAAAAAGTTATGGTTTAATCAGTTTTTGCATGCAATAAGTCAAACTTAACAATTATTTGTCAATATGTGAATGCTAACCACCTAACGAACTTTCCCATCTTTTTGCTTCAATGGTGATGCTTTGATCATGAGTTATGATTCTCGACAAGTCTGATGTGGTCGGGATTGAAAACCCTAAAAGTTTGTTTATTTCAAGGCTAATGGAGAGGGGTTTAAGGTACAAATATGTCTCCATTAAAGGTAATTAGAGATTAATTGTCGAAAGTTGCAATGGTATTTGATGAAATGTTGAAGAGAGATATGTGCTTGTTTTTATGTAATTAAAAACATTAGAAAAAAATATACTAAACACTTTATTAAATGCAAATACTAGAAAAAATAATTATTGTCTCAAAAATTAATTTCATTTGATTGAAAATGTTATACGTTGAACTATAAACGGAGCCTTTGAGTGTTTAGGGTAAAAAATGACGATAAAAGTGGCGATATCATTTTTTTATTAAATATGTTTTTATTTATATTAATTTGAATTTTTTAGGAAAAATTTTTATCCTTAATTCTCATTTCATTTAAAAAAATAAATTAAAGCATAATAGAAATGCAACGTGTCTTAATTTTGTCATTTTTGTAAATTACCTTTTTTAACATGTTAGCTGATATGACATACAAATCATTGAATACAATAAAGCGTATTAAAATCTATCAACTAAAACTTATTTGACATGCATTTATTGAATACAATAAAATATACTAAAACTTATCCATTAACAAGACACACAATCACATGTAAAAAATATTTTTCAAATATGATTTAAAGATTAAAATAAAATAAAAATTTGCAAATTTAGAAGGACGAGCCCAAGTACATTAAAATGAGCGGCCCAATCCATCTTTCGGACGCTAGTAGTGACGTGTAAATCACGTCAAACAAAGTAGGGGTAATAGGGTCAATTCATCGTCCGGAGTTTCGTCCCCGCAAGACCCACATGTGAACCAAACAAAAAACCGAACCAATTGTACCATCGTGGCCGTCCATGTAATTTTAAGCCAACGGTAGTAATTGTCGATCCGAGCACTTCACTCCCATTGGTCCGATTTTGTGAACTTACTCCTATATAATGAGAGAGACCCCATTTTCGTTCGTCATCTAATTACCAATCTCTACGAAAGTGTCTCTCGCTATCTCTTTTTGTCCTCTCTCTCCCCCTCGGCAAACCCTAGGTCGAGTCCTGTGAGAGTTCATCAATGGCTGGTCGTGGCAAAACCCTCGGGTCGGGAGCTTCCAAGAAAGCCACCTCGCGCAGCAGCAAGGCCGGTCTGCAGTTCCCTGTCGGCCGTATTGCCCGTTTCTTGAAGGCTGGCAAGTACGCGGAGCGTGTTGGTGCCGGAGCTCCGGTATACCTCGCTGCCGTCCTCGAATACCTAGCTGCTGAGGTATGAACCCTATTGTCTAACCCTTCTGCTCTTGATTGTTGCGTGGTCGTGTCCTATTTGGGCGTTCTGTTTCAGATCTCAAATTCTAGGGTTTTGTATCAAATTTCATTAAAAATAAAAAAATAAAAAATGTGAAACATAGGGTATAAATCTTCTGGGATTGTAATGTTGTTTTTGACTGCGATATGATATTTTCAGGTTCTTGAATTAGCTGGGAATGCAGCAAGAGACAACAAGAAGACCCGAATTGTGCCGAGGCATATTCAACTTGCCGTTAGGAATGATGAAGAACTCAGTAAACTTCTTGGGGATGTGACGATAGCCAACGGGGGTGTGATGCCAAACATTCACAACCTTCTACTGCCAAAGAAGGCGGGGTCATCTGGATCAAAGTCTGCTGTTGATGAGGACTGAGGAGTCGTCTTGGATGATAAATTTAGTGCAATTTGGGTTTAATTAGTGGTTTTGTGTTTTGGAAGTCTGTTAGCTCGATTATTAGTTAGTATTGCAGCTGTAATGTGTATATTTTTGAATCTCTTTAAAGAAGGAAAATGCTGAACCTTGTTAAAATTTGTTAACAGCTGATGTTGATGCTTCTATGCCCGTTATATTTGTGTTTGGTTTCGTTAATTTTATTAACGAATGATTGTAGCATTTATGGTTTAGAATTTGGAATCATGCCCACTTCCTGAATGATTGAGGATGAAAATATGAGGTCTTCGTTTCTGTCTTTATATTTCCCACTACAGTATTCGTAAGTGTCTGAAGTTGTGCTCGTGTATCTTCGTGATTTCAAATTGTGAAGGGGCATATTTTGTAAGGTTTTTGGCCCAAGGACCTTAAGCCAATGAATTGATGTGGGTGTAGATGCGTGGGCTTGGTTTGTTGGCCATGGATTGGCTGTGTATTGTTTAACTAATTTCCTCACTCATCGTTTGTGAGATTTAGGTGTTTTATTGTTAATTGGGTTTCTTTGCCCTCTTTGGAGGGCTAGGTACATATTTTATGCGTTAGGGTATTATAATGTTTCTGGAGGGGTAGCCCTTTCCTTATGTATTCATATTTCCTATTATGGTATTCATATGTATCTTTAGTTGTGGTAGTGTGCCTTTGATTTGGAACGGTAAAAGAAGAGATTTTTGGGATTTTCTTAGGTCCTCAAGGGCGTTTATTATAGTTTGGGGGTGAAAGTTGAAGCTTTGAATTGATTGTGGATTTTTCTTTTACTGTAATTGAAGGAGACTTACTGTTTTGGTCAGTTTTGTGTTTTGTGGATAATTTCTAGTTTCATTGTTTACATTCCAATGAAATCCAGATAATTACGTGATACTTGAGCTGTGAAGTGTTAGTGTGTTGTGTCATCTTTCCTCTATTTCCCACTAGATGGCATTCCTTGTGTAGTTAGCCGTTTGGTTTGTTGCTTCTTTTTTTTCCGCATTTATGTCAAATTGTCAATGATTTACTAATGAAATTGATGAAAATAGGTTTTTGGCTGTGTATTGTTTAACTAATTTCCTCATCGTATGTGAGATTTAGTTGTTTTATTGTTAATTGGGGTTCTTTGCCCTCTTTGGAGGGCTAGGTACATATTTTGTGCGTTAGTGTATTATAATGTTTCTGGAGGGGCAGCCCATTCCTTCTCTATTCATATTTCCTATTACGGTATTCATATGTATCTTTAGTTGTGGTAGTGTGCCTTTGATTTGGAACGGTAAAAGAAGAGATTTTTTGGATTTTTTAGGTCCACAAGGTCGTTTAGGTAACGAACTGATTAGTAATTGTAGTCTGGGGGGTGAAAATTGAAGCGTTGAATTGATTGTGGATTTTTGTTTTACTGTAATTGAAGGAGACTTACTGAAGTTGAAGCGTTGAATTGGTTGTGGATTTTTGTTTTACTGTAATTGACGGAGACTTACTGTTTTGGTCAGTTTTGTGTTTTGTGGATAATTTCTAGTTTCGTTGTTTATATTCCAATGAAATCCAGATAATTACGTGATACTTGAGCTGTAAATTGTTAGTGTGTTATGTGTCATCTTTCCTCTATTTCCCACTTGATGGCATTCTTGGTGTAGTTAGCCGTTTGGTTTGTTGCCTTCTTTTTTCCCCTTTATGTCAAATTGTCAATGATTTACTGATGAAATTGATGAGAATAGGTTTTTGAGCTTCACTTCCATCCTTTTTACTTGGGGGGACCCTCACGTCTACTTAGATTGGGCTAATCCCAATTTATAAAGCACATTCTTCATGGTATTCTCACTCGAAAGTTGCTTCTGCACGCGGCTAGTTTATTAATTTTATGGCTAATTTTATTGCTATGTATTGTAGGCATACTAATTCAGTTAGATTAAACTTGAAAGGTTGGGTCAATATCAGTTCTGTATTTTGGCCCCATATGGAACCTCATCTCTGCTTTATTTTCCTATCTTTTTCTATTCGACGAATAACCTTATATTCCTGTACTTGGCAAAAAATAAAAACATTCCTCAGGGCACCATCACTCTAATGCAGGGTTACCTGCGGTTGCTTTTGCACTCCCAGCCTTCAAGTTGCGATTTTGACAACAACTTGGCTATCATTCCAAATTCAAAATGGCCCGAGTTTGGACTTGATTTGTTTTTATGTCGTGAAGTTCATCCTCTTGGATCATTTTCAGTAGAAAACATTACAGGTATTTTCATTTTGAGAGCAATTATTATTACTATGGTGGCAAATATGTTTGACTCTCAACAAATGAGAAGAAAATGTGTGTAAAGCACAAATAATTTACAAGGACCCATTTTACCTCTTCTTGCTGAAAAAATTATTAGATTAAAAGAAAAGAAAGAAGAGTTCATTCAATTACGTTGGGTTGGGTTTCTGGACGAAAGGCAAATCAGCCAGCCAACCCATACATCAGTCTGCAACAGAAAGTCCTATGAACCGATGTTGTGTAAAAGCAGTAATCATAAGCGATACCTGAGATATAGGGATCAGACGCCAATCTGAATTCAGACTTCAGCTCTGTCGGGTGTGATGGGGGCTTAGGGCCTTCTGGATTTTTCTTGTTCTGTTTTCCTTCTTTCAGTCGGCTGGTATTTTCTTTTGAAATGTAACGTGAAGCGTCAGATATCAACTATTCATTTCGGGGTCATCACACCCAACAGAGCTGCCAAATGACTAAAAACCCAAGTGACTCAAAGACTCGGCTGGACCGTTTTGAAGGTGACAAAATTTTATCAATAAAAGATATTAAGCCAACATTTCATCTAAGTATTGGTGTACAAGGGGTGGCTCAGCGAAGGCAGACATGAACATTGAGAGGCCGACATGACATCTTCATTTTGCAGTCATCCGTTGAAGGGGTAATTTCTAATATCTAACTCCTGCCGTCTAGCGCCTAATTTTGAAGATTGAAGTCACCTGCCAAATAACGTAAACAAGAAATTGTTAGGCTATGCAAATGGTTATCTTAAAATTGCCAAACGGAAATGGAGAAGAAACTACAAAAAAATGGGAAGAAACTCCACTTGTCAAAGAATCTTAAAAGTACCCGTGTCCAGTGAATCTAAGGATTTTCATCATGTAAGAGTAATCTGTCTGTCAGTGATAGCTGGGAGAGTCGCTGATGAAGATGCCTGCACCACAGCAATTTCTATCTTCTGTGGCTTCGCTGATTTTTTTTGCGAGTTTTCCACCTCCTTGCATACCTTATCTAACATTATAAGAAAATCCCTAACTACAGCAAACAAACGCAGACCCTCATCCTTTCCTGTGTTCCCATGGAAGTAATCACCTGTTCTTTTCACCAAACTAGATATCCTTTTCTCTTCCTCCAACATCCATGCGATGATGTTTTCGGAGTGTTCTACAAACGTTTTTAGGTGTTGTGGGAACCTATTATTTTCATTTGTATTCTTTATATCTGAATTCAAGTAATCCCTCGCCTTTGTCAGTGAATTGACAAGTTTGACGATACTACTCGACAAGACATCAGCATCAACATGTGCTGCCTTCTGAACATTCCCAAGCTCTGTACTCAAACTCAACACAACCTGAAGACCAAGGCTGCGGTACCGCTCTTCTGAGTCATGGGACATATGCTCATCAAGATTGTCCAATTTGATGCTCAGGCTCCCTTTTGCTGCTTGAGCAGCTCGTATTCCCTCAAAGCGGATTATCTCTTGAACCACGAAGTGCAAGAGCGTCATCTTCCCGTCTGTTCCTTTCACATCTGATAGCTTCAGAAGTGTGTCTAGTTTAAATGCTTGAGCACCACCACGAAATGTACCGTTGTTCATGCGGTTACCAGTTTTGAGAACTGCTTCTAGAAGTTTAAGGAAAAGCCGACTGTCTCTGAGTTCCTTGCAAGCAACCTGTAATACCAAAAGCGATGAAAGAGTTTGTTATCCAAGCCATCTAGTTATTTCATCATCTAACTTGCTTCTAAACCTAGTTCTAGTAACTTTATTGTTTGCTTATGTTGCTATTTGCTTCCAGTTACCTCCTTATGAATGGCAACACTAGCATCGTTTATTAGGTTCTATAGCTGCATTGCTGGATATCTTAGCGTATTACTATGCATCATGTTCTCTAGTTGAAAGTCACAAGTTGCACCCCACATCCAGAGAACACAAGAACTTCAACATGCTCATACCACTAGCCTAGACCACTAATGGGTGTATTATGATGTTAGTTGCTTGGAGACAGCTCACTTCTAAATGCTGGGGAAATCTAGTTGGTTCAAACAGTTCATCATCATTAAATGTTGAAGTTTGAGAAGTTGGCTGTCACTTAATCTTCTTCATCAATATTATCAAAGGTTCTGTGCCTAAACAGAATGTTTCAAAAATTCAGTATTGACATTACGAGACTTTCCATAAGTAACCAAATAGAAAGTTTATCTTCATATATTAGGCAGACAAAATTGAAATCCCTCAAACATGCCTATTTAGGTGGTCATCTTTCCCCCCACCAGTAAAACAGTAGCGCATAATCAGTGCTATCGACCTGGAATTTTCTTTATAAATCCAATTCACCGGAGTCTAGGAAAAAAAGGAAGCATATAATAAAAAGAACTACAAAAGCTCATGGCAAAATGAACAAATACAACAATTTCTCACCTCTAGAATCGCAAAGGACTCCTTAATGAAAGAAACATCCTCCTGGAAAGAACTCATAAAAAGCAAGCACTCCAGCCGCTTAAAAGCAAATGGGATATTAACTAGGACCTTTAGAAACCGCTCAGCAGGCCCAAGTTGGGAAAATTTGCCACTGAACAATCTTAGCCTCAGTTCTTCTTCTGTTGTTGGCGCCATCTTCAACAGAGGTTCAAGAAGCTCCACAGGAAGCTCATTTCCTGATTCAGGGAAGATGGGTGACTACTTGCATCTTAAGCAGACCATAATCTGTAGTTCTTAAATATGGTGGAAGCCACTAACATGAACACCTCTGATTAAGTGCATGGCAAATACAATGCATTGGAAGCCTTGTAAGCTGTGCTCACATTCAAATGGGGTATTAAGTTTATTTACATCTTTACGATCTGGTTAGTAATCATTTAAAAGGAAAAGGAAATCAATCACCTTCGTTGAGTGCTTCACAAACTTCTTCTATCGTCACATTCAATGCTCGCAGAAGAATTGATAGATTCTGTGCTTTTTTTGAATCAATAATCTGGACATAATTGCTGGAAGGATCTTGGAAAGATGGGTTTTTCTTGTGGACTATTCTGTCTTTGTTGCCAGGAGTACAACCAAATAGCATTTCTATCATATCCTCATTAAACCTTTAAAATTAAATAAATAGATGATGTCATTGAGTCTTCATGACAAAACCGAGGAAAGAAAAATAAAAATTGAGGGCTTACTGGAATGATCCAGATTTAATTCGATGCCAAACCATTGAATGGTCAGAGCTAGCCTGAACTTTATCCCAAAAGAATGGCTTTAGCTTGGCTTTTGCACTTTCAGCATCATCGGGGGTCGTATTCAATAAATCCTTTCGTCCAGGAGTCAACATTCTGGGAGCTGCCTTTGGACCCATGCCCATTGGAAGTGGAGGTGGCTGAGGAGGGGCCCCAACATTTGGTTGTGGTCGAGGACCAGGTCTGATGGCAGGAGATATGGGTGGTGGTGGTGGTGGAGGTGGTCCTGAGGGACGAAGATCTGCACATCCAGAATAAGGTTTTGGAGAGGAAGATGGTATAGGAGGAGGGCGAGGCGGTGGAGGTGTAGGTTTATCAACAATCTGAGAAGGAAGCTGCAAAGAAGAAGATGCTTCTGAAGATGACAGTTCTATCTGTCCAGAATGAGGCTTGGAAGCAAGCTGTCCTGAAGAGTTGATGCGGTCCATTCCGGGAGGAGGCTTAACTGAAGGCATTACTGGACTAGTATCCCTGGACATGTTAAAAGGCCCTGTAGAGGATTTGGTTTCACTATGTGAACCATTCAGAAATTCAGACCCAATATAGAAATTGACATCTGAAGAACTGTGGGTTTTGTGATTGCTAGAGTCACTAACACCAAGCTTCTCATTGACTGGTGAACTGCCATAAACATAAGACTGACGAGAAGAACCTGCAAGATCAAAGATCGAAATTATATTAGAACTCTATAAAAAAATAATTTCAGAACAGTAAGAGGTGAAGGAGCTATGCATATAAATGTTTACCAATGGAAAAGTCACCTAGGTTTACGCTGATAAGGGGACTTTCATCATTCTGATGACTTGCTGAGGCAATCAAATGCCTGCGGTAGCAACAAAACAGAAGTGCTGCAAAAACAAATGTTACAGTTGCAGTAACAACGACAGCTACAACAACAGATGTATGGGTATCATTTTGCTTATTTGACAGCAATCGAGGTCGTGAACTCGGCTTATTCAAATTTGGTTCTGGAGCAATGCTCTGAAGGAGTTCCCTGCCCCGATATTGTTGAGAAGCCACAGGCGAATAAGGCCTGCCACGCAGGATCCCGACATATTTGGTGTAACAATTGTCAGAGCTGGCCTCCTCTCTGGAAATCTCAAACAAAAGATTGTTCTTTCTTAAACAATTTAAAATAATTTCCCTCTTCTGAGGATGAACAATATTGATAGCATTCTGAATATTTTGTTTTGTAAATAACCGGCCTCTTCTAAAGATTATTCTGGTGGCACAGGAAGTTTCCTCTGGAGCAAATACTTCAAGATATTCTGCAGCATCATTCACTTGGGACAAATCAAAACTGCAACTGGTCCATAGAAACTCTGCCTGCAGTCAAAAAATCCCAAATC
Organism: Taxillus chinensis; assembly: GCA_023512835.1. Lineage (NCBI taxonomy): Eukaryota > Viridiplantae > Streptophyta > Magnoliopsida > Santalales > Loranthaceae > Taxillus > Taxillus chinensis. The sequence continues at coordinate 45,451,060 of CM042091.1, forward strand.
TTTTGAAACTTTACTAATGTATTCTAATAAAAACATACTCCATGTTTATGACCGTATAAACTTAGGGTTTATGTTGCCTATCCAGTAAACTCCCTTTCTATAGGCTTGTAATGAATTTAAAATATGTATATAAAGAGAGATGGCCTTTCACCGCTTAAACTTTCTTTTCTGTCTTAAATTTTAACTTTAAATTCTTTCAACAAAGCATCCAGGAACTCATTCACCACTAAGACTGCTGTTTATTGAAAATTTGTCACCCTCCCAGAACTTCCACAGTCCATGATTCCTTAAAGCTAGTCATTGAATGAGGGATACAAAAACAGCAAAAAAGTTAAAGCTAACACTCCACCTATGTTTGGTAGCTATGGAAAATGAATAAAAAATAAGGGGACAAGGGGCAAGTGGAAAAAATACGGAAAACTCATTTTCTCACGTTTGGCAGGGTAAAAAAAGAGGTGAGAAAAAAGGATATGAAAATGAAAAATTGGGACTATTTTTATGATAACCAAAATGATAGAATTTGCTATAAAAAGTGTCAAAATTATAAAATTATCCTTTTTACCTATTACACCAATTTATGCAAGTATATATATGAGAACAAAAATAATATTTAAAACAATATTACTTCTTTTTTAAAATAAATTTTCTAATTCCAATTAAATATAAAAAATACTTTTCCACCTTTTTCCATCCCAACCAAACAATCCATTTTTTCCACATTTATTTCTTTCTACAATATTTTCACCTAAAATTCTTCCACCAATTTTCTATTCTTACCAAACAAAGGCTTTCGAGCTGCCCAAACTTAACCTTGTCCGACACAAGCCTCAATATTGTCAACCCATAAAACGTAATCAATGAGCTTGTAATACGTGATGCGACTAACACACACACACACACACACACACACATGAATAACAGTAATGCATTTTAAACAACGAATTCATAGGCACCTACCATTTTCCCATCTATCTCGCCATCAGAAAATTTGAGTCCGGACCCAAGAAGCACATCCTCGGCCCTCTTCCTTCCTTCTAGGCCGGCCGCAAACAAAGCACAAAGGAGACTGAAAAAACAAAAATGGGACCCAATTTTCTGAAAATCATTCGTTCCTGAATCAGCTCTCCATGCGCACAGTGCCTTTTTCATTTCATTAACAATTTTATAACTGAAGGGAACACAACCCCCTCTATGTTCTTTCCTGCAAATCTCATATCACAGCAAGTGACGCAATTTAGCTTCCGTCATCGAGGTAAAACTCGGTTTCCTCAACAACACCCATATCTCAATCCAACATATTGGTGCCAAAATCACGATATAAATTGAGTTTAGGAATGAGAACCAAGTGATGCAAGCAGAAACCCAGAATTAATCTGCAACTAAAAGCAACAAAACTCCAACCAAAATCAACTGTAACGAAAATCCCACCGCCAAAATCAATACCAATAGCTCGACGCAACTGACATATCCTATATAGTATTCAAATCACACGATGGCCTAATATATTGGGCCAAACAGGGCAGCGAAAACCATTAAAGGTCCATGACCCTGATCAGATCCACACCCAAAGGAAACTCTAAAAGGACAAGAAGAGTTGACCGCGACAAATCCAAAGAGCTGCCTAAGAAAATTTACTGGTGGTTTCTTCCGACATTTTGTTTCTTTTTCGTTTGTTTTTAAATAAATCGAGAGATATCTGTTTTTTCTTCTCTCTCTTGTGGTCTGCCGTCACACCCACCGTTACCTTTACCGTAGTCACGTGTCACCAAAACGGTCGCATTAGTAAAATTTAATAAGTGTTCAATGCTACTCGGGGAAACGGACCGGGAATATACTAAATTTCAATTAAATCAAATAGAAATGAAAGATGTTTGGTAAAGTTGTGAATTATTTTAAAAACGATTCAAATGAATTATTATTAGTTATAAATAATTTTAAAAATAATATTATTTTAATAACTATGCCCTAAATTTCCTCTTACATTCATTGCTTACGTAGATAAAAAAAATACCCACCGCCTATTTCATCTTTCTTAAATAAACTTACAACTACTTCAAAATAAATGGTAAATTCATCCAATCCCAAACCAAATCATTTTTTTTAAAAAGAAATGCTACCTATAACAGGATTTCTTTGCATCTAATGTATTAATATTTTATCAGTTATGATCAAATCACAAGTGAGGCCTGATTAAATCATTGGTCAATGAAATATTGTTGCGTCAGGTGTGCACATGAAAGCCAACACAAAAAGCTTGCATAAAATATTTTTCTAAAAAAATACCCCTCCATACTAAAACTCTATTAATCTTAGGTTACAAAAAAAAAAAACGAACGTAGAGTTAAAGAAATAAAAATGTATATGTGTATAAAATATTCTATTAGTTATGATCAAATCACAAGTGAAGCTTGACCAAATTATTGGCCAATGAAATGTTGTCATATTAGGTTTGCACATGAAAGCCAACACAAGAAGCTTGCATAAAGCATTTTTCTAAAAAAAAAACCCTCTCCTTATTAAAACCCAATTAATCTTAGGTTATAGGAAAAAAATCAAGTGTAGTGTTAAAGAGAGATAAATGCATGTATGCACAAATAAGATAGTTATGTATATAAAGAAAGAGAAATTAATAAAAAAGTACTTTCAAGACGGAGACCATGGCTAGGCTTTTCTCATATTATCCACAATAGACACTAAAAAAAAGGAACTTAGCGATAGTTTTAAAAACCATCGTTATATAAAGGACTTAGTAGCCGTTTAACAATTGTTGATGTTTGATCCTATTTTATTCAGGTTGGGCGTTACGTTATTATTAACATTATTTTAATATTCGGGGGTTACTAATATGTGTTATTATTGTAATGTTTATTTTAATATTTTAAATTTCTATTTAGACGTTGGCGTTAAATCATTATTAATATTTACTAATATTATTATTATTATTATTATTATTATTATTATTATTATTATTATTGGATATATGGGTATAAATATATGGGTTAAACCCTATTTTTTGGCTGTGCGTGCGCGCTTGGCAGGGGGAGCACAGGTTTGAGACAGCGAGATTTGAAGCAAACTGTTCAATCAACCTTTCCAAATCAAATCCAAGTAGGTAATTTTTGATTATTTGTTATCTTATGGCCTGAACACGGAGTTAGAATTTGTATCTATTGATTTTATGGGTCTATAGACGTATTGATTGTTTTAATACTTGGAAGTGTTTTTGGCGTTCGGCGTTGCGTCGAGTCGAGGAGGCTATAGCGTCGTCGGATGGAAGGCGTCATCGGCGTTAGTTCCAGACGGCATCACGGGCGACGGTCTCAGGCGGCTTACAGCGCCGTCGGATGGGAGGCGTCATCGGCGCTAGGTTCAGATGGCATCGCGGACGACGATCTCAGGTGGCATCGGGGGTGCCGGTTGAAGAGCCACGGCCGGACTATCGAGTCCTTGCGCGCCCGTGGAGATGTGTTGGAAGGGGTGAGCGGGAGCAGGCGTGGCGTCGGCGTTGGCGTGGACGTCTGCGCAGAAGAGAAGAGGAGCTGTCGTTGTGCGTTGGTGGGGAGGAGATTGGTGGGGGCAGCGCTGGGTGCCGCCGCCCTCCCCCGCGAGCTCACCAACCCTAGCGTTGGTGGGCGGCTGTTGCTGCGCGTGCATGTGTGTGTAATATCTATAATTATAAATATAGTTATTATTTAATTTATATATGTACACTTATATATATAAACATAAGTAAACAATGCTTATGTCTTTTAGCTGGGGATATAAGCACTTATATATATATATATTTGGGATTTTTGTCGTGACATTGGAATTATATAGATGATTATGAATATTATTGTTAGTTGTTATGTTAAAAACACTGTGGGGCTCATTTTCATAGTGTGAATATTTTTTTTAAAAAAAAAAGAGTATAAGGTAATGAAAGTAATAAAAGGGAATATTACCCTAGCTTGAAATTGTAGACCTAAACTATGAATATTAAATGGGTTTTGTTATTATTCGTTGGTGTCACCATTAGAAATTGTACCCTGTTAGTGTGGGTTTGACGATTTCAATACTCTGATTGTTGTGTATTTGATATTGAAATTAACTTGGTTCTGCTCGTTGGTTAACGTACGTGACTTGGTGGAAATTTTGGTGGTGGGTTTTGTTGGGATAACCGCAGGTCCCACATAGGGCTGGCAAGAGGCCACAGGTCCCTTATGTGGCTGGTTACCTCAGGTCCCATATGTGGCTGGTTGTCGACTGGAACATCGTGGGTCCCACATATGGCAAATTGGGGAAAATTAGACCCCCCCCATGAGGTTGGTTGTGGAAATTCCACGGATGGTTGGCTTATTTGTATAAGTTGAGATGACCTAATTATGACATGTAGGTTGCCCGTTGAGGTTATATGTAGTGTGAGTTGTTTTATTCCATTATTATGATATATGCTTGTCGTAATAGAGTAGGACACTACACTGGCACAAGCGTGCACTGTTCATATAGACTTGGGCTTTCATGTGTTAAGGTGTTGCAGTTGGGGATCACCTACTGGGCATTCGTGCTCACCCTACTTTATTTCTATTTTCTACAGGTTGTAGGGAGTAGCTGTCGGAGCCATAGCAGAGCAGGACGGGACACCCTTGGCGTAGGATTCCTTTTATGGACTTACTTTTCATTTGAATATTTATTTATTACCCGGACTTGGGTCCGTAGCAGTTGTATTAACTTGGGTAGCTGGACCTTGTTACTTCATGTTTATGAGTGTCGACTGAGTTCAGTAATATTGATTTCACTGGTTTAATTGTTAGTTGATTGCATGTTGTAGTATTGTATAGGTATAGTCTCCAACCCCTCGACCCCTGGAGAGGGCCTGAGGGGTGTCGTGTTTCCTAGTTCTGTGAGTTTCAGGATTTAGGGGCGTGACAAGTTGGTATCAGAGCCAAGTTTAGTGGACCTAGGTTAGAGAGGGGTGGTTGATAGACACTTAGTAGCGTGGAAGACTATAGGGAGGGCACCTGATCAACGCAGTCCTTATATGTGTTCTGTGTTGACTGGGGGTTCATCAGACCATCCTAGGAAGCATTTGGGTTGGGTGCATACATGCTGCGTGACTGTGTGCATATCTAGGCACTAGAAATCATCTGCTAATGCTGCTTTAATGATGTGCTTGTATTGATTATACTATTGGCTATCTGTGGTTTATTCTTCTTTGATAATTGATTGTGCTTAACTGAAAATGTCAGTATGCTAATTCCAACCTAGGAGGTCTAAGTAAATAACCACATAATTTGGTTGTTTGACTAGTGCGCAGTAGTTAATAGATATTGTTGATATGTGTTGGTGCAGAATGGCACCCAAGACTAGGGCTCAAGGTCCAGCAGAGGAGCTATCCCTTCAGTCTGAATCTCAAGGAGAGCAGAGTTCTCCAGTACCAGCCTTGGGTTCAGATATTGCTGCTCAGATTGGGGCTCAAATACTGAGCCAAATCCAGGGTGTCATGCAGGGTACCATGAGGGAAGTGGCCAGAGAAGTGATGCAGGAGGAACTGAGGAGGCAACAGCAGCCTCAGCAGGAGCAGCGGCAAGAGGTTCTAGAGGAGAGCCCGCCACAGGTTACGGCAGTTCCGCCTGCAGTACCGATCGACTGGGTGAGTCGGTTCTTGAAACAGAAACCGATGAAGTTTGAGGCGAATACGAGACCCGATGAGGCTGAGGAATGGGTCAAATGGACAGAGGACATCTTCGAGCTGATCCAGGTGCCCGAGGAGGCTAAGGTCCGCTTAGCCACGCATTTCCTAGTAGGTGGGGCCCGTAGGTGGTGGGATGCTGTGAAGCATGTTCACGAGAGCCCGATGGCATGGGAGGACTTCGTGGAGCTCTTTTATACAGAGTATTTCCCTCGCTCTGTGCAGAAGACAAGGCGACGAGAGTATTACACCTTGGAGCAGGGCAGTCGGACCGTGACAGAGTATGTCACTGCTTTCACTGAGTTAGGGAGATTTGCTCCAGAGTCATGGAGGGTTGAGGCTAATAAGACCCAGGATTTCATTGATGGGCTGAGACCATCACTCAGGAGGGGATTGAACATGATGGAGTTGACCACTTACAGTGACGCGGTCAACAAGGCACTTATTGGAGAGCGAGACTTAAACCAGATCAGGACTCAGAAACCAGGGAGTTCATCGGGGCCTAGCCAGAAGAGGCCAAGAGAGGAACAGTCTGAGGGACAGGGGGACAAGAGGCCGGTGCCCAGATTCTCACAAACGGGGAACTCAGGCAGCAGTTCTACCTCACGGTTTTCAGGGACGTGTCGATCTTGCGGACTTCGGGGACACAAGGAGGCAGATTGTAGGCGGAAGAGTGGCAATCCACTCAAGTGTTTTCGATGTGGGGGACTGGGACATAAGATAGGAGAGTGTCCTTCTGCCAGCTCAGCTAGTGTTGCGGGGCCTCATCGACCTCGTGACCAGGGCCAGAGGAGCGGGGCTCTATATCAGAGACCAGCTCAGTCAGGACAGTCAGTACAGGGACGACCTACTACCCAGCAACCTCAGCGGGAGGCCCAGGCTCAGAAGGGACATAATGATCGAGCTACAACGAGTCAGGCCAGCGGAAGTGTGCAGAAGGGGAGGAACTATGCTATCACTGACAGAGAGGCAGAAGTTCCACCAGTTGATGAGGCGAGACAGGGGCCAGCTGCAGTGAGAGGTACGATTTTGGTTTCACGCACTATTTGTACCGTTTTGATTGATACTGGTGCTACTCACTTTTTCATTGCACACTCCACCGTAGAGGGATTGGAGTTGGATTGTACCACCGTTAATCAGCCCCTTGTGGTTGATACACCCGTGGGGGGCCTGGTGGTGATCGATAGGGTCTGTTTGGGATGTGAGGTTACTCTAGGAGGTGTCGACCTCCGATATAACCTATATGTGATGCACTTTGATGCATTTGATGTGATTTTGGGTATGGACTGGTTGACCCGTGTGGAGGCAGTGATTGAGTGTTATAGGCGACGAGTGACCTTCCTCACACCTGAGGGCACACGAGGCACCTTTGTGGGTGAGTGGTCTGATGATGCTTGCAAATTGGGGCCTTTGAGGCAAGGATGGGGTGATGTAACCCATCAGTTAGCCAATCTGACTCTAGTTGATTCCCAGCAGGAGGGTAAGGTGGTGTTACCCAAGGTGGTGGATCAGTTTCCCGACGTATTTCCCGAGGACTTGGTTGATTTACCACCAGAGAGAGAAGTGGACTTCTCGATAGAGTTGCTACCAGGGACGACACCTATCAGATTGGCGGCCTACAGGATGGCACCAGTTGAGCTTCGAGAGCTCAAGAGGCAGATTGACGACCTTTTGGTGCGTGGCTTTATTAGACGGAGTAGTTCGCCTTGGAGTGCTCCGGTATTATTCGCCAAAAAGGCGGATGGTTCGCTTTGGTTGTGTATCGACTACCAACGGTTGAACCAGGTGACAGTGAAGAACAGATACCCACTATCGAGAATCGATGATTTGTTTGACCAGTTCAGGGGTGCCCGTTGGTTTTCCAAGGTTGATTTGAGATCTGGATACCATCAGCTACGTGTGCGGGAGTCAGATATTCCGAAGACAGCCTTCAGTTGCAGATATGGCCATTTTGAGTGGCTAGTGATGCCCTTTGGGCTCATAAATGCCCCAGCAGTGTTCATGGGATTAATGAATCAGATCTTTACACCCTATCTCGATCAGTTCGTGGTGGTTTTTATAGATGATATCCTGATTTATTCTCGGACAGAGAGCGAGCATGATGATCATTTACTTGTGGTGTTGCAGACGTTGAGGGACCATAAACTATACGCAAAATTCACGAAGTGTGATTTTTGGCTGCAGCAGGTGAAATTTTTAGGGCATGTAGTATCATCGGAGGGTATCACAGTGGATCCTGGTAAGATTGAAGTGGTGATGTCTTGGAAGCGACCAACGAATGTTTTTGAGATACGGAGTTTTCTGGGGTTGGCGGGTTATTACAGGAGGTTCGTTAAGGACTTCTCCCGTTTAGCTGCACCGATGACTAGTTTAACCCGAAAGGGGGTACGATTTGTCTGGTCGGATGCTTGTGAGAATGCTTTCAGTCAGTTGAAGGCTAGATTGACTTCAGCACCAATCCTGGTCCTGCCACAGGAGGGTATACCCTATGAAGTTTATTGTGATGCCTCTAATGTTGGATTGGGTTGTGTGCTCATGCAGGAAGGACGGGTAATTGCTTATGGTTCCCGCCAGTTGAGGACCCATGAGAAGAACTACCCTACGCACGATTTAGAGTTGGCTGCAGTGATCTTTGCAATGAAGAGTTGGCAGCACTATCTTCTAGGAGAGAAGTTTGTGGTATACACTGACCACAAGAGCTTGCAGTACATCTTCTCTCAGCGGGATCTGAATCTTAGACAGAGGCGTTGGGTGGAGTACATGCAGCAGTTCCAGTTTGATCTTCACTATACACCCGGGAAGGGGAATGTAGTAGCTGATGCCTTGAGCCGGAAGAGCCAGGCCACGATGGCTCTCTGTGCTGTCAAGGAATGGGAGATGATGGGGCAACTAACGCTTTCCGAGGTTACGACCGGTGCGGGCGTAGTGCAGGGTATGCTGAGTGTGGTTATAGCAGTGCCTGAGTTGCGGCGTCAGGTTATTGAAGGTCAGTTGGGGGATGTTGAGTGTGAGGTCATTCGAGATCAGATTCAGACTGCCGTACTTTCAGCTGATTGGAGAGAGGATTCTGACCATGTTTTGCGCTATCGAGGTCGGTTGTTTGTTACATCTCCTCTTCGGGAGGCAGTTTTACGGGAATTCCATCATTCTCGTTTGGCTGTTCATCCTGGGGGAACGAAGATGTATCATGCTGTTCGGCAACAGTTCTGGTGGTCAGGCCTTAAAAAGGCTATAGCAGAGTTTGTTCGACGGTGCTTGACATGCCAGCAGGTCAAGGCCGAGCATTTGCGGTCTACTGGTGAGTTGCAGTCGTTATCTGTGCCGGAGTGGAAGTGGGATCATGTGACTATGGACTTTGTCACAGGGCTTCCTCGTTCCCGGGGACATGATACTATCTGGGTTGTTGTAGACCGCTTGACGAAATCTGCCCACTTTATTCCGATTCGTGAGATCGATCCAGTCTGGACCTTAGGACAGTGTTATGTCGATGTGATAGTACGGTTGCATGGTGTGCCGTTATCGATTGTCTCTGATAGGGATGCACGGTTCACTTCAGCATTCGCGGCGGCATTCTGACATGCTCTTGGGCACCCGAGTAAATTTGAGTACAGCTTATCACCCACAAACAGATGGCCAGTCCGAGCGCACTATTCAGATTCTCGAGGACATGCTCCGTGCGTGTGTGTTGGATTTTGGCGGTTGTTGGGAGGCACACCTTCCCTTGGTAAAGTTCTCCTATAACAACAGTTATCAGGCTACGATAGGAATGGCGCCATATGAGGCATTGTATGGGTGACCGTGTCGCTCCCCTCTGTGTTGGGCTCAGGCAGGGGAGGCAGTTGTTTTGGGTCCCGATATGGTTCAGGAGACTACAGACTTGGTTCAGGTGATTCGGCAATGGATGTTGACGGCCCAGAGTAGACAGAAATCATATGCTGACAGACGGCGCCGATCGCTTCAGTTCGTCGTAGGGGATCGCGTCTTCTTGCGAGTCTCGCCACGACGGGGGCACAGGCGGTTTGGGCACGGTTCCAAACTCTCACCTCAATTTGTAGGTCCTTTTCCTGTCATTGCAGTAGTGGGACCGGTTGCCTACCGATTGGAGTTACCACCTGAGCTAGCTCGTGTTCATGATGTTTTCCATGTCTCCCAGTTACGGAAATATTACCCGGATCCTACCCATGTGCTTGATTGGCGTGAGATAGAGCTAGCTGATGATGGTTCTGTTGTAGAAGCACCAGTCCAGATTTTAGACCGCCGGGAGCAGGTCTTGCGAGGCAAGACGATTCCGTTGGTCCGAGTTTTGTGGCGCCACCGTAATGTGGAGGAGCAGACCTGGGAGCGTGAGAGTCAGATGCGCGCCCTTCACCTCGAGCTGTTCGAGGACGAACAGTCCTAAGGTGGGGAGGATGCCAAGATTTTACCATGTGTTGAGGTAGCTAACATTGTTGTCCTTGTTTGTTGTGTTTGTGTTTGTTCACATTTTTGGTTGCGTATGGTATGATGGGTTATTAATTGGTTAATTTTCTAACGTTTCTTTTCGGGGACGAAAAGTCCTAAGGTGGGGAGGATGTAAAGACCTGTACCTAAGTGAGTTATTATTTTGAAACTAAGTCCGAGTAGAATTTGGAATTTTTTCGTCGACAGCATGGCCTGTGCAATGGGCGTTACGTTATTATTAACATTATTTTAATATTCGGGGGTTACTAATATGTGTTATTATTGTAATGTTTATTTTAATGTTTTAAATTTCTATTTAGACGTTGACGTTAAATCATTATTAATATTTACTATTATTATTATTATTATTATTATTATTATTATTATTATTATTATTATTATTATTGGATATATGGGTATAAATAGAGGGGAAACTAGGGTTAAACCTTATTTTTTGGCTGTGCGTGCGCGCTTGGCAGGGGGAGCACAGGTTTGAGACAGCGAGATTTGAAGTAAACTGTTCAATCAACCATTCCAAACCAAATCCAAGTAGGTGATTTTTGATTATTTGTTATCTTGTGGCCTGAACACGGAGTTAGAATTTGTATCTGTTGATTTTATGGGTCTATAGACGTATTGATTGTTTTAATACTTGGAAGTGTTTTTGGCGTTCGGCGTTGCGTCGAGTCGAGGAGGCTATAGCGTCGTCGGATGGGAGGCGTCATCGGCGTTAGTTCCAAACGGCATCACGGGCGACGGTCTCAGGCGGCTTACAGCGCCGTCGGATGGGAGGCGTCATCGGCGCTAGGTTCAGATGGCATCGCGGACGACGATCTCAGGCGGCATCGGGAGTGCCGGTTGAAGAGCCACGGCCGGACTATCGAGTCCTTGCGTGCCCGTGGAGATGTGTTGGAAGGGGTGAGCGGGAGCAGGCGTGGCGTCGGCGTTGGCGTGGACGTCTGCGCAGAAGAGAAGAGGAGCTGTCGTTGTGCGTTGGCGGGGAGGAGATTGGTGGGGGCAGCGCTGGGTGCCGCCGCCCTCCCCCGCGAGCTCACCAACCCTAGCGTTGGTGGGCGGTTGTTGCTGCACGTGCGTGTGTGTGTAATATCTATAATTATAAATATAGTTATTATTTAATTTATATATGTACACTTATATATATAAACATAAGTAAACAATGCTTATGTCTTTTAGCTGGGGATATAAGCACTTATATATATATATTTGGGATTTTTGTCGTGACATTGGAATTATATAGATGATTATGAATATTATTGTTAGTTGTTATGTTAAAAACACTGTGGGGCTCATTTTCATAATGTGAATATTTTTTTTTAAAAAGAGTATAAGGTAATGAAAGTAATAAAAGGGAATATTACCCTAGCTTGAAATTGTAGACCTAAACTATGAATATTAAATGGGTTTTGTTATTATTCGTTGGTGTCACCATTAGAAATTGTACCCTGTTAGTGTGGGTTTGACGATTTCAATACTCTGATTGTTGTGTATTTGATATTGAAATTAACTTGGTTCTGCTCGTTGGTTAACGTACGTGACTTGGTGGAAATTTTGGTGGTGGGTTTTGTTGGGATAACCGCAGGTCCCACATAGGGCTGGCAAGAGGCCACAGGTCCCTTATGTGGCTGGTTACCTTAGGTCCCATATGTGGCTGGTTGTCGACTGGAACATCGTGGGTCCCACATATGGCAAATTGGGGAAAATTAGACCCCCCCATGAGGTTGGTTGTGGAAATTCCACGGATGGTTGGCTTATTTGTATAAGTTGAGATGACCTAATTATGACATGTAGGTTGCCCGTTGAGGTTATATGTAGTGTGAGTTGTTTTATTCCATTATTATGATATATGCTTGTCGTAATAGAGTAGGACACTACACTGACACAAGCGTGCACTGTTCATATAGACTTGGGCTTTCATGTGTTAAGGTGTTGCAGTTGGGGATCACCTACTGGGCATTCGTGCTCACCCTACTTTATTTCTATTTTCTACAGGTTGTAGGGAGTAGCTGTCGGAGCCATAGTAGAGCAGGACGGGACACCCTTGGCATAGGATTCCTTTTATGGACTTACTTTTCATTTGAATATTTATTTATTACCCGGACTTGGGTCCGTAGCAGTTGTATTAACTTGGGTAGCTGGACCTTGTTACTTCATGTTTATGAGTGTCGACTGAGTTCAGTAATATTGATTTCACTGGTTTAATTGTTGGTTGATTGCATGTTGTAGTATTGTATAGGTATAGTCTCCAACCCCTCGACCCCTGGAGAGGGCCTGAGGGGCGCCGCGTTTCCTAGTTCTGTGAGTTTCAGGATTTAGGGGCGTGACAACCATGGCTAGGCTTTTCTCATATTATCCACAATAGACACTAAAAAAAAGGAACTTAGCGATAGTTTTAAAAACCATCGTTATATAGAGGACTTAGTAGCCGTTTAACAATTGTTGATGTTTGATCTTATTTTATTCAAGTTGGACACATTTTGTCAAAATCATTTTTCTTCAATGCCGCCTTGGTTTGTGGAAATTTTGTAGGACGATGGAGTCGTGACTACTGAGCCGTAAATGTTTGATTTTAAGAAGTTACTCAATAAGGTTTTCAAATGCCAAAGAGCCAGTCCTGGGTGATAAAAATCAAATTCGAGGATCAATGCCTTCGACTACGCTCAATTTTGCGGTCAAATGAAGAAGATATAGTCAAAGCGGCATTCGGGCCGCCAATAGTGGTCAAAATGATAATTGACTTTTCAAACGACACTCTGAATTAGGTCACAAACCTCATATTCTTATCATACTCATTGTTTTGAGAATTTCGACATATATATTTTATATATTCGCTCCCGAGGCCTTTTCAATAAAAAAAAAGAAAGACATTTTTTTTGTAATAAATGATCTCAATACAGGATTGCCATAAAAGTGAGATTGTTTTCAAATAAAATTGACACGAGATCACTACTTGTGATGCTTCAAGTTCAGAAATAATCTTTTTCAAGTTTTTTTGAAATCCAAGTCGCTATATCGATCCAAAAAACTAAAAGACAGTTAAAAACTCAAAAACAAAAATCATTTTCTTTTTAATTTTGTTTTCCTGCCTAGGCCACATGTCACAGTCTAATAGGATCAAAAACAAAATAACAAAAATAAATAATGAAAACAAAACCAAAAAAAGAAACAAATAAAAATAATAAAAAGAAAAAGCAAAAAAAGCAGCCACAAAAACATTCGGCCCTTATCCTTTTTCACCCACTTCATCCATCTTCTTCCTCGCTCTCTCCCGTCTCGTTCTGTCATCTTCGCCAAAAACGCATGCAGACCGCCGTGATCTTGGAGGACCACCGAACCACCGCGCCAGCCTATCCCTCCAAACCCAACCTGCCTCTTCCCAACTTAACCATGGTCGCCCGATCCTCTCATCAATTCTACCTATCTCCAACCCTGGTTCTCCCATCTCACTTAAACCAAACCCAGCACCGATTCAACGCCATCAATCCGTCTCTCGGTTGTAACCCTAATCGCCACACCTATAAAACCCCCCAACCCGATGGACCTCTGGGCTCTCTGATTCCATTTATCCGTCTCCCGAAACCCAACCCCAGAATCAGACCAAAAAACCATTGTCCATCATCTCCTCTCCTTCCCCCCGAACAAGGACACCGGCCACCCTCCATCGTTTCCCCATCTCCTCTTCTTTTCCCCGATCGCCCCCTTTCTCATTTTCTCTTTTTACTCCGAAAATCCCAATACCCAGAACCGAAATCTCCATCGCCAGAAACCTTCACCCATGACCTCCATTACCAAAGCCCTTTTCTTTTTCACAGCATTGAAACCAGACGCCTCCTTTAGTTCCCTTTGGCCGGCGCACCATTCGCCGGTCGCTGGGGAGCTGGATTCAATCGCCCTGCCGTGGGTGCACCCTTCGCCAGTCATCCCTTAGTCATCACGAGAGAGACGAAGGACTCCAAAGAGCTTCTCAGCATAGTCAATCGGAGGCGACCTAGGAGGCACCCAGAAGGCACAGAGGACGTCCCGTTCGTCATTGTCGTTGCTCGGTTGGAAATCAGCGCAGAGGACTGCCGGTTCGTGCGCGAGAGAGCGGGCGTCGCATAGAGAAGAATAACTTCGGTAATGTTTTTTTTTTTTTTTTTAATGCCTTGGCTCTGTGATGTTCTTCAATGGCACTCTTTGTCTGGGATTGTTGAACCGTATATTTGTATGTCTGTATGAAGTTCGATTGGAATCTATGCATGCTGATACCTGTATTTTGTGTGTTTGCTTGACTGACAATAGAGTTGCAGTCCTCCTTATTTTTCTATTTCTATTTCTTTGTGTGTTTGCAATCTCTATTTCCTTCTGTTTGTGATGGTTTTGATTCGTTTTCCCAGGATGGTGAATGCGTGTCTTGTATGAATGCAAATAATGTTCCATTTGTGCGGCTGTTTGGTTCTCCATTTGCATGTTCTTTTTCTATCATAACGTGTGACATGAGTTGTGTTCATCTGGTCCTAAAAAAATACGTATGAATGCTTGAACTGGCTTTCCCAAGTGTGTGAGTACTCTGGTGGTTTTCAAAATGTGCAAAGGCTTGGGTTTTGTTTCCAAAATGGTGACCGCTTTGGTGTTTTGGCTTTGTTTGGTTTTCAAAAGAAATTGTTCCCAGTTTGTTCTTTTGAGTATTTTCAAAGGTTGCATAGTTTTAGTCGATCTTGGCCTTGCTTTCTATCTAGCTCACCGGTTTGGTTATCTTGATGCTGGTCATTGATTGTCCCACTTGCTGTTTTTTATATCTACTGCTTTCTTTTTCTTTGCTTTTGGTCTGTTGGCTTGTTTCTGTAGTGTGGAGTGATATGACTACTGTGTTTCCTATTTCTGACTACCATTTTCTCCCTATTTTGTTCTATTTTGCTCTGGCCGTGTATGTTTGGTGAGTGGGCTAAAAATGGCGTGGAGGCCATCTTCTTCTGGCAGCCTGCATCAATTTAATTTGTTGGTTACTCCTATTGTAAATTAATATGTTTGAAGTCTGTTTTGCTTTGGTGATTTTGGGCCATAGGAATCTTGTTAGCTGGCCTTGTAATTGTGAGTTTTGTGATTTGTAATATGTAATTAAGTATAGTAAAAGAAAGAGAAAAAAAAGAAAAAGAAAAAAAAGAGAGCAAAAAAAAAAAACAACAAAAAAAGTAAAAATAAAAAAAGAGAGCTTGTTTTTATTTTATGAATGACACACTATCACACACATCACTTTTGTGGTTTCTTCTTTAACTTTTTTTTCCATGTGCCCCCAAAAAACCTTTCTTAAATTAAAAAATGTTTCCTAATTAAGAAAAAAACCTTTTCTTAAAAAAAAAAAGAAAACTTCTTAAAAACTCTTAAGTACTAAGACTTTTCAAATACTCAGTTTATTTAAACATTTGATTTTTGTTTTACTTTATCATTTTTTTAAAAACTTTTTGGTACCTTAGGTTTAATTTAAAATGTGTTTAAAACTTCTCTAACACTTAGATTTTTATGTGTTTTTAGTTTTTATTTAATTTTTATTCTTAGTGTCATTAATAGCGTGCGATTTAGAAACAAATAAATTTAATTTTGGCTTTTCTTTAGATTTAAGTTTTAACCTTTAACTTAGGGTTTCCTTTAGGGATTTAAGATTAAATTGAATTGAATTTTTAACTCTAACAAATAATTTAGAAAGAAAAAAACAAAAACAAATTGTAGGACTTACTTTAGATATTTAGGACAGATTGAATTTAATTTCAACGTTAATAAATAAGTTAGGAAATAAAAAAATAGATTTTTAGGTTGCATGTGAATTCATTTTCACTTTAGGCTAGTTAACTTTAAACAATAGTTAAAATAAGGTAGAAATCTCTTAATCTTAAGATAGGTACTGAAAGGGCATTGTGGGGGTGTTAGTTTTTTTTCACGCGTAATCAACTTTTGAGTTCATTCTTACGCGGCGTAAATAATTTTCTTTTAGATGACCAATTACATCAGATAATGGTTGTTGGTGATTTCATATTTTTTATTATCATTCGAATGAAGGTAGGGGGGAATTGATGAAATTTGGTGATGACAATTATGTATTTCTTATAAAAAAAAATTTTACTTTTGTGATAGTTTACTTTTGTGATGGTATTATAGTCTATTGATTTAATTTTTTAAAATTAAATTAATGCACATCGAGTAATTTTTTTAAATAAAATATTATTTTTGTGTCGGGCATATTTTATTTTATTTGTTTTTTTAAATCTCACATCCTTCTTTTCATCTTTACACCAACCCATTGCCTTGTCATGTGCTATGGGTACCTAATCGTAAAACTTCAAACACAAGATAGTGTGAGTGGTGCAAAACCATCAGTTGCTCCTTTGGGTAGAAGCACTTCAGTGCCTTCCTATCTAGCACTACCATCATTGTGAACACCAACACGGACAACATGGCATGCGGGGTGTTCACACACTGTATCTGTTGCCTCTGGTGAAAGCCTTTGTCTGTCGTCAATGACCTCGTGATTGGCACTCACCCACCTTACTCATGTTGAGTTGCGCAAAGGCCAATTGTAGGACTCGTTTCAGTAAGGAAAATACTACAAGCTACGAATAGAGACAAGTTGCAGGGTATGTATGATCTCTCCAAATATAATTGATTTTTTCATGTTGCTACTATGAATCAATACTTGTTTGCGTAATCCACAAGAATCCTTTTAGTGTTGTAAATTTACACCTGCCGATATAAGAAGAAATATCTAAATGGTTACTTTGGGTTTACATATGCCACCGGAAAGGTAATAAGTTATATAGAAATGTATGCATATGTTAATATTTAGCTAAATTTTATGCTAAATAGTGCTTTTATCAACTTTCAAGCTTTTAGATAGCTAAATTTTATAATTGGACGAATCTCTGGTTTGATAGTTATTTGTCC
Organism: Taxillus chinensis; assembly: GCA_023512835.1. NCBI lineage: Eukaryota > Viridiplantae > Streptophyta > Magnoliopsida > Santalales > Loranthaceae > Taxillus > Taxillus chinensis. The sequence continues at coordinate 45,468,104 of CM042091.1, forward strand.
ATTTTTTACATGAAATAAAAGGATTGATGGGCAAAATTGTTATCTCATTTGATAGCAAGATCATTAATCATGTAAATGATACCCAACAACTTGGGTGGAATGAGAAATGACACCCTACGACTAGTAAGTATTGTGTCTCTCTTGATGTTTTTATACACGAATTAAAACTTATGAATTGCTCTATATTTATTGTTTTTTAGATGCAAGCTGAGTTCCAAGTTCTATCACCACTAGCCTATGTTCCCATTTAAGATATTTTTTATATGCAATGCATGATGTTTATAGAGGTTAAAGGTAGGAGTATATTCAAGGTTAGTTGGTTGGAGCATTTAGAATATGATGAAAGTACTATTAATAGTCTTTATCGGCCCCTAATAAGTTCTGGGATGGCTTTTGGTGCACCAAGGTGGTTGTTGGGCATCTGTAGTCTTTTCTTATGCTCAAAATCACAATGATATGTACTACTTAGACCCTAGGATTATCATTTTTATGTTAGTAGCATCTAGTTCCCCTTGTTGAATCTTTTTGTGTTTGTTATTAAAATTATAGTTATATTAACCCACTGCTCCTTCACGGAAACTTTTTATAGTTGAATTGACCCAACCATAATTGTTAAAAGCGTGCTTTGCATGAAATGGAGCATTGCTCTTAGCCCTAGTGTGATTTGAGCAATACTCCATGGTTTATTCTCAATTTATTGAAGGTTAAATGATACTTTACTTGGGCAAATGTTTAACACATCATTAGCCTATGAAGTGAAGACATGCTAATGGAATTTGCGGCATATATAAACTAAGATTTGAGAGGGCGAATCATTGTTTTCCTATTGCTAGTACTAGACTACGTCCCCTCCATGTTCCAATTAGAGAAAGATTCAACAATTATGAATTAGGATTCCATAAGAAAACCTGTAGGATTCCACAGCAAAACTTTTATTTGAGAACCTATATATTTCTAATATTTCACTTTAATGCTTTTGACAAATTTAATATTGATTCTCTCAAACATTGCCACTGGTTATTTAAAAGGCTTGAAATTGATTTTGAACTTGTCTTTTAAGTTAATATTTACAATTATATTTGTCATCCCAGGTTGTTGTTAAGGAAAATCTGTCGCAGACTTTGGAGGAGGATGTGATCTCATTGATACCTTTTATGAAGACTAACTAGCTTGAATCACAACCACAATTGAACTTCAAAAAATATAAAGAGTTAAATATATGTGAGACTGGAGGGATGAAAGTGATAGATTTTTTGATATTCCAACCCTGCCTTTAGCCATCTTTGCATCCAATAGTAATATGGACAATTGATAAACTTGTGTATGAACAAACTAACGCGCTTTTGAGGGGAGGTCCTTGCAAATAAACAACTTCAATAATCTTTTTTAATGTACTTTTATTTACTTTTTTTTATCCCTCTATAGATGATTTATAAAAACCCACACTTTCGTATAAAGATGTTTTGAAAAAAATTACTTAGTTGTATACTTGGACTATTAGATTAGAGGTGTTGACAATTTTTTTATTAATTTTGATTTTTTTGAGGTTAAAACTATTTTGATTATAGCTTTTTCATTTTTACATAAAATTGAATGCGGCCAAGTGTGCTGTCTTTTAAATTTTCTCATCAATCATTTGGAACTAGTTTTATGACACTTTAAAGCTATGTTGTAGTGATCCTCAATTTTTGGCTTCCCTTGCTGAATGTGATTATGTATTTTTCGCAAACAAAATGGGGTATAATAGACCCAATGGCTGCAGTTAGCCTTTAGTGTTTTTTTAAAAGAGAAAAAAATGTTGTTTTAGGCGTAGTTGTGTCACGTCCCAAATTTCCTACCCGAGAAAATCGTTTAGTGACATTCTCTGTTCACACCTAGTGGAACAAAGGGTAAAATAAAATGGCAAACACAAGGGAACCACATGTCACGGGGTCAGGTTTCTTGCTCGCCCAATGTCAATTGGTTGGACCTTTACCAAGATGCTCTCCCGCTCGCCCAATGTCCAGCGGATAGGAGGCTTCCAAGATCGCTTCGACCCGCTCCTTTGTACTCCCTTGCCCAACTCTGTATCACACTCTAGGATACTCCAACTCTATGGACGTGAGGCGTGCAAGACATTACTGGTCAACTCACTTCTGTGAGCTCCCACCTTGGGTTCTGATCTGATATTACTTATCACAGGGTCAGGTTTCTTGCGCCTCTCAACCCATTGCGGCACTTAGCTTCTCTATCCACGGTCCACTAAGTTTAGCCTTTGAGGGTTGAAGTGCACGTAGACTGATTTTACTCTACCACTGGACTCATAAGGAGAACGGCTCCAGTTCTCGACCAGTTTGTATAAGGATGGCCAAATCATTCTTCAACGTCAAGTCCTCGACTAGAGGCGTGCTCCCCGCATTCAATTGGGTCGGCACGTTTGAACTCCGAAGGAGCTCCATCCATTCTCCGACATGAACTGACTGGAGCTTCCCGCTGCGCACCATCTACGCTTCAACCAACCCCTCTCCTTCAAGTAGCACGAATACATTTCTGGATCGTGCCACTGAGAAATGTCCCGAATCCTCGGGTCGTGACATTCTCTTCCACCCAATCCTCGCAACGTCCTCATTGTGTTTGTTGACATCACTTCCCTACAGGCTATGACATCTTCACCTTGACGCCCTCCTGCTCGCCCAATGTCAACTGGTTGGACCTTTACCAAGATGCTCTCCCGCTCGCCCAATATCCAGCGGATAGGAGGCTTCCAAGATCGCTCCGACGTGCTCCTTCGTACTCCCTTGCCCAACTCTGTATCACACTCTAGGATACTCCAACTCTATGGACGCGAGGCGTGCAAGACATTACTGGTCGACTCACTTCTGTGAGCTCCCACCTTGGGATCACGCTGCTCGCGAGAGTGCTCAGTGAGTCTTCAGGATACGGGCCGGTTCTGATCTGATATTACTTGTCACAGGGTCAGGTTTCCTGTGCCTCTCAACCCATTATGGCACTTAGCTTCTCCATCCACAATCGACTAAGTTTAGCCTTTGAAGGTTAAAGCGCACGTAGACTGGTTTCGCCCTGCCACTGGGCTCATCATGAGAACGGCTCTAGTTCTCGACCAGATTGTATAAGGATGACCAAATCCCTTCTTCAACGTCAAGTCCTCGACTAGCAGCGTGCTCCTCGCATTCAACCGGGTCGACATGTTTGAATTCCGAAGGGGTTCCATTCATTCTCCGACACGAACTAACTGGAGCTTCCCGCTGCGCACCATCTACGCTTCAACCAACCCCTCTCCTTCAAGTATCACGAATACATTTCTGGATCGTGCCACTGAGAAATGTCCCGAATCCTCGGGTCGTGACACACAGCACGGTACAAGTACGGTTCCCATTTGCTCAACAACTTAACATAGCATATAATACACATACTCCAATATTTAAATCCATAAACTGAAATACAACATTTCATTAAACTTAAAACCTCATACAAAATCATCCCATTGAAGGGTTACATCAAGTTTTAATGCCAATATCATTACATGGGTGAATAAAAATGAAATATACAAAAATAAAAAGGGTTCTTCAGTCTGGGTCCACACCTCGACTATCTGACCTAAGTTCGATAAGCACATGAAAAGAAATAATCACATAACAAGAAGGGGTGAGCAACTACAGCTTAGTAGGAATTATATCTCCCTAACCTATTCCTTGCTCCGAACATCTACATGAGAGTATTAATGAGTGCAGTGTCGTGTCAATCATATATGAACAGTCCATAATCAGCATTTCAACCTCAAAGGGTACTCATAATCCAAACAAAACATGAGTAGATTACACGGGCCTCCTTAACCTCAACCTCAACCTCAGACACACAGGAACTTCAACCTATGGCACACAGACACCTCAACCTCAGCTACACAGGAACCTCAATCATATATACAACAAACATAATATTTTAGCATGGTATTTATTATAATCACAAGGGAAATATTCCTTAGGGCATAAGGTAAACACACGTAATCAACTCAACATATGATGATCACACTATTTTATTATTTATTCACGGCACACACAAAACACTAACACGATATGTTAATAAGTCTCACTTAAAATTTCTGTAGCTACGAGCCCTCACGCAAACCCTAGTGTCTCTAACAGAACAACAATCAGATAGAAGTATGGAAGACGAATTAGACTCCAACACAACTCTACGATCCTCATGAATAGACTTTCACCTCTTATACCAGGACACAACCATACATGCAAAACACGTTATCTCAAGCTAACATTCACATATGAGATCACACATATATGAATTTACACACACACACACACACACACACACATATTCAACCTCAAAACCTAATCTTAGGATAGGTTCAACCATACAAATAATACATTCAAGAAAAGGGTACAAAATCCCTACCTCGATTTTGGTTGGATTTAGGGTTTCTAATTGAAGGATCCTCCATGCTCCTCTTTGGTAAATGCCTTCCCTTACGCAAGAACGTAACAATTGAGGATCAGATTGACTGGGGTATCTCTCTCTCTCTCTCTCTGATAACTCGACTCCAAAACATAAGAGAAATACACCTAAAAATGTAAAACGGAACGACGCATATCAAAAATACGATGACATAGGATTGACATCAACTAAAAGACATCAACATCGACCACATATTCTTGGGTCGACTAGCCACCCCACATCGGTCAAGGAAGGTTGATCTCAACTCCTGCATGGTCAATCTGAAGCCATATAGACCACATCGACTTCACGTCAAAAATCAAGTCATGTTACCACTTTTGAGAATAACTCTCTGGAACTTCCTCTCAATCGATATTAACCACTTTCATGCTATATTGACCATACACCGACCACACGTCAAAAATAATTCTCTTTTCGAACAACTCATGAAGAAAACTCTTTGGAGTCTCCCTTTGGTCGACATCGACCACCACTAAGCCAGGCTGACCATATAGACCACAATATCCCACATTGACCAAAAGCTGTGTCTGCCAAGCCCTTAATCGACAACCCAGTTTAGTCTCTCCAAAATAATTAGGATGTAGCCGATGATATAGTCGATTTAGCTGTATTTAGGCCAAGTTTGAAGTCAGGAGGTTGTCATGCCCCCGAATTTTAAGGAACTCAAAACCAAGAATGTGATTTTTCCTTGCCACACCCGAAGGGTTAAGGGGTAAGTGCAAGGTTATCAAAATTGAGAGTTTATGTAAAATCTTTTTGGATAGGTGAAAGTGAAATCGTAAAATCGAATAGTAAAATTAAGATTTTATTAAATTTAATATATAATATATTATATAAAATTAAAATTATAAGCATAAGTTTAACATGTAAAATTAAAATTGTAAGGAGTAAGTTTAATAATTTTTATATAATACATTATATAAAATTTAAATTATAAACAGTAAGCTTAAATTAATATATAAAATTAAATTTTAATTTGGCGAGGCTGGTGTAAATCGAGAAGCCGAAAAGGAGGAAATAGAGGACAGAGGAGAAGAAGAAGAAGAGGGAATGGAGCTGGGTTTGTCCGACGAAGAGGAAGTCCTTGACGCCTCTGGTAAAGAGGAATTGGAGTGTTTTGTTGCATTTGGTACAAGATTTGGAGGAGGGACTCCACAAACACGAGGAAGAAGCCGAGTCGAGAAGGGTCTGTGTGGGCATGGGTGGAGGTAACTGACACGAGGGAGACGGTGATGGCTATGGCGGTGATGCAATGATGAAATGAAATGGCAGTGGTGGTTGCAGCGGAGGTGAGATTTGGTTTATTGAGAGCTTTTAATGATCCAATAGATTGAAGTGCGTGAGTTACCGCTGCGTGATAACATCTGAGCAAAGAGCCATGAATGATGAACTAGTAAAGAAATTAGGGAAGCCGAGATTTCATGGTGAGTAAAATTTGTGTTATTTTCCCATGATTCCGTGAGTCCCGTCTGTGCAAGTGCATTTTCATGCGAGTTTATCAAGAAATCGTGACTTTACAGTTTTGATTCCAATTTCATCAGAATTTAATTTTGTATATGGGTTTGAACGAATAAGGTAGATGAATGTGTAAACTCGTACGCTTTTACGAGTTAAAACTCGAGTTTAATAACCTTGGGTAGGTGACTAGCCATCACCAACCCCTTAGTGAGACCCTTGCCGAGGTGCTATGCCTTTGGACTCTTACTAAAGGAATAGTCAAGAGTCCTTTCCCAAACACAAAATTTCATATCTATAACCTTTACCTCATTCTTAGGCTAACTCCTCAAGTTCCTAAATACGGGTCATTACAGGCCGCCACAGGCAACACAGACAACTAAGGTCACATTATTGGAAACGATTACGAATTGTGTGCACCTTGCATCGAGGGTATCGCTTAATTAGGCATCGTCGATGACAAAGATCACATTTTCATGAGTGTCTTTGACAGTGAAGGCCTTATTGACTTTGACTTGGGCATCGTCCACCACAGTTGGTTAAGTAAAGAAAGTTAGAGGGATTAGGAACTTTGACTTTAGAGTTGGATTATTGATCCCTTTAGATGAATCATTGCATATGAATTCAGTCTAATGTTGTGATGCATGTGAGCTACGATAACATGACTTGTCTTCAACTCTAGAAGTATTTTCCACCTCCTGTGTAGTTCGTCGTAATCCACGATTATCTCCTTGAGTTCGTTTGCCTCCTATAAAATTTTTTCCCTTGTGTGAGGCAAATAATCAATCAATTTTCTCGTTAGTCTTGTTGTGTGACCTAGCCATCAATGCCATAGTCGTTGATAGTTCTGACATGGAGTGCTCTAGGACAGTAAATCGCTATTTGTTCGTTTTTGCCACATTATCTATCATGTTGATGAAGAACATGAGATAAATATCGAGAAATCTTAATTAGGATCTCTTAGGGAAAGCACTAAATTGAGGACCTTGATTAAGATTTAACAACAATCTAGAGAAGGATAACCAATGAATACCCAAACTCTAGCACAAGAAATTCAAGTAATGAATTGAAAAAGCCGAAATATAGAAATAAACATCTAATTAATAGTTTATTACCGATAAAAAGACAATAATATGAATTCATATTCCAATTAAATACAAGACCTATTTATAGACAAGCTAATAAGTAAAAATTTAAAATTTATTACAATTAAAAAACTAAAGTAAAATACTAAAATACTTTCTTATAAATTAAATAAAAATAATAATAAAAAAGACTTCTAATAAATAAAATAAGTCATCTAATTAATATGATGTCATATGTCATACATTACATGCAGCAACTTAATATGAGCGACAGATTCAGGTAGGCTAGCATAATAGTTAGCGCAAGGTCTTCATTAAAAGTGTTACTTGCTATCAAATGCGCCTTATTCGTCCCTGGATGTGGGTAGGAGTGTTCTATTCCACCCGGCAAGCTGAAATAGCCTCTAACTTCATCGCATATCTCTCTCTCTCTCTCTCCTAGACGCATTCTCAACTTAACAATGTAAATGTGGTTGGTGTCTCTCTCTCTCTCTCTCTCTCTCGGAGACGCATTTTCAACTTAACAATGTAAATGTGGTTGGCTGGTTTCAAAATGACTATTTATGCGTTTGATTGCTGCCCTTTTGGATCGGACTGCTGGATGACGTGATGCCATTGCAACGGTTACTCACCAGGTGGTGAGCGATCCTCTAGCTATCAACCAATCATATATTCAGATAGGAATGCTGGGAGCCCCCAGGTGCGTAGCCGATTAGAATGGTTTCACTTGGAGCTTGAAGGGTTTTACGTTTGAATCCGCTGGCAGTGACAAAGGCCCTCCCTGAAATTTACATAGGTAGACGTGTGGGATTGCTAACCTGCCCCAGGTGCGTGTTGAGCTGGGATCAGGCTTGAGTCAGTGCCTCGCATGACCATGTTTTGGCACCCAAACATCACCTATTTGCGCTCACAAACAGTGATGTTGCCATGTACCGAACGGCGCATACGTCCCCACGTGTCCACACACTCGAGCACTAGTCACATTGACGCCTATCGATAAATATGTATGCTACGATATGTAAGTCTACTAATTAATTAAATCAAATCCACGGGCCATGGCAACCCCTCTATAGTTTGAGGCTCTCTGCCCAAGACAACACCCACGCCCTACACGAAAACAGCCACGATGCCCTCGCCGACGGCGACACCGTCTTTCGCCTGCGACGGCGACCACCGATCGCCGCTTCTTCAGCCGGGAAAGCCCTCCTCGGGCCGGAATCTAGAGAGACTCGGCGTCGACGACATGCTCCAGAAGTACTGCGGCGAGTTCGGACCGTGGCAGCTCCGTCACTTCGTGCTGACGAGCCTGGCGTGGACGCTGGAGGCGTTCCACTCCATGGTCATGATCTTCGCCGACAGCGAGCCAGCTGCGTGGACGTGTCGGCCGACTTCTTCGTCGGTGTGCGGGATGGAGCGGGGATCGTGGGAATGGGTCGGCGGACCGGGAGGCTCGACGGCGGCCGAATGGGGCTTGATTTGTGGTGAGAAATACAAGGTCGGGCTGGTTCAGGCTTTGTTCTTCGGTGGCTGCATGATAGGTCAGTTTTCATTGTCTCTGGGTCTATGGTTTCTCTTAGCCGTGCGTGTTTATTAGTGCCTATCATAATGACAAATCGATAATGACTCCAAAACGTCGCTAACAAAGAGCAAGAGCTATCCCATTATATTTCCTACGGTTTTTCTTGGTAGGAAATTAATTATACTATTATATTGTATTATATATACAACTTCTATATTTACTAATATAACTAATATTGGACCCACATTTTTATTCATTCATAGCACTGTAGCTGGCAAATTAAAAAAAAAACTAATAAACAAAAGGAAGCAAAATTGTTTCCAAAGTTGTAGGCCCTTGTTCTTGTTTGGGACTACCACGTCACCTTGAACCGTATATATAAAATAGTTTTTAATATAATTGGAAACTTTTGAGAAAAAGGAAAAAAATTGTTTGGACTAAGAGCATCCACATCAATTTTGGTATTTTTATTCCTATTTTGGGAATAAATAGTATTTAATTTGCTTATTTTTCAAAAACATCAAACATCTCATTTCCTATTTTTATCTACATTTATTACTTAATTTATTTTATATTATTTTCTCTCTCATCTTTTCATTTATTATCACCAATAGAAATATTACAAGTATAATAATACATATTAAAAAATTATAGGGAAAATATTTAGGGATGAATAGTAAATCCCTAAATATAGAGATTTACTATTCATTCCCTATCCCTATACCCTATTTTAGGGAACCTGATGTGAATGTAATTTTGATAAATCTGTATTTTTTTCTCTAAATTATAGGAAAAACTTAATTATACCAAACCTGATGTGGATGCTCTAACACGTTACCTTAGGAACAATATATTTTAAAGAAAGGAAAAAACAAAAAACCTTTCGGACAGGGTTGAGTTTGGTAACATAATGAATCTCAGAATCTGTCGGTCGGCTGTTAATTGGCAACATAATAATTATTTTCGATTGATTTTTTTTAAAAAAACTTTTAGGAAAACATTACCAGGAAAATTAGGCAAACAGAGATGGTTGGTTGTTATTAGGGATTTAGGGGTGGAAGCAAAACTGATAGTCCATCCGGTTTGGTTTCTTAATTGATAATTGATCTGAAATAATTAAATCGGTTTGATTATTTTTAATTTTTTAATATTGGATTGAGTGACACCAGCCAATTTTTTAATATTCATCGCCATTTCTATTTGCTTTTTCACAACTTGCAAATTTTTAATTAGCCGTCACATGTTTTATTTTATAAAATATGTTTGGCTTCAGTGGCACCGACAGGGGAGTGGCTGCTAATACATTTCAATTTATCAGCAGTCGCTGCACGCCACTTGTACACCTTCATTGACTAAATTATATTCTACATTTCTTTCTCAGTTTGTCGCGTTGTTAATGATAATGCCTCCACAGTCCACACTCCCTTTTACCTTCCGAATATACCTTTTTTTTTTTGGTTTTCAAATATGATATATTTCTTTAGAGCCAAACACATTTTTTTTCTTTCTTTGACGTCTTTTTTTAAAACGCAAATATCAATTTGTATACCCAATATTCATCACGTTCCTCCGTATTTCTTACCTCTCGCACCTCAATCAGTGATTTTTTTACCATCATCCCATACATATATCTATAATACATAAATCATCGCTAGCCATGCATTTTAGAGGAACTCAAACAATCCTTTTATTTTATTTTTATATTTTAAAAATATTTTTACTCATTTTATAATTTTAATATTTTAATCTTATTTATTAAATAATAATTTTGAAATTTAATTTAAAAAATTTAATTTCTTTTTAATGAAGAGGGATAAAAAATAAAAATATTATAATATTAAATAAAGAGTGATTTATATTTTTTATAAATAAAAAATAATTTTTTATTGTGTGAAAAAAAACTTAATATAATATTATTAACTTACATTTTGTTTGTAAATAATTAAGAGTCCTTATTAAAAAGGTTGCTGAAGAACCTGTGGTTGGAGTTGAATTATTCTGCTGATTAGATTTTTTAAAATACCCAAAACATTTCATTCTGCCATCTAATAAATATACATCATCAATATATGAGACAAAGTCTATAAATTCTAGGCAATATTCCTGAAAATCCAAAGTAGCCAATTAGACAATGATGCCATTGTCTCTATTTAGCCACCCACAAGGAAGAGCCACTGTGACTCTGTGAGTGAAATACCTTAGGGGATGCTGTATTATATTCATGTTTTATTATTCAACTCTCAAAACTGTGCATAACTTTTAATTTTGTAACTAAAAATAAAAACTTCCTATATTCAAACTTGTTCAACTAGAGTTTTTTTTTTTGAATGGCAATGAACTTTTTTTTTTTTTTTCAATTTGAACAGGCGCGGGAGTTTTTGGCCATCTGTCGGACTCCTTCTTGGGCAGAAAAGGGTCTCTGATGGTCATTTGCATTCTCAACGCCGTCTTTGGCTTTGTAACTGCATTGTCCCCTGATTATTGGACATACTGCCTCCTCCGCCTCCTCACCGGCTTCGCCACCGGCGGCGTCGGCCTCTGCGCCTTCGTCCTCGCCACCGAACCCATCGGTCCCCTCCACCGCGGCCTCGCTGGTATGTGTACATTTCACTTCTTCTCCTTCGGCATCGCCCTCCTCTCGGCTGTCGCCTACTTCTTCCGCTCCTGGCGCGCCCTCTACGTCGCGTCCTCCGTCCCTTCCCTCCTCTTCGTCCTGTCTGTCGTCCCGTTCCTCTCCGAGTCCCCCCGCTGGTACCTCGTGCGCGGAAAATCCGAGGAAGCACTCAAAGTCATGCACCGCATCGCCGCCGCCAACGGGAAAGCACTCCCTGACGGAGCCTACCTCGCCCTCGACAACACCGGTGAAGTCTCCGACGACGGCCGAGACCAGAAAGGCAGCGGCGGCGGCGGCTCTCTGGTGGACGTGATCAGATCGCCTTTGACCCGACTCCGGCTGTTCCTGGCGGTGGCGATCAACTTTTTGTGCTCCGTCGTCTACTATGGGATCAGCCTGAACGTGGTGAACCTTGACACCAATCTCTACTTAAACGTGGCCTTAAACGCGGTGGCAGAGATGCCGGCCTACGCCATTACAGCGTTGCTTCTGCACCGGTTCGGTAGGAAGCCTCTGGCGGTGGGGACGATGTGGTTCAGCGGCGTGTTCTGCATGGTCGGGAGCGTGACGTCGGCGGGGGTGGTCCGGAATTGGAAAACGCTGCGGATGACGTGTGGGATTTTGGGAATATTCGGGATGGCGGGAACCTACAACTTGCTGTTCATCTACACGACAGAGCTGTTCCCGACTGTGGTGAGGAACGCGGCGCTGGGGTGTGCCTCGCAGGCGGCGCAGATGGGGGCCATTTTGGCTCCGGTCGTGGTGGTTATGGGCGGCGGGTTGCCGTTTCTGGTGTTCTCCGTTTGTGGGATCGCCGGAGGGGTGCTGTCGTTTTACCTGCCGGAGACTTTGAATAAGCCACTGTACGACACCATGGCGGGGATGGAGGACGGGGAGAAGGCAGCGGAGAGTGCTGTTATGGCATGACGTTTTGGTTATCCTTGTTGGGGAATACGGGGTGGGCTTCACTTTTGGGAATAGCGTATGCAAAATGTATGCTAGCGTTGGTTTTGCAGCTCTTTCTCTTAATAAAGATTTTTCAGTTTTGTTTTTATTTTTATTTATTTTAGAAAACACCAAAATGGAATCACTTATTTTTTTAAAGGCTCCTTTTGTAATTAGGAGTGCTTGGGAAAATTATTATTTTCCTCTATAAACACCACAGTCGTTGATGAAAAAAAAGTTCTAACAAAATAAATGCACACTCGTGTTCATTTTTTCGGAAAGCTGCTTGAGAAGGTTTTTTTAGATATAAAAAACTTCTTTTAAGGTAAAGATAGTAAAAGTATATTTCAATTTTTTTATTAAGGGGTTCAATAGAGAATATGCATGTTTTCTTTGATTAAATCAAAACTTTTCAAATTTATGAATAAAAATAAACAAAACAAGCCCCCACCCACCCCATCTTTTTTTACATGTCATTGGTTACTGGACATAAATTTGAAAAATAAAAATACAAAAAAAACACTACCAGCGTTCCAATTTTTATCAAATAAGGCCTAGAGATGAATTTCCAATATTAAGTTACCACGAACACGTTTAGATCTATGCTATGCATGGAAAGAAAAGAACATAAAAGAGAAAATGAATCCCCTTCCATAAATAGCTGAAAAAGTCATCAGGGATCCAAGAAGTTTTATTAGAATAACTGAAATAGAAACCACAAATATATCAAATTGCAAAAATCAAATAAAATCGGTTTGGTGTGGTTTAAAACTGAATAATATATCAGTTTGATTCAGTTTTAAATTTTAAAATTGTGATTTAAATCGAATCGAACTACATAATATTATCATTTTTTTTTATTTTTATGTTTTGGAACTTATTTATTTAAAATTAATTGTTAATAGTTGATATATTATGTTTATGAATTATATTATCTAATTTTGAGACTTTTAGAGTTATAAGTTTGATATATATTAGTATTGATGTGTTTACACACTACTTTTTATTTTACATTATTTCTACTTTTAATAACTCAAAATCTGATGAACCAAACCGATCCAAACCGATAATTTTTCAAACCGTTGGTTCAAACCGAATTGACCTAAACCGAATCAGTTTAGTTTGGTTCAAGCAACATGTTTGGTTTGATTTGATTTTGTACAAACCAAAAAGCATCAATTTGATTTGAAAAAATAGCTCAAATGAACCCAAACTGAACTGATTTTATCCCTAATTAATACCTTCTAAGTAAGTAATGATATAAAATCATAAAAAGCTCACCAAGCCAGATATTTTTCTTAAATTGTATAATTTATTTATCATTATTGCAATTAATAAATATTATGAAACAATAAATTATATTATTAATTAATTATAATTATAATTATATAATTTAAAATTTATATTTTAAATATATATTTATTTATTTAAAAAATGGGAGTGAGAGAGCCCAAATTTGTCCCTGAAAGTCACTCAATTGTAAGGACCTTCCAGCTTTCACTCTTATTTGTTTATGCATCATGGGTAAGAGCATCTACACAACTCAATATTCTTCATTTATGTTTTAGGATATAAATATTCTACTATTTGGTATATTTTATTTATCCCTCTATATCTCATTCTCCATTTCTATTTTTATTCTTTTAAATAAAATATATATTTTTATATTTACTATTTTTATCTCTTTATTTATTTCAACTAATCAAAAGTACATATACATCAAGAAATATATTTTAAAAAAACTTGAGGATAAATAGTAATTCTCTATTTTAAACTCTATTTTATAGAATTTGATGTGTGCTCTTTTTATCAAAGCTTTAAAAATATCTCTAAATTATATGAAAAATATAATTATAAAAGACATGATGTGGTTGCGCTAACCATCCAAAAATAACTTTAGAAGTCCCAAACTCCAAAATTGATTGAGTATAGTCAAAACAATTGGATTAATAAATACATCATCAATGATTTTACTTATTTTTATCAAATATTGTAAAATATTGAAATTATTTCTTTTAAATTTTATTTCTAACAAAACATACATAACTTTTTTTATTATATAAATAAATAGCCATAGATATTATAACAAGATATAAAACTCCTTGAGATTATTAATACCTCAAGAATTATTTTACTACTAAGTGTGTGTTTGATTTCAAAATAATTGATGCGATTATTAGTCTTCTCTCCAAATGGTAATTCAAATGAATCAAATTTAAATATTGAAATTATTAATTTAATTAGAGTTGGAGAGATATAGACTCAGTTTGTCATAACCTACCAGCGACAGGCTAAACATTAGACTCGCAGAGTCAAAGACCCGCAAGGTCGAAGATTCACCATACACTCTTAGCCATCTGAAGCTAATTGAGCTACTCAAAGAAATAAAGTCGAAGACTTGTAGCTAAGACAACATGCACCAGCTAAGGACACTCTTCTTTTGTGTCACTCGAAGAGTCATAGCAAAGGGTCATAGACTAGCAGAGTCGAAGACTCACTTAACAAAGAGTGAACCACATGACTTAAGCCAACCTGCAATCTGCCACCCTCGGATGGTCAGGTGCACTTTAAGAAACCACCAAGTGCCAAAGCAAAGAGTTGCAGACTCGCAGAGTCGAAGACCATATCATGGGGTGAATTATTCATAACCTGAAATATGCTACGCACGAAAACTCGAAGATAACCAGAGTCGAAGACTCGCAGAATCTAATGTTGTTGATGCCAGAAACATCATTGTATATCAACGTAGGCTCGACCCAAATATTCGAGCCACCACACCTTCGAGGCAAACTCACAATACAACATCCATACTTAGCGATATCATCAGTTAGGGTTTGTGTAGTTTGTCTGCACTATCTTGAATAGTCATGCACATTTATTGTTGCATTAATGACTATCGACTACCATCAATAGATGGACGACGAAAATCGTTTGTACCAGTATGACCATGCACATGCAGCATGAGCAATAAGATCTGCAGATTTAGAGCAGATCAACCCATCCTCTGTACTTCTGCAAATCGAGTAGCAAGAAGTCAAATTATTAGATGGATAGCTAGGCGCACATGCATTTTGACCTTAAGCTAATATCTCTCACATGGATTAATGGCAATATATGTCAAAATCTCACGGAAAGTGAGGAACACAGAATCCAAGAAATAATATTATGATATTCATTAAAGAAATAACTCTTGCAGAATCAGAAGCGAGTTCCAATGCTAGAGAGAGAAAGAGTGAGAGAATTCTTCCAAGTACTGTGCGCTGTGATGAACTAAGAACAAGAATAATTTTGAACAATTGATCATACACTTCTTGTTCACTAAGATCCAGTACAACTATCCTGTTTCTTCTCTTTGTTGTTTATCCGCGATCAATATCTACTTTAGAACATTTCAAACGGAGTCAATTGTTCTATATTGACATCTGTAGGAATATTCATTCCAAATCTGAGATCTATCATATCTATAACATTTACTCTCATCTCAGATCTGTTCGATAGTCCATAAACACTCATACACTTTATTGTCATCTTCTCCATTAATATCCTAGCATAGTTTTCTTTTGTTAACTTAGTCCAGCTAGTAGTCACAAGCTTCCGCAAAAAGAGTCTATTTACCCCCCTCTAGACACACTTTGGGACCTATATTTGGTATTAAAGCAGTTCTACAATTTTGTAGAGATCCCTAATGGTAAACAGAGACTCCAGTAGTACAACTCCCGAGCAAGCTCCAGCTCTAGTTCCAATTGAGGAACAACCAAGTCTAGCTCCAATGATGGAACCGACTGGAGAGGAAGAGCATGATCAACCCAGCACTAGCAGCAGTAGTAAGAAAGAACAAGAAGACCTCTACGATGTCCTCCCTGGCTCATCCTCCCAAGTCCCTATGTGCACACCCGCTTGCTTTTCAAAGTGGAAATCAATAATGAGAGCACACCTTAACATGCTCGGCACCTTTCTCTGGGAAGTTATAAAAAATGGACCTTATACGCCAAAAAGCATGCAAAGAGGCTGTTTATAGACGAAAGACCCAGACAGTTAGTCCAAGGTGGAACAGAGAAAAGTAAAGCTCGGCTTTAAAGTAAAATCCATCCTTTTCTCTGCGCTCGATGATGACATGTTCATGGATGTGCAGAATCTTAAAATTGCGAAAGAAGTATGGGACAAACTTTGTCTCATTTACGAAGGAGATGAGAAGATACGTGACAATAAGATTTCCCTGCTCAAACAAGAGTAGGAAGCCTTAGATGTGAATTGAAAGAGTCCTTAGATAGCATCTACAAACGGTTCACAGGACTCATCCAACGGATGAAGAGCTACGACGTTGAGATCTCTTAGAAGGACAAAAATGATAAATTTCTGAGATCTTTACCGTTAAGACTGCTTATAAAGACATCAGCCATTCGTCAACTGAAGAAATGAAAAACTTGTGCCTTGGAAGCACTATATGGAGACCTCAAAACGTTCGAAATACAAAAAGAAGAACTTGAGGCATTTGAAAACCCCTCTAAGAAGAAGGAGAAGTCTGTAACTTTTAAAGCTGATAAACCTAAGAAATCATCCTCTGAGGAGGAAGAAGAAGAAGTTGAAGACCTTAATACAGATAGCACCTCAGATCAAGAGGTAGCTTTTCTGATCAAGAAGTTGCTGAAGAGAAGGGAGAACTACAGGAGGAAAGCTAGGTAGTTATCCTCTTCCTACTCCAAGGGAAAGGATAAGGAGAAGTTGCAGTGTTATCACTACAATAGGCTTGGCCACTTCTCTGCCGACTGCCATAAGTTAAAGAGGGAGAAGAAGGAGTCAGCAGAGCAGAAGAAGAAGACCAAACACTGTCATCATTGGTTTTCGTTCAGGCCCATTTGGGGTGGGCTTAACCGAAACCAATGGTGAAAAATAGAGTCGCCACCAACTGTTTTTGGGATATAGTTGGATACCATCTACCTTGAGTAGTAAAAAAATGTGGTCTGCATTATTAGAGAAGGGTTTAGGAGTTGGTTATGTGTAGGAAAGGATTAGCACCCCTATAGCACCCTTTCGGTATCTATCTTTAGGAGGAGGGAGTTTCTATTTGTTTTCACTGTTTGTTTGAGTTGGACTATAAGTCTACCTTTTTTGCGTCTCTAAGTTATTTGTGAAAGTTAAACTTAAATTCAATTTACCCTAAACTTCTAAAGGACATCCTAAAGGTTTTGTTTTGTTTGTTTTGTATTATAAAACATACCAAAAAAATATATTTATCACCAAAATATTTTGTAATATTCTTTTTTTGTTTGTTTGTTTGTTTGTTTTTTTTGGAAAATATACCTAATAACACCAAGAAAAAATATCTATAGTATATTACATTTATTTGAATTAAAAAAAAATTACATCTTCTATTTTTTTGTTTTGTTTTTATTGGGAAACATACCTAATAAAAATATATTTATATCACTATATCATTATTTGAATAAAAAAATATTTTTACACCTTTTGTTTTTTTTGTTTTTTCTTATTGGAAAACATACCTAATAAAACCAAGAAAAATATAATTATATCACTATATCATTATTTGAATAAAAAAACATTATTACACCTTTTTGTTTTGTTTTGTTTTATTTTATTTTTTAGTAGAAAATATGCCTAATAAAACCATATCACTATATTATTTTTTATATTGATTTGAGTTGAAAAAATATTTTTTACCCTTTTTTGCCACAATAAAAGAAACATGCAACATAAATAAATAACTAAACACAAAATTAAACTACTGTGTGGTATGTGTACCAGAATACTAAATATAATCTTCCAGTCCTCTTTTTTTTTTATCTCTTTTTTTGTTTTTTGTTTTTTTATTTTTACATATTACAATTACATACAACAAAATAAACAAAACAAACAAACAAAATAAAAAACAATTACATTGCTTAAATGAAAAAAAAACAAAACAAAGAAACATAAATAATAGAAACGAAATTTAGCAATATAGCACAAAACAGACAATAATAAAGGTAGTGGAACCGACTTTATCGATCTTGGTAGCGGCACCACGTACAAGTTATCCTGTTGGCGTCGGTAGTGATGAAAGAACCTCCAAATCTGATGGAAAGCTGTGAACTCGACCTGTGCAACACGCCGGAGTTTGGATGAAATTTGAAATTGACACCGGAGATGGACTGAAACTTGGGAGGGGTTGGAGATGGTTGGGTTTAATTTGTGACTTTAAATGAAGGGAGATCTGTAATGATTTGTTTTGTTTTGTTTTTTTTGTTTAAAGATTGAAAAATGAAAGAAAGAAGGATTTTAGGGAATTTTCGTGGGATTTTTGGGTTGAAAAATGAAGTTTAATTTTTGGATTTTGGGAAAGAGAGTGAAGAGAAAGGAAGAGAAAAATGGGAATTTTTTTAGGAAAAGCATTTATGAGATTGGGTTTGGAGAATAAAGGATAAGAGAATTTTTTGATTTTTATGTTTGCTTTTTTTTCTTTTTTGGAGATCCTAAGGGAGATGGGGAGGTAGGGTGATGCCTTTTTTTTCTTTTTTTTTCTTTTTTCTTTTTGGGAGTTGATGGAGGTATTGCTGTGGGAGAGAGAGAGAGTGGGTGATTGGAGAGAGAGAGTAAGTGTGATGATAAGAGAACGTGTGTGGAGAGATGTGAGGACTTGATTTTATTTTTTTTTGGGTTTTGGAGAGTAGAGCTCGTATGAGAGAGGCTTTTTTTTTTTTTTTTTTTGTTTTGAAGTGAGAGCCCGCAAAAAGAGTGAGGGTGTGTATGTTTTTTTTGGTAGCCTCTTTTTTTTTTTTTTTTTGGGAATTAATGGATCCTGGAGAGTGATGTAGGTAGGAGACTAAATAAATGAAATTGATATGGATTGAATTCTGGAGACTTAAAAGCAGAACTGGAAAGAGAGGAGTAACATGTTTTTGGGAATTAGGAAATAGTACTGGGATTATGTTCCTCTAATTGGGAGTTGCGAGAGATGGGCTTTTTAACAACTGACCTCTTTTTTTTTTTGATGCAGAGATCCTTTTATATGATGTTGTTGTGCATTTATTGTTATGCATTGATTAGTTCATTTATTGCTGTGCCAGTCATATTAATGTATAGAGGTATGTTAGTAACGTATATTATTGTTGTGCATTCATTATTGTATTATTGATGTGCATTCATTATTCATTGATTAGTAACGTATATTATTGTTGTTTATTTATTGATGTGCATTCATTGATTAGAAATGTATGTAGTTATGTATTAATTAATAACATATATTAAAAAATTAAATAAAAGATTTTGTCAGTATGTCAGATTTTGAAGTGCCATTTTATTATATATGTAGTTATGTGTTCACGGCAGCATGGTTTTGCTATTTTTTTTGACTTTTTTATTACATTATATATTATATATGTCTTGTGTTTTTTAAAAAAAATTTATTAATTAATTTACATAGTATGTATATATATATATATACCTATTATATAGAACGTGGCCAATATTTGCTGGCCACGTTGTTGTTCTTTTTTTTATATATCTTTTTTCTTTCTTTCTTTTTTTTTTTGGCCTCTTTTTTTACTATTTATTTTTTTGTTTTTTTGTTTTTATTTTGTTAAACTTTATTTTTTTCTCTTTTTTTGTTTTTTAATATATAATAAACTATTTTTTTTGTTTTTTATTTGTAAAGATTCTTTTATTTTTTTTATTATTATTCTATTTTATTGCGGCCTGTGAACAGTACCTATGCATGTGATTTTTTAAAAAAGAATTTGTCAGTTTTTGTTAATGAATTTGTTATTATAATAATAAGGAAACAAAATAAAATAAGCAAATATATAATTAATTAATTTAAAAAAAACTATCTGAGTAGTGCCCCTTTTTTTTTGAAAACTGACAAACTGTCGGCGGATACTGTCTATGAACAGTATCCGATTTTTTTATTCTTTTTGTTGTTTTTTGTTTTTTTAAATATAGGCAATATATATATATATATCAAAATTCTTAAAATGACGAGAGGATCATAATAGTGAGGTTCGTGACCTGATACGGAGTGTCGTTTAATATAAGTTGCCAGTCTATCCCCAATAGCAGTCCAAACACAGTTTTGACCATGATTTTTTCGTTTGACCTCGGATTTGAGTGTAGTCGATGGTGTTAATCCTCAAATTTGATTTTCTATCACCGCGACTGTCTTTTTCATATCGTTTGTCTCAACGGCCATGCCTCTTTATTTATTTATCTACATAAAGTGAGTGATAGATAGGAAAGAAATATAAAGCTGAAAAGGAATATATATATGTTCAACCCAGACAAAATAAGGTCTAATAGCTACCCCTCTTTGTGCATTGTTTGTAGACAAACAGTGTACAAAGAGAAAAGGAAATCATTTTGGATGGGTTGGAGCATTTACCTGACTTACCTAACGCTGAAGCAGAGTAAGATGTTGTGGTTGGATATGTCCCCAAGAATAAAAAGGGGCTTCTCAGATCGGTGAAATATGAACAATTTTGAAAAGGCATCTAAGGCTAACAATAATTGAAAAGGCATCCAAGGCCCAACATGAATAGAAAAGGCATCTAAGGCCTAGCAGGAATTGAAAAGGCATTCAAGGCCTGACAGAAATTAAAAAGACGTTTAAAGCCTAACAGGAATTGAAAAAGCATCAAGGGCCTAACAGGAATTGAAAAAGGCATCCAAGGACTAATAGAAATTGAAAGGGCATCCAAGGCCCAACATGAATGGAAAAGGCATCTAAGGCCTGACAGAAATTGAAAAGGTATCCAAAGCCCAACAGGAATTGAAAAAGGCATTCGAAGCTTAACGAGAATTGAAAAGACATCCAGGGCCTAATAGAAATTGAAAAGGCATCCAAGGCCTAACAGGAATTGAAAAGGCATCCAAAGCCTGACAGAAAAGGCATCTAAGGCCTAGACAAAGGTAAATGATTGTTGAAGAAAGCTGCTAAGGACCCACTATGGGCTCCTTTTACTAGTTCACTCAAGGAGATCGCTCTACGAGGTTACCCAAAACAGAAAGATTATCGTTTGTTTTTCGAAAGGGTACTTTTAGAGTTTGGGGAAATGGCCAAGGAAGACTTATTGAGTTAAACAAAGGAAGTATTTAGGGCTTGATGAGAAGCTTGCTGAGGATGAGCTCTTGGGATCTTTAGAGGCGATAATGTCCCTAAAATTGCAAAAAATGTTGAATGTATGCAAATAATGGATGGAATATAATGTGATGTGTGCGGGGATCCATGCTGAGAGATTCCATTTATCTATATTTCCAGGGGCTAAGGATTTATCTCAATGCTGCTAGAGAGTTCAACTGACATCCAACTTATTGGGGACCTCTTTTTCCTCTTTGGCTAGGGAGACCTTTCCATCTTCCTGGGGAGCTCCCTTTTTATGGATGGAAGGCTTGTTTGATTTAGCCCCGCTGTGTTGAGGAGCTTGACTTGAGTGTAGACTAGAGATATTGGTACTCTATGTTGAGGAGCTTGACTTGTTTGAGGTTTTTAAGCTTGACCTTACTCATAAGGCAATGCCAAAGGAGCTTACTAGGAATTTATAAATTCTAATTAACTGTATGAAGTGAAGTTGATGAACATTCTTGGGGGACAAAAAGGATTTTGATGGTTCAATTCCAAAAACATATTTATATCATAGAAAGTGTCACTTGTTATAATCCGATAAATAGAATTACAAGTCTTTAAAAGCATAATGTACAAATTTGATTCGAGTGTGCCTCAAGTTTGATTAAGTTTTCCATTGTTTGCAACTGTTGCTTCTAGATGATGTTGTTTCTACTGTTTGCAAAGGATCCTGTTTTATGTCACTATGATCCTTTTAGATTCTGATTGATTTCGCCTTTCAGGATTTGTTGTTGGCTTTGTATTTTACCTTTGATGCCCTTTCGGGCTTTTACCAAGTTCACCTTTGCTTTCTTCTTTGTCTTTTGCTGG
Source organism: Taxillus chinensis (assembly GCA_023512835.1). Taxonomy (NCBI): domain Eukaryota; kingdom Viridiplantae; phylum Streptophyta; class Magnoliopsida; order Santalales; family Loranthaceae; genus Taxillus; species Taxillus chinensis. The sequence continues at coordinate 45,490,117 of CM042091.1, forward strand.
AGCTTTGTATTTTACCCTTGGTGCCCTTTCAGGTTTTTACCAAGTCCGCTCATTGTTGTCATGCTCCTTCTATGTTTCATTGGGAATAAAATCAAGTGGCCAAAAGGGAAATGGGATACGATGCATGGGTATTTGGTTATGAGTCTTGTCGAGGGATATGTCTTGGCTATGGGTGCAGATGGATAACATTAGCTAATGTATTCTTAGCTAGGGACGAGAGGCTTTATTATCTGTTCTTTTGTTTGTGTAGTAAATACAAAGGACATGGATAAAGGAAGTGGTATGGGAGAGAGAAAAGGATTGATGAAATTCCCAATTTTGACATAAAGATGAATTTTAAGCATAAAACTTTTTGATAGCATCACTATTCACCAGGTTAGGAAGCTTATCTCCATCCATTTTGGCAAGGATCAATGCGCTTTCTGAGAATACTTTTTTTACAACATATGAGCCTTCATAACTGGGAGTCCATTTGCCTTTATGGTCGTGTTGAATTAGTAAGATTTTCTTGAGGACGAGATCACTCTCTTGAAAGCTTTTGGGCTTCACCTTTTTATTATAATTGTTCATCATTCTTTATTGATACTTGAAAGGAATTATGGATTTTGGTATTTTTTTAGAAGAAATCAACTCATTTGGCAAAGTTAAAAGCCTATAATGACAGTGACTATGTTGGCGATGTGGAGGATAGAAAAAGCACAAGTGGCTATGTTTTCCTCTTGAGTTCTAGTGCCCTGGAGTTCAAAGAAACAGCCATTAATAACATTATCCATTATTGAAGATGAATTTATTACAGGTGTTGTATGTGCTTATCAAGCTATCTGGATGAAACGTGATCTAGAGGCTATTGGTTTTGAAGAAGACTAATATCCACTGTGATAACATTTCCACTATAAAGCTATCAAAGAACCCTATTTTACATGGTTGCAGCAAATATATTGATGTTCGATTTCATTTCTTGTGAAATTTGTATGATGAAGAGGTTATCTCACTAGTATATTATAGTAGCACAGACCAAATTGCCAATATCATGACAAAATCGTTGAAGTTTGATGCCTTTAAGAAGTTGTGCACTGCTTTAGGGATGTGTAGTCTTGGAGCTATAAGCTAATTTGGTAAGCTCTTATAGATTGGTCGCTACTCTGTAAATGTTGTTGATGCTATTCTGTTGATCGATGAAATATACAAATTGACTTACGGGAGGAATTTGAAGAGTCAAGTCAAACAATCAATGTGTTTTAGTTGACTCATTGTTATTTGGTTGTAATTTTTGTTTGAGTCGTCGTGTTGTTACATTGTTAATTTGAATAAGCTAGTTTAGCTGTAAGCATGTAAAGAATATAAATAGTTATTTGTTTAATAAACTAGATCTTTTCTTCACCATCTTCAAGCTCTCTAAACAGTTCAAGTTTAGATATGAGGTCAAATTTCACCCCACAAATGACAAATCATTATTCTTGAAATGAAACCAGGTTTTAATCGCTAATGCAAAGGTCTCTCCCTCCAATAGAATTCGAGATATTTTGGGATTAGGGATCATACCTCTATAAATGATTCATTTTGCATTCCTTGGAGGTTTATGGAACAACAATCTCAAGCCAGTAATTTGTCTCCATTTCACAAATAGCCTTACAATAATCTAGAAGCGCATCAACGTTAAATGGTCATTGGGATGGTTGGAATGAGTTTCAAAATGAAGTTTTTTTTGGCTGTGGCTGAACTCCTTAGAAGTGAGAGGCTGGGGTTTAATAAGTTAGGGCATATTTGTTTCACCTGATTTCTGTTTTTGTTTTCAAAATGTGATAGCTGTTTTTGAGTATAAAAAACATAAAAGTGAAAACAATAAAATGTTATTTTCATTCTTTAGGACATAAAAAATGAAAACAAATTTTTGTTGTTTTCAATTTTATATTTTTTATACTCAAAAATAGCTATCACATTTTGAAAACAAAAATAGAAAACACTACAACCAAACATGCCCTTATATGCTAGTTTGGAAGATCCCAAATTCTGAATGCCAAAATCCAGCAGAACCTTCGGGGTGTGATACTCGTCCAAGAAAATTTCTTTGCCTTGCTTGCAATGGTGGACGCAAAACCAGAGACGTTGCTATGCAGTTTGTGTACTTGTGCTCACGAGGATGGGACTGACTGTTACTGGCCTCGTTGGGGATTGTTAGTGCAGATCCGGCAACAGCAGATTGGGATGATACAGTTGCAGCACGTGACAGCTATTGTCGTAGCAGGAGACTCAACGATGACGACACAGGAAGGAGGAAAAAAAACGCAAAATTTTAATCCATGTACCAAATACAATACTTTTAAAAATCGCAATTTAATTATGCAATCAAAACCTCGCATCAAATATATTTCTTTCACAATCTTCAATTTAAATCAGCCTTTAAACTTTAATTTCAACGAAGAAATAAGTCAACCAAAACTAAAAACACATACCAATCCATCATGTGAAAAGTTTCGCACAAATTTAAGTAAAATAAACTGCATTATTTTTATCAAAATAATATCTTTTTAATTAATAAATTTTTAATCAAAATAATATCATTTTAATAAAAATAAAAAAACTACAATTTTAAGAACTGCAAATAAGAATATGCCTGTTAAGATATTAAAATCAAGTGATAAATATAAATATCCGGAAAATAAACGCCATAAAAATGTTGAAGGTTGTAGTTCCCAACGAAACCAAGCATATCATTAGCGTTGCACTCGACAACGAAAATCTAAAATCAATAAACACAGAACAAGAAGTTTTGAACTGCTAAGCATCACCAAATCTCTCATAAAGCCCTATCACTTGTCAGCCTTGGCAGCACTGGCAGCTGCTTGTCCACGGAGCCGACCAGTTCTTCTGGCAGCAATCAGACCAACCTTCTGTCCTGGTGGGGCATCGCGGCGAACAGTGCTGGCATGCCCAATATGTTGATGGTTACCACCACCATGAGGATGCTCAACAGGATTCATAGCAACACCACGAACCTTTGGCCAGCAGTTCCTCTTCACCCTGAACTTATGATAAGCATTCCCTGCCTTCAGAAGGGGCTTCTCAGTACGACCACCACCTGCAACCTGGCCAACCATGGCACGACATCCACTGGGTACAATTTTCTTGGACCCAGACGGCAGTTTAATTCTGTCAACAATTCAAGGATGTCAAAATAGGAACCATCATCATCAAAAAGCTTATGAATTTTAGGTTGGTGATTACAAGTGATTAGTAATTATGCTTATTTTTTAAGTTAAAAAATGCTTACCAGCCACAAGTTAAAAAAATTGTAAGGTTTTATGGCTTATATGTTAATTTTTAGGTCATCAAAAATCTGCTTTGCATTATAAAATTTATACTTCGGAGTGTCATTTCACTTGCATGCAAGTCAAAAAGGCTTGCCTATGCAAACACTATTTTATACTAACAAAAATGATAACCAATATTCTTATTATGATAAAAATAAAAAGACAACTTATAAGCTCTTTATTTCATGAAACTAAACAAACGAGCACCAACTTCAGCTAATACTATCATGATTCACAACACACAAATTTTCAAAGGGATCAAGGGAGCAAATGACCCAAAGCCAAACATCTTTACAATGAAACGATCAAACAATAAGGTATGCTAAAATTGTGTAGCCATGAAATTAGGCAGCAATAGGACACCTGCAAATTTTACATGCAAATGTTGCAAATTCAAGCAAAAACGTGGGTGTAAACACTTGTAAAATCAGCACCTGTTCGAGACAGCCATAAATCATGAGAGAGAAACCTTCCAAAGAAACCAAATTTTTACCTAGTTCTTCAATATACTAATCACAATCAACATTTTAAATGTAAAAAACACTTATGATAACTATCATATTTAATTCATGCAGTCTTGTAAAATAATATTCATCAAGTGCAAAACAAACTGCACCACCTATAAAGAAACGATGATGTTTATGGAGAAAAATTATTAATCTAATTGCTAAGATCAAAATTTTCATCCAAAAAACCACACCCAGTAAACATGGACCAACAAAAGATCACATCAATACCAAACACTACCCAACAAAAATATTAAGTATTCAAAACATGAAGCATGAATAAACCCAAGGAAGCGTTTTGAAAGGAAAAACAGGGTGGTTTTGGAAACAGAAACTCAAGCCTCATGCTAGAACAAAATTATGCATTACCAGGTCCAGATAAAATCATCTGGAACAAAACAACTATGAATCACAGTTAGCACGTATTAACCCCTTTTTGAACGCATTGCAACCAACCATGTATCAATCATTATCAAATTAACCAACCGGTCATCAGAAACTCAAAAAACTAAAAACTAAGGAAAATATTAATGTAGCGCTAGGATGCATGCAAAAAAAATATCAAATTTATTCTTGATCAAGTGCAAAACAAACTGCACCAATGTAGAAACCACTTGATGAATAAACATTTACTGGAATCAAATTAAATTGGTAAGATTTATAATTCCTAAAAAAACCAGTAATATTGGTAAAGATATGCATAAACAAGGAAACATGGCATCAAAATACAGACGTGCATGCAGGGCAAATGCGTAAACAACTAAACGAGACAAAGAAACAAGCACAAAGTATGCAAAGAAAACCTCAAATCAATTCACCAGTACATTCAGCTATATAGTAGAGACACAATATAGCGTTATAAAGTGTTCGAAAGAAACATAATTTTTTTTATTTAAATACTACAAGTCATATACAATTTACATGTAAGATTTACAAACAGAAACCTCACCTAAACATGCCATTAGACGGCAGACTATACCATCACATCACGATTCACATAACACATTCAAGTTTGAGGATGACAATCTCCCAAAAAAACATAAAGCAAGATGCATACAGCAACATATCAGGATACAAATGCAACATTGCCAGAGTAAAAACACTAAAAATAAAATTGACAAAGTACCCAGATCCAAGAGCAATAAAATCTCAAATAAGTCATTCAAGATCGAAATGGGTCAGCTATGACGAGTAAATCGACCTTGTGGTTCCATTGTCGGGGTTGTGGCTAATAACGATGGCGTAGTCGCCGGAACACCTAGCGAAGACTCCACGATCTCCGACATGGTGCTCGACGTTGCAGACGACCGCACCCTCGGGGATGGATCTGAGGGGGAGGACGTTGCCTACGACAAGGTTGGCCTTGCGACCGCAGTAGATGAACTGCCCTGTGTAGAGGCCCTCGGCGGCGACGAAGAGCTCCTTCTGAAGCTTGTAGCGGAAGGGGTGTCGGAAGCTGACACGTGCAAGGGGGGCGCCGCGGCCGGGGTCGTGGATGAGGTCGGTGACGACGCCTTTGAGGTAGCCGTTGCGCTCGCCGAAGTCCAGGGAGCGGAAACGCGCCGGTCCCTTGCGGTGGTGGGTGTGCGACTTGAACACTGATCCGGCACCCTTACGTTGCGCGCGGATAACCCTTCCCATTTTCCTAGGGTTTGGTTCGGTTCAGTACGCAGAACTGCGCTGCTGCGGCTCTGGGGAGGAATGTGGAGAAGAGAACGGAGATAGGGTTTATGTACGGGGGAGGAGATCTGGCTGCGTTGCCCTACCGTCTGTTTGGTTACGACGTTAATTTGGTTCTCGTTCGGAATAAGGTATTGGGATTGTGCAATTTCATCCTTTCTCTTTTCTTATTTTAATTTCCGTAAAATATATGCTGATTTCTTCTAATTTGGTATTATTCATAGCCAAAATTACATAATTTTAGTTAGTGGAACATCAAAATTATCTTTTTTTTATGCCACATATTTGTATAATATAATACCGGATATGAAGGAGAACTCAAATTTCGTAAGTATAATTTTATTGTTTAACATAGCTTTTATACATGAAATAATATTGTTTATGTAAAAATCATATAATTTTATTTACTATTTAATTGAGTTATCATTCATAATTTGTTTCCTCTATTTTATATTAATATATGTGTTCAAACTAATCTTCCTTACACAACTATCGACTTGGTAATCTACTTTACCATAAAGAGGTGATAAAAGAGATTAATTAACCAAGCCCCTTGTCATAATAATAATAAAAATTATTTTACCATCAAATCAGTATGTTTTTATAAGCATAAAATATATTCCTTTCTGGAAATCTAGTATCTATTTGATTGGATAATATTATTTTTAAAAATAATTATTTATAAATGATGTAAATTTATTTGAGCCTACAGTTTTTAAAAATAATCTTATTTTAAAAAATAATAAAGATAAGTCGAATAAACAAAACCACAGCAAAATACAACAATATTATTCAAAACAAAATCATAAATTATTATTCAATTGAAATGAATTTAAAAAAAAAAGACCTACAATTTTTAGTTGCTAATAAAAAGTTTTAACCACAGCAAAAGTGCACCAGTTATGCTTTTTAACCAATTCATATATAAATAAAAAAATAACTCTTTACAAATAATACATATACACATTTAAATAATTCATATATAAATAAAAAATTATTCATATGTAAATATAAAATACAAAATAATATTGGAGATGCTCTGAGTACATCATGATTTGGAGTTATCCAGTCTTTTATTTAAAAAAAAAAACATAAAACTCACCTACTCATCTTTTACACCGCATAAATTCCTTTTACCCATACAATATATGACCATTTTTATACCATATTAAAAAAAATAAATACATCTACTGATCTAAATGAAATAAAGTGCAACTATATTGGCTATTGAGGATGTATAATCACGTAGTAAGTTCGCATCTTATCTTACATCCCAAAATGACAGCCCCATAATAACATAGATGTAGTGAATCACAACTTTGGCACTCCAAGAAATTTGCTTTCTGGGCTTAATCCTTGCATTTGACATTAAGCACAATTTAATGTGAACCGACAACTACATCTATGCATGTTTCCCCTGCAAATTACGAATACTAATATATACAATGTTGACAAATATAAACTCCCAAGTCCCAACCTCACCTCATGTGTCAATTTATCAAAAAATTTGGTGTTTAATTGCAGTGACTATCATCTGTTTTTGTCTGATTTTTCTCAATGCCAAGCTGAAGCCGATATGATACTCCCCATCTTTCCATCCTAGCAATGCCAAGCCGAAGCCGATATGATATTCCTATTTTTCCATCCTAGCACTATGGCCCCATCACTCTCCACCACTTTATAATGCTCCGAGTAACGCCCCAGCAAACCCTGCATCACGGAGCCCACGTAAGTGCTCATGGAGCATTGCTGGAACCCCGCCATTGTAAATCTGGACTTCCACTTCCTAAACACCTCGTGCCGCTCCACCCGGTCCTTCCCCTCACAAGCAATTATGTTCACAATGTCCCTGGCCATGCAATGCTCCTCCACATTAATCCGATCCTTGCTGCCCCTTGGCACTGCCATGTTCTCATCAATGGACTCAAACATCGCCGAGTAGAAATCCAGCGTCTCCTGGAACCTGCTGAAAAATGGGGTGGTGTTGGTGTTAGACTCTTGCTCCACCAATGTGACCACCTTTGGAGAAAGTGATCTCACCATTCTGAGCAGCTCATCCCTTGGGTTGCAAATGTCCACGCTTTCATCTGGTATGTGGTGCAACTGGAAAGGAAAATTCACGGCCAGGGCCTCCCCGGGAAAAATATCCAGCATGCCCCTGGTGGCATCTAGCCCACACACTGGCACCGAATGGAACTTCACTGGGATGTTGAACTTTTCCGACATGGCAGCCACTTGTCTCCCAACAGCATCTAACCCACCACCTCTGGCATAATGGGAAACAGGATCATCAATCCCCGTTATTCGCACTTGAGGAGGCCCACCTGGTCTTGCTGCAAACGCTTGTAAGAGAGTCACCCACTGAATGCCTTGACCGACTTGGAAGTCGATGATGTGGATGTGGTTGTCATCTCTGCATGCTTGGGCAATGGCTCCATTGGCTGCCATGTAGCCAAACTTTAGGTAAGGGCAGATATCATAGAAGGCGTGCATGTAAGACAGCAAATCCTTTCCTTCTGGCTCACTACACCTGAGAGTGCGATAAATATTGTTTCCCGAAGCCTCCTTCCTTGCCACCAGTCCTTCTACCATGTAAGCCCCAAGACGCTGGATTGGATCCCCGCTGATGGAGACCACCCTCTTGGCCAGCTCAACCAGATCGTTGAAATCATCTATTCTGTTTTCCCATAGAGCTCTCGCACATTCAATCAGTAATTGTTTTAGAGCATTTGATGAAGTATCCTGCAAAGGTTCTTGTTCTTCACTAATTTTATGGTGCTTTTTCAAGTGAAATTCATTATCTGATTTCCAATAGCCAGAATAAGCAATAAAAGGTTGAGATTGAACTTCTAGTTCCTCAAAAGGTGCCTGGCTCATTGGTTTGGATCTCTGGTTGCTGCCAAGTGTATTTAGCCTTCTGTTCTCTTGAAAATAAACTACTTCTTTGTCTACCTCATTTACTGTCTCAGGTCCCATTAAGTCGGTCTCTAATTCCTGCAGTGAGAGCAGCGGGTATTCAATGTTCTGGCCAGGATTTATATTAGTCAAAAATGAGCAGTCAAAAGTTGGCACCTGATTAATGTATCTATAGTTTTCAAGTAAATCATTGCAAAGAACACTGGCTCCTGAAATGTTCTCCCTTGGGCTGTGCTCCTCCAGGCTGTCACTGATTGTAGTAAGGATGTTGGAGTCAAAGTGAGTTGAGTAGGGTGAGTGAGGCGAGTTCCCCAGATTCTCTTTAAAGGACTCAAGCGGTCCAGCAGGAAGCAATGGGTGAGATGCAAAGGATAGGCTTCGACCAGTCACATCAAAACCAAAATATTGATGCGTGTCCATGCTTTTTAGGTGCACATCAGATTCCTAAGGAGATGATTATGCTTAGAAGTCTCATAAGGTACCAGGCTTGTGACCACGTTTGAAGACAACAATCAGAAACTCTACAGCCTTCTGCTAAGAAGTCACCACTACACAAACTTGTAACAATAAGAGGGAAAAAAAATATAATCTAATTGCATGTTCATGATTCAAACAAAATGGTGCATGTTATAATTAGTCCATTGTTTCTGATACCTTGATTAAAATTTCCACAGCAATGACCATGAAGGAGTCACATTCACAGAAGCATGAGATGTTTGTGTGAGTCTCTCTGAACAGAATTCTGAAAGAAAAACCCATTCTGAATGTTGAATAATAACAATGTCATGACATGTATTCTAATTTTAAAATGAAAAATTATAGCTGACCAGCCACATTAGCTTCCAAGTAGCGTGATTGAAGAAGTTGGAAGAAGTTCTGGTAACTCTCAATGGGATTCGCAACCTTTTATGACTTGAGCACTTCTAAGATAGACATGACCAGATGAGAGGACTTAGAGTTAAGAAAAAGGTCGAGCAATCTATAAAATTCAAAATCACTAATCTAACCCAACTAAAACATACACTGATATCCATCCATCATCAAAATGTAGAAATTGGCAATGCATATTTTTTTATAGCCTAGAGGTAGCACCTGGTCCTAAACCAAACCTTTCAGAACAGAACAACAGGAATGTCAGTTCATCTTTGTAGTCTTCAGTTTGATTTTCCAGATTTTTTTTTCACTAAATCTGTGCATTATTTCGTCCAGCTCTTTCCCCCAACGGTTATACTTTGCAGAAATAATAATATAGTCATGTCTTCAACTGATCAGAACAGTTCTATAATCAAAGATGACAGTCTCTAACTTATATCTTCAAGTGACCAAACCAACGCATACTATACAGAAACTCCAGAGGTGGTGCAATATACTAGAGTAAAAAGTGTTTTTCAATATATAAGAAATATAAAGTAAGAACAGATTACTAATAATTTTATGATTTTTTAATTTTTTTTCCAAATAAAGAGAAATATATGAAATCTGCTATTAGTGGGCTCTATATATAATCAGAACAGATTATATGTTCAACTGATCAGAACAGTTCTATAATCAAAGATGACAGTCTCTAACTTATATATTTAAGTGACCATCGCATATTATATGCAAAACTCCAGAGGTGGTGCAACGAATCAACAACCATTGCAGAGTAACCCAATTGAAAAAAAAAAATACTAATTTGACTTGATGAATTTGCGGTGAGAGTTGAGAAAATAATTCTGATATCTCCTTACATCAATATTATTATTTTCTAATAAAACGGAATTCTAAGTTCTAAATGGGTGGTTAATAAACCATATCGCCAAGCTTAAAAATAAAAAATTAATGAACTAAAAGTATCTCAAATATTGGAAATACAGAGCTGAAAGCCCATATTAGGGTGTCTCTTGAAAAGAAAGAAGGAAAACAAAACTCTTTCTAATCGCAGAAATGGAACTGGAAAACAAAAAATAGACTAAATCAAAGATGGATATAGAAAGCAATATGCGTACCTTAAATTAAATTCTGGGTGGAATCATTAATATGCGTTCCTTAAGTTTCTACGAGGCCCGTAGTTCAGAGTTGGAAAAAGAAACAAAGCATGGCACAGAGTTGTGTCTCTCTATATATATGTATTCGGGTGTACGTGTGTATGTATATATATGGGTATTGACTGGTGTGTAAACGATTACGTTGACCGAACGTGGAAGAGTGGTGGAAAACGTCAGAAGAGACGATGTGGTACGGACTCTGGACGGTGCGCAATTGCACGGCACCCCCCAATCCTATCACCTCTAGGCCTTAGCTTACGCACTGCCGCCACGACAGAGACCCTTCTTTTTTGTGGAGAATTTGGAAAAAAGTCAAAATGAACGATGAAGGAACAAAGAGACAGTGATTGATCTATAATATATTTCATCTGCCCAGGAATCGTGTGTGTTGTGGAGAAAAGAGGGAGCACAAAAGAAAATATGAGGTCAGATCGATGGTGAGCAGCATCATTTGTTTTTTGGGAGGACGGCAAAATCATGAAATCTATTTTTGCAGTGTGTCAGAAGCCATTTTTTGTTTTTCTCTCATTTTGTTTAGTTCACGGATGTAGATAGTCATGCTAAGAAGCAAAGGGTAGTAGATACTATCCGAAAACAATGAAGCATTTTGCTAAGAAGCAAAATGCTAATTAAACCATTTGTGGTGCATTAATTCTTATAATATATTAGTCATGTTCGGATATAATGGTCATGTTCGGTAAATATTAATTATTTATAAAAATATGATTGCTTTTAAAATTTTTAGTTAAATAAATTTTTTACACTTAAATTAATTAAATTTATTAAATATTTTGCTCACTTGAACCAATATTATAGTATTGGTATTGGTGATAGCTGTTTAGGTAGGGGTGATCAAGAATCGAACCAAATCGAACCAATTAGATCGGAAAAAAATGGTTCTTAAAATAAGATTGGTTTATTGGGTTTTCATTTTTGAAGAACCGATGGTATTCGGTCGGTTTACGATTTTAGTTGTTCGGTTACCGAACCGATCAAACATACTATCCTGCGGTGAACATGCTTAGATATTCGTTAATCCTTATATTTAATATAGTCTGGTAGATTTATACACTTTTTGTTGTCCTAGTATGTTATTTAGCAAGATCTGAACTTGATAATATTTCTCATGTTTTGGGTTTTATTTGTTGGGTTTTTAGACAGTGACAATTCAAATTCAGATTTAATATCTTATTTTCTTATGTGAATGTCTAATGTTTTCAGTTTATTTTTGTGTTGGTACCTTAGAAGCTGATTGGTGATGATATTTGATATGAATGTATTTTTTTTAATTTATTGTTAAAATTCAAAAATTGATGAACTGAATCAAACTTTATGCACCAAACTGAACCAAGGATTAATGGTTTTTAACTTCTATTGGTTCGTTTTGGTTTGGATTTTTTTCCGAACTGAATGTGTTTGGTTTGGTTTAAAAATTACATACAAATCAACTGAATCGACTGACGATTACTCCTATGTTTAAGTAAGAATTGAGGGTGTAGGACAAGGTTTTGTGTAACAGTGAAACTTGAATCGTACGTGTAGGCAGTGTAAATTTACATGTAGTTGGTATTGGTGTTAGTTGTTTGTGGTTAAGCTACTTGGTTTGGTGAACAGTTGTAAGGATAGTAGGCAGTCGCAGCGAGGGTCGAGTCAACTTTGCATGTTGTACCTTGCAAGTTATAAATGTTTTCGCTGTTTATATCGAACTACAGTTGACATTACATGTAGATGTGGCTTTAATTATAAAAATATTTATAGCTCGTTTGGTACGTGAGAGTAAATTTAGGAGGAATATAAAATGAATAAGAAAATAAGATTGACATGTGAATTGAAATAAAAATTTTCATTACATTTACTGCATTTTGGAAAGAATAAAAAAGATGAATTATTACAATTACAAAAATATCATCACCATTATCCATCCCCAGTCCACCGACCTATTTTCTCTTCTCCTCTCTCTCTCTCTCTCTCTCTCTCTCTCTCTCTCTCTCCACCAGCCCACCAAAGCCTTAATCTTGCCACTATGCACATCTTCGTGGCTTTTTTAAGTTATGTGGTTTTCATTGTCAAGGGTGATTCAATGAAAGCCACCAAAAAAGGGTTTGAGACATAATTGCTCCACTCTCCCTTGTACTTCCCCTCCCCATGTGTACAGTGAAAATAATATTTGTCTCATGTGTCCGCATGCAAGATATGGGGGTGAGGAGGAGATTTGAGGCTGTCCCTTTGTGACACAACGGGTTGAGGTGGAGTGGGTACTAAGGACATGGAGGAGAATGATGGCGAGGGAAACTTGTGTTTGGAAGCAAATATTGGGGTGAGGAGGAAATCTGAGGGTGTCTTGCTACGAGGCAAAGTGGGTGCTAAGGGCAGGGAGGAGAATGATGGTGAAGGGAGGTTGTGGATCCCAACCATGAAAGTTAGAAGCTGCTTGTGGCCTGGTTGGTGAAAAGTGAAAGTGACATCATGGATGAGGATGACGTGAGAGGAAAAAATAGGTATAATATAAAAAGGGCAAAAGAAAAAATTCCTTTATGCAAGAGAACCTTTTGTAAACATGGTGTGTGGTGGGAATCAACTCGACCTTATTTAAGGGTATAATATTCCTGCGTGAAATGTTGATTTGATTCTCTTGTTATTTATGCACCAAATATGAAGAAACGAATGATATTTGATCCCTTTTCTAAGTACCAAATATGGCCCTAATCACACCTACATTGGGCATGCACTTTAGAAAATGATAAATGAAAATGTGTATCCAAATGAATCAAACATGGATTCCTACAAATGTTATGCATACAAAGGTGCAACCATTAGACTACTCACACAACTATTAAAATATATGTACTTATTAGTAGTTATACCATATATAATGAAGAAAAACAAGGAAACTAATAAAGAAAAAACATAAAGCATGTTTGTTTTGCCGATTTTCTATTTTTATTTTCAAAATGTGATAATGGTTTTCAAGTGCATAAAACTAAAAATAATAAAAGAAAATAGAAACCTTTTGTTGTTTTAGTTTTTAGTTTTCTATACTCGAAAACAATTATTACATTTTTAAAACAAAAATAAAAAATAGATAAAAAAAATATGGCCATATTATTCATCCAAATAATTATTTAAAAATACATCATTTATAAATAAATATATAATAATTAAATTATTATTTGAGTTTAAAAATAATTAAAATAAAATAAAATGTAGATTATTATGATATATTATTAAAAATAGTAGTTAAGTTATTTTTACCTAAATTAAAATAGATGGTTTAAATAAGAATATATTATCTGGGAAATTCATAAAATACATCAACATTTTTATATTACTTGCTTATTGTTGATAATTATTTTTTTAATATGTTGTCTATATCCTTTTTATTTTGTAGCATTTTATCATGAACTTACGTGTATATATAAATCAATCCTCAATAAACCTCTTATCACTAACCTAGCATCGATTACCCTTATGAGAATTCAACAATGATTCTTGATGACAATGAATTAACAATTAATTCGTCAAAGAATCCAGTCCAACATGAAATGAGCAAATATGTTGATACCAGTTTCGTTTTTTGAGAAACCATATGAAGGAGAATACAATTGAGTTATTATAATATCAATGAGCAAGTGATTGATATATTCTATGTTTAGGGACCATGCTCAATGTTTGTCTTTCTCTTTTAATCTCCCCTCTCTCTCTCTCATCCTATTTGTGATTTTTTTATTTATGCCAAAAATACTCGCGTTGAGCTACGTTGTATTTGGGATGAATTGGTTACTATTGTTAATTCTATTGATATGCTTTAGTTTGTTGGTGGTGATTTTAATGTTATTAAAGCCCAATCTAAAAGTTTTGGTGGGCTATCCTCTAATCTTAATACTTTGGAGGAATTTGCTAATTGTTTGATGGATTGTGGTTTGATTGATGTGCCCTTCATACGCAAACCCTTTCACTGGAACTAATGGAACTATATATCAACGCTTAGATAGAATTGTGGTGAATTCTAAATGAGGTGAATTGTTTGATAAGTTTTTTATTTCTCACATTGATAGGGATGGTTTTAATCATTGTCCTCTTTTATTTTCTTGTAGTAAACAAAACCATTTTGGCCTTAGTTCTTTTAAAATTTTAAACATGTGGACCTCTCACCATGAATTTCTTAATGTTGTTAAAACCACCTGGAACCTCCTTTTGGAGGCCATAGGAGTTCACCGGTTTTGGTTTAAATAATAGTATCTTAAAAGTGAGTTAAAAAGATAGAATAAGCATGATTTTGGTGATATCTTTTCTTTGCTCAAATATCATGAAACTGAATGTGTTGCTTTAGAAATTGTTTGTCAACATGACCCTAATGACTTTAATAAGATGAATTTAAACAAAAGTAATGTCTTGATTAATCAATATTTGTCTTATGAGGAACAATATTGGCGACAAAAATCTAGGCGCAAATGGCTTAGGGATGATGAGCGCAATACTCACTACTATCATATGTTGGTTAGGAAAAAGCATGTTAAGAATCATATTTTGCCATTTAGGAGGATTCTGGTGCTGTTTTGTCTTCTTTGGGTGATATTTATGCGCCAAATTTGGCTAGTCAGTGCCTTGAAGTTTGATATTTAATAAAAATTTTAGTCAAGACATAAATCTCGAGTTAAGTTTGTGGTCAATATTGTTTTATGTAGACAATTTTATTAAAACATTTGGCTATTCCATTGTGAGTGCTCTAAGGAGAATTGAGATAGAATATAAGGGATGGCTAAACTAGTCAACATGTATATTTGAATTTAATAATTGATATGCAATTTTGTTGTTGACGTGGAGAGAACTTCACCACTCATCAACAAAAAAATAATAATGAAAAGGTTATGGGCCTAGAGAGTCAATGCACATCGAAATAATTCATCCTCCTTTGTTGGGTGCAATTTAATTGTCATTTAGTTTTAGGCAGTGGCCATAGATACCAAACATTGTATGCTAGATTCTATTGTGTTTGGATCAAATATTTATTTTTATTATACTATATTTGCACTTTTAATTTTCCTTTCTTGTTATATAAATATTTTTATTGTTACTCTTTATCATTTTCCTCATTATTATTATTAGTATTACTTTAATAATGACTATTATCATCAATATTTTAATATTATTATATCAAAAAATGAAAAAAAACATAGACAGAAAGAAAAGCTCAAAAGCAAAAACAAGAAGAAAATAACGGCCCAAGGCCCAATAGACTTAAGGCGCAATCCAAAAAAAATCAAAAAAAGAAAAAAAAAACCCTCAAAAGATAGAAAATGACTAAGTCCATATGAAGACACAATGTTTTAGCCAAGAGCTCCTCCATGCGATTATAAAAAGGATGCAAAAAAGTAGAAAAGAGGCAATAATCTTTGAAAAATGATTTGTGTAATTAGCTTACGGCATTAGCATGAAATCGTGTCTGATGTAAATGATTATAATTTTTTTTCTCTCCTCTTTTTTCCTTTTTAATAATTTGATATACTGTGACGTCGCGGTTATCCATTGATTATACAATTTTAATTACTTGTAGCACTAATTATAATCTTTATAGAAAATTTATGTAACATTTTTTTCATAATCTTTTGACAGTATCATAATTTGCTGCTAGAGTAGCAAATGTTCTTACATGACCGTGTGGTTGTGTCTTGTTTTCTCTCATTTCACTTCTATCCCATATTAAAAATAAAAATAAAATAAATAAAATTAATTTTATTTTAAAAAAAGTCTATTTTCAAAAATTAACTCTTTATTGCTATCGTAAATTACTCTACCGGTGAATCAATAGCTAAACTAATTTTTCAAGCAAGGAAACTTGAAAATAATAATAATTTTTTATTAAATAAAAATAATATATTTAATTAAATTTTTAATAAAAGTAACCA
Organism: Taxillus chinensis; assembly: GCA_023512835.1. Lineage (NCBI taxonomy): Eukaryota > Viridiplantae > Streptophyta > Magnoliopsida > Santalales > Loranthaceae > Taxillus > Taxillus chinensis. Next base: position 45,506,463 of record CM042091.1, read on the forward strand.
TCCCTTTCTCTAAATCTTATAAATAGTTATTAGGTTAACTATTTTTAAAAACATTCTTATAGTTATATCAAATGGCTGAAGCCTCAAAGTGAGCTTAATTCAAACTTTGACGTGTGTGTGACGTGAGACGGATGGCGTGTGAGAGATCGCGGAACACGTGGGAGCCGAGTCCCGGTCGGTGCTGGGGCCCCCAAAGGCTCCCACTCGGAAACCGTATTCCATACGCGCCCTTGAGTGTCGAAGACAGGAAAGCACCTGGGAGGATCGAACCGAGGAATCGCGCGTGGCACGTGAGAGTCAAGTCAATTGAAGTAGGCTTGTCGCACGCGTGTGTATAGACGGAAGAATAGGTCCTTAGACAATTAGACATACGGCCTTTGGCGCGTGGCCTATACACGCGTTTATTATTTTCCAACTCTCGCGTCTGTTCGCGGTTTGGTTGATAATAATTTAACGACATTGTTTTTCCACGCATGATTATATATATATACACCTCAACATACACGATCAAAGGAGCTTAATAAGACTTTTACTATTTTATACAAAAATTATATATATTGTTTTACTGTTTATTATTTTCCCAACTCTCGCGTATGTTCGTGGTTTGGTTGATATTAATTTAACGACATTGTTTTTCCACGCATGATTATATATATACACCTCAACATACACGATCAAAGGAGCTTAATAAGACTATTTTACTATTTCAATTACAACAAGTCATATTTATAAATTGCAATATACGATTAACTTAAACACATAAATTTCAAAACGACAACCACAAATGAAAACGTCACCAACCCCATTTATTATGTCTACTATTATCACAAATTCTAATTCCCATAAAGTGCGGCAGGAAAACAATGAGTCATCATAATATATAATTGTTCTATAATTAATTATAGATTATTTTAAATACTGATTACTCAAGAAACCATGAGACAAATCCGTGCTATATCAATTTGATGGTCATAGTCTCAAATTAAATTAAAAAAGTACTACAGTTGGTCCAAGCATTTTTGGTACAAAAACTTTAATTCGTTAAACTCTCCAATGAAACAAACCAACTCAGTCTACTCGATTAATTCAGCCAATGCCTCCACTCCACCCTTCAGTCCTGTCCTGCGCCAATCACATCCCCGATAGTCTCTTCCTTGTATACGTCAACATCAATTGCCAACTCGCCAACTTGCCAAATTGATTTCACAAATTTTCAATCATGCGTACATAGTTTAGCAGCTAGGTGTCGAATCCTTTTATTCATTTTCTTCAATTTGTTTGTCCAAATACTCTCATTAATATATAATTATTAATGGTTATGCATTGATTTTATTAAATAATGTTTTAATATAAATAATAAGATACTTCAAAAGGAATTTTTAAACCCTTAAAAATTCAACATATTTCAAATGATCGACTAATTTTGAAGTCAAACAACACAAACAACAAATAGTGTGGTGTCAAAAAAATAGTGGTGTAACTTACATGAGATGCTTCTGTCTCCTTTTGCGTGTCGTTGTGTCAGGGCTGCATCCAGGGCCCTCCCAAGGTGTACCAAACAAGGAGCCAAATGCTTCATAGTGAGGCGAGAACGCTTCCCACAACACAAGCAAATCGGTGCAAGCAGCCAAGAATTCTCCGCCATATGTGTGGATTATGCATGTATGCAATTGAAGGGATCAATGACGAGGAAAAAGTTGTGGCTCACTGCGGAAACGTTGGTCACTAGGATTGGGCCACACCGTCTAAAACTTTAAAATGCATTTTCCAACGTTTTCAAGTATTTTCTTATATTACTAACAATATACATCCAATTATTTTTCTTAAATATATATATTTAAATTATTTTTATTTTTTTATATAAATATACACTATAATATATAATACAACATTTTGTCGCACTCACGCTATCAAAATAATATTTATAAAACCTAACTAACCTGTAGAAGGAAAGTAAGGGTCGATCTCACAGAGACACGATTGGAAATTTCTAACCTAGTTATGTTCCTATTGTCTAAGCAAATAACGTGATGAAATAAAATACAATGAAATAATTAAATAAAATAAAAGAAATCCTAGAGAAAAAAATAAAAAATAAGATAATAAAATTCTAGGGTTGAGATTTACCACAAATTCCAATTCCTAATCATATGGTTTGATTGATTATTATTATGGTCTCTAACCATCTGAAAGTGATTGATCCTAAGGTAACCGCCAATTATTTTTGCGTGAATAACAGTGTGCTTAACCTTAGTAACGGCTTACTCTCGTGACCCGCTGAATTAAAACTAAACCCATTGAGGGATGATCAACCATGGATCTCCTAGGATCACGGACTACTCTTGTGACTCGCAAGTCCTAAGTTTCATTTTACGGGTTTCGATAATTAAATTTCATTTTTCAATTCTTCATTCAATTATCTAAAACATGCAATAGGTTCGTGACACCCACATCATAGATTCAATTGCTAAAATAAAATCATTCAAAATAAGAAATAATCACACAAATTCATACAATCAAAATATTGAGATTAGGCTACTTCCAATCCCTAGGAAAAATGGATTATTCATGAAATAATGAAGAAACATATTTATATCAATTAAATTAGAAATTTCAGATTAAGAGGGGAGAAGAAACGACAACCAACCTGTCATGAGGGCATACAATCAATCCCCCATCCAATACAAAGGTGTTCTTGAATCAAGATTACATGAAAATCACCCAAGACTAAAGAGAAATCTAAGAAAACAAACCTAGGGTTCTTAGCCGTCAAGAAGGGCTCCCATAGGGTCCAGAATCCCTAACAACATCCTATACTTGTTCCTTATATAGTTACCCTAAATATTACATTAAAAATAAAATAGGAAAAATACAAAAGGTGGCAAAAGTCGATGCCTGTTTCGACGAAATATATTTCCTTCTATGTCGCAACGAAGGTAAAAAGTCCTGTCGCAACGACATTCTTTGTTTAAATCCGTATTATACTTCGATTCGCCCGTTTTTTTCCCGTTGCCTGCAAAATACACCCAAAACACAACACAACTCTACAAAATACTAAAACATGACAAACTACATGATTTAACACTCAATCATAATAAAAGCACTCAAAACACTATGAAAAATGAATGCAAATAGGAGAAAGACGCATGTGAAAATTCTATATAAATTAACATTATCAAATTCCCCCACACTTGCCTTTTGATCGTCCTCGAGCAAAGACAAAAACAAACAAACAATCAGTCACACATAAAATGGTGTAAAATAAGAAAAAGAAAACACAAATGTGATTATGGTTAATTTAGCTATGCAAGTCCCATACGAAAGAGAATGAAAGGCAAACAAATCATAAGCAATTCACTTTAAGTACTATATATGGGAGTCCCCCACACTTATTCCAAAAATCACATGCCATCATCACAAAAAGAACTAAGGAATAGCCAAGTGAAACAAATTCAAAAGCAATAATCACACAGAGTCCTCACAAAGGTGAATCAAAAGCTCACTCAAATGATAGGTCTCACATCACTCACACTCAAATCCCCTACGGGTTTTCAGACTTTAAGAAAGTGCAAAAGGTATCTCATTGCGGTGACAACCACAAATCTTATCACTAACCTAATTAATTAGTCTTTGCCAATAACCACCTTGAGAGGTAAGTTGCTAAAAGTGATACTTAATAATAAATAAAGCTCAAACATAACACACTAACTTTTTTTCTTTTTCCTAAAGAAAGTGCAAAAGGTATCTAAAAAAAGAAAAAGAAATGGGTAACACAAATAAACTACATAGAGAGTGAGAAGGTGGTTTATAATATTCAATAATTTGCACCTCCTCTGAATTAGAGCAAGAAGGAATAGTTACCTCATGACTTACTTGCCCAGGCTCTTGGACATGCAACTGGGAGTTTGCTGTAATTACCTGTTCGAGGACGTCTTCCTCCACAATGGTCTCATGTAAATGATCAACTCCAACGATGCCATCAACTAGTGGTGTAGTCCCGGGGTGACAGCCATCAATGATATCAGTCTTGGCCCTACAAAATAAATCAACACATAACAGGGGCCAAGAAAAAGTACTATGCTCATTTTCCCTAATGCTATCTAGATCCCTAAGATGATGCTCACTCACTAATCCCGTATTATCAATATGCGCATAAGGTGCTTCAATGCTATTATTAGAGGGACTATTAGAAAGGGTAAAAGTCGACGTCTGTTGCAACGAAGGCAAAAGACCTCGTCACGATGAAATATATTTCATTGTGTCGTGACAAAGGCAAAAAATCCTATTGCAACGACATTCTTTGTTTAAATCCGTATTATACTTCGATTTGCCTAATTCTTTCCCGTTTGCCTACAAAATACACCCAAACCACAACGCAACTCTACAAAATACTAAAACATGACAAACAACATGATTTAACACTCAAAACACTATGAAAAACGAATGTAAATAGGGGAAAGACACATGTGAAAATTCTATATAAATTAACGTTATCAATATATTTTCTAAATTACTCTTTATATCATTAAAATAATATTTATACAATTTTTTTATTTAATATTTTTTTATAATTTAATATGAAATAAAAGCAAATGTTATGAGAAATATAAAAGATAAAGGTGAAAGAATTTTTTTTATATAATTTAATAATTATAGAGAGTGAATAGTACTTTCCAATACATTAAGAAATACTATACAACCCTTATGAAGAAAGTTAAATATAGGGTATCTGCTGTAGGAATAATTTTATGATTTTTTTAACTTTTTTTACCTAGATATAGAAAAACAGACTTTCATAGGAAATTTACTACTAGTACTCTTACGACCCAAAAACAATATGCGTAGTGCTCATCATATTGTGGTGAAACCATGGCGTCCATGTGAATGTTAATAATTTATTCATAATTTTTATTTCATCCATTGATATAATATGTTATCACCTTATTATGGTCAGACAGAGGACTGTGGCTGGGGCATGATCCCACCCTCACATGCTCTATTATATATATATATAATAATTAAAATTAATTAGTAATATAATTTATTGTCATATAATATTTGTGATGAATATGTTATTAATTATAATAGTAATAAATAAACTATATGGTTTTAAAAAATTAAATGATATGATAAGCTTTTTATGCTTTTATATCATTATTTGTGATTTATGTGATACTAATTAGAGGTAAAATTGGTTTAGTTTATGTCAGTCTAAACTATTTTTCGAACCAAATTAATATTTTTCGGTTAGGAGAAAATCAAATCAAACCAAACTTATTGCTTAGACTAACCTAAATTGGACTGAACTGATTCGGTTTGAGTCAGTTCAGTTTGAGTCAGTTCAGTTTGAACTAACAGTTTGAAAAATTATCGGTTTGGATCGGTCAAAGTCGGTTTGAGTTATCAATTTTTGAGTTCTTAAAAGTTAAAATAAGTAAAACAAAAAAAATAGTATGTAAGCACATCAATATATATATATATATATATATATATATATATATATATATATATATATATATCAAATTTATAATTTTAAAAGTCTCTAAATTGAATAATATAATTCACAAACAAACATATTAAGTATTAACAATCAATCTTAAATAAATAAATTCTAAAATATAAAGCAAAAAATAGAAAATAAATAAATGACATTATTATTCGGTTTGATTTAAACCGTGATTTTGAAATCATAAACCAACCAAATTGATAGATTATTCAATTTCAAATCAAATTAAACCGATTTTATTTGATTTTGACTTTTTGATAAATTGTAATTTTGGCAGGTCGATTTGAGCGGTTTGTTGGTTTAGGGTAATATTACTCTATGATAACATCAATAATACACAATGGTTATACAACATCGATAATATGTAACATTACTCTATGACAAAATATTACTATAATTTTCATATTTATTGCAAAATAATATATGAGTAATGCTACATATAGATACATTATGTAGGTAAACCATGCAAGAATACCTTCATTGTTGTTGGATTAATATTATTTTAAAAAAAATCATTCCAATCCAACGACAGGGACATATTTTAGCACAAATTACCTACATAATATACATGTAAATAGACTTTCCATTAGAAATATTAGAATTGGCCATTTAATAAAAATTTTAACTCTAGCATGTATAACAAAAAGCTTATGGATGACAATTTGCATTATACCAGCCCCGTCCCACCCCGAATGGGACATGTATTTTTGAAATTATATGGGATACGGGACGGGGACGAGACAAGCATTCCCTACCTCGTGTACATGCCCCGCCTCGGGATAAATCCCCGCCTCACGGGTATTCCCTGCCCCGCCCCATTTACAATCCTATACCAATGCAACTGTCTAACTATTAGGCTAAATTTGTTTTTATTTCATATGCTTATATACATAATATATATACTTACGATATAACATAAAATTATTATTATTATTATTATTATTAAAGAGTATATGATTTATTTTAAAAATAATAGTAATTATAAAATATGTATATTTATATTATAATAAAAAATAAATGTACTATTACTATTTTAATATAAAATACAAATCAATTAGATTTAAATTTGGTTTTGAATTTTTTAATAGATTAATTTAGGATTAGGTGATTTAATCAAATATTATTTGATTGAAAATGTATTAATACTTAAACTAATAATATCATTTACATGGTTTACTACTTTTAATTCAAGTATGAAATACATACTATGAAATGTTAAAAGACTAAGAACTCACTCTTATCATGTATGACACATCACACGTATAATAATTTTTGAATACTCATATTAATTTAATTCAAATTTAATTTTAAATATATTAATAGGTTGATTTAAAACTAAATGATTCAATCAAGTATTATTTGATTGATAAATGATTAATATTTGAATTAATAATATCATTTACATGATTTATTATTTTTAACTCAAATATAAAATACATAATATCAAAAATCAAACTCACTCTCACCATGCATGACTCATATCATAAATGAAATAAATTGTAGATGGACATTAATTAGATTTAAATTTATTTTTAAAATTATTAATAAGTTGATTTAAAACTAAATAATTTAATCAAATATTTTTTGATTAAATAATTATAATATTACTTATGTTATACGTAATATATTTGTCCATACTAATATATTATATAATTATATCACTTACTTGTATTTTTATATTAAAACATTACTTCTACTTTTAAATATTATTTTTATTAAAATATAAGTATATATACTTTGTGATTGATATTATTTTTTAAATAAAATATTTACTCCTTATTATTATTATCATTAATAATAATAGTAATGTCATTATTATTGTTATTATTGCTACTAATATTATTTATATGTTAGATTTTAAGTATATACCATAATTATGTAAACATAGTAAATAATAGTTATCTATGATATATATATATATATATATATATATATATATATATATAATTATCAATAAACTCTCTAACATTAGTTATTAAACTCTAAATACTTAATAATTATCATATTACTTATGTTATATATGATATATATATATAGTTATATATATGCATTTATAAATTTGTAGGTCTCAAAGTGTGTCTAGAGGGGAGGTGAATAGACTCTTTTCGTGGAAGCTTATGACTGATAGATGGTAGAGATATTCAAGTGATGACTATGCTATGATTAATTGAGAAGATGACGATAAAGTGTAGGAGTGCTTATGGACTGTCAAACAGATCTAAGATTAGAGTAAATGCTCTAAATGTGACAAATCTCATATTTAGAATGAATATTCTTACGGATGTCAATATGGAAAGATTAACTCCGTTTGGAATGTTCTAAAATAGATGTTGATCGTGGATGAGCAACGTAAAAAGTAGACTTGATGAGTGGGCTAGATCTTGTTAACAAGAAGTGTATGATCAATCATTCGAGAGTGTTCTTGTTCTTAGGTCGTCACGATGTATAACACTTGGAAGAATTCTCTCAGTTTCTCTTTCTAGTGTTGGAACTCTCAAGTTGATTCCTCAAAAATTATTTCTTTAATGCATGTCAGAATTCTATATAATGTATTTTTGGAGTTCTAGTCCTCGCTTTTTGTGAGAGTTGACAAATATTCCTATTAAGGCATGTGAGAGATATATTTTAAGATTATAGTGTATGTACGCCTAGGTGTCCATCTAATAATCTGACTTCCCGCCACAATTTTACGAAAGTACAGTAGATGGGTTGCAAATCTGTTGTAGGTCTGCTGTTGCCCATACTGCATGTGCATGTTCATTTGTTGGTGGTAGTTAGCAGTCATTAATACGACAATAAATGCACTTGACTGTTCAGAGCAGCGCAGACAAACTACACAAACCCTAGCTGATGATATCGCTAAGTATAAATGTTGTGTTGTGAGTTTGCCTCGAAGGTGTGGTGGCTCGAAAATTTGGCTCGCAGATTTGGGTCGAGCCTATGTTGGTGTACAATGATGTCTCTAGCATTGACAACGTTAGATTCTGTAAGTCTTCGACTCTGGTTATCTTCGAGTATTCGTGCATAGCATATTTTAGGTTATGAAGAATTCACTCTATAATATGATCTTCGACTCTGCGAGTCTGCAACTCTTTGCTTTGACCCTTGGTGGTTTCTTGACGTGTACTTAACCATTAATTGCTACGAGTCTTTGACTCTATATCTTTGAGTCTCTGAGGGTGGCAGAATACAGGTTGTCCTAAATCATGGATTTACTCTATGCTAAGTGAGTCTTCGACATTTCGATTCTTTGCTACGACTCTTAGAGTGACTTCCATGTAGAGTTTACTTAGCCTATGCCTGTTGTCTTAGCTGCGAGTCTTCAACTCTATTTCTTCGAGTTGCTCAGTATGTTTCGGGTGGTTAAGATGTTCTTCGACCCTTTTGTTCTGTGGGCCTATGAACATGTATTGAATCCTCAACCCTGCGAGTTTTTGACTCTCCGTGTCTAATGCTTAGCCTGTCGTCATTAGGTTGTTGCAAATTGAGTCTCCATTTCTTCAAGTTTTCGACTCTACGGCTCTGATTCTTCAACTACGATTCTTGCCTTTAAAGTCTTGAGTCTTGGTCTTATTTATGCCTTGACAGTTTTTATTGATTAACTGTCTTCAACTCTTTGACTCTCTAAGTCTATGACTCTTTGAGTTTTCGAGCCTTGGTTGCAATTACATTTGTCAGTTCATGTAATTCATGAGCCTAGACTCTTCGACCTTTGACCTCCGAGTCTGCGAGTCCTAGAATATTTGGTAGTTGGCAAATTCTGCATGTGACTTCAACTCTTCGACCCTTCGAGTCTCCGAGCCTCCGTGTCAACTTATGTTCTGTCAATTATCATTGGGAAATCTTTGGGGACTCTTCAGTTTTACAATCTTCGGGTCTTCGAGTTGTTTGTTATTCTGTCACTTTCTAGCTAGACTCTTTGAGTCTACGAGTCATTTTCCCTTAAGCACAATGACAGTTTTCTCTTCTTCGAACTTCGACTCTTCGACCCTTATACTTTTAGATCTTCAAATCTTTAGACTTAGAGAAATTCTTGGCAGTTTTATCAAATCTTATGTTTCCCAACAAAATTATAATCAATAAGTAATAACTCGAGTAGTGAATAGTGATAATCTAAATAATATAATTATCGTCGATAATAAGTGATAACGCAAGTAATGATAACCTAACTAATATAATTATATATTATTGTTATCATATTACTTTTGTTATAAGTAATTCACTAATCCGAGAAATTATATTTCTCTAACTTGTTTCCTTTAATGTAATTAAAACGATCAATAATATAATTATTTTGTATAAGATTAGTTATTAAGTGTAAATGTATATATGTATTCTTTGGTATGATAAGTATATATATACTTTTATAATTATAACCAATGTTATTAGTTAATTATATAGTACTAACTAGTTCGATATACTAAAGAATATATAGTGAGAGAGAGTTTTGACTTTTAATAGTATGTATTTCATATTTGGGTTAAAAGTAATAAACTATGTAAATGATATTACTAGTTCAAAGATTAATGCATTTATCGATCAAATAATATTTGATTTGATCATTTATTTTTAAATCAATCCATTAATAAATTCAAAATTAAATTTGAATTAAATTAATATGAGTATCTATAAATTATTTTACGCATGATATGAATCATGCATGGTGAGAATGAGTTTTGAGCATTTTAACATTTTATAGTATCTATTTCATATTTTAATTAAAAGTAGTAAACCATGTAAATAATATTATTAGTTTAAATATTAATGTATTTTCAGTCAAATAATATTTAATTAAATCACCTAATCCTAAGTCAACATATTAATAAATTCAAAATTCAATTTAAATATAATTTATTTGTATTTCATATTAAAACAGTAATAGTACATTTACTTGTTATTATAATATAAATATATATGCTTTTGTAATTACTATTATTTTTAAAACAAATCATTCACTCTATATTAATATTAATATTATCGTCAATCATAGTCATAATAATAATTATTATCATTATTTATATGTTATATATTAAGTATATATATTATTTAAATAAGCATATGAAACAAAATATATTTAACCTAATGGTTAGATACTTGCATTGATAGGTATATATATTATTTACGCAAGTATATGTTATATCGTAAGTACATATATTATTTACGTAAGCATATAAAATAAAATAGATTTAACCTAATACTTTTTTTAGGCGTGCAGGCTACTCGGGTCAAATCATTAACTAGTTGGGTTGTAAACGGGGTGGGGGCAAGGAATACTTGTGAGGTAGGATTTATCCTGGGCGGGATAGGTCGTTAACTAGTCGAGTTGTAAATGGGATGGGGGTGGGAAATACCTATGAGGCAGGATTTATCCTGGGGCAGGACGGATCGTCGACTAGTCAGGTTATAAATGGGGTGGTGGCGAGAATACATATGAAGCAGGAATTTATTCCGGGGCTGAGCGGGTATATGACATGTTTGTCCTATCCTCGCCCCGTATTTCAGCAGGGCAAAATTTTTTTGTCCTGTATCCTTAATAATTTCAAAAATATCCATCCCATTCAAAGCGGATATGGGATAAATTGTCATCCATAATATGATACCTTCAAGCATGGATAAAATGATGACTCAATTTACAAAAGTTTCCTTTGATAAGGAGCATTTTTATCATTTTATAATCTCAACTCTAAATTTAGAGAGGCAAAGGGGAGGGGGGAGTGAACGTGATTCGTAGAAACTTGATTCTTTTACAAACTTAGAAGGTAAAAGAATCTTGAAGATGTTATTTTTAAGAAATGAAGAGCGCAATAAAATTACAAGGCGGTTGATGACAATACTAACTTCGATATGAGTGTTTACAATATATAGTCTATACTAATTCATGAGGAATATTCAAATCGTTTAGCAACTTCATATTGTATCATAACTTTAAACAAAATAAAATTGAAGTGACACAAAAATGTATCAAAAACATTGTTAAATAAATATTTAAATCTATTTTTAAAATAGTACAAATATTAATGAATTATCTACTAACCAAAATGTGAAAGTACGACATTAAAGTAGTATACCTTTACATAAATAGACCTTTTATTTATTAATAATTAATCAAAATTTTCACGAATTACTTTTACATATGAGGAAGTAAAAATTAAAATTAAATTATAAATAAAACATTATTACAAACAAAATTCAACAATATAAAAAGTTAAAAACAAATTTAACAAAAAATTAAATTAACAATAATCTTATAATTTTTATTTATGAGAAATTTATATATTTGTGGAATGGCATTATATTAACATGTATTTAAAAATAAGTAATTTTAATTTGTATTGAAGTGATAAAATTAGCCATTGAAATGTTGAATTAATTTGTGATTAGATATATAATATAGGTCCATTATAAATAATTTTAAAGTATTAGTTTAATTTATAATATTATAACAGCCATGCATACTAGACAAAGTTATTTATAAGTAATCTTACTATAACAACAATTTAATATTAAACCTCAAAGTTAAAATTAATAATAATAAATTTAATAAAATTTAGACGAATTCTAATTAAATTAATAAGTTTTTAAAATTTAATTTGAGAATAATTTGAAAATATATAAATTTAAAATTTTCATTTAAAACCTCTTATCTAAGAAGAGCAATGTTAGGTACAACCGGCGTTACGGCATCTTTGTGTCCCTGGCTGATGTGAAATAAGTTATATTAGTAGTTTTTTTCCTTGATTCAGCGCGCTTCTGGATCATCACTCGAGCTACTGCTCGAGGCTCGAGCTACTGCTCGTGGCTCGAGCATATGAGCTTGAGTAGGGGCTTGAGCCACCTTTCTTGAGGCGTGCTCGAGCCTAAGGCTCGAGCAAGCCTCGAGCAGAGGCTCGATCATGTTTTCTACGGCCAGATTTACGAGTTTCTGGGTTCCGTCAACTATAATTTCTGATAAAAATTTCAAATGGCCATAACGTTGCGTACAATGGTCCGATTTAGGCTCATTTTTTTGATATGTAGGTATTGACAATATGCACGGGCCTACAAAAAAATGCATTCTTTCACTTTTAAATCCAGATTTTATGCCGTATTCTACATTCTCTTGTCCAGATCCACGGTTCGAGGGTGCCATTCCCTCCATCTGCTGCTCTTTTTCCCTCTATCTCAGATGTGGTGTGGTGCGTGTTAAGTTTTAAATATTTTTCCTAATATGACAACTAAGAGTATCCACAATAGGTTCCCTATAATTTAGGGAAAAAATATATAAAATCATCAAAAACTCATTTGCAGCAAGTTCCCTAAAATAGGGTATAGGGATAGGGAATGAATAGTAAATCTCTAAAAATAGGAATTTACTATTTATCCCTAAATGTTTTTCCTATAATTTTTTAATATATATATTAAACTTGTAACTTTTTGATTGGTTATAATAAATAAAATGATAGTAGAGAAATAATATAAAATAAATTAAATAATAAATATAGATATAAATGAAGAATGAGATATTTGATATTTTTGAAAACTAAATAAATTTTTTACTATTTATCTCTAAAATAAAAATAAAAATAATATAGTTGATGTGAATGTTTTAAAAAAAAAAATGCAACATTGGTTTCAAATAGGCTTTTTTCAAATAGGCTTTTTCATGACGACATTAATTGTTGGACGTACGTCTTAATGCATGCACGTGATAATGTCGGCTGCGTGTTTTTGTTATTATTCGTCGGTGTAAAACGACAATGTTCCGTGAAAAAACAAGCGCTCTACACGTACACACGTACCGGCACAGCCGATGGTCATGTGAAAAATGAAGCGAAATAGGTATTTAATTCTAGCCTCGTGTGCGAGTGTATATATATATACATTGGGACTGGGGCCTTTTCCACATCAACATCAAGAGAGTCCAACTGCACCGAAAAAAAAAACATAAATGGGTGTGTTTAAGGACTTTTATAAATTAATTATTTAAGATGAAAGATGTTTTTATCTCTCCTTGTATCTTAACTTTAAACAAAATAAAATTGAAATGATTAAATAAATAAATAAATAAACCTTTAAAACTAATTTTAATATAGTACATATAGTGGCATACATATACATAAACAAGACCTTTTATTTATTTATTTATTAATAACTAACAAATTGCACGAATTACTTTTACCTATAAGAAAGTAAACATTAAAATTAAAATAGAAAAAAAACTTTACAGACAAAACCTAACAAGAAAAAACAAATTTAACAAAAAATTTAATTAACAAAAAACTTATAATTTTTATTTATGAGAAATTTTATATATTTGTGGAATAACATCATATTAATATATATGTATTTAATTAGCTAGCAATTGAAATGTTGAATCGATTTGTGATTCGATAGAACATCTATAGGTTCATTATAAATAATTTTATAATATTACATAAACTTATAATATTAAATTAACCATACATGCTACACAAAGTTATTGATAAGTAATCTTACTATAAAAACAATTCAATATTAAACCTCAGAGTTAAACTTAATGATATAATAATAAATTTGATAAAATCTAGGCTAATTCTAATTAAATTAATAATCTTTAAAATTTAATTTGACAATAATTTAAAAATATATAAATTTAAATTGACGATTTTAAATCTCTTATATAATAATAAGGGGATAATAAGAGACTGACATTATTGGATGTCTTAAAGTACTTACATTGGAATAATTAAATATTTTAATAAATTTATCTATATAAAATAATATTAATTACAAATTTGATTTTAGATATATTTATTGATTAAAAATTTTATTAAATATCAAACTTTAAGATAATGATTAATTAAACTTGAATTGAATTTATGATTTATATTATTTCGTAGAATTTACTAAAATATTTAATTATTCCACGATTATTCTTAATTTACATGTTAATGTACGCTTGGGCGCATGTTTTTGTTATTTATTACGAGCGCACTGAACACGTAGCGGCACCACCAAGGGTCGTGTAATTTTAACCTCGTGTGCGACTGTATATATACATTGGGAGTGGGAAGTGCTTTCCATATCAAGAGAGTCCAACTGCACGAAAAAAAAATAAATCACAAATGGATGCTCATGTTCCAAGTGCTTTAGCAGTCCCCCAAGTCCCTGCAGGGGCGGTTGGAGAGCCTTACCGACGCTCAGCAAATTATCATCCCTCAGTTTGGGGCGATCGTTTCCTGACACATGCTTCTGATTCTCTTGTATGCATGTGTATATATCATTATTATCATATGTGTCATGTGTGCGTGTGATGAATGTTTCTCATATGCGACTTGTTAATAATATTTAAGCAACGCATGGTTAAATTGTAGAGAATTGATGATGTCGAAACAACAAAAAAATTTCAACAGCTCAAGGAAGAAGTGAGGGGGTTGCTCTCTGCTGCAGTCTTGACTCCCCATGATCATTATAAAATGTTGACTTTGATTGATGACATTCAACGCCTAGGTATTTCTTACCACTTTGAGGATGAGATTGACCAGGTACTAGAACACGTATACCGTACTGGCTATGAAGACGTTCCGAGAGCAGATCGAAGTAACCGTGATCTTCATACTGTTTCCCTTGGCTTTCGGTTGCTTAGGCAACATGGCTATAATGTCTCTTGCGGTAATTTACAATTTATGGACAAACCGTTGTATATTAATTATAATTTATTGCAACTTTACGTTATATTGTCTATTTTCTATATGGAGCAGATGTATTTAGGAGGTTCATGAACAAAGGCAGTGTGCTCAAAGAATCGAAAGCTCAAAACGTGCAAGCTTTGTTGAGCTTTTATGAAGCCACACAACTCCAGATTCATGAAGAGGATATGCTAGCCGATGGACATGCTTTTGCTGTCTCTCGCCTAGAACAATTGATACCTCACCTAAGCCCTCAAACAGCGGCACAAGTGAGGCGTGCTTTAAAGAGGCCTATCCACAAGGGGCTACAAAGGCTGGAGGCAAGACATTACATTAACATTTACGAAACTCGACCAGATCACAATTCATATCATGAACCTCTTCTAATGTTTGCGAAGCTAGATTTTAACTTCTTGCAAAAGGTTCACCAAGAGGAGCTCACTTCTATCACGAGGTAAATGATAACTTAATCATTGTAAAAATTTGGCTTTTTGACAAAATAAAATAATTAATAACTTATCATTAAGTAGGTGGTGGAAAGAATTAAATTTTACACAAAAGCTGCCTTTTGCAAGGGATCGTGTTGTTGAATGCTACTTTTGGAGTTTGGGAGTGTTTTTTAAGCCTGAGCATGCCTTTGCCAGAAAAGTATTTACCAAAGTCGTCAAAATAACTTCTGTTATGGATGATATATATGATGTGTATGGAACCCCCGAAGAACTTGAGCTACTCACTAATGCCATTGAGAGGTTACATATCTTGATTATATACATATTCTTAATCCATGATACCTATAAACTCATTTTCTAAGAAATTGTACTTACAATAATTTGACAGAAGTTATTTGTTGATCCACCTTATTTACAGGTGGGATATCATCATTGCAAGTCAGTTGCCTGAGTATATGAAAATATTTTATAAGGCACTCTTAGACATTTACGATGAAATTGAGGAGCAAACGAAAGAGACGCCATACATGTTTTCCTATGCTAAAGAAGCGGTAAGCCTTTTTGTTTCAATGGGTTAATTTGTTCATTAATTACTATTGCATATGACAATAATTACTATTGCATGAGACCCAATCAGCTATCTCAGGGCCTATTGATTCTTTGGTAGCCTAGAAAAGAACGGGATTTTCACATGTTTTAGATATTATTCGTAGTCGACTTTTGCGTAGTCTTATCCCTTAGCTTAGACGCAAACTTATTTTCATCTCATTTGATATAAGTGGGTTGCTTTGGTACATAATCCTACATAAAAAAATAAAAAAACTGGGTCTTTCATCTTTTGCAACACTACTGATATAAATAAATTATAATAGTAATAATAATAACACATGTACAACAATAAAAAATTAAGCATATGGATGATGTAACAGATGAAAACACAGGCAAGAGCTTATATGGAAGAAGCTAGATGGTTTCAAGTAAATAAATTGCCGACAGTAGAAGAATACATGCGCGTGGCATTAATTTCATGTGGCTATTCTTTGCTTGCCAACACTGCCATGCTTGGAATGGGAAGCATTGTTACCAAAAACACATTTGAGTGGATGTCCAGAACCCCAAAGATTCTCAAAGCTTCTTCCATTGTTAATAGACTTATGAGTGACATGGTGTCTCACAAGGTAAATTTTCTTAATTTTCTTAAAGGGAAATATCATGTAATTAACATCACAAGCTTTGAAATTTTGTACTTTTATATCAGTTAAACTCTCCTTGTTAAGTTCATATATCTTTTAAAAAATCAATTTGTGTCTAATTAATTTAAGGTGTATATTTGATCAATATATTTACAGTTTGAACAAGAGAGGGGGCATGTAGCTTCGGTGGTTGAATGTTATATGCACGAATACGGTGTCTCAGAAGAAGTAGCGCTTAAAGAATTGCACAAGCAGATCACAGATGCATGGAAGGATCTCAACGAAGAATGCATGAAGCAAGTTAGCGTCCCCAAGCCTGTCCTCACAGTTGTTATCAATCTCGCATGTGTTATTGATTATATTTATAAGGATGAAGATGGATATACTAATGCATCGCTCAAAAATCCAATTGCTTCATTGTTGATTGATTCCATTCCAATATAATCAAGAAGGATTGGAACTGGCCGGTGTATTTTTTTTTCTAATGATAGACAGTATTTGTGAGTTGAAAGCTATGCTCTTCCACTTTTTATCCTAAACTTTCTTAGACCATTCACGTTGCTTTCTTTATGTTTTACGGTAAAAAAATCAATTCCTAAACTTTTATTCTAAATTTTACTCATTATTTAAAAAAATTCTTTCACATCTCATTACCTATCCTTTTTCTATTATATTAAAATAATATTTTTTATCGTTATACTTTTCTCTCTCTTCTATTTACTCTAACCATTTAAAAATGCACATGTATCAAAAAAACTTTAAAAATTATAGAAAAGTTTCTTGGGAAATAAATAGTAACTATCTAAATATAATAATTTATCATTCATTTCTTATCTCTTAATCTCATTTTAGGAAAACCAATGTAGGATTATTTTTATTAAATTCCTAAAAATTTCTCCTAAATTATAGGTAAAAGGTGCATATATGAAAGCCAATGTGAATCCTCTTATCCCTTCAAATAAATAAATAGATGAATAAATAATTAAACAATATAGAACGAAGTTGGGATTGCTGTGGTGGGAGAGAGGATACCATGGTGGAGCTCTTTGGCTTAAAATCTAATAGTATTGGACTTCACATATTTTTTTAAATTGCTTTATCAGTCAATTTAGTTTTGACGTAGCATGAAAGTTACAATAGAATGATAACAACAACCAAATCTGCAAATAGGTTGCCAATCACACACAAGAAATACATTGATAAAAATCAATCTATAAGTTTATAAAATTGAAGGTAAAATTCATGTGTATCATTACAATAATCTTAGGGGCTTATTTATAGTCTCAAAGAGGATTACGAAAAGGAAATTCATATAAAAGGAAATTCTTAATTAATAAAAGACCACATTAATGACCTAATAGTTAAATGAAAACTCCTAACTTAACAATTAAAAGAATTAATTAAAAGGAAAGATAAAGCTTATTTGCTTCCCAAGTTGTTTCCTTCTCAAGCCACCACATCATTCTCTCCCACCTCAGAAGAACTTGAGCTTGAGTTTATATTGCATATAAAGGCACATTATCAGAATGAAGTGGATAAATATCAGCCACATTAAAAGTCTGAGAAATCATCATATCATCTAATAAAGCAACAACATAGGCATTGGCATTGATCTTGTGCAAAATCTCATAATGTCTATATTTCTTCAGTTGTAACTTGCTGTATTTGTCAACCAAAAAACGTCCTTATGCAGAAACACTATCACTTGATCTCTTACAGCAAACAATTACCGTCGCCTATGCAAATCAAAAGTTACCTTATATTTAGTATTATCTCGCTCAATCTTCTCTTGAATATTTACAATGACAGACTGATATTGCTCAACAATATGTTTAGTACCCACATTCCTATTCTTAAAGCTAGGTAATTATACCAAATCCAAAACATGTAGCGAAAACTTTGGGTAAACCACCAAAAAAGGTGTCTTAATTGTGCGATGAATAGAGTTGTTGTAAGTAATATCTGCTTGTTCCAAAGTCTAATCCTATTACTTTGGTTTCTCACCATAAATACTCCTGATCGGATTGCCCAATGTCTTATTCATCACCTCAGTTTGGCCATTAATCTATGGATGTGCAATATTACTAAAATTCAAAGATGAATTACCTAGAAACCAGAAAGTCTTCCAAAAAGGACTGAGAAATTTACTCTCTGTCTTAAGTAATAGATATATGTATTCCATGCAAATGAACCACCTCCTTGAAAAATAACTTCACAATAGCCTCTGCATCAGTAATCTTTTTACATGGGATAAAATGAGACATTTTGGAAAACCTGTCAACCACCACAAATATAAATTGGCTCTTCTTTGAGTACGAGGTAATCCCAAAATAAAATCGATTGAGACATCCTCCCATATGTTATTCGGAATAAGCAAAGGTGTGTACAGTCCAGTGTTTTGAGACTGTCCTTTTACAATCTGATAGATGTAACACCTTTCAACAATACAACTTACATCACGACCTAAGTGAGGACAAAAATAACTCTATGCCACATCAATAATAGTCTTGTCTCGCCCAAGATGCCTAACTGAGCCTCCTACATGGAGATCTTGAATTACCTTCTCTCGTAGAGAAGATTTAGGAGCACATAATTGATTACCCTTTATCAAAAAGCCCTCACAAATGTGGTAATCATTACAAGGCTCACGAAGTACGTACCTCCTTCACAAGTCCTGAAAATTACCATCAGTGGCAAATAAGCATTTCAATTAATCAAAGGCCACAATTTTAGTACATAAAGTAATTAACAAATCAGCTCTCCGGCTTAATGCATCAACAACTCTATTCTGAACTACAGATTTATATAAAAGTCTGAATGAAAACTTTTTCAAAAAATGGATCCAACGAGTATGCATACCTTTGTTAATTCTCATCTTTCCACTGAGATGCTTCAAAGCCATATAATTAGAATAAAGAATAAATTCTTTGCCCACCAAATAATGCTCCCATATTTGTAAGACTCTCACAATAATATAAAATTCTTTTTCATAGGTTGACCAAGTCTTCCTGACTTCACATAACTTCTCACCAAAAAGGCCACTGGTATCTTCTTTTGAGAAAACACAGTACCAATGCAAACTCCATTAGCGTCGTAATCCACCTCAAATAATTTATAGAAACTTCAGAGTGCCAATCCTTGTGCTTGACATAATTCCTCCTTAAGGTCTGAAAACTCTAATCATCTTCTTCATTCCATTGAAACTTCCATTTTTTCAAGCATTCAGTTAATAAGGCAGCGATGGTACTAAATTGCATGATGAACTTCTTATAAAAACTAGTAAATCCTAGAAAGCTCTTGAACTTTATCACAATCAATGGAGTAGGCTACTCCTTGATTGCCTTCACTTTAGAATCATCCACCATGATACTATCACAGCTAACTAGGTACTTGGTGCATTGCTAAGACCAAACAATATTACTAACCATTTGAACAACCTCTGCTTGGTTTTGAAAGGAGTCTTTCACTCATCTCCAAGCTTAATTTGAATATGATGGTAACCATTACACAAGTCAATCTTGGAAAACACTTGAGCACCACTGAAGTGATCCAACAAGTCATCTAATCGAGGTATAGGAAATTTATATCCAATAGTAATCTTATTAATGGCACGACTATACATATATCCTTCAGCTTCCACGTTCTTGGGGAGTTAACAACGCTAGCACTGCGCATAGACTCAGGTTATTGCGAATGAATCCCTTGTCCAATGATTCATAGACTTTTCCTGTAAAATTTCCATTTCCTTTGGACTCATCATATAATATGGTAAATTTGATAAACTAGCACTGGGTAGAAAATCTATCTGATGTTGGATATTTCTTAGAGGCAGCAACCCCTTTGACGAATCATTCGAAACCACATTTACAAATCCTCTAACCTAGTTTTAATCGTATCTGCTACCTTTAACTTAGGACTACCAACACTAGTAACCTCCAGTTTTACCACAAGAGCATGCACCTCTTTCATATCTTTTGCATCTATAACCAAGTCTATGTTAGATTGCATCACTATTAAGAAAGATCGTTTCTTACCCTTACGAGTTTTAGAATGGAATTCCTCCTTTAGGGGAAATAAATTAAATTTTGCATTGCCCTTCTCTAACTTGTAAAGGCTCCCTTTGCCCAACTGTTGGGCATACACATTGAATTTCCAAAGTATTCCTGATAAGAAATGACAAATATCCATTTATACCACATCGCAATAAATCTCATCATGGTACTTACCAATAGTGATTGGGACCTTGCATCTCTCTGTCACACCAATCTTCTTCGCAACTTTTATTCATCCAATGGTATACGGACTCGAGTGCTTCTTCATGGGAAAATGTAATTTCTGAATCATTGATCTCCCAATAATGTTCTCGCAACTGCTGCTATCAATAATTACATCTAACATTCGACTTCTAGTTGCAAATGTTGTTCGGAACAGCTGGTGTCGTTGTGTAAGCTCCTCCTGTGGTAGTGATAGAAGCATCCTCCTAACCATATAGAATAGTTAAACTCCGTCATCTTCTATTCCCCTTCGCTAGGATCATGTCCATCTTTTACTTTGCAATCCCAATTGTCCTCCTCATCATGGTCCACCATGTTTATGGATCTCCTATTCGGACATTGATTAGATCGATGCCCCGACTACTCATAATGAAAACATTTGACCAGAACCGTCTTGCATAAGGATTGGTATGTTTTTGAATCCCTTGAATTGGTATGGGCCTCTTCCTTTCCGTTTTGTCGCTCAACTTGACTACTTCCTCTATAGGCTTACTCAAATCACGCTTAGTCTTCTCACTGACCACCTTGCTTTCATCGGAACTAGTATTAGTCTTGACTCCTTCCGTCCACTTACAAACAATGAGGTTTATTTATGCAACAAATATTTCGCTCGAAGTGTCATTTTCTTCGTTTCATTCAAGCTTCAAAAGATTGTGAACCCAATCTTATCCTTGATTTACAATTTAAGGTCATTCACAAACCTGTCATCCTTTACTTTCTCATAAATCATTTCTCTCAGCTCCTCATTTGTGTTTATGTTGTTGTAAACATTTGTAATGACCGAGGAAGATTTTTAATGTATCACGTGTGATCAATTAAATATGATATTTTCCTTGTTTAATCTTGAGATTATAGTATTTAATTTTGGACAAGACTTACCTCCAACCTGGGTTGGAGGAAGTTCCTTCAACCTATGATGTGGCAGCCTATGTCAATGACATCTGTCAATTTTTTTTTGTGCATATGTGATGTGACTCATAATGGAGGATACGAAAACATCTAAATTTTATTAAATTTATTTCTATCTTGGCTCACTACGGAGAGAATGACAGAGTATTATTATTTGGGCATTGTTTTGCTGGTGAAATAATTCTAGTTACATAATTTTCAGTTCCACATACCTGCTTTAGCACTTGATCGCAACCACTCTGGATTACAAGGAGGAGCTTTGCCGCAAGGTTGGCCTCCATAGCAGCAAGCATGCACTCTTGTGGGGTAAGCCTGGAAGCTTGGTGAGCTGAATCAAGGCAGCTCAAAGAGCTGTGAAACAGCCCTGATACTGACTGTGGAGTTCCAGACCGAATCGTGGGAGCAGATGATGGTATGGAGCAAGGCAAGGCCGGCGAGGACTCTATTTGGGTTCCACTTGTCCTTTATTAGCCTCAGAAGACCCACTAAGAGACCCAAGCCCCAAACAACCTCAGGCCACAAATCCCTCTCTTGAATCAACAAGCCAATCAACCTGGTAAAATTGATATTAGTGTAGATGTAACCCTCATTCAACATGTCCACCAGTAACGAAAGCTTGGTGGGCTGAATCAAATTGATTCGGGACTTGGACTCTAGGGTGAGCTTAATAAGGATGCCAACGGCTTCGGATTCGATGGCGTAGGAGGTGAAGGGGCCAAGGAGGGAGGCGATGAGGGCGACACTGAAGGTGTCGATGGCAGCGGTTTTGTGGGTGGAGGAGTCAAGGAGTGGTTTTGTGGGCGTGAGAAGTTTAATTAAATTTCAATAAAGGAGGAAGATGTTGTCGTTTCCTCCGTTAGCATGCAGAATAATTTTGATAGATGTCATGAACACAGGATGTGATATCATAGATTGAAGGAACTTCCTCCAACCCAGGTTGGAGGTAAGTTTTGTCTTTTAATTTTTACCGGTCTAGTATTTCTGTGAAATGTTTTCTATATATGCGGCCCCACTTCACTCGTGATTTATTATTTGAAATTTTGTGAATTTAGGTTGTGTTTTTCAGTTCTAGGAGGGTTATTGGTCCAACGAGACAGTCCGCGAAGGGCGGCTGGACCGAGCAAAAGGTTGGTATTTGCATTCTTCTTCTTCTTCTTCTTCTTGTCCATGTAAATTATAGCGCTATGTATGATGTCGTTGATTATCTGATTGGTGGTGAGTGAAAGTAACAACATTGTGCACTACTATAGGAGGATTTCCAGCACATTCTTCGTGTTTAGAATACGAACGTTGATGGGAAGCAGAAGATCATGTATTAAGAACAAGCTAGCCAACATCATTTGCAAGAAGGCCAATATTAACATGAACAAGAGGTGGACATTCTCTCTCTATTAAGTTTTTTTATTTGTTCAATTAATTTTGTCGCAGTCCCTATTTTTATAATATTTTGTTCTTCTTCGCTTGCATGCTAGCTTTATGTAAATGGGTCCTGTGACCACTGTTGTTTGTTGGTAGGATTTTCTTGTGCTATTCTCTCTTTAAAGTTTTGTCTCAAATTTCACTTCGGAATGAACTATTATGTTTCATATTGATGTGCGTGTTTACTTGATTTATATGAACTTGTTGACTATTAAATTTCTCATGTTGGCAATCGTTTCACCCGATTTGGTTACCAACTTGGTAGCTTTAAAATTTTAATATTTTGTTTTAACTTAAATATTAGTATTCGGAGTTCATTCTTAAACCTTTTTGTTTTATGAATTTAGCTAAGAGTGTACTGAAGGCTTAAAGATATAAATTTCCGTAGTCAAGGGATCAAAGAGAAGAAAATAGTCTCTATTTGGTATTTCAGTAAAGATATAAGTATATGCTGTTTTAAATCCCCTTTCTATAAGGTGCGAGAGGGCTTAATTTTGTTTATAAATTGGTAAAAACAATCATAATAAACTCTTAATTACTTCAAGTTATTTGCAATAGGTGTTTATAATATATTGAATTCATGATTTATAAAATAGGGTTTCCTATTGTTGTTCATAACGGAGGATCACCTGTCATTTGCTTTTTGGTTTAAAAATCTTACTCTGCATAACATTGGAAGTACTGCAACTCTATTTTCAAAATTGTATGGAGATGATGGTTGATTCATTTTAAAATCAATAGTTTATATGTCCATGGTTGGAACATTCTTCGTTTTATAGGAATAATGGTTGATTGAGGTTTGCCATTCTTCAACTGTCATGTGAAATATAATAAATAAATAAAAAAGCAAACTAGTTTTGGTTTGGTGTTTCTATATTGCATAGGCATGATGATTGCTTCCTTTTTGAATTGATGTCTAGGTGTTATGCAACGTTCTAACATGAGTCAGTTTCTGCATTTCTCACTACAAATGTTGAGGGATGATCTTGAGTGTTTGAAGAAAATTAGGTATGTGTTTGCTTTTCATTTTCTTTGGACCTCAACATACTATCTTTTGGTTTTTGAATTTGTATGCGTTTTGGTTTAGGGATGGTGTCAGGGAATTATTTAGATATGTTGGGCAGACTTCTGGTGAATGGCATGAGAGAGTCCCTAATTGTTTTGTTGGGCGGTTGCTGGCTTCTAGACTGGGTGCAAGGAGGAAGAGCTTTGCAAACATTCTTTAGGGCACTCACACCTGCTTACCTATCATTTTTCCTAATTTTACATATTTAAACTACTTTTTGCTTCCCTATACAAATATACATCACAATATATTTCCTTAATTACTCTCTATATAATTAAAATAATAATTTACATTACTTTTTTATTTAATAATACTTTTTATAATTTAGTATAAAATAAAAGTGAATGTTATGGAAAATGTGAAAGAAATAGGTGAGAGAAATCTTTTATATATAATTTAATAATTATAGAGAATGAATAGTGCTTCCTAATATGTTGGAAAATACTGTATAAATCATATAGAGAAAGTTAAATATAAGACTTCTGTTGTGATGCTGCTTTTATGATTTTTTAACTTTTTCTCCCCAAATTTAAGGAAACAAACTAATATAGAAAATATGCTACTAGTGCTCTTAAATGCTCATTGCGTAGATTTCTGCCAGTGTAGAAAACAACGCTTTTGCTGCTGCTGTAGTTAGAAACACAAGTGTTTGTCTTTGCGTGTATATTTCACAAATTCTTCTAAGTCTGAAGAGATTTTTTATGCTGAACCTGTTTATGCTAGTATAGGTCATAATGGAAATTATGGCAATCCTGAAGCTAGGTATTGAAGAAATCCATATTCTGTAAGCATTGATCTCTTTTCAATATGACGGTCTTTGTTTATGGATTCATATTTTGTAACCTATTACTGTACCTTGCTCCCGCCTAGGCGGGTAATGAAGTCTTGAAATCATACCACACCCCATGTATAATTAGGGCAGCATATTCCATCCTATAATGAGATTGGCAGGAAGAGGTTTCATCCATTCACTTTTCGCTCTAACTTTTATTATATATATTGTTAGATCGAACCCAGAATTTGGATGATGCTGATAAAATCCTATGTAATTTGGTTTGAGATCTTTCAATGTAATTTCTAACATGTTGCAGAAGACAAGTTTTAATTTGGATCTTCACTCGTGAGTACAAAGTTAAAGACATGATACATAATCCTGATCCGGACCAACGTGAGTGTCGTCAATCAACTTGGTAAATAACCAAGTCATTACAAGTGCCCAGGACCAACCAAATTAAAAAGGAACAAAAAAAAACTCTACATTACTTCCATTAACTAACTATTAAAGCTAGTATCAATCCAATAGAAAATTTTTATTTTGGATCAAAAAGCCTCATGTACATGTGACGACAATTATTTTCATTCACTAAAATAGCATCCTAGGCAATAAATGGGAAAACTATTTTCATTAATGGAAAACTAAACAATTGTGTGTATAAATCCTAAAGAACAACACTAGAACAATTATGGCAAAAGCCTCCAATCAAGACTTTCTTCGGACTATGTCTCGTCTCATAAAGTTAGTATGCATTATATTAAGTTTATATCTTCTGGTCCTCCGCAATTTGGCCCCAAAAAGAAATTGTGTTGGTTTGGTCCTTGCTGCATAATCAAATTTATGTGTGTTAAAGTGGAAATGATAAAAATAAAAAGAATAATGATAAAAATAAAAAGAAAGGCCGACTTACAGAGTCCAGTTAGCAAATAGGGATGGCATTGGGGTAGGATGGGTATTGGATCATCCTGTCTCCATCCCCGAAAATAATTTTCCGTTTTATCTCTACCCCGTGTCCTAGTGGGGAATGAATTTCTTGTCCCATCCCCGTCCCGTCGGGTTACGAGACAGGATGAAAAATTCCCGCATCCTATCCCATTGTATTTGCTTCACTCGTGACCCATCCTACCCTGTCCCAAGTGTGCCTAGAAAAATAACATGGCCAAATGTGTTGTCCGTGAGATTTGAACTCAGGATCTATCCTCTAACCAAAGCACCTGTCAATTACTAGGTCAACTGTATTTTGGTTATATATGGTTATTGAATTAATATATATACTTATAATATAATAATAATAATAATAATAATAATAATAATAATAATAATAATAATAATAATAATTAATGATAATGATAATAATATCAATAAAGAGTGCATAATTTAATTTTAAAATAATATTAATTATAAAGTACCTATATTTATATTATAATAAAAAGTAATATACTATTACTATGTTAATATAAAATACAAATTAATTAGATTCAAATTTAATTTTGAATTTATTAATAAGTTAATTTTATGATTTAGGATTAGGTCATCTAATCAAATATTATTTGATTTAAAATATATTAATATTTAAACTAATAATATCATTTATATAGTTTACTATTTTTAATTCAAATATTAAATACATACTATCAAATGTCAAACAACTCAAAACTTATTTTTACAATGCATGATTCATATTACGCATACTATAATTTATGGATGGTCATATTACTTTAATTCAAATTTAGTTTTAAATTTATTAATAGATTGATTTAAAACTAAATGATCTAAATAAATATTATTTGATTAATATTCGAACTCCTACTATATATAAGTATATATACTTTGTAAGTGATATTATTTTTAAAATAAAACATTTACTCGTTATTATTATTATTAATAAAAATAAAAATAAAAATATTATTATTATTAGTACTATTATTGTTATTAATATTATTTATATATTATATTAAAAGTATATACACTGTAGGTCCCAAAGTGAGTCTAGAAGGGGGGGGGGGGGGTGAATAAACTTTCTTCGTTTGCGGAAGCTAGATTGTTAGCTGGTTTTGGATTACTCTATAGATGATTATGATGGAAGTATTTATGTAGAAGACGACAGCAGTATTATAAGTGATAACGTGAGTGATGATGAACTATCGGACAAAACTGAGATAAAGATAATGCTTTTTTTTTTTGTTTTCTTCAACAGATCTCAGTTATGAAAGTGGTGGTTAATGATAGATCGACGTGTGGAAAACAACACAGAGATTAGACTTAATGAAAGTGCTGGATCTTTGATGAACAAGAGGTTCTTAATGATCAGAGAGATTACTCTTGTTTTTGGTTCAACACGGCGCACAACACTTCTTCTATCTTTCTCTCAGAGTCTTACTCTTTCGTTGTTGGAACTCTCTTTTTCTTTGGTTCTGCAAAGGATTGTTTATATCAAGTGTGTCGGAGCCATTTTCTTGTGTACTGTGTGTTTCCTTCTTTTGAGAGAGAGATTAAAACTCACAATTTTGTCGTTAAGTGCATGAGAGATATATCTTTAAGATTAAAGTGCTCGTGCGCCATGATGTCCACCCCGACAGACTGACTTCCCGCCACTGAAAATGCGGAATGTCAGGGGATGGGTTGATCTGCTTTGATTTATAGATCAGATGCCCATACTGCATTTTTGGCATGTAGTCGATCTTGGCCGTTCATCTGTGGATGGTAGTTGGCAGCAATTAATGCGTCATTAAATGCGCTCAACTGCTCGGGATGGCGCAAGCTTACTGTACAAACCCTAGCCGACAATATCGCTAAGTGGCTGTGTTTAGGGTTGTAAGTTTGCCTCGGAGGTGGATGCCTCGTAGGTTCGGAGACTCGAAGATTTCAGCTAGCACCTGAAGAAAGTTGCGAAGTCTTGCTTTAGGCTTTATGGTGTTTCTGCGAGTCTACGACTCACATCTTCGAGTTTTCGAGGCTGGAGTTTTCGAGGCTGGAGGTTAAGTTGGATTAGCCTTTTAGTGTCACTCTGTTAACTAAAGTCTACGACTCTGTGTGTCTACGACTCTACGAGTCTGCGACTCTTCGAATAGCGCTTAGAGTGACTTCTTCGAACATAGTGATCTACCTGTTATTGGAGCTACGAGTCTACGACTCTAGCTCTACGGGTCTACGACCTTCGGGTCTCTCAGTTTACTATATTTGACTAGGTGGTCTGAAAATCTTCGACTCTACGAGTCTTCAACTTCGCTTTTCTTCCTTAGTCTTTCACAGAGGTTCATAAACTGAGTTCCTTTATAGCTACGACCCTTTAGCTCCAACTCTCTGCCATCGATCTCCGAGTCTGGAAGTATGGCAATTTCTCTATAGTGACTGTGTCCCTTGAGTCTACGAGTCTACGACTCTACGACTCTTGAGTTACAGTTTCATTTGTTTGCCAGTCTTTACAGCATCGATTCTTCGACCTTCAACCTACGAGTCTACGAGTCCAGTTTTCTTGACCGTGTTCAACGGCTTTGACTTTATGACTTCCGATCTACGAGTCTTCGAGTTAAGTGGCAATTGAAAGATCTGTTAGTTGAAGTGTTTGTGGGGACTCTACGAGTCTACGAGTCTACGAGTCATTTAGCGTTGGTTACTGTTCTTAACACTGCTTCGACTCTACGAGTCTCCGAACTTCGTTGACGCTTATAGTAACACTTTCTTTTCCGTACCATGACTCTACGACCTTCGACCCTGGATCTATGAGTCGCAATGTTCTGTCACTATTTCGCCTTGAGTCTCCAGACTCTACGAGTCTATGAGTCTCTTGCCAATACGTCCTATGACAGTTTCACTTCTACGAACTTCGACTCTTCGACCCTACGACCGTCGGTTCTTCGAGTCTCCGGACTTAAGCCCAGTTTGGGAATGCTTTTGAAAGACTGCTTCTGCTTATAAAATAAGCAGAAGCAAAAAAAGGTGTTTGGTAAAATCAAAATAAGTACTTATAAAAAAAGTTTCTGTTTTTTTTTGCCCAAAAGCAGAAGCAATCCAAGGGTTGCTTTTAGAAGCTGCTTTTTTAAGAAGCAGTTTTTAAAAAATTAAAATGATAATATTATCCTCTCTCTCCATCCTCATCTTGCGTCAACGAGGGATGCGTGCACAGGAGGCCGATAGATCGGGGAGCACGGGGGGCAGGCGGCGTGGGGGCGGGGCAACGTCGAGGATGGGATCGGGGGTGGGCGGTGTCGGCGGGGCAGCGTTGGGGGGGTGGGCGACATCGGCGGGGTAACCATCGGGGGGTGGGCGGCGTCGGGGGCGATTGGGATGGGATCGGGAAGCGCAGAGGGGGAGGGGCGGGCGGCGTCGAAAATGGGGGGAGGGTGCGGGCAACGTCTGGGATGGGAGAGGGGGCGGCGACGTCTGGGATGGGAGAGGGGGCGGGGGGTGTGTGCGGCGGGATGGGGATGGGGATGGGGGTGGGGTTGGCAAAGGGAGGGTGCGGCGGGATGGGTAAGAAGGGGTGCAACGGGATGGGGAGGGGAGGGATTAGGTTTTAAAAAATTAATAATATAATTAATAAGGATATTTATGTCTTTTACGTTTTCACAGCACTTTTGTTTTTAATTTACCAAACACCTATTACCTGCTTTTAAAATTTAAAGCACTTTTAAAATTATATTTTACCAAACACTCACCTACTTATTTTTACAGCAGCTTATTTTTCTAGCACAGCTAAAAACAGCTTCTTCTAAAAGCACAGCATTACCAAACTAAGCCTTAGACTATTTGTGGCAGCTTCATCAAATCCTATATTTCCAACAATCTCCCCCTATTTAATGTAAGCTGATGACATGTATTTGTATGAAGTCTGAGACTACAAGTTTTATGGGCAGATTTAGATTAATCAGAAGATGTCTTTGCCTATAAAGAATTTGAAGGAGTGTGCAATGGGTTAGCTAGAAATGAATACTCCCTCGTAGGTCGGAAAGCTGCATTTGCTGGCTCCTGACAAAGAGAACTTTTGCTGGCTCCTGAAAAAGAGAACTCCCCCTATGAGCTGGCTCCCCCTGAGATGAATACTCCCCCTTTCTGGGGTGAGGAACAAGCACCAGAACATAAACCGAGGGGAGCAAGGGAATAAGGCACAGAAGAGCAGACAGCATAGCAAAGACATACAGAAAAGATAACTGACAAAACAATAAGTACACAGACATGTGAAAAGCAAGAGATACAGTGTACATGTAATTAGAGTACAGGACAGTTAGGGGTTAAATTCAGAGTACAAGACACTCTGTGTAAATAGAAAAACAGCAGCTTGCTCGCGCAGGAGTTGAGCAGGAGTCAAGTGTAACGAGGCCGCTCGACTGCTCACACGATCAAATTCAGGCATGAGAGCTGGAAACCCATTGGTAGACAGGATGCGAATGTAATGGCAAACATAAAAGCCACAGCTGTGAGCATCATCCTGACCAGGAACGCCTTGCTTGACTTGCGTGTTTTCCATCGGTTTGGTGAGAGGATATCCACCACACCCATGTGAAGAACCCTACATGACACGGGTGAGAGTGCGATTGAACTCACGAAGTTGTTCACGTCGATGGAGTAGTAAGGTACTGGGTTTAGAGTCGAAGATGACGATCCTTTGGTTCTTGAAGTCGATGTCAAGAAGAAACCAGTGCGGGGATGTTGACAAGTACGGAATTAGCACATGGTCTACCTCATCCCAGGGAAGGAAGGAATTCTCATATCTGTGACCTTGTATAATCTCGAGCATAGCTGCATCATCGAGCAGCTGAGCCTGCATGATCGGCAAATAGAGTTCCACCTTGGTATTGCGGCGGATGTGAAGAGGTAGCTTCGCGAGAAAGGACTTCTGGGCGAAGATGAACTGAGTCATCTCCAGGTTATCCATTTCTTCACCGTCATGAAGTAGGCGACAAAGATCAGGTCCAGTGAAGAAGGCTTCATAGCCGCAGGTCC
Organism: Taxillus chinensis; assembly: GCA_023512835.1. Taxonomy (NCBI): domain Eukaryota; kingdom Viridiplantae; phylum Streptophyta; class Magnoliopsida; order Santalales; family Loranthaceae; genus Taxillus; species Taxillus chinensis. The sequence goes on from CM042091.1 coordinate 45,537,644, forward strand.
TCGCAGTGGTATCCCTAGCAATGTAGGTGTTGAAAGCAGCCAGTTCAACTGAGGTGCCTCCAGTAGTCACAATGCAAGGTGGGGCTAGAGGTTGTTCAGTAGTGGTAGCGGTTGGGTTGACAGGTGAGGCAGGCATGGTATACTCAGCCGTACTAGGATGTGATGTTGAAGGACCTGGATGAGTGGAAGAGGATGGTTGGCAGGGAGCAGCAGTCTGCTTCTTCATGTGGGTTGCAATTGGAACATCATCATCATCATCATCAGAGTCTGAGATGATCGTAGTTCTGTGTGCGCGCTTTCTCCCCCGTGTGTAAGTAGTAGTAGACTGAGGTTGTGAGTGACTTGGAGGAGGTGCGGCTGGCTGTGGAGTATCAACTGGTTCAGGTGCAGGCCGATCTGATGGTTGTGGGAGAGTGCATCAGTTTCTCGATGACCTTGCTGGCCAGAATATCTACTTCTTCAGCCGACAGAGAACGTGAGTAAGATGCAGCTGGTACTGGAATAGCCATTGTGATATTGGCTGCGAACTCCTCACTTACCTGAGTGGCCACCTGATGAACGGCATGCACAGATGGTGTGGCCATCCCAGTCCCTTCCACAGTCTCAGGAACCTGTGGGATAGCTCCTGCCTCGGAGTCACTAGCTGCAGCATCAAGATTTTCTTCTTCATCTGCTTCTTCGTCCACCGCAGTTGGTACCAGCTCATCATCACGACCTGCTGTGGTAGGTGAGTCCACCATGATGGGAGATGGGGCAATGTAAGGACCCGTACCTTGAGTTAGTCAGTTTTGCCTCTTGAGTAGAGTTTTTCTAGATTTTGACCTAGTAAATGGACTCCAATGAATTCACGTGCAAAAGGAAAGATGCTTAGAATGGTGTCCTCTATCTACCACAGAAGTTTCAGGCCAAATGGACATGTATGTGAGGTGCACGTGATATGGGTCCAATTCACGTGCAAGTGTAATTGTCTTCTATATGATGCAAGGAAGCAAGGGGTGAAGTTTGAGAGCATTTGGAGTCCATATGGAGGTGCACGTGAATTGGGGAATTCACGTGCAAATTGGCGTGCAGGCATATTTTTGCATGGTTCCCTTGGTTTTGACATTCTAAGGAACTTTCTCCAAAGGACCATGTTGAAATTCTGAGTATTTTGGCCTATAGGGGTGCGAAAAGGTGCTAACTTGTGTGATCAAAACTACGTCGTTTTGATCTTTGGGATTCACTTAATCAAAACTACGTCGTTTTGATGTTGTGTTGTCTATATAAGGAGGAGAAGCCCTCTGTTTTAGGTTTAGGGTTCTCTTCAGCTGCTGCAGCCGTCGTAGAGAGAGAGAGCTAGAGAGAGAGAAGGAAGGGGAGTTGCTGGTTGCTGCCGGAGCATCTCGCGTGGGGAGGACAGCGTTTAACGCGGGAGCAAGGAAGATCTGTTTTAAGGTAGGGATTCTGTTCTTCCTAAATCCTCCTTTGTCCTAGGGTCCTAGGGCAGAATATTATATTATTTATATGTAAATTCATATAGGTGTGACCTCCTATATGAATGTTGGCCTTCAATGGCGATTTTGGTGTTTCTGGTGTTTGTGTGATGCATGAAAAGTGTTTGATAAAATGCCTGTACGACATGCCTGCTACATGTTTGATGAAATGCCTGTGTGAATATAGCTGTATGTATGTGCCCATTACGTGTTTGATATTATGCCTGTGTGGTTGGACTTGTGATTTAGTGTATGTATGTATGCTGGGTGTGTGTTCTGTTGCCTGAATGGTTGGGTTTGTACGCTTGTGAACGGGTGCTCACCAAGTGTTTGGTTGTATGCTTGTGTGACCATGTGTGTTGTGTGTTTGACTGTGGTACTTGGCCTGAAGAGGCGGTTAAATCACTTGGCCTGAAGAGGCGGTTAAATCACTTGGCCTGAAGAGGCGGTTAAATCACTTGTGGTTAAAGTGTTGGCCTGTGTGGCAGTGGAGGATTGTGAATTGTTGATGTGGTTGTTATTATGTTTGTTGAAATTGTTGTAACACAACACTGCACTTGTACACATGGCATGTAGATGCTAGGAACATGGGATGGGTTGGGGAGACATGATCCCTACTGAGCTGTGGTTGCTCACCCCTCCTACTATGTTTGTTTGTTTTTCCAGGAACTTACAGGCGTTAGGTGGATACACCAAGGTGGAGGACCTAATTTACTTTACTGTTTATGTTATTTTTATGGGAACTGATGTAACCCCAAATGGGGATGGATTAAAAAGAGGACTTTGTAATAAAGACTGACTTTGTTATTGGTTTGTGGACGGCTTTGATGGACTTTATTTTTCTTGAATGTATTGTGAAAGTTTTAAAATGCTAAATTCTTGATTTGTATCCTTACCCCTTTGCCCTCCGTGTGGGTAAAAGGGGAGTTACGTACCGGTCTCCTCGGGTTGGAAATCCGGGGCGTGACAATATGGTATCAGAGCATGGTCTAGTTGGCCTAGGGTAGTGGGCGGACTTGGTTATCTTGAGTCCTTTGGAGGAGCCTGGAGGGACATGCCTGATCAACATGGTCCTCTTTGAGCCTCCAAGGTGTACTTAGGGTAGTCTAGTCTTGTGGTAGGATTTGCATGCATTGGCATTAGGGCACTAGTTGCATTTGTTGTCATGTGTGAAGGATGTGCATAACATGATTATGTGTGAACCGTGCAACTCTGAATATTCTTGGAATGCCTTGGGTATGACTACAATGTGGTGTCTTGTGTGCAATATTGATTGATGCAATGGTTAAAATGTGTGTAATGCCATGTACGGCTTGACTTGATAATGAGGTAGAGGTGGTCAACTTGTTAGTAGTCAAACGCGTTCTGACGTTTGTGCATCTTACTTCATGTAGTAAGAATGCCACCGAGGAGAGTGACACGTGCGTCCGGGGCAGTGGCTGATGAGTCATCTGCCCATGAGGGTCCGGGTGCGGGACCATCCGTTGGAGGGCATGCGTTGTTACCTGGCACGCCTACAAGAAGGCATCCGGCTGGAGGTACGAGAGCTACGGGAGGGACTCCGGCAGGACGTTCGGGAGGAGGTGCGCCGTGAGATGGCGGCACACAGGTGGTGCCACCACCACCACCCCAGCACGAGAGCCGCCTCGTGAGCGTGAGAGTTCGCTGGGTGGTGTACCGACCCGTGCAGAGGATGACGTGGTGACACGGTTCCGAAAGGAACAACCTCCGCGATTTAAGGGGGGGGAAGATCCTGTGGTAGGCGAGCGGTGGTTGAGGCAGATTGAGCATGTGTTCTCCTTTCTCCTGCCCCGGGAGGAGGATAAGGTGCGACCGGCAATTCGGCAGTGGAGGGGGACGCTTTGGAGTGGTGGACGAGTGTTGCGGGGAGCCGTGCGGTGCAACTCATGTTTTGGGAGGAGTTCTTGCAACTCTTCCAAGATGAGTTCTTCCGGAATCGGTGAGATGGCGAGAAGAGGGAAGAATTTGGCAGCCAAGCAGGGATCCAAGACGGTACCTGAGTATGAGCGGGAGTTCCGAAGATTGAGTAGGTTTGCTCCTGAGACCGTGGTAAGGGAGGACCTGAAGGCCCACAAGTTCACCTTGGGTCTCAGGCCAGCCCTTAGGGAGAGGGTGGCGATTCTACGCTTAAGGACCTATCCGAGGCCGTGGAGACGGCCCGTATAGCCGAAAGAGAACCGGATGATGGGAGGCAGGCCACATTGGGGGCGCCGGTTGCAGAGTGGGCCTGATCGAGATGTAGGGTCCAAGAGGCTCAAGACGGAGGAGAGGGATAGCGGTTCTTTTCGCGGTCGGGGTCGGACATCCGTGAACCCTGGGAGGTTCACCTTTGGCAGCGGAAGACAGGGTGGTCCACTGGGAGTCTACCGAGCGGATGCCATTGTTGTGGAGAGAAGGGTCACTTCAAAGGGGAGTGCCCCAAGAAGGACCGGCGATGCAACAACCGTGGACGAGAGGGCCACTTGCGCCGGGTTTGCAGGAGTGGCAACAGGGGGAGCGGGGAGCATGGCATCCAGCGTAAGGAGTGATGCTAGCTTCCGTGCACCACCCGAGAGACCAGCTCGTCGGTGGCAGGCCAGCCAGGCAGGATCCGGTCGGACCCGACCCCAGGGGGAGGCCGGAGCGGCAAGGACCGAGGTCGGAGGCAACCTTAGCGGGAAGCGTCCAGGTGAGTGAGCCGACCGGTGGCACGGGCCAAGGGAGGGTGTTTGCGCTGGAGGCGACATACCAGAGGAGGAGGCCGAGCTACCACCCCCACCACCGAGGGTGGAGCAGGACCATCGGTGGTTAGAGGTACCCTCTTGATCTCCCGTACATTAGCTTCGTTCTTTTCGATACGGGTGCATCATGTTCGTTTGTTCTTCGAGCTTGTAATAGACGGCTTGGGGTTAGCTTGTGTGGAGGCCGCGAGGCCCCTAGTTGTGGAGTCTCCTGGTAGGAGGCATGATTGAGGTACGGCGAGTGTGTCGTGGCCGTGTGTTAACCATAGGCGAGGTGGAGCCGAGTTTTGACTTGCATGTGATGCCTTTGAGGACGTTCGACCTGATCTTGGGTATGGATTGGCTTATGGCTTTCCAGGCCAAGATAGATTGTTATCGGCGGCGTGTGACCTTCGTGACACCCTGCAGGGACCTCTTGCACCCCTGCAGGGGGAGTGGGATTGTGAGGCGAGTCGGGCCGGGCCAGTGTTGGACCAGTGGGGTGCCATTACCCACAGGTTAGTAGCCCTGACCTTTGCCGAGGAGGGTAAGGTGGAAAGGAGGGTGTGGCCCGTTGTTGTGGACCAATTTCAGGATGTTTTTCCTGAGCGGTTGAGGAGTTTGCCACCTAAGAGGAGTGTGGAGTTCACCATTGAGTTGGTGCCTGGGGACGGGTCCGATTTCCCAAGTAGCGTATCGTATGGGACCAGCCGAGCCGAGGGAGCCGCAGAGGTAAATCGAGGAGTTGGGGGACCAAGGGTATATCGGACCAAGTACCTCACCTTGGGGTGCTCCGGTGCTCTTTGCTAAGAAGGCCGATGGCACGCTTCGTCTCTGCATCGACTACAGGAAGCCGAATTCGGTGATCGTGAAGAACAAGTACCCATTGCCTCGGATAGATGACCTGTTTGACCAATTGAGTGGGGCCCAGTGGTTTTCCAAAATAGATTTACGGTCGGGGTATCACCAGCTCGGGGTTAGGGAGGAGGACATCCCTAAGACGGCTTTTCGGTGCAGGTATGGGCATTATGAGTGGGTAGTGATGCCTTTCGGGCTCACTAATGCGCCAGCGGTGTTCATGCATTTGATGAACCAAGTCTTTGCCCCATACTTAGACTCGTTCCTGGTGGTGTTTATCGACGATATCTTGGTGTATTCCAAGACCGAGAGGGAGCATGTGGAGCACTTGGCAACAGTGTTGCAAACCTTGAGGGACCAGCATTGTTTGCTAAGTTTAGCAAGTGTGAGTTTTGGCTGCAGGAGGTTCACTTTCTTGGCCATGTGGTGTCAGTGAGGGAGTTAGGGTGGACCCGGCCAAGATTGAGGCCGTGGCATTGTGGGCGAGGCCAACCAACGTTTTTGAAATCCGTAGTTTTCTTGGTTTGGCGGGGTACTATCGTCGTTTTGTAGAGGGGTTCTCCCGTTTGGCGGCTCCTATGACGGCGTTGACTAGGAAAGGAGTGAAATTTGAGTGGACGGACAAGTGCCACAGGCGTTTGAGACTCTCAAAACCCGTTTGACCACCGCACCGGTGTTGAGGTTACCTCGGGAGGATATTCCATATGAAGTGTACCTGTGATGCGTCCAGGGTTGGTTTGGGGTGTGTGCTTATGCAGGAGCACAATGTGGTAGCTTATGGGTCAAGGCGGTGAAGCCTCATGAGCGAATTATCCTACTCATGACCTTGAGTTAGTCGTTGTCATCTTCGCCCTGAAGAGTTGGCAGCACTACCTCTTGGGGGAAAAGTTTGTGGTGTTCTCGGATCACAAGAGCCTTCAAGACATCTTTACTCGAAGGACTTGAATTTGAGGCAAAGGAGATGGGTGGAGTATTTGCGGACCTTTGATTTTACTCTTGCCTATACCCCGGGCAAGGGTAATGTTGTGGCCGATGCGTTGAGCGAGAAAAGGGAAAGCCGAGGTGGCCGTGAGGGAGTGGAAGGCGATGGAGCGATTGGCGATGTTGCGGCTGCGGCTTGTTGTTCGTGATGGTGGGACAGTCCCGAGTCCTTTGGTGGTGGTGCTTGAGTTGTACCGGCGCGTCCGGGAGGAACACTGGGTGACATTGAGTGTGAGGTTCTCCGTGCCCGTATTGAGGCCGGGGAGCTATCCTGGGGACTGGACAGAGGGTCCTGAGCATGAGTTGTCATTTCGGGGGCGGTTGGTAGTAGCTTCTTCCCTCGGGGATGAGGTGATGAGGGAGTTTCACCGGTCTAGAGTTCTTGTGCATCCAGGGGGGTACGAAGATGTACCATGCGCTTCGGGCACATTTTTGGTGGCCTGGGATGAAACGCGATGTGGTGCCTTTGTTTCGCGGTGCCTCACGTGTCGGCAGGTGAAGGCCGAGCATCGGCGGCCGGCGGGCATGTTACGGCCCTTGCCCATAGCGGAGTGGAAGTGGGACAATATAGCGATGGATTTTGTGACCGGTCTTCCACCCACCACTGGGAGGAAGGATATGATTTGGGTGATTGTGGATCGACTCACAAAGTCGGCTCATTTCCTGGCTGTTCGCGAGCGGGACTCTATTGGGACCTTGTGTCAGCTATACATGAACGAGATTGTGAGACTGCATGGCGTACCCTCATCCGTTGTCTCAGACCGGGATTCGAGGTTCACTTCCCGTTTCTGGGCAGGTTTGTAGGAGGCTATGGGGACCAAGCTTCACCTGAGTACAGCCTTTCACCCTGAGACTGACGGTCAGACTGAGCGGACAAATCAGACCATGGAGGACATGTTGAGGGCTTGTGTGCTAGATTTTGGGGGTTCGTGGGCAACTCACCTTCCTTTGGTGGAGTTTGCCTACAACAACAGTTATCAGGCATCCATTGGGATGGCTCCTTTTGAGGCGTTGTATGGACGGCCGTGTCGATCCCCTTTGTGTTGGACCGAGGTGGGGGAGACAGCTCTCTTGGGACCGCAGTTGGTTCAAGAGGCTACTGAGAAGGTCAAGTTGATCCGTCGGCGTTTGTTGTCGGCTCGAGTCGGCAGAAATCTTATGCGGATCAGCGGCGGCGACCTTTGGAGTTTTCTGTTGGTGATCATGTGTTCCTTCGTGTCTCTCCACGACGTGGTCATCGACGGTTTGGGCGGGGTTCCAAGCTATCTCCGCGGTTTATTGGTCCTTTTGAGATTCTGGATCGTGTAGGGCCTGTGGCCTACCGGTTAGCGTTACCACCGCGGGCCGAGTCGAGTGCACAACGTGTTTCACGTGTCCCGAGTTGCGGAAGTATCACCCTGACCCCACTCATGTGATTGATTGGGGGACGTTGGACATTGAGGATGACATGTCCGTCATTGAGACCCCTATCCGGTATCCTAGATCGGCGAGAGAAGCTATTGCGTGGTCGTGCTTATTCCTTTGGTTCGCGTCTTTGTGGCAACACCGTGGTATTGAGGAGGAGACATGGGAACGTGAGTCCGTGATGCGTGAGCGGCACCCGGACTTGTTCGAGGACGAACAATCTTAAGCGTGGGAGGTGGCTGTTGGCCAAGGGATAGTGTTGTGTTTTCTTGTGATGTGTTTTCTTGTATTAGTTGATGTATTTGTATTGTCTATTAAAGACGTGTTCTTATTTGTGATGTGCTTTGAGATGTGTATTCGTGCCATGCGGACATGTGTTAGGTGCATTATTGTGGTTATGGATTATGGTGGTACTGTTATGTGCTGTTGTGCTGTGTGTGGTGTATGACCCATTTGGGTGTTGTGGCTCGCCGTGTGGAAAATGGGTAGCTTGTGTTTGTTTTCCTCTTATGTCATTTCTTTTCGAGGACGAAAAGTCTTAAGGGGGAGAGGATGTAAGGACCCGTACCTTGAGTTAGTCGGTTTGCCTCCTGAGTAGAGTTTTTCTAGATTTTGACCTAGTAAATGGACTCCAATGAATTCACGTGCAAAAGGAAAGATGCTTAGAATGGTGTCCTCTATCTACCACAGAAGTTTCAGGCCAAATGGACATGTATGTGAGGTGCACGTGATATGGGTCCAATTCACGTGCAAGTGTAATTGTCTTCTATATGATGCAAGGAAGCAAGGGGTGAAGTTTGAGAGCATTTGGAGTCCATATGGAGGTGCACGTGAATTGGGGAATTCACGTGCAAATTGGCGTGCAGGCATATTTTTGCATGGTTCCCTTGGTTTTGACATTCTAAGGAACTTTCTCCAAAGGACCATGTTGAAATTCGAGTATTTTGGCCTATAGGGGTGCGAAAAGGTGCTAACTTGTGTGATCAAAACTACGTCGTTTTGATGCTGGGATTCACTTAATCAAAACTACGTCGTTTTGATGTTGTGTTGTCTATATAAGGAGGAGAAGCCCTCTGTTTTAGGTTTAGGGTTCTCTTCAGCTGCTGCAGCCGTCGTAGAGAGAGAGAGAGAGCTAGAGAGAGAGAAGGAAGGGGAGTTGCTGGTTGCTACCGGAGCATCTCGCGTGGGGAGGACAGCGTTTAACGCGGGAGCAAGGAAGATCTGTTTTAAGGTAGGGATTCTGTTCTTCCTAAATCCTCCTCTGTCCTAGGGTCCTAGGGCAGAATGTTATATTATTTATATGTAAATTCATATAGGTGTGACCTCCTATATGAATGTTGGCCTTCAATGGCGATTTTGGTGTTTCTGGTGTTTGTGTGATGCATGAAAAGTGTTTGATAAAATGCCTGTACGACATGCCTGCTACATGTTTGATGAAATGCCTGTGTGAATATAGCTGTATGTATGTGCCCATTACGTGTTTGATATTATGCCTGTGTGGTTGGACTTGTGATTTAGTGTATGTATGTATGCTGGGTGTGTGTTCTGTTGCCTGAATGGTTGGGTTTGTACGCTTGTGAACGGATGCTCACCAAGTGTTTGGTTGTATGCTTGTGTGACCATGTGTGTTGTGTGTTTGACTGTGGTACTTGGCCTGAAGAGGCGGTTAAATCACTTGGCCTGAAGAGGCGGTTAAATCACTTGGCCTGAAGAGGCGGTTAAATCACTTGTGGTTAAAGTGTTGGCCTGTGTGGCAGTGGAGGATTGTGAATTGTTGATGTGGTTGTTATTATGTTTGTTGAAATTGTTGTAACACAACACTGCACTTGTACACATGGCATGTAGATGCTAGGAACATGGGATGGGTTGGGGAGACATGATCCCTACTGAGCTGTGGTTGCTCACCCCTCCTACTGTGTTTGTTTGTTTTTCCAGGAACTTACAGGCGTTAGGTGGATACACCAAGGTGGAGGACCTAATTTACTTTACTGTTTATGTTATTTTTATGGGAACTGATGTAACCCCAAATGGGGATGGATTAAAAAGAGGACTTTGTAATAAAGACTGACTTTGTTATTGGTTTGTGGACGGCTTTGATGGACTTTATTTTTCTTGAATGTATTGTGAAAGTTTTAAAATGCTAAATTCTTGATTTGTATCCTTACCCCTTTGCCCTCCGTGTGGGTAAAAGGGGAGTCACGTACCGGTCTCCTCGGGTTGGAAATCCGGGGCGTGACAGGCAACCATTGATACTACTTCCACTGGGTCTCGTCTTACCAGACCCTGATCAACCAACCAATTAATCAGATGGTCTCTATCTACCATCTGCTTTCCAAAGGCGATCCATGCCTTTCGTAAATCAACGGGAGTCATATGAGCCTTGGCATACTCCATATAATATTCTTCCAGCTCAGACTCTCCAAGAGTGCTCAACAGTACAGGTGTAGTACCCCTATCCTCTGGGGTTTCCTGTGCTGGAGTCTGCCCTCCAACTGCAGGTTCTCTTACTTCTGCAGTATCCTGGGGCAGTTTGATAGTAGGGGTCTCCTCAGGTGTAGAATCTGTGGGGAGATGAGTTCTGGCAATATTCTCCACCACTTCAGTTATATGTATTGTTGCTGTGGATGCAAAGTGATGGTCCCTTGAAGCCTAGAGGGGGGTGAATAGGCTCTTATCGAAACTCTTTTTAATGTCTTAAGACACCACACTTATCTAGTTAAGTGATAGAATCACTGCGGAAGATAACCAGATAGTGGAAGTATTTTGTTTTATTATCAAGAGATAATTACAACAAAATAGAAGCAAGACTCTCTTACACTCTGTTTACAAAAGGATTCACACACTAGCCTAGATTCTATCTTTGAGCTCTTGTGAATACACAAGGTTAATTCAGGCTCGTTCGCACGCCCACACAAATGTACAAGTATGAATATTTATACAAACATTCCTAAGAGACAGCCTTGGAACTTGTAGTTCCGAAATGCGTTCAGCACTAACTATTCTTCGGTAATCTCTCTGTCTTGACTGCTGCGGTTTGTGGAGCTCAAGATCTTGGATTCGAAGAGTATAAGTGCCTTTGTGAGTTCCCAAGTATAATTAAAGTTGTGTCTACATATCTGGGTGATCCATGTGTAAGATTCTTCAGGTTCTCAACAAGTTTGTCTTACATCGGGACACTACGAGCTGATAACCTTAAATGCTGTTAAGTTGAAGCAGCATCTTCTTGGTCCGGTGTAATTTTCCTTACTCCGTAGCTAATGAAGCTCAGAACCTTACTCCGTGTCAGTGGTTGCTTACTCCGTATCTATTTGATACTGGAATCCTTAGTCCGTGTCAGCGCTTCCTTACTCCGTGTGAATGAGAAGGTCAGAGTGTTTATTCCGTATCAGCGCTTCCTTATTCCGCATGTAAGTTCCTTACTCCATATGTAAGTTCCTTACTCCGAATGTAAGTTCCTTACTCCACATGTAAGTTCCTTACTCCGTATGAGTTTAAAGAATCGGATGGCTTACTCCGTACTAGCGCATCCTTACTCCGCATCTAGTTTCCTTACTCCGTGCGAATAAAGACTCGGGTCCTTATTCCGCATCAATACTTAGTCCGTTTGAGGCATTAAGAATAGATTCCGTAATCCGTAGCTTTCAAGTTCTTAGTCCGCACGAATGTTCCTTATTCCGTATGTATTGGTGACTTGGTTATTTACCAAGTGTTTGACGACACTCACTCTTGTCCGGATCAGGATTATGTATCCTATCCTTAGCTTTGCTCTCACGAGTGTATCTCCGGATTAATAACATATCTTCTGCAACGATCAAAGAAACACAAAAGATCTCAGATCAAATTACATAAGGCTTTATCAGCAATATCCAAATTCTGGGCTTGATCCAACACAGAGGAGTCCCTGGAAGTCGGTGGGACACGAACCGGTTGTCGTGGCATGCGAGCTGGGGCTCGTACAGAGCTGGCTGTGTCTTCTGCACGACTTCTTGCACCTGACTCAGTCCTTCTCAATGACTTGATCTCCAGCCGACCATCCTCATAAATACTTTTGAATATGTATTTGGTCGGCAGTGGCACTGAGGGCCTGTTGCAGAATACTTCCGGGTGCAAAAACCTAAGGACTTTGGTGAGAATAAGTCCAAAGTGTCCTTTCTTGGTTTTAATCATGGAGTGTATTTGTGTTCCCCATTCTACTCGTCTGCTTTGTAGAACACTACACATGATCTTCATCTGCTCATGACTTGCAGAGTCATGAGCCGTCTTCTTGCACAGTAGGCACTGTCCAGTGACTATCAGAGTCGCCAGTGCCTGACCGGAGAAACCCATCTTCAGGGCTCCCCGACCTTGCTTTCCGGGATCGGAGTATCCAAGGAAAGACTTACACTCTTCTCTAGAAAGATTGGGAAGAGGATCAAAGGTACCTTTTGGGAGCGAGAGTGCATTTCGGAGTGTTTCGACAGAAACTTGAATCTCCACTCCTTGTACAGTTCCCACAAGGTCGGCTCCAGTGAGTACCATAGTCTCGTAAAATTCTGTAACATCTTCTATCAGCAAGTCTTGCATCCCTGAGCAAACAGATCCAACACCGGTTTCATCAAGGCGATTTTTGAATTCGTCCAGCCAGCTGACTCTAGCGTCGCCTATGGCTTCCCAGTCTATGATGAATCCCGGGACGATGTTGTGTAGGTTGTCTGCCATTGATGAGCTTGGTTCTGCCATTGAGCTTGTAGAGAGAGAAAAAGAGACACTTGTAGAGAGTGATTGTAAGCTTCGAAGGTGGTCAAAGGAAAGAGGAAGAGAGAAAGAGACAGAGTCGAAGAGAGAGAGAGAGAGAGAGAGAGATCTAGGGTTAGGGTTCGAGTGTGAAAACGACAAACATACCTTTGGGCTCCGTCTCCATCTGTAACTTATATATGAGGTGAGAAGCGTACCGTAGAAGTCACAGACTTTGTCGGTTCGTCTTCAGGTCCGCGTTCTTTTCTCTGACCCGTCTCTTTATCTCCCGGATCCACCCGTTGGAAGATTCAAGCGATAGGTACACGCCACCCCTTATGTCGGTGTGTAGGTTCCATTTTAAGTGCACAGTGACGTGCTGACATGTCTACGAGGCTTGAATAGTAAGTGACAGACTCCGTCTCGCTACGATCTTTTGAACTGCGACGCTACGAAGCTGGATGCTTCGAGGCTACGACCCTCAAAGCTTCGAGGCAGCACATGATATGCACTTCTTCGATGCAGTTGCTTTGAGGTCGACTGCAAATGCACCGAGCGGTGGATTTCTCTGGACTTTTCAACACTTAACAACACACATGAGATGCATATGACAATTCACATGATATTATTCATGATGAACAGTGTTGTGAGTGGAATTGAGATCATTTGTCCAGAGCTTGGTTTATTTCAACCGAATGTCTGATTTACATGTATGACAACTGTATCACTACCATTGAAGTCTCCAATTACCTTAGAAATGATTAAGTATATCATCATATAGCATCATGTGTCAGAAGGTGATCACTATGTTAACATAGCATCCAGTAAACCATGATTTATCCATTTTAACAACCATGTCATAAAATTTGAGTCTTCTCACTTTTCAGCAAAACTCACTCAGCGGAGGCCTCACCCTCTCACCCTCGGATCAGCATGTGAGCTTGATTCAGGAACTAGAATTATACTGTATAAGTAAGCTCATTGTCAACCGAATCTTACCACAACCCTGATCCAGCAATGATTTTTAGTTCAGCATAGATGACTTGAGAGACAGGATGGCCCTATTGAGAATCAGAACACACACTCTATCATTGTAAGATTTACAACACAACAAAGTACAGGTAGAGTTTGGAGTTTGATCATTCAGTTGGTCTGTGTGAGTTGTCTCTTTTCTTTTGTGGAGCACAATGTTTCGGTGCTTTACATGAGTCTTTTTACAAGGACAGAGCTCGACACAGTATCTTTTTGAATCACATGATCATACATTTTGATCTCCAACTATTGCTATAACAGAGACACAACCTGGGAACAGTGAGGACTCCCCCTAAGATAAGCATTCAATCTATTGTCTATTATCATTTTGCCTTTTTCACCTTGCCTTTTTCAGTAAAAGGTAGTGGCTCTTCTTGAGTAATAGGCTTTTTATGATTCTCAAATACTACAGTCTCAGTCATCCTTTGAGCATTAAATCATTGAGGATCCTTTCCGTGCATGCCAACAACACCATGAGATACAACAGTTCCTGCTAGTTAATGAATGCAATGCCACACAGGTGATATTCTCTCAGAATAAAATAACAGGTAATGGGAATATCTTCTGATGAAAATAAGGGAAATTGCACTCATTTCACTCAAGACTTGAGAGTTTATGATAGGTTGCCCAACTGACGTGAACCAGGTTCAGAGGTAGCAAGTTTCATCCATGTGATTTCTCACTTTCTAGCAGCAGATATGCATGAATCACATGTAGTCATTACTAATTTTCATGAAGACATCATCAGTTATTAACAGTGTCATACTTGTGTTAATCGCACAGATAATTAGGTTGAAATGAAATACAAGACATGCGGTGAGTCTTATGAATTTAAATCCAACATGCCAAGTTTTGTTAGAAGTTCACTGAACCTGGTTTCTTGCAAAGGTTTGGTGAATATGTCGGCAAGCTGGTCATCAGTGGATATATACTCCAGGGAAATGTCTTTCTTTAGCACATGATCACGTATAAAGTGATGTCTGACCTCAATGTGCTTGGTTTTGGGATGCATAACAGGATTGTTTGAAATTGCAATGGCACTTGTATTGTCACAATACAGAGGAACGGCCTTCAGATCAAAACCATAATCTGATAGTTGATGGCCATCCAGAGCAATTGAGCACTATGACTTCCTGCAACAATATATTCAACTTCAATTTGTGGAGGTTGAAACTGAATTCTGTTTCTTGCTAAACCAGGATACAAGTCTGTTGCCTAAGAGTTGGCATGTTCCACTTGTGCTCTTTCTATCAATCCTGCATCCGGCAAAGTCTGCATCTGAATATCCTCTCAGTTTAAAGTCAGACTCTTTTGGATACCATAGTCCCAAATTCTCAGTTCCCTTCATATACCGCATGATCCTCTTGACATGAGACAAGTGAGATTCCTTGGGATTAGCTTGGTATCTGGAACAGATGCATGTTGCAAACATTATGTCAGGTATGCTTCTTTGTCGGATACAACAAGGATCCAATCATGCTTCGTATTATGAAATATCCACCTCCTTGCCCTGCTTCATCCATATCCAGTTTGGCGTTTGTAGGAATGGGAGTTCTCATGTGTGTCACATCAGTCATCTTAAACTTCTTCAGAATCTCCTTTGTGTATTTGGTTTGACTGATTAAGATCCCATCCTCTAACTGCTTGACCTCCAATCCAAGGAAGAATGAGAGTTCTCCCATCATACTCATTTCATATTCACTTTTCATTAGATGAGAGAAGTCTTCACATTGCTTTTTGTCCCTTGATCCGAATATGATGTCATCCACATAGATTTGGACTATCAAGGGTGATCCTTTTCCTTCCTTGAGAAACAGTGTGGGGTCAATCTTACCTTTTCCGAACTTGTTTTTGATCGAAATTTCGACAGAGTGTTTCATACCAAGCTCGGGAGCTTGTTTTAGTCCATAAAGAGCCTTTTTCAGTTTGTATACCTTGTGCTCTTGGTTTGGCTCTAGAAATTCGGGTGGTTGTTCAACATAGACTTCTTCTTGGAGGTCTCCATTCAAGAAAGCACTCTTGACATCCATCTGATAAACTTTGAAGTCCTTGAATGCTGCATATGCTAAGAACATGCGAATGGCCTCCCGTCTAGCAACTGGTGCAAAGGTTTCATCATAGTCGATTCCTTCTTCTTGTCTATATCCTTTTGCAACTAGTCTGGCCTTGTTTCTGATTACAACACCATCAGCATCAAGTTTGTTTTTGTAAATCCATTTCACGCCAATGACTTGCTGTGATCTGGGCCTGTTAACCAACTCCCATACTTCCTGTCTTTTGAACTGATTTAATTCTTCTTGCATTGCATCAATCCAATGGTGATCCAGAACTGCATCATTTATTGATTTTGGCTCCACTTGTGATAGGAAACACATATATAGGTTTTCATGAAGTGTGGCAGCCCTTGTTTTAACTCGTGCAGCAGGATCTCCAATTATCAGTTCAGAAGGATGGTCTTTTAACTTTCTTCTTGTCTTTGGAAGGTCTTCTCTTTCTTCATGATGAATGCCTAATTGCTCAATGTCAAGTTCTTGGGCTGGTAGAAGTGGCAGAGTCTGAACAGGTTGAATGTCAGAGTCATGATTTTCTGTTGATTTTTGACTTGGTTCCGCAGCAACCGGTTCAGCTCTTTGTTCATCAGGTTCAGGTACATCTTCCATAGTTTCTGTTGTCGTGGGCTTATCTGTGTCCTGATCTTCTACAATGACAATGTCCTGCATTTCATTTACATTTGGATCTCCTTTCTGCATTCCATGGTTAGTCTCATCAAAAGAAACATGAATAAACTCTTCAACAACTTTGGTTCTTCTATTAAATACATGATAAGCCTTGCTAGTCATGGAGTATCCAACAAGATATCCATCATCTGATTTGGCATCAAACTTGTTCAAGTAATCCTTGCCATTGTTCAGAATGTAGCAAGTGCACCCGAAGATCCTTAGGTGACCAATGTTTGGTCTCCTTCCCTTCCATAACTCATAGGGTGTTTTCGTGGCTCGTTTGTTAATTAGAGTTCTGTTTTGTACATAACAAGTAGTGGCAACAGCTTCAGCCCATAGGGATTTTGGGAACTGAGCTCCTGTCAACATGGTTCTAGCTGCTTCAACTAATGTTCGATTCTTTCTTTAAGCTACTCCATTTTGTTGTGGAGTTCTTGGTGCTGAGAAATTGTGTTGAATACCATGTTCAATACAAAACTCTAACATATCAGAAAATTCAAATTCCTTGCCATGATCGCTACGAATGTACTTAATAGAGAGACTTTTAACATTAGTGACCCAATTGAAGAGTTCAACAAGATTCTCAAAAGTTTCAGTTTTGTTTTTGAGAAACATGACCCATGTGTATCTGGTATAGTCATCTACTACTGCAAGAAAGTATCGTGCACCAGATAAGGAAGACACATTTATTGGTCCACATAGATCCATGTGCAGAAGTTCAAGTGGTTGTGTGATTGAGGTTTTATCTATACTCTTAAAAGAATGTTTAACCTGCTTACCCAGCTGACAGTCCCTGCAAGGGTGTTCTTTCTCATAAACATGCTTGGGTAAGCCCTCAACCAATTCCAGAGATGCCAGTTTAGACATGGTTTTAAAGTTTAAATGGCCAAATCTCTTATGCTACAACCAACTAATATTAGGTGAAGCTTTGGACAAAAAACAAATTAGTTGATCAGATTGAGCATTGCCAAAGACCAACTTATAGACATTGCCTTGTCTATGTCCATTTAGCTTCACTTGTTTGGAGAGGGAATCCATAACTGTGCAAGTGTATTTAGTGAACAACACTTGATAACCTTTGTCACACAATTGACTTATGCTCAACAGGTTATGTTTAAGACCTTGGACAACAGATACATTCTGAATGGACACAGAACCATTAGAGAGAGTACCCTTACCAACAATCTTACCCTTTTTATTGTCCCCGAAAGTGACAGATGAAGCTGCAACGTCCCTTACCTCACTCAATAGAGAGGCATCAACTGTCATGTGCACAGAGCAGGCACTGTCAAGATACCACTGGCTGGAATTGATCTTTTGTTTTCGGTAGCTACTTTCAACTTCAGGTACCTGTTCCTGCACATAGAGCAACTAAGTCTTGGGGGCCCAATTAAGATTGGGCTTTGGGTAAGTGAAAGCTGCAGGTGGCAATTTAAGTTTCCAATAAGAAGGGGCAGATTTAACTTTCCATGCTAATCTTGGTGATCCTTCATTAGAGTTATTAGCAGGATTAGCCTTTAGATCTTCAGCACGTTTTCCTTCCTTATTGTTATCTTTGGCAGCTTTAATAGGCACAGGTTTGACAGTTTTCTTCACAGGTTTGATTTTTAAGTCTTTTGAAGGAATAGCCTGTGTGTGCCTGGTATGTTTCTTCCTATCAGAGTTGCTGTGGCATTGTAGATTGTTAGTGAAATTAAGCTGTTTAAGATTTACCCTAATTTCAGTGGCAATCTCCTTCCTAAGATACTCAGAGTAGAATCTGCACTGATAGGAGAGGTGTCCAACTTCACAGCAGATGGGGCATGTGACAAATTTCGGTTGAACATCCTGTCTCAAGGGTTTTTCTGAAGTGTTAAGAGGTTTCCTAGGTTTTCTCACAAATCCTAGACCGTTCTTAACTCTTCCATTAGAGACAAACTTAGGTTGGAATGTAGCAGCCTTGCTGGATGAACCAGTCTCAAAAGTAGTCGTGTTTCTACTTGGTTTTGTCTCTAAGATAACTACACCCTTACCCTTGCATTGGGATGTAGAGGACAGGTTGACTGAAGGTTCAGCTTTCAGTTCTTTCATTGCAACTACTGCATCACTGTCCTTAGATGCAATGGTACCCAGGTCTTTGAATTCGGGTGTTACTGGCTTGGGTGAACTAGTAACAGCCATTGATACCTCCTTTCCACAATCAACGAGCACACCGCCAAGCAGAACAAAGCCAGCAAGACACTTGGTCTGTACAGGGTAGGTCTGGGCCTTGGCTATTTGGTCTTTAGAGAAACCTAGACCTAAGGCTAGACCTTTAACATCTGGAGTAGTCCTAAAGTGGGCAGCAATCTTAGCAGAGTCTTGCCACTTTTGACTGATTAGTCTTTCCTTTTCCAGTTCTGCTTTGGTTTCAGCTAGTTCCTTTTCAAGCCTATCGATGTCTTTATTAGCCATTTTTAGTTGACCAGCTTTGTCCAAAAGATCATCGTGTGTGCTTCTCATCTCACTCACTTCACTCTTAATCTTCTCTCTGTTCTTTCATAATCATCTATAGAGTCTCTATATTCACATGAAAGCCGTTCCAGTTTAGAATAGTATCTTTCTTTGTCAGCTTTCATAGGAAGAAATTGTTCCTCCATTTCTTTAAGAGCTCTATAGGTATCTTCATATTCAATATAGAGCTGTTCATAAGTTCTTACCTTGAGGGGAGGTGAATGGTCAGCCATGAAGCAAATGAGACCTTTTTCCTTCTTCTCCTCATCTGACGATTCTTCCTCCTCCTCAGTTGCACTGTTAAACTTGTTAGTGACAAGAGCCTTCTTCCTCTTGTCATCCTTTCTGCTTGAGGAGCCTTTGGTCTTCTTCTTCTGCTCAGCTGCCTCCTTTTTCTCCCTCTTGACTTATAACCAACAGCGAAATGGCCGGGCTTGTTGCAATGATAGCATTGCAACTTGTCCTTATCTTTTCCTTTAGAGAAAGATGAGGAAGACAGCCTTGCTTTCCTTCTATAGTTCCCCCTTCTCTTCAGCAGTTTCTTGATCAGAAATGCCACTTCTTCATCTGAAGCACTATCTGAGCCAAATGTATCAGCTTCATCTTCTTCCTCTTCTGAAGATGGTTCCCGTGGTTCAGTAGCAGTCTTAAAAGCAATAGACTTCTCCTTTTTCTTGGAAGGATTCTCGAATGCCTCAAGCTCTTCTTTTTGCATCTCAAACGTCTTGAGGTCCCCATATAGTGCTTCCAAGGCACAAGTCTTCCATTCCTTCAGTTGACGGATGGCTGATGTCTTTATCAGCAGTCTCAAGGGTAGAGATCTCAAAAATTTGTCATTTTTGTCCTTTTGAGAGATCTCAACGTTATACGTCTTCATCCGTTGAATCAGACCCATGAACCGTTTGTAGATACTGTCCAATGACTCCTTCGGTTCACATCTGAAGGCTTCATACTCTTGTTTGAGCATGGAGATCTTGTTGTCCTGTATTTGCTCATCTCCTTCGTATATGAGACAGAGTTTGTCCCATACCTCTTTAGCAGTCTCAAGATCTTGCACATCTGTGAACATGTCATCATCGAGTGCAGAGAAAAGTATGGCTTTTGCCTTGAAGCCGAGCTTTACTTTTCTCTGCTCCACCTTAGACCAACTATCTGGATCTTTCGTCATTAGTCGACCACTTTGCATACTCTTTGGTGTGAAAGGTCCGTTCTTTATTGTTTCCCAGAGATAAGTGTCGAGCATGTCTAGGTGAGCTCTCATCCTTGCTTTCCATTTTGAAAAGTGCGCAGGTGTGCACATAGGTACTTGGGAGGATGAGCCAGGTAGAACATCATAGAAGTCTTCTTGTTCTTTCTTGTTGCTGCTGGTACTCCGTTCTTCCTGCTCCTGGTCTCCCGTCGCTCCTTCCTCTGGAACACGACTTGCTTCAACTTCCTCAACAGGAACTGGAGCTTGCTCGGGAGCTGGAGCTGCACTGCTAGAATCCATGTCAGCTAGTAGGGATCTCTACAGAGTAGTAGAACTTGCTCTGATACCAATTGTAGGTCCCAAAGTGAGTCTAGAGGGGGGGGGGGTGAATAGACTTTCTTCGTTTGCGGAAGCTAGACTGTTAGCTGGTTTTGGATTACTCTACAGATGATTATGATGGAAGTATTTATGTAGAAGACGACAACAGTATTATGAGTGATAACGTGAGTGATGATGAACTATCGGACAAAACTGAGATAAAGATAAATGTTTTTTTTTTGTTTTCTTCAACAGATCTCAGTTATGAAAGTGGTGGTTAATGATAGATCGACGTGTGGAAAACAACACAAAGATTAGACTTAATGAAAGTGCTGGATCTTTGATGAACAAGAGGTTCTTAATGATCAGAGAGATTACTCTTGTTTTTGGTTCAACACGGCGCACAACACTTCTTCTATCTTTCTCTCAGAGTCTTACTCTTTCATTGTTAGAACTCTCTTTTTCTTTGGTTCTGTAAAGGATTGTTTATATCAAGTGTGTCAGAGCCATTTTCTTGTGTACTGTGTGTTTCCTTCTTTTGAGAGAGAGATTAAAACTCACAATTTTGTCGTTAAGTACGTGAGAGATATATCTTTAAGATTAAAGTGCTCGTGCACCATGATGTCCATCCCGAGAGACTGACTTCCCGCCACTGAAAATGCGGAATGTCAGGGGATGGGTTGATCTGCTCTGATTTACAGATCAGATGCCTATACTGCATTTTTGGCATGCAGTTGATCTTGGCCGTTCATCTGTGGATGGTAGTTGGCAGCAATTAATGCGTCATTAAATGCGCTCAACTGCTCGGGACGGCGCAGGCTTACTGTACAAACCCTAGCCGACAATATCGCTAAGTGGCTGTGTTTAGGGTTGTAAGTTTTCCTCGGAGGTGGATGCCTCGTAGGTTCGGAGACTCGAAGATTTCAGCTAGCACCTGAAGAAAGTTGCGAAGTCTTGCTTCAGGCTTTATGGTGTTTCTGCGAGTCTACGACTCACATCTTCGAGTCTTCGAGGCTGGAGTTTTCGAGGCTGGAGGTTAAGTTGGATTAGCCTTTTAGTGTCACTCTGTTAACTAAAGTCTACGACTCTGCGTGTCTACGACTCTGTGTGTCTACGACTCTACGAGTTTGCGACTCTTCGAATAGCGCTTAGAGTGACTTCTTCGATTACAGCTGATCTACCTGTTATTGGAGCTACGAGTCTACGACTCTAGCTCTACGGGTCTACGACCTTCGGGTCTCTCAGTTTACTATATTTGACTAGGTGGTCTGAAAATCTTCGACTCTACGAGTCTTCAACTTCGCTTTTCTTCCTTAGTCTTTCACAGAGGTTCATAAACTGTGTTCCTTTATAGCTACGACCCTTTAGCTCCAACTCTACGCCATCGATCTCCGAGTCTGGAAGTATGGGAATTTATCTATATTGACTGTGTCCCTTGAGTCTACGAGTCTACGACTCTACGACTCTTGAGTTACAGTTTCATTTCTTTGCCAGTCTTTACAGCATCGATTCTTCGACTTTCAACCTACGAGTCTACGAGTCCAGTTTTCTTAACCGTGTTCAACGGCTTTGACTTTATGACTTCCGATCTACGAGTCTTCGAGTTAAGTGGCAATTGAAAGATCTGTTAGTTGAAGTGTTTGTGGGGACTCTACGAGTCTACGAGTCATTTAGCGTTGGTTACTGTTCTTAACACTGCTTCGACTCTACGAGTCTCCGAACTTCGTTGACGCTTACAATAACACTTTCTTTTCCGTACCATGACTCTACGACCTTCGACCCTGGATCTACGAGTCGCAATGTTCTGTCACTATTTCGCCTTGAGTCTCCAGACTCTACAAGTCTACGAGTCTCTTGCCAATACGTCCTATGACAGTTTCACTTCTACGAACTTCGACTCTTCGACCCTACGACCGTCGGTTCTTCGAGTCTCCGGACTTAGACTATTTGTGGCAGCTTCATCAAATCCCATATTTCCAACATACACTAATTAAGTATTTACTCATCTATGATACATATAATAGTTAACAACAAACTTTCTAATATTAGTTATTAAACTTTAGACACTCAATAATTATCATATTACTTATATTATATATGATATGTATATATATAATTATATAGTTATCACTATATATATATGCACATATAAATTCTATTCAGTAAGTAATAACCTAAGTAACGAGTAATGATAATCTAAGTAATATAATTATCATCAATAATAAGTGATAATATGAGTGGTGATAATCAAACTAATATAATTATATATCATAGTTATCATATTACTTATATTATAAGCAATACACTATTTCGACAAGTCGTGTCTACTAATGTTGTTGTGACTTTGTTAGCCTTCGGTGTCACACGATGGATAACCTTATTGGTTTTTACATGATTGTAAAAAACATTACAATGCTTGATAATGTGTTGGGCTAAGGAAAAATAATTTTTATAATGCTTGATTCCCTATTTTTGTTGTTCATGTACTTCTCCTAGTATTGCTAGTAGAGATAAAATGATGACTTGTATGTTTTGTATTAAGTTTGTCTGAATTTTACATCTATCAATGTAATGTTTACAATGGTGGATTGAATAGTGATGAAGATATTATTAATTTGCAGTGTAATAAATTTTGAAGTTCAACACTGGCGGTCCTGAAGAGAGCAATACCATCCAACACTACCAGTCCTCAAGTTCTATAAACCTGCTCTCTTCCAAATTTCAAAATGATGATCCAACCGTCCAGACTATAGAGAAATAAGCTAGGAACACATACCCAAAATTTCAATCCGATCCAATGGTTAACGAATCCATAAATTATCAGAGCAGCACACTATTGCAGGCTAGAACCTTTTTCTATAATCTTGCTTTACTTTTACATATCGTGAAGCACCTGCATTATTATCATTACTAATAGCAACAGGTTTTCAAGTAAATTCGAAGTGCTGTTAATATTCATCTAGTAGGAACATTAGCATATGATTTTCAGCTCTTAAACAAAGGAAGTCCATTGTTAAATGCTAACTGCATATCTTGTTGAATTCATAATATGGGAATTAGAAAATTTATAATTTTTGTTTGTTGAATTAGAAAATATATATATATATATATGTTAATTAATATGAACACATTTGTTTTACTGTAACTATTTTATGTCACTTAAATCTGTGTATATATCTTTATTTCTTTGAATTTCAGGGTAGGAAAAAATGTCATAAAAAAAGTTAAAGATAGTTTAATTTATTAATGTTACTTTATGAGTATGCTTAGTAGCAAGCAAAAGGTTTGGAATGATATTAATTAAAATCAATGGGGTGAAGGTAATACCTTTTTTCCCACCTTTTGCACCCTTTTAAGTTCTCATACTTTTTACTTCTCCTTTATCCTCTTGCTTCTACGTATTATCTTTGAAATTAATTTGATAAGACTCAACCATTTAGGTACACATCTCTGGGTGCATTTCTTGTGTAATGTGTTTATAGAGATATTCATTCTATTATTTCAAAGTGTTGAGTCCGGTAGTCCCATCATCTTGGCCCAAAAGTTATGCCTCTAATTGTTGTGATTGTTCTATTAATACCCAATTGTTGAACATGGTCGTAGTTCTAACAATATATTAAAAAGAATGCTAATTTTATTGATATGTTGTTGCAGTAATTGTGCATTATAGGCTTCAAAAAAGGTGCAAATCACTTTTCTTTTAATCGAATTGTACTGATAATTTTTTTACAATAGTAAAATTAATTATCCTTATTAGTTAATGTTGGTGTTCAGCATGTTTAGAGGAAGTTGTGAGGATCTTTGTGGCATGCTCAATCTCTTTATAGCTAAGTTGGTCACTATTATTAAATATCACCAGAACACACATTTGATAAGTGGACGCATTCGATTCATGCTTCTAGCCCTTCCTAAAGGTTGCCTTCGTATTAGCCATGCTTTCCAAGACAACCGGTATGGGTTACTAAGCTGGTAGGTTGCAAGTGACATTAGGTTATGTTGGCCATAACCTAATTTTCAAAACTTGGACGGCTAGTGATGGATCATCCCCTATTTCAGCAGCATGGGCAGAATAAATTGTGAACTTGCCCTCTATTTTAGAAGTAAATTGGTACCCATATACCATAACATATATATATAATGTTAGTTTTTAATATTGATGCCCATATATTTCATATTTATCAACATTATTCACATATCCTTATATTTATTTCACATTCTTGCAGGCCAAATGTGCTAAAAATAAATTGTCATAGAGTTTTCAAAAGAATGTTCACACTCTAGGAGGACTAGCACATGAACTGAAAATTCAATTATTAAAAGCTATGTTTTCATCTCCTTCACAACTTGTTTAAAACTTCACAACTTATGTTTTTATTTTCAAACTTAATGTATTATAAATGTATTCTTATGTGTTTTGTAGAATCTTGGTGGTAATTCAAGAAATGATATTTCTCCGGGTTTACAAACAGTCTTCATGTGCAAGTTGCTTCCACGAAGAAGATGATCAAGGAGCATAAAACTGAAGAAGAAAATGTTTTATATTTTATACTTCATAACTACAAAACTTTGGATGAATGGTTAATTTTATCATGTATGGATATTATATTTTGAATTATTGTTTATTTGGGTTAATGAAAAGTCATTTGTGTGTTAAATATTGCAACGAAATGCCCATGCTGGTCATTTGTGGGTTAATTCATAGAATTGGGAACTACAAAATGCTGGTTATTTGTATGGTTAAATATTACAACGAAATGGGAGCATGAAACATGTACAAACAACACGTATGCTGGTGTTTCTAAAGCACCGGCACAGATAACATGTATGCCGGCGCGTCTATAGCACCAGCACAGACAACATGTATGTCGGCGTTTCTAAAGCGCCGGCACAGGCAACACGTACACCGGCGTTTCATTGAACGTCGAAAATAAAAAATTATCCCGGCATTTATATAAAGGCTGGCATATGTCGAATATATACCAGTGTATCACAGAAATGCTGAGAAAGGGATATTGCGAAGCCACAACCGCGACGTTTTTGGTTTTCGCCGGTGTACACATATGCCGGCATTTTGTCTGTCTCTAGCGGTGTTTTTGAAATGCCGCCATAACTCGAATCTGATACAAATCACGAAGGTGTGTCCTCCAATTCTAATGATCCTCTCCAAATTCCAAGTGGACCGGTCACAAGGGCAAAAACCAAACAAATTAAGGAAGCATTACAAGTGCTAATGCAAGAGTCTTGGACAAAGCAATTAGCAATTGGATCAATGGAGGACAAACATGTTGAAAACGTCACTAACTACATTAAGGCTGCAAATGGAGATATTGAGCATGTTTTGGGCCTAGAGTCCAGCAATTGAAGAGTTTGGACCAAGGACTACACATGGGAGGTCTCATTTGGGCCTAAAAATATACCTTTTTGGGTCTAAGTGTTTTTCTTATTTCATGGGATTTTATTTTACGAAAATAAGTGGTCAAATGTGGCATTTATGCTAATTAGGGAGTTACAATAGTATAGCACATGGTTTTAGGATACTAGTACATGGTATTAGACATTATGATTCCTATAAATACCTTGAGACACTTCATTTGTAGCACTCGAGAATTGTCTTTGGAAATAAAGTAGCATCTTTGCACTTTGTGAGAGAGTGGATCCTCTTAGGAATCTTCCTAAAACCACAAGACTTATCAAGGCTTGATCATCCTTGTGGCGTCATCCAACACTTCGGGTCCTTGATTTCTTTTTGTGTTCAAGGGTTCAAGTGGATCATAGATCTTGGTTTAGCCTTCTTGGGGTGAGCATATCTTCAAATTGGTAGTGGGTTCATGGGTTCAAAACCCTTGGGTTCTTACCAGAATCTTATGTAGTCCTCCCTCTTTTTTGGTATTAGATTACAGAAAATTTAATAATGTTGTGGTATTAGATTGTTGGAAATTAGATTGCTGAAAATTTTAATACACCAATACTTGTGTGGTACTAGATTGTTGGAAATTTTCTGGTACTGCCAGCAAATTATTGTATGACTATCATTTTACAAAATTTTCACTCTCCCATAACTGCTCCATTTGAAGGCATTTAATAGATTATTAACTAAAAACTATTAAAGAGTCTTAAACTACTGGTGTTTTAGAGGTTAGGTATGACAAATCGAATATACCTATTGGATTGCAACTCACGTGGAGGTTATGGGTGGAATCATTACTTATCCAGATAGATAGCTTCTATAGTGCAGGTAGATACATATCCAAAGTACGGTTGTAAAATCAGATTTGCCTAATAGAATGTTTAAAACAAATAAATCAAATAAAAAATTAACAAATCCTGTCAGGAGTAATATGCCGCATGAAAGATGGTATGGCTATATTTCAATTTATGGATTTATTAAAGAGAATGAGATAGACGATGAGAAGAGGGGCAAGAGAGAGAGAGAGAGAGAGAGAGAGAGAGAGAAGACACATTTGGGAAATACTAAGACAAAGTTGTATCGATCAAAAAATTAGATATAACGAGGCTGTAGCAAGAAGGAGTGAAAAGAGAGGAGTTGCGGTGTTAATGCAGTGGGAGGAAGGGGAGGGTTATAGGAATTAGGGTGCATCGTGCCGCGTTTAAGAAAATGAGAGGTTTTTTGATAGTGGTATTTTGGAAAACCAGATATTTAATTACAACCAATAAATTTGTTTAATTGAGATCTTAGGGTTGGAAAAGGAATTGCTTTCTTTAAGAGTACTGTTTTTATTTTCTATTTATCATCCCTCTTTAAATTATAACATGTAAGTGATATTATTAATTTAAATATTAATGCATTTTTAATCAAATAATATTTTATTAAATCACTTATTCCTAAATCATAAAATTAACCTATTAATAAATTTAAAACTAAATTTAAATATAATTAATTTATATTTTATATTAAAATAATAATAGTATATTTACTTTTATTATAATATAAATATACATATTTTGTAATTAGTATTATTTTAAAATTAAAATCATGCATTCTTTATTAATATTATTATCATTATTAATAATTATTATATATTATCTTGTAAATACACATATTAATTATATAAACATATATAATAAAAATGTACTTAACCTAGTGGTTGATAGACACTTTGGTTAGAGGATAAGTATCTCAATGATAGCATATTTTGCCAGGTTATTTTTTCAAGTGCTCATGGGGCAGGGGCGAGGCGTCAACTATATCCGTGGAGCGGGGCGAATACATGGGGTGGGGCATGTTTGCCCCGTCCCTGCACCATAGCCCAGTGTCACGACCCGAGGATTCAGGGCATTTCTTAGTGACACGATACAGAAATGTATTCGTGCTACGTGAAGGAGAGGGGTTAGTTGAAAGCGTAGATGGTGTGCAGCAGAAGGTTATAGGCAGTTCGTGGAGGAGAACAGATGGAACCCCTTCGGAGTTCAGACGTGCCGACCCAGTTGAATGCGGGGAGCACGCCGCTAGTCAAGGACTTGACGTTAAAGAAGGGATTTGACCATCCTTACACAAACTGGTCGGGAATTGGAGCCGTTCTCCTGATGAGCCCAGTGGCAGGGCGAAACCAGTCTACGTGCGCTTCAACCCTCAAAGGCTAAACTTAGTGGACCGTTGATGATAATGTGCATTTATGCCGTTATTCTATTGCATATTTAGGGTATTAAAGAGCATGATTAGAGCTTAATTTATCCATATTTTTTAAGATATTTGCTCTAACACCCAAGGAAGACTGCTTGGCCTATATATATATATGTGTGTGTTTTTGAGCTGTTTGGCAGGTTTTTAGGCAATTTCATGTCATGGACTGCAGCCAAATCACCTCATTTACCAAAGAAGGGACTTGTGGCAAAGAGGGCATCCTGAGGAGGCAAAACAAGAGTGCACGCCATATGGACCATTATGACGTGCAAGGATTTTATTGCAGTCCTGCCTTCTACGCATTTCAAGGAAGCCTGGGGTAAAATTTCAGAGCTTTTGGAGCTGCACGTCATATGGTCATATGACGTGCAATGTGCCGTGCAGCCGGATTTTTACATCGATCGCTTGGTTTTGTTATTTTAAACACTTTTCTCTATAGCACCTAGTCCAAATTATGCTTGGTTCGAGTTGTATTCAAGTTGGAAGAAGAATGGAAACTACTTATCAAAACTACGTCGTTTTAATAAGTGGCAACTGCTGGCGGCTAGGGCACGCATTACATCCCTTGTTTCTCTATAAATAGAGGAGGCAACAGGCCTTTTAGAAGAGAATTTAGAGAGGGGCACATTTTTAGAGAGAGGAGAGAGAGAGAGTCACGGTTTGGAGGCTAGGGTTCTGATCATGGAGCTGTTGGCCCTAGGAGATTTGACGGCTGAAGAAGACCTAAAGTTGGAGTTCTGCTGCACCTGCTTGAGGATGATGTTCTTTATTTCTTATTGTTTATTCAAGAACATGTGTGAGTAGTTTCCTTTATCTAGGGGAGCAATGTAGCCCCCTATGTTGTTAAACTGATTATTTGAATATTGGGTTTGTTTAATTGAGATTGCATGTTTTATGAATCTGTTCTTTATCTTTTAATATCTGGGTTGTACACCTGGGTTTTCTTAGCCTTAGTCTGAGGCTGACCTTTGATTCATAACATATTTGTGATTGGTGTGACCATTATCCTATCATGAGTATGATAATTAGGCTTTGCATGTTGATGTCATGATGACCATTTAGGCAGACAACACTTAGAAGGTCTGGCAATGACCAATTGCAGTACCTTGGCTTAGTTATAGCATGTTATCAATTAAATAATCTAAAGAACTTTAAAATCAATAGAAACATCATAGGGAGGTGAAATTGTGACCCTAGATGCCTTTAATCCTTGAATCTTAATCCTAAAAACAATTTGCTTTCTTTGTTTATTCAGAAAACCACATAAAAATGAGATCTTTAGTTACAAAAAGAATTCGTTTTTGCCAAGACATTTTATAGAACAAGAGTAATTGAGTGGTTTGATTTAAAAAACTAAAGAACTAGGCTAATCCCTGTGGGTTCGACCCCTTGCTTGTTGCTATTCTTTTAGTGCAAACTTAGGGAATTTATTATCTTGAAGAGAGATTTTACGACATTAGCTAGTTCTTTTAGGGAGGCTAAAAAACCTGTCTGTCAGTGGATAGAGAAGTTAAGTGCCGCAATGGGTTGAGAGGCACAGGAAACCTGACCCTGTGACAAGTGGTATCAAAACCGAACTGGCCCGTATCCTGTAGACTTGCTGAGCACTCTCGCGAGTAGTGTGATCCCAAGGTGGGAGCTCACAGAGGTGAGTCGACCGGTAGTGTCTTGCATGTCTCGTGTCCATAGAGTTGGAGTATCCTAGAGTGTGATACAAAGTTGGGCAAGGGAGTACGAAGGAGCGCGTCGGAGCGATATTGGAAGCCTCCTATCCGTTGGACATTGAGTGAGCGGGAGAGCATCTTGGTAAAGGTGTTGTAGCCTGTGGGGAAGTAATGTCCAACCAGTTGACATTGGGCGAGTGTGAGGGCGTTGAGTGAAGATGCCATCGCTTGCGGGGAAGCGATGTCGACAAACCCAACGAGGACGTTGCGAGAATTGGGTGGAGGAGAATGTCACGACCCGAGGAGTCGGGGCATTTCTCATTGGCACGATCCAGAAATATATTCGTGCTACGTGAATGAGAGGGGTTGGTTGAAAGCGTAGATGGTGCGCAGCGGAAGGTTCCAGGCAATTCGTAGAGGAGAATGAATGGAACCCCTTCGGAGTTCAGACGTGCCGACCTGGTTGCATGCGGGGAGCACGCCGCTAGTTGAGGACTTGACGTTGAAGAAGGGATTTGGCCATCCTTACACAAACTGGTCGGGAATTAGAGCCGTTCTCCTGATGAGTCCAGTGGCAGGGCAAAACCAGTCTACGTGCGCTTCAACCCTCAAAGGCTAAACTTAGCGGACCGTAGATAGAGAAGCTAAGTGTTGCAATGGGTTGAGAGGCGCAGGAAACCTGACCCCGTGACACCAGTGAGGCAAAATATTTTCACCTCGTCCCCGTTACATGCCTCAAAAAAGAAAAAATTTTCCCATTCGGGGCGGGTCCTTACAGGGATGGGGCAAATTGCCATCCCTATTATCAAACAAGAGTCATAGCTTAACACGAGATTAGGCCATAGTACATGACCTGCTAACAAACCAGACAGTCCAGCTTTAAAACAGAAAATGAGAATCTAGAGAGAGCCACAATAGTAACAGTACACTACTCGCTAACAAACCAGATAGCCCAGCCTTGACACATGACCTGCTAACATATTAGAATTACAAAAATTACACATGACAACACATGGTCAGCCTATAGGCAAACATTCTAGATACTTGCACTGACCAAAATTATAAACCACAAAACAAAATAATAAAAAAAAAAAGACCACCTGAGGAGTGTATTTACAATCAACCAAAACCAACCAGCTAACAAAAATGAAGAAAATAAATTGGTGATCATCACAATAATAATTGAGCCTGCTGATCATCACAATTTTTGTGTAGATTGAAATAGTTGCTTGTGTTGGCATGAGTCTCTCTCAATTAGCCAGCTGTGGAAATCGTAGATTTAGGAATTCCTTCAATCAAGGATTTGACTTGATTATAGTTGTAATTATGTACAAACAGAGAATTGCTTCCTAAAATAGTTGTGTGTATCTATATAACTTGTATTCAGCTCTTATGAATAATATATGGAAAATAGTTACGTTTGACATGGTATCAGCGCATGCTCTTGGGTTCCCTGTTTTTTTATCAGGCAGGGGTCACGATTTGGCTCGGCCTCCATGGCTGACTCCACTGAAATCCTTGATACTCTAACATCAAAAATGACAGAGGCTTTTTCAAGGGCCCAGATCTCTTCCTCTCCCGTCACTGATTCCCCGATGGTTCCAATCAGCATCAAGTTGGATGGTTCCAACTATGGATTATGGTCCCAGGTTGTTGAGATGTACATCTCAGGAAAAGACAAACTGGGATACATTAATGGAGAGTATCCACAACCACCAAAAACCGACCCCTCCTTTCGTAAGTGGCACACCGAGAATGCCATGGTGAAAGGTTGGTTGATCAACTCCATGGACCATTCCTTGGTCGTGAACTTTATTCGCTATCCAACAGCTTAGCAAGTATGGGATTCTGCTGCCACAACATACTTTGATGGAATTGATACCTCGCAGGTATACGAGCTCAGACGTCATGTATCTCGAATGAAACAAGGCGATGGATCTTTAGAAAAATATTATAAAAATCTATAGGGTTTGTGGCGAGAGATTGATTTTCGTCGACCAAATCCAATGAAATGTGCAATTGACATAAAAAGTTATAACTCCATTTCATAAGAGGAGCGAGTATACACTTTTCTTCATGGCCTAGATGATCGATTGGATCATGTTCGGAGTGATGTTCTTCACCTGAAACCTTTCCCTTCCGTTGAGCAGGCTTACGCTCATGTTCGAAGGGAAGATCTTCGACAATCTGTGATGATATCAGGAGCAGACGCAATGGCTAATGGTGCTGTTATGGCCATCAGAGGCATGAAATCTAGCCAGTCATAAAGGTCTGGGTCCCTTTCATGCTCCAAAGGTCACTCTGATGGGAATAAATCCACTCACTGTGGGAGTACGAAACATACTCGGGAAACC
Organism: Taxillus chinensis; assembly: GCA_023512835.1. NCBI lineage: Eukaryota > Viridiplantae > Streptophyta > Magnoliopsida > Santalales > Loranthaceae > Taxillus > Taxillus chinensis. Next base: position 45,569,183 of record CM042091.1, read on the forward strand.
TATTTCAAATTACATGGCTACCCAGATTGGTGGCACGAATTACAAACCTGTAAAAAACAGGATGCTCCTACGACTAAAGACGCCACAGGCCGAGCAGCTGTGGCCACGACTGAATCTCAACTCTCTCTTATTCCTGTGACTGAACCCTCTACCACAACCTCAAATCAAGGTAATTGTGGTCGAGTTTTTAGCAGCTCTACTACTCAGACTGATGGTGCCTGGATTATTGACTGTGGAACAATGGATCATATGACCTTTGATCAAACTACCTTCTCCAGCACAACTCAGCCACGGAGGACTTGCATTGCCAATGCTAATGGGGCCACTTACCCTGTCACAGGAGCTGGAACCGTGCGCCTATCTCCCTCTCTCTCTCTCTCGCTCACACTTTTTGTTCCATCTCTCTCTAACAAGTTGATGTCTGTGAGTCAAGTTACTGAAGAGCTTAATTGTGTAGTGCTGATATACTTTACCTTTTGTCTTCTTTAGGATGTTCTCAACAAGGAGATTATTGGGCGTGGTACTAGGAGGGGGGGATTATACTATCTCGATGACTTTGGCCTAGGTAGAGCACATTACAGGCACCATCAAACCAATACCCAAGAATAACAAATTTGGCTATGGCATAGGCGGTTGGGGCATCCATTATTTGGCTATCTTTGATATCTATTCCCATCTTTATTTTCCTGTTTGCAGAATGTGGAATTTAACTGTGATACATGTATCAAGGCTAAAAGCCAACGAGTTCCTTATCCAGTTAGCTTGAATAAAACTACAACTCCATTTGCATTGATCCACTCTGATGTGTGGGGGCCATCTCCCCTACCTACTTCCTCTGGTCACCGTTGGTTTGTCATTTTTGTTGACGATTGTACTCGAATGACATGGCTTTATCATTTAAAAACCAAAGATGAAGTTTTCACCACTTTTCAGGCCTTTCATACCATGGTTCGAGTTCAATTCTCCTCCATGATAAAAATTCTTTGTTCTGATAATGGTGGCGAATTCATTAACCAACGATTTCAAGCCTATTTCCAACAACATGGCCTCCTCCATGAAACTTCATGCTCTCAAACCCCACAACAAAATGGTGTTGCCGAGCGTAAAAATCGGCATATTTTGGAAACATCTAGTGCCCTATTTTTTGTGCACTGCTGCCGAGCTGCCATTAGGGGGATGCTGTGGCCACTGCTGTGTACTTAATCAACTGCATGCCCTCTAAAGTTTTACACTTTAGCACTCCCTTACAGATTCTATCTACTCATATATCCCTTCCTTCCATCTTAATGCTTCCCCCTCGAATTTTTGGGTGTGTTGCGTTTGTCCACCTCCATCGGAATCAACGTACCAAACTCGACCCATGTGCTGTTCGGTGCTTGTTTTTGGGCTATGGTTTACACAAGAAAGGCTTTCGATGCTATGACCCCACTACCAATCGAACCTATATAACCATGGATGTTACATTCCTTGAGTCTGAGACTTTCTATCCTTCCCCGGTACCCAATTCTTCCCTTTAGGGGGAGACTCTAGTAGAAGATATGAATTGGTTGATGGCCCCTGTGGGTGAGCTGTCCCCAGAGCTTGAACATGTTGACTCTGGAAATGAAGAAGCTGAAAATGCAGCAGCAAAAAATACAACCCAGATACAAACACCCGAAGACCCTCACTCCTCAATACCCGAAGACCCTTCTCCTCCCGAGAATGTTCCTGAGGTAGGTACTCCTGCTACACTTTTACAAGCTAATATTTCGGATTCTTCTACTGGCTATGTGTTGCCTTTTAGACACAATCGTGGGAAACCACCAAATAGATACAACCTAGATGAAGAAGGAAGGAAATCCAAGTACCCAATTGCAAGTTAAGTATCTACTCAAGGTCTACCGAAGTCGCTCAAGACTTTCACTCAAACACTATCTTCCTGTCATATTCCCAGTAGTGCTGAAGAGGCCTTATCTGATCCAAAGTGGGCGCAAGCAATGTAAGAGGAACTAGAAGCCTTAAAGAAAAATAATACATGGAAATTAGTCCCATTACCGGAGGGAAAACAATTAGTGGGGTGCAAATGGGTGTTCATAATCAAATACAAGGCCGATGGATCAATTGACCGATACAAGGCAAGACTTGTGGCGAAGGGTTTTACCCAAACATATGGTGTAGACTACTCAGAAACCTTCTCACCGGTAGCTAAACTGAATACCGTTAGACTCTTACTATCTCTTGCAGCAAATCTGGACTGGCCACTACATCAACTTGATGTGAAGAACGCTTTCCTTCACAGAAAACTTGATGAGGAGGTATACATGGATGTTCCCCCAGGATATACAGGACCGGTTGGGAACAAAATTGTTTGTAAATTGGAAAGGGCATTATATGGGCTAAAACAGTCACCGTGAGCATGGTTTTGCCGACTTAGCTCAGCTATGAGGAAGTATGGCTATCACCAAAGTAATTCTGACCATACTCTCTTCCTGAAACACTGACAAAGCAAGGTGACTACACTAATAGTCTATGTGGATGATATGATAATTATAGGGGATGACACTGATGAGATCTCTAGGCTACAAGAACAATTGTCTTTTGAATTTGAAATGAAGGACTTGGGAAGGCTTAAATATTTTCTGGGAATATAAGTAGCAAGGTCAAGAAAAGGCATATTCCTCTCTCAAAGAAAATACGTACTAGACTTATTGGCGGAAGTGGGATTATTAGAGTGTAAACCTGCGGATACGTCGATTGTGCAGAATCATAAACTTGGAGAATATTTGAAACAGGTGCCGGCTGATAAGATGAGGTATCAAAGACTAGTGGGGAAGCTCATTTACTTATCTCACACTCGTCCAGACATTGCTTATGCCGTAAGTGTGGTAAGTCAATTTATGCATAATCCGAGTGAAGACCATATGGGTGCGGTAATTCGAATTCTACGCTATTTAAAGTCATCACCAGGAAAAGGACTAATGTTCTCTAAAAACGCTCATCTGAATATTGAAGGGTACACGGATGTAGATTGGGCTGGGAATCTGTTGGATTGAAAGTCTACGTCAGGCTATTTTACTTTTGTGGGGAGAAATTTAGTTACATGGAGGAGTAAAAAGCAGAAGGTGGTAGCTTTATCCAGCGTTGAAGATGAGTTCCGAGGCATGGCGAAAGGATTATGTGAGCTTCTTTGGCTTAGAGAATTTGCTAACAGAGGTTGGTTTTCCTCCTGAGTCTACAACGAACTTATTCTGTGATAACAAAGCTGCCATTGCCATATCTCATAACCCCATCCAACACGACCGTACCAAGCATGTAGAGATAGACCGACATTTCATCAAACAGAACTTGGAGGAGAAGATTATTCAGTTTCCTTTCGTTAAATCTGAAGATCAGTTAGCTGACATTCTTACTAAGACAGTTTCTATAGCAGAAACTTCAATGATTCACTTGACAAGTTAGGTGTTAGAGATATCTACACACCAACTTGAGGGGGAGTGTTGGTGTGAGTCTTTCTCAATTAGCCATCTATGGAAATCATAGATTTAGGAATTCCTTCAATCAAGGATTTGACTTGATTACAGTTGTAATTATGTACAAACAGAGAATTGCTTCCTAAAATAGTTACGTGTATCTATATAACTTGTATTCAGCTCTTATGAATAATATACGGAAAATAGTTATGTTTGACAGCTTGGATATTTGATTATGCTGTTTTTGTTCCCAGTGATAGCTAAAACATGCTCCAACTCAACTCACTAAGAGTGTAAACAAAGGTTTAATTATATTATAGATTGCATGTGACAAACTATTTGAACATCTACATTGAAAGATGTTGGATCAAACCTAGAATTTGGATAATGCGGAACAAACCCTATGTAATTTGACTCAAGATGTTTCATGTTTACTATTAAGTCTGTGTAGATGAATTAACTCTAATCCGAACCTACTCGTGTGAGAACAAAGCTAAGGACAGGGTACATAATCCTGATCCGGATCATCATGACTATCGTCATTCACTTGGTACATAACTGAGTCTTCATTCGGAGTAAGGACTTTTCTTGAGGACTAAAGACTTGACAAAACGACTTGAGGAACCCGTGTCTAACTCTCAATTTGACTAAGTCAATTGATACGGAATAAGATTCCAAGTCTATCACTCGCATGGAATAAGAGAGACTTGTTGTGGAGAGAGAATCGAAATTGTCACTCCACTGGACTAAAGAAAAAGAAGACACAGACTGAGAAATCCGAGTCTCATTCGAACGGAGCAAGAACAATTGTTGCGGAGTAAGGACAACAAATGCGGAATAAGGAATCCGACCTATTACTCATGCGGAGTAAGGATTCACTGGTGCGGAGTAAGCATTCAGTACCTACTTTATGCGGAGTAAGGAAGCGCTGACACGGAACAAGGATTCCAGGACTTCATTCACACGGAGTAAACAACCACTGACACGGAGTAAGGATCCGAGCTTCACTGATACGGAGTAAGGAACCTTATGACGGACTAAGAAGACGCTACTTCATCATTTCCAAGCCGCTTTTATTGCAATCAGCTCGCTTCGTCCCGATGTAAAACAAACCCGTTGAAAACCTAAATTCTTACACGTGGATCACGCGGAGATGTGGACGCGGTCTCAAATGCAATTGGAATCAAGCAAAGAATTCATTACAACTTATGCTTCCAATATTTCGAGCTCCACATCCGCAGCAGTTAAAGCTTCATCATTTTCCGATGAAGAACTTCAATACTTCATACTGCTCGGAAAATGCAGTTCCAAGATAGATTCCTAGGATGTCTATATATACCTAAAGCAATGTAAAATATATAGAGCGCTTACTAAAACTCAAATACTAACAAGCGTGTATCGTGTGAAAGAGCATATACAGAGATCTACAGCCAAGTGTGTGTAACCATAATAGAGTGTTGAGTTGTAATCAGCTAAAGCACTGTTTTGCTTCGTTGTAATTATCTTCAGATAATAAAGCAACATACTTCCACTACCTGGTTAATCTTCCGCACTGATTTTATCCGTTTAACCAGAGTGAGTGTCTAGCCATATAGAGAGAGAGAGAGAGAGTAAGAATTTTTAAAGAGCTTATTCACCCCCCTCTAGGCTCTCCGGGACTAACAAGTGGTATCAGAGCTAGTTCTACCTGCTCGTAGAGATCCCTCACTTCCTTTCAACTTAACAATGGCTGAAGAAAGCAGTATGCTATTCAATACCCGCCTTAACTCCGGGGGAACTCAAGAGCCCCTTCCCAACCGAAGCAGCAGTGAAAATGTTGATCCACCTCAACCTGTTGCTGCCGCTGCTCCTCAATCACGGAGTTCAGGCTACACCTTAAGCAAACAGCCAAAGTTCACACCAGAGCTTTTCTCCCAGTGGAAAGCTCGCATGAAGATGTTCATGACCTGTCATGATCATCTAATGTGGCCTTGTCTTCATCAGGAGCTTCCCATTCCGATGACCATCAGAGAAAATGGGGTCAGGAGGCCAAAGACTGATGCTGAACTCACTCACGATGAAAGAGCCTGGCAATACGCCAGTGAAAAGGCTCTAGCTTACGTGACATCGTTCTTGGATTCAGAGGCTTTCACAGACGTCCAGGGCTGCACGACAGCAAAAGCTGTGTGGGACAAATTGACTATTCTATATGAAGGAAGTCAGTCCAGATGCAGAACGTCATTTGCGCTCTCAGACAGAACTTTGAGAGTTTCAACCACAAACCTGGCGAATCCCTGGAGAGCATCTATCGGCGATTTGGCAAGCTCATCCTGGAATTGAAAGCTGTCAATGAGCACTACACTCAGTTCCAAATAAATGACAAGTTCTTTCGTTCCTTGCCGGATCGCTATTACTACAAGCAGCTCCAGATGCAATCCTGTTGGATCAAACCCAGAATTTGGATAATGCTGATAAAGCCTTATGTAATTTGATCTGAGATCTTTTGTGTTTATTTGATTATTACAGAAGATATGTTACTAATCCGGGGATGCACTCGTGAGAGCAAAGCTAAGGACAGGATACATAATCCTGATCCGGACAAGAGTGAGTGTCGTCGAACACTTGGTAAATAACCAAGTCACAAATACATACGGAATAAGGAACATTCGTACGGACTAAGAACTTAAAGGATAAATGCGAAGTAAGAGTCTTGGTCAACGAGGTCGCACGAAGGAAAAGGATTAAAATGTAAAGAAGTATTGATGCGGAATAAGGACCCGAGTCTTTATTCACACGGAGTAAGGAAAACAGATGCGGAGTAAGGAATCCGGATATCTTACTCGCCCGGAGTAAGGAACTTACATACGGAGTAAGGAAATTACATACGGAGTAAGGAATTTACATGCGGAGTAAGAAAGCGCTGACACGGAATAAGTCATCAGACTTTTCAAGACTCGCCCGGAGTAAGGAACTTACATACGGAGTAAGGAAATTACATACGGAGTAAGGAAATTACATACGGAGTAAGGAACTTACATGCGGAGTAAGAAAGCGCTGACACCGACTAAGGATTCCAGTACTAAATAGATACGGAGTAAGCAACCACTGACACGGAGTAAGGTTCCGAGCTTCATTAGCTACGGAGTAAGGAAAATTACACCGGACCAAGAAGATACTGCTTCAACTCAACCGCATTTAAAGTTATCAGCTCGCGGCGTCCCGATGTAAGATGAATTTATTGAGAACCTGAAGAATCTTACACGTGGATCATCCGGATATGTGGACACAACCTTAATTGTAACTGGGAACTCACAAACGCACTTATACACTTCGAACCCAAGATCTTGAGCTCCACAAACCGCAGCAGTCAAAGGCAGAGAGATTACCGAGGGATAGTTAGTGCTGAACGCATTCCGGAACTACAAGTTCCAAGGTTGTCTCTTAGGAATGTTTTGAATAAATATTCATACTTGTACATTATAAAAAAGAAAAGAAAAAGGGCGTGAATGCGTGAATGTGCATCAAGTTAAAAAAGGACCAATTCTGTGTGTGCACAAGTATTAATTTTTAGAAGATAGAAGTTGGCTAGAGTGTGAGTTCATTTGTAAACAGAGTGTGAGAGAGTCTTGCTTCCATTTTGTTGTAATTATCTCTTGATAATAAAACAAAATACTTCCACTATCTGGTTATCTTCCGCAGTGATTATATCACTTAACTAGATCAGTGCCGTGCCTTAAGAGATTAGAAAAGAGTTTCGATAAGAGCCTATTCACCCCCCCCCCCTCTAGGCTCCAAGGGACCATCAAGTGGTATCAGAGCAAGTTCTATTTTGTTCTAAGTAGAGATCCCACTCTTTCAATCTCAGAAATGGCCGAAGAAAGCAGTATGCTATTCAACACTCGCCTTAACTCCGAAGGTGCACAGGAGCCTATCCCAAATTGAAGCAGCAGTGAAAATGTCGACCCACCTCAACCTGCTGCTGTCATCGCTTCTCAACCACGGAGTTCTGGCTTTACCTTAACAAAACCGCCCAAATTCACACCTGAGCTTTTCTCCCAGTGGAAAGCTCGCATGAAGATGTTTATGGTATGCCATGATTATCTTATGTGGCCATGTCTTCATCAGGAGATTCCAATTGCGATGACTATCGGAGAACATGGAGTTAGGAGGCCAAAGACAGATGCTGAACTTACCAACGATGAAAGAGCCTGGCAGTGCGCTAGTGAAAAGGCTCTGGCTTATGTTACATCGTCCTTGGATTCCGAGGCTTTCACAGACGTCCAGGGCTGCACGACAACAAAAGCTGTTTGGGACAAACTGACAATCCTCTATGAGGGGAGTCAGTCCCAAATGCAGAATGTGATCTACACTCTCAGACAGAACTTTGAGAGTTTTAATCATAAACCGGGCGAATCACTCGAAAGCATCTATCGGAGATTCGGCAAGCTCATTCTTGAGCTAAAGACCGTCAATGAGCACTATTCTCAATCCCGGATCAATGACAAGTTCTTTCGCTCCTTGCCGGATCGCTACTACTCCAAACAACTCCGGATGCAATCGGACAAAAAGCGCGGTATGTTCCCCTTGAAGAAGCGTATGGAGAGGCTGCGGACTCACGAAGTCGGGTTTAAGTACTCTGACAGGGATGAGAAAATAGCTCGGAAAGAAAAGGGGGTAGCTCTCAAAGCTACGGAATGTCTAAGCATACCGAGGAATGATGATACGGACGTGTCCGAGAATTTCGATTTCGACGAGGAGGAAGAGATAGCCCTTCTTGTCAAATCCTTTGAGCGATTCCTACGGAAAAGCAGAAAAGGGTTCAGAAGACGCTCATCATCATCGTTCCAAAGGAAGGAGCGACCGGAGTCCAGTTCCCAGGAATGCTTCAACTGTGGGAAAACCGGTCACTGGGCCAAGGAATGCAGGTCCAAATCAAAAGTGGCCGATAAAAGTGACAAGATAACTCCTCGGCGCTCTACCTCAGACAACAGCAAGAGCAAGAGGAAGGCGCTCGTGACAAAATACATGAGTGGCTCGGAAGAAGAGGAGGAATCCTCGGATGATGAGTCGACCACTAAACCGAACGTCTGCCTCATGGCAAATACTGAGGTACCTTCTATCTCTGAGCTCCTGAGTAAATTAGAATCTATAACTATTGCATGTGATCATGAAAAGAATGAGAGACTAATAATTACTCAAATGTACAAAGATATGGAAAGTCAGAATAAACGTCTTGAATTTACTATTAATAGACTCGAAAAGGACATCACTGACTTCAAAGGAAAAGAAGCTTGGTATCACGATCTAAGAGCTGAAAATCATTTGTTAAATACCAATCTCTCAGGCCTAAAAGTTATAGTAAAAAGACTCGAAAATGAACTGGAACAGGAAAAGGAAATAAATCGTAAGTGGCTAAAATCCGGGAAATAGCTTCTACCTTTAGGATCGATCCTGACGACATCCGAGTCAAACCTGGCCTAGGTTCCGAACCATCAACTTCCATAGCTCAAGCTACTGAGTGTCCTCCGGATTTCACTCCTAAACTAACCAATTTATATCCTGTTAGTACATCTAAACCGTTGGATGGTTTCATTTCAGGTGGCACCATAGTTTATGATTGTGGAGTTGAGGCTGTTACTGCACTTCCCGAACCAGTAGCACCCGTAACTAAAGATGAAGGGAAGGCTGCTGCAGTTAAATCCAAAACTGTAGCACCCAAAACGAAAGACAAGGCTAAGGCTGACGCATTTAGGGCCAAGAGCGCGTCACCCAAACGCAATGGATTAGGCCACAGGGAACAGAGTAGAAAGTCTGTAAAATCTAAGAAACCTGTATCCCCTGTTTGTACTTCACATTATAGTGTCTGTTCCATCTATAGGGAAATGGGTCATTATCACTATGAATGTTGGAGTCTATCTGATAGCTGGCTTTGTAATCAATTTCAATCCAACAAAGATCAGTTTTATAAAAGGGGTTCTTCGAGCAAAACAAAATCTAAATCTAAAAGGAGTGTCTCTCCCAAGAAAACCCAAATAAAAGAAGCAGTTGAAACTAACAAGTTAATGTCAACTTGGAAAGCTAAGAGTCCTAGCAAAATCAAATCCGTAAATGTTGACAATATTACTGCTCACTCTAACCGCCCGAAACAAGTTTGGGCACCAAAAGTGTAAACTGTTGTCTTTCAGGAGCATCTCTGGAATGCATTGCCGGATCACTTGAAGTTAAAGATCAACAAAAGCAAGTGGATCCTTGATAGTGGATGCTCCGGACATATGACGGGTGATCAGACTCTGCTTGTAGAAGTTAATGATAAACAAGGTCCATCCGTTTCATATGGGGACAACAGCAAAGGTAAGACTGTCGGGTATGGCACTTTAACTAACGGCTGTGTATCAATCACTAAAGTTGCACTAGTCGAAGGTTTAAAGCATAATTTGCTAAGTGTCAGTAATTTATGTGACAAAGGATTTACTATTTCCTTTTTGTCCAACACCTGTACAGTAAGAGAAAATTTATCCGGAGATGTTAAGTTATCTGGATCAAGAGATGGGGACATATACTCAGTGGTCTTAAGAAATAATTCTTTCGACCCTGTATGCTTCCTCACGAAAGCATCGGATGAAGATAGTTGGTCGTGGCACAAGCGATGCGCACATTTAAACTTTAAGACTTTGTCTAAATTAGCGTCACTTGATCTTGTCACCTGGTCTACCCAAACTCAAGTTCTCCAGAGACTCTCTCTGTCGAGAATGCCAACTTGGCAAACAGACCAAACACAACTTTAAGAGAAAATCGGTTAACTCAATAATTGCTCCTCTACAACTTCTTCATATGGACCTCTGTGGTCCTATATCTATTCCATCACTAGCAGGTGCGAGATATACCCTTGTGGTTATCGATGATTTCACCCAGATACACATGGGTGATGTTCCTAAAATCAAAGGATCAAACTTTTGAGCATCTAGTAGATCTCTTCAACTGGATAAGCAACTCACAAGGACCGAGCATTAAATGCATCAGGAGTGATCATGGTACGGAATTTGATTTTTCGAAATGAGATCATATTGTTCTGAACAGGGCATACAGCATGACTTCTCTGCTCCCAGAACCCCACAACAAAATGGGGTAGCTGAGCGCAAGAATCGTACTTTAGTTGAAGCTGGTAGATCCATGTTAGCAGGGGCAACGCTTCTTCTCAGTCTATGGGCTGAAGCTGTGTCCATTGCCTGCTATGTTCAGAACAGAACTCTAATAAATAAATCTACCATGAAAACACCCTATGAGATGTGGAGAGGACGAAAACCTTCAATTTCACATTTCAGAACTTTTGGGTGTACTTGCTATATACTGATAAATGGCAAAGAGACCCGGAATAAATTTGAACCAAAAATCGATGATGGGATTTTTGTCGGGTACTCACTACATAGCAAGGCTTATCGGGTCTTCAATAGAAAACTTTTTAAAGTTGAAGAATCTATCCATGTGACTTTTGATGAAGCTAATCTTGATTGGTCAAAAGCTGGTTCTTCAAATTCTAATATGCAGGTCATGGACAGCAACGTCGATTATTCGAAGTTTATGAATGTTCATGTTACACATCCTGACCAACCACGTGGCATCAGCGAAACACAACGAAATATTATGGATGATGCTACGGATGACTCTGACTCCGAACTACCATTTAGCTCCGGATATACTCCTACGGATACCCAAAATTCCGGAGCACTTTCAAGTCCGTCCGGACTAGTTAACACTGGAAGAAACAGTGTTGAAGAACCATCTAGTTCAACCGTACCTCTCAATACGGAAATATCTACTCCGGACGAAGCTCAACCAGACGATACAACTGAACCACCCAATCTGGAAGAGCTTCAAATTGTTCAAGATCATCCAACACATGCACAGAATTATAGATGGACTCGAAACCATCCCTCAGATCAAGTGATTGGTGATCCTACTGTTGGTGTAAGAACAAGAGCAGCCACCTCCAACATGTGTCTTCACTCGTGTTTTCTATCTCAAATAGAACCAAAGGTGGTAGATGAAGCTCTTCAGGATTCGAATTGGATAGAAGCCATGCAAGAAGAGCTGAATCAATTTAAAAGAAATAATGTGTGGACCTTAGTACCAAGGCCTAAGTCTCAGCAAGTCATTGGCGTTAAATGGGTGTTCCGGAACAAGCTTGATACAGATGGAATAGTAATCCGAAACAAAGCCAGACTGGTAGCCAAAGGATATCGTCAAGAAGAAGGAATAGATTATGATGAAACCTTTGCTCCGGTAGCAAGACTTGAGGCAATCCGAATGTTTCTGGCGTATGCTTCATATGAAAACTTCATAGTTTATCAAATGGACGTCAAGAGTGCATTCCTGAATGGAGATCTTCAAGAGGAGGTTTACGTAGAACAACCTCCCGGTTTCATTGAACCTAAAGCTGGACATCTAGTCTACAAACTTCGTAAAGCTTTATATGGTTTGAAGCAAGCTCCAAGAGCCTGGTATGACACACTGTCAGAATTCCTACTTGCTCATAACTTCCAAAAAGGGAAGATAGACACCACCCTATTTCTACGAAAAGAGAAAGGACACACTCTGATCGTACAAATATACGTGGATGATATCATTTTCGGATCAACGAATCCGAAGCTTTGTGAAGAGTTTGCTAAGTTGATGACAGGCAAGTTTGAGATGAGCATGATGGGAGAACTGTCCTACTTCCTTGGAATAGAAGTTAAACAATTAAAGGAATGAATCTTCATTAATCAGGCTAAGTACACTCGCGATCTCATTAAGAAGTTTGGTATGGAAGGTTCATCTCCCGTCAAAACTCCCATGCCTGTCAGTGCCAAGTTAGATCCGGATGCTGACGGCATATCCGTAAATATGACTGACTACAGAGGGATGATCGGATCCTTGTTGTATCTTCAACAAGTCGCCCAGACATTATGTTTGCAACTTGCATCTGTGCACGATACCAGGCGAATCCCAAGGAGTCACATATGCTTCATGTAAAACGGATATTAAGGTATCTCAAGGGAACGATGAATTTGGGACTCTGGTACCCAAAGGAGTCCAACTTCAACTTATCCGGATACTCGATGTCGACTTTCTTGGATGTCGCATCGACGGAAAAGCACAAGTGGTACGTGTCGGTTTCTAGGAAATAGATTGATCTCATGGTTCAAGAAGAAGCGAATTCCGTATCAACCTCTCTCACTGAGGCGGAATATATAGCTGCCGGAAGTTCTTGCGCTGACACTACTTTGGATGCAAAGTCAACTTACTGACTACGGTTTCAACATGTCATCTATTCCACTTTACTATGACAACACTAGTGCAATTGCCATCAGCAACAATCCTGTCATGCATCCTAAGACGAAGCACATTGAAGTCAGGTATCATTTCATACGCGACCATGTTATCAAAAAGCACATTTCACTGGAACATGTTGCCACTGAAGATCAATTAGCAGACATACTTACAAAGCCCCTACCTGATGCGAGGTTCTCTGAACTACTCTTCCGATTAGGTATGTTTGACTTCTCAGCATAGCTTCACATTTGAATTACCCAACAGTATATTTACTCTCAGAACATGCATTGTACGTTTATTGAAAGTAGTAGAGACCTACTGACTGTATTGCTAATCATACTTACTGTTTAACGGCATCATGCTTCTGATATTAATCTCAACCTCATATTGGGAGGATGCTTGCGTTTCCCGACTGAAGTCGTTTAAGCTAACATTACTAAAGCTCATATGATTTACCTCTTCTGGTTTCATGATCTTAACTTCCATTAATCACCACGTGACAAAAGCATGTTCATTTAGATTACTCTATTAACATGCATAGTTGAAGAAGTGAAATGGGTTAGCTTGGAATGCTTAGTGGATGAATACTCAATCGCAGTCTGATCAGCTTCTGAAGTATAGTTTTCTAATAAGATAAACAATGCTGAACTTCTACAAATCGGAACGGTCAACCGAGAGGATTGCACAATCTACGGGGGAAAAAATGCTTTATATGTTATTCAGTAATACCCCCCGTATATGTCTCATGACCTCTTTCCTGACTGTCTATCTGAGGGCGAGCTTTTCATTGAGAGGATTAAATGATCTACGGGGGAGCAGCAATGAACCCCCAATATGTCTCGGATTCTCCTTCCTCTAAACTTTTACTTCCGGATCTGACTGGACATGCTGTTTTGAATCAGAAAAGTGGCATGTTTGGATGTATTTTCCTTCTTCAACCATGCATTTTAATCGGCTAATCATCTGCCTACTTTTGACATGTGTTCGCTCTATCATTTTTCACTCATGAATCCTAAATTGGCCAAATCATATGCTCTTTAATTAATCTTAGCTACGTTGTTCAGCAAGACGGTTTCGCTATGTTGACCTATATGAACCTGTGTATTACTATCTGACATATGCCCTGATTCAGTAATATTGATCATTTTCACGTATGCATACGTCTACTACATTCTTGGTAATGCATAAGTTCTGTTTCTCATTAGTTCGGATTATGTTGTTTTTCACTGATTATCTTCTCTAATCCGTACTAATCCTTGCCTGTTAAGCTTTTGTATTTTCAGTTTATCCTTATTTAGCTACAGGTTCAGATTTTCTTTGCGACCGTATCGATAAATCCAGTCCATAGTCTTGGATTTGAAGTGTTGTGGTACTTCTCTTCTCTTCGACTTGTTGACTGCAAAGGAATCTACTATACTCTCTCACCGAACTCTGGTTACTACGGACAAGGTCTATTTTTCATCCGGATACTCTTCCCCGACTATTATTTAGTCCGGATGATTGTCGGCTCATTCCTCCGGACTCATGACACTGTTCAATTGTGACAATTCATGTCTACTCATATGTCGCATGCTTTTGAGGAGGAATAATGATGATTCATTAAATGCAAATCTCGGGTTGCCCACACTCTTCTCTGGATGGCAACCAGCTGTTATCTTTACTTGGTCATGCGGTCTCCACGACATCGTTTCATTCGGAGGCGCATCGATATCCAGACTAATGACATCAGCATGTCGCGCGGGTCCCTATCTCACTCGCACATTCCTAGACCCGCTGACATTTGCGGACTCGGTCTTATATGTTCTGATTATTCCTGCGAAGCACGAATATTGCTCATTTCAAATCCCTAAACCTCTCGTTGCTCCATCCACTGTCAAGATCTCACCTTTCATCTTGTCCTTCCAATCTAATTTGCAATGGCACCCAGAATCTCCCTTTCCGGCATAAATCCTGGTCATCTGGTTGATTGGCAAGCTGTCTCAAATCCTCCGGATTGGTTTTTCCAGCTTCGCCCTCTCCTTGAAGCCTCACATATACACACCCTGGTTTCCAATCCCGTCGATCTTCTTATCGACGACATCATTGAGTATTACCAACGGATTCGCTGCACCACCGACTCCATCATCTCCTATGTTCGCGGAGAATCCATCATCATCACTCCCGCCGTTCTCCGCGCTGCTCTCCACCTACCCCTCGGTGAACCATAGCGCCCGGATGCCGATCCAATGGCGGCTTCTATGGGTTGCACCCACAAAGGAAAGGAATATAAAGTGAAATCCTTCCAGGGTCGCTATCGATGTATGGCGACCATTCTAAGTCGATGCCTACTGGCTCGCACATCCGCCCTGGACTCCGTTCCGTACGACCTTCTCCTGGCCATGTACGGCATTTTTGAAGGTCTTCCGATGGATTGGGGGATGTTCTTATTTCGTTTGCTACAGAATGGTCTCAAAAACCATTCCTTCGGGCGCATCCTCAGCATTGTCTTCCGGCATCTCCGTCCGGACCATTTCGCCCGATTTGATGCTGTCTCTTTTGCCTCGGCTTATTACCTCCGTCACCTTACGCCGGACGGGAACATGACCGCTCGCCGACCCACTGTAGCTCTCCGCATTCTCCCTGCCTCTGAGCAACAAGGCAGCTCTGTTGGTGACCCCTCCGACAGCCAAGCCCACGAGGTCAGTTCAGCACCCCGATCCTCCCGGATTCGATCTGTTGCTGCGCCCTCCCACTCACGGGCCTCCCAGCCAAGCATCCGTGCCGAACCGTCCGAGGTTGCGGGGCCATCTCAGCGCAGTGCTTCTAAAGCTGTTTCCTCAGCCCCCTCTGCTGCTAATGTCCCCACTCCCTCCACATCCGCTATTGCTGCCGCGGTTGATACCGCCATTGTTGTCGCCACCGCCGATGTCCCGACCGCTTCTCCGGAAGCCCCTTTGCCTCCCCTACCTCAACCCCGAGATTACCTTGACCATCTCTCCGCCGACACCTTAACGGACCTTTGGCTCCGTTTCAGCCTAGCCCACACCTCTTCCATTCCTGACACCGATCTCCGGGTGTTTTACACACGCAATACCCAATCCCCGGAGACCATGATCATCTGGAACTTGGACCAAGGCTTCCTTACGCCAGCAGCAGTTCCCGATGTGCCGTTCCCTACACCCTCCGGCCCAGTCCCTGCTGCACGAAGTCCTTCCCCTGCTAAGGCTGGACCCTCTTCTCCCGCTGCTGCGGTTCCCGTGGTTGACTTATCTGGTCAAAGCGGGTCCCTTGCTCCGGATGCCTCCAATGCTCCGGCTGCCTCCGATGCTCCGGATGCCTCCGATGCTCCGGATGCTCCTGCTGCTGCTGATACTCCTGCGGACTCCTCTGCCCAACGCACTCCTGCTCCTGTTCATGCGGGGAGTCCTCCAAAGCTCCGGAGTTGGTCCTTGGGCGTGCCTCTTTTGGCACGGTCCACTCCGACGCCGTGCTTTCCGCCCACGTGGACCGCCACGCCCAAGCTCAAAGCGCCCAAATTTCCGCCATCGTCGCCAAAGTTGATGCCCTCGGCGCCCAACTCCTCTCCGCTCTCACCGACTCCTCCACTTCCATGGAGCGAGAAAATGGATCTTGTCGCCACATCCGTCCATTCATTATCTACCTCCTTCGCGGATCCGGCGCACACGATGGCTCGTCCTCCTTGCTTCCCGGCGATCCGCCAAACCGGGGGAGAGAGTGTCATCCGATCCGTCTACTCCTTCGCCCCCACAACCATCTACTCGGATTGAGAAGCGGCCTGCCACTTCGGTGCTTCAGGGAGTTCAAATTCCCAAACGAAGCCGCTTCTCTCAACCAAGCTCCTCTACTGCAGCTCCAGCTCCTCCTCCATCCTCCTCATCCGCAGCTGACACCTTCCTCCCATCATATGCGGCGTTTGACCCTTCTAATGCGGATGGAAGCGTTCGCAAAGCAATGAAGTTCTATGCAGCGTCTTCTGCTGAGAGAAGATGTCTTTCCGAAATGTACCCTTTCTCCCCGGACAACATTCAGACTCTTTGTTCGGAGAAAGGACTCTTTACTACAGAAGATATTGACAACTTCTCCAGAGCTGCTAAAATGGAGATGAGGCTGTTTCCATCTCTCTACAAAGATGGGCACTTGTTTGACGTTTTGCCGTGTTGGAATGAGGGCTATCTTCCCAGTGATGATCTAATTCAGTCCTTCATCGACGGAACTGCTGAGGATAGCAAGCCATGGAAAACTCTCTCAACCATCCTCATTCCGTACCGGATCATGTCGCCACACTTCATGATGGCTGTCTTCATGATTCAGTCCAAGGAAATAATTCTCATTGATTCTCATCAGATTGTGGAGCACTTCGTTAGGAAGAATCAATGGGAACCTCTGTGTCTCAAGCTGACTGAAGCTGTGAAGAAAGCCAGATTATATGAAGAGTTGGGCATCACACCCCTGCGTCCGACTGAGAAACTCAAGGCGACATTCCGGGGCAAGAAGCAAGTGCCACAACAGCCGGATGGAGATAGCTGCGGGGCTTTTGTCTATTACTTCATCAAGTCATTTTTGACTGTAGACAAATCGTGGAGCCAACACACTACTTATATGATGAAGCAGACAATGGAGCTTAGAGAGAAGGCAGCAACTATGATCTTCAAGTATAGTAAGCCTTATATACCTTAGTGAAAATCTTGTATTAAGGCTGAATTGTACTTAGTTGCTGATCAATGAAATTGGTTGTGTTTTGTATTCTGTATGTTATTCTTTTGCATTGCTTACCAGATCAGATTACAAAGGGTTTGGGCATATCCATAATTGGGGGAGATTGTTGGATCAAACCCAGAATCTGGATAATGCTGATAAAGCCTTATGTAATTTGATCTGAGATCTTTTGTGTTTATTTGATTATTACAGAAGATATGTTAATAATCCGGGGATGCACTCGTGGAGCAAAGCTAAGGACAGGATACATAATCCTGATCCGGACAAGAGTGAGTGTCGTCGAACACTTGGTAAATAACCAAGTCACAAATACATACGGAATAAGGAACATTCGTACGGACTAAGAACTTAAAGGATAAATGCGAAGTAAGAGTCTTGGTCAACGAGGTCGCACGAAGGAAAAGGATTAAAATGTAAAGAAGTATTGATGCGGAATAAGGACCCGAGTCTTTATTCACACGGAGTAAGGAAAACAGATGTGGAGTAAGGAATCCGGATATCTTACTCGCCCGGAGTAAGGAACTTACATACGGAGTAAGGAAATTACATACGGAGTAAGGAACTTACATGCGGAGTAAGAAAGCGCTGACACCGGAATAAGTCATCAGACTTTTCAAGACTCGCCCGGAGTAAGGAACTTACATACGGAGTAAGGAAATTACATACGGAGTAAGGAAATTACATACGGAGTAAGGAACTTACATGCAGAGTAAGAAAGCGCTGACACCGACTAAGGATTCCAGTACTAAATAGATACGGAGTAAGCAACCACTGACACGGAGTAAGGTTTCGAGCTTCATTAGCTACGGAGTAAGGAAAATTACACCGGACCAAGAAGATACTGCTTCAACTCAACCGCATTTAAAGTTATCAGCTCGCGGCGTCCCGATGTAAGATGAATTTATTGAGAACCTGAAGAATCTTACACGTGGATCATCCGGATATGTGGACACAACCTTAATTGTAACTGGGAACTCACAAACGCACTTATACTCTTCGAACCCAAGATCTTGAGCTCCACAAACCGCAGCAGTCAAAGGCAGAGAGATTACCGAGGGATAGTTAGTGCTGAATGCATTCCGGAACTACAAGTTCCAAGGTTGTCTCTTAGGAATGTTTTGAATAAATATTCATACTTGTACATTATAAAAAAAAAAGGGCGTGAATGCGTGAATGTGCATCAAGTTAAAAAAGGACCAATTCTGTGTGTGCACAAGTATTAATTTTTAGAAGATAGAAGTTGGCTAGAGTGTGAGTTCATTTGTAAACAGAGTGTAAGAGAGTCTTGCTTTCATTTTGTTGTAATTATCTCTTGATAATAAAACAAAATACTTCCACTATCTGGTTATCTTTCGCAGTGATTATATCACTTAACTAGATCAGTGCCGTGCCTTAAGAGATTAGAAAAGAGTTTCGATAAGAGCCTATTCACCCCCCCTCTAGGCTCCAAGGGACCATCAAATCCAAAGACAACTGGCAGTATGCTCCCCTTGAGGAGCTATATGGAGAGCTATGGACTCATGAGGTCAGATTCAAATACACTGACCGAGACGAGAAGATAGTTCGGAGAGAAAAGGGGGTAGCTCTTAAGGCTATGGCTGGACCAAGCATGTTGACGGAGGATGATACGGAAGAGTCAGAAAACTCTGACTCGGACATGGAAGAAGAAATAGCACTCCTAGTGAAATCCTTCACACGATTTCTGCGGAAAAGCAGAAAAGGATTCAAAAGAGGCTCTTCCTCATCCTCGAGAAGGAAGGAGTGGACGGAGTCGACATCCCAAGACTGCTACAATTGCGGGAAACCTGGTCATTGGGCCAAGGATTGTAGATCCAAACCCAAGATGGCCGACAAGGATGACAAGGTTAAACCCCAACGCTCCACCTCAGACAACAACAAAATGAAGAGGAAGGCGTTCGTCTCAAAATACAACAGTGGTTCGGAAGAAGAAGAGGAATCTTCAGACGACGAACCAACGGAAAAGGCGAACGTCTGCCTCATGGAAAACGCTGAGGTACCTTCTATCTCTGAGCTCTTGAGTAAATTAGAATCTCTTACTAAGGAACGTGATGATGAAAAGAATGAGAGATTAATAATTACTCAAATGTATCAAAATATGAGTGGTCAGACTAAACGCCTAGAACTTACTGTTTCTAAACTTGAAAAGGACATAGCTGACTACCGAAGCAGGGAGGTTTGGTATCACGACCTAAGAGCTGAAAATCACTTGCTGAATACCAACCTCACAGGCATGAATGTTAATCTTAAAAGACTCGAGATTGAACTTGAGAAGGAAAAGGAAATAAATCGTAAATGGTTAAAATCCTGAGAAATAGCCTCTACATTTAGAACTGATCCTGAAAATATCCGAGTCAAACCTGGCCTAGGATCCGAATCCACTTCCACTGCTCCAGCTACTGAGTGCCCTCCGGACTACACTCCAAAACTAACCAACCTATATCCTATTAGTACATCTAAACCGTTGGATGGTTTTGTTTCAGGTGGTACCGTAGTTTATGATTGTGGAAAAGAGGCTGTTACTGCTAATCTGAAGTAGTAGCACCCGTACCAAACGATGAAGGGAAGGTTGTTGTAGTTAAAGTCGAAACTACAGTACCCAGAAACAAAGAAAAGGCAAAGGTTGACACTTCTAGGGCCAAGAACGCATCACCCGTTCGCAGAGGATTAGGCCATAGGGAACAGAATAGGAAACCTGTTAAGCCAAAGAAACCTGTATTCCCTGCTGTAACTCCACTTCATAGTGTCTGTTCGATATGTCGTGAAATAGGTCACTACCATTATGAATGTTGGAGTCTATTTAATGACTGGTTATGTAATAACTTCTTAATTAATAAAAATCAGGTTGTCAAAAAGGGTTCTTCTCGGAAATCTAAATCTAAAACTCCTCGGAGCATCTCTCCTAAGAAAACCCAAGTTAAAGAAGCAACTAATACGAAAAAAACTAAGTCAACCTGGAAAGTTAAAGTTCCGTACAACGTAAAATCCGGAATAGTTGACACTGGTGTTGCCTCTCTTAACCGCCCGAAACAAGTTTGGGCACTAAAAGTGTAATCTGTTGTCTTGCAGGAGCATATATGGAATTCACTGCCATCTCACTTGAGGTCAAAGATCAATCAAAGCAAGTGGATACTCGATAGTGGATGCTCCGGACATATGACGGGTGATAAAGTCTCTGCTCGTGGATGTAACTGACAAACGAGGCCCATCCGTAACATATGGTGACAACAGTAAAGGTAAGACTGTGGGGTATGGCACTTTAACCAACAGCTGTGTATCAATTACTAAGGTTGCATTAGTTGAAGGTTTGAAGCATAATCGTTGAGTGTCGGTAATTTATATGACAAAGGATTCACGTTTCCTTTTTGTCAAACACCTGCACAGTTAGAGATAACTTATCCGGAGATATTAAGTTATCCGGACCAAGAGATGGGGACATATATTGTGTGGTCTTGAGAAACAATTCTTCTGACCCTGTATGCTTCCTCACTACAACATCACATGAAGATAGTTGGCTATGACACAAGCATTGCGCACATTTAAATTTTAAGACTTTGTCTAAATTAGCGTCGCTTGATTTGGTCACTGGCTTGCTTAAACACAAATACTCCAGAGACACACTCTGTCGAGAATGCCAACTTGGCAAACAGACCAAACATAGTTTTAAGAGCAAATCAGTTAATTCAATAACTGCTCTCTTATAACTACTTCACATGGATCTTTGCGGTCCCATTTCTGTTTCTTCACTTGCTGGTGTGAGATATACCCTTGTGGTTATCGATGACTTCACCAGGTACACATGGGTGTTGTTCCTGAAATCTAAGGATCAAACATTTGAACACCTTGTTGATCTCTTCAACTGTATAAGCAACTCACAAGGACTGAGCATTAAATGCATCAGGAGTGATCATGGTACAAAATTTGACTTTTTAGATATGAGGTCCTATTGTTTTGAACAGGTCATTTAGCACGACTTCTCTGTGCCTAGAACTCCACAACAAAATGGGGTAGCTGAGCACAAGAATCGCACTTTAGTCGAGATTGGCATATCAATGTTAGCAGGGGCAAAGCTTCCTCTCTGTCTATGGGCTGAAGTGGTGTCTCATCGCTGCTATGTTCGAAACGTAACTCTTATAAATAAATTTACCATGAAAACACCCTATGAGATGTGGAAAGGCCGAAAGCCTTCTATTTCACACTTCAGAACGTTTGGGTGTACTTGCTACGTACTGAACAATGAAAAGAATCCAGGAATAAATTTGAACCAAAATCTGATGATGGGATATTTATTGGGTATTCATTTCATAGCAAGGCTTATCGGGTTTTCAATAGAAAGCTCTTCAAAGTTGAAGAATCTATCCATGTGACCTTTGATGAAGCTAACCTGGATTGGTCGAAAGTTGGTTCTCCAATTTCTAATGTGTAGGATCAAGATGACAACATTGACTACTCAAAGTTTATAAATGTTCCTGTCGCTCCTACTGACCAACCACGTGGCACCAGTGAAGAACGAAGAAATAAGGCAGATGATGCTACGGATGAATCAGACTCGGGACTTCCACTTAACTCTGGACATATTCCTTCGGGTATTCAAAATACTGGAGTATCTTCAAGTCCATCCGGACCAGCTAATATAGAAATGAATAGTAATGGAGAACCGCAAAACTCTCTAGAACCTATTGATATGGATAATGCTGGCCCGGAAGAAGCTCACACAGCAGACGAACAAGAACCACCTAATCTGACAGAGCTTCAAATCATTGCGTATTCACCACCACTTGCACAAAACTATCGGTGGACTCGAAACCACCCTCATGAACAAGTGATTGGTGATCCTACTATTGGTGTTAGAACAAGGGCAGCCACCTCCAACATGTGCCTCTACTCTTGCTTTTTGTCGCAAATAGAGCCAAAGGTGGTGGAAGAAGCACTTGAAGATTCAAATTGGATAGACGCCATGCAGGAAGAGTTAAATCAGTTCAAGAGGAATGATGTGTGGACTCTAGTGCCCAGGCCAAAGTCTCAACAAGTCATTAGAGTTAAATGGGTGTTCCGGAACAAACTTGATACGGACGGAATCGTAATCCGGAACAAAGCCCGACTGGTAGCCAAGGGTTATCGTCAAGAAGAAGGAATCGACTATGACGAAACCTTTGCCCCAAGGAGCGACTTGAGGCAATCAGAATGTTCTTGGCATATGCTTCATACGAAAACTTTAAAGTTTATCAAATGGATGTCAAGAGTGCATTTCTGAATGGAGATCTTCAGGAGGAGGTATATGTTGAACAACCTCCAGGTTTCATTGAACCCAAGGCTGGACATCTGATTTACAAACTAAGGAAAGCCTTGTATGGATTGAAGCAAGCTCCAAGAGCCTGGTATGACACACTTTTGGAATTCTTACTTGCTCACAACTTTCAAAAAGGGAAGATTGACACCACACTATTCTTACGGAAAGAGAAAGGACATACTCTGATCGTACAGATCTACGTGGACGATATCATTTTCGGATCAACTAATCCGAAGCTTTGTGATGAGTTCGCCAAGTTGATGACTGGCAAGTTTGAGATGAGTATGATGGGAGAACTGTCTTACTTCCTTGGGATCGAAGTCAAACAACTGAAGGAAGGGATCTCCATCAACCAAGCCAAGTACACTCGTGACTTAATCAAGAAGTTTGGTATGGAAGGTTCATCTCCTGTCAAAACTCCAATGCCAGTCAGTGCCAAATTAGACCCAGATGTTGATGGCAAATCAGTGAATGTGACTGAGTACAGAGGAATGATTGGATCCTTTCTATATCTTATAGCAAGTCGCCCGGACATAATGTTTGCAACTTGCATCTGCGCAAGATATCAGGCGAATCCCAAAGAGTCACATATGCTTCACGTAAAACGGATATTAAGGTATCTCAAAGGGACAATGAATTTGGGACTCTGGTACCCAAAAGAGTCCAACTTTGCTTTATCCGGATATTCTGATGCTGATTTTGCCGGGTGTCGCATAGGCAGGAAAAGCACCAGTGGTACATGTCAATTCCTTGGAAACAAATTGATGTCATGATTCAGTAAGAAGCAGAATTCCGTATCAACCTCTACTCGCCAAGCGGAATATATAGGCTGTTGGGAGTTCTTCGCATGACTTCTCTCGGATGCAAAGTCAACTTACTGACTACGGCTTCAATATGACATCTGTTCCACTCTACTGTGACAATAACAGTGCTATTGCTATCAGCAATAATCCTGTCATGCATCCAAAGATTAAACATATAGAGGTCAGACATCATTTCATTCGCGACCATGTTCTCAAAAAGCACATATCCTTGGAACATGTTGCTATTGAAGATCAACTGGCGGATATACTTACAAAGCCCCTACCTGATGTAAGATTTTCTGAACTTCTTCTCAAATTAGGTATGCTTAACTTTTCTGCATAACTTCTCACCTGTTAACCATCAGTAGTTATTATCAGAACATGCATTACTGTACTTCATGATTAGTGATAGATACTGAATTTCATGTTTAACTATCTTACTTTAGTCATGTGAGTGTTCTGATATTTCTCACTAAGTTCAACTGGGAGTATGCTTGCTTATCCGGACTGATAGTGAATCAAGCAAACATAATTAAATATATATGAAACAATTCCTCTTTTGATGTCATGAATTCTACTTCATCTTCCATCTCATGTCTTATGATTTCCTGACTGACTGACATATCTAAGATGCATGGTTGAGGAATGATTTGGGATAGCTCGGATTGAAAGTGGAAATTCACTATGTCTGCCGATCAGCTGCTTGAGTGAAGTAAATCAAGGATAGGCAGCAGTTTCTCACGATTCATGTTTAACAGGAAACGTCTTAAAGGCTCTAATAGTCCAAGGGGGAGAAATTGCTCTCTCTATTATCTCAGTAATGACCCCCGATTCAAATCTCTGACCTCTTTCCTGGCTGTCTATCTGAGGGGGAGTCATCCTCGAGAAGATCGCATCAAAATGATTCGCTGATCTCAGGGGGAGAGAATACTTCATTGAATATTAAGTAAGGCCCCTGTTTCAGCAAAAGGCATGACTACAAGGCGAGAGAATGCTTATTATTAAGTAATGCCTCTCTGATATGTCTCGGATGTTCCGCCTTATAACTCTCACTCATAAAGCTGATTGGACTTGCATTGTTGAATCGGCATTGTGGATTGCTTGGCTGATATCTTCCTCTTCCTAGCATTTTAGGCATGACAGTCAGTTGTAACATCATACATCATGTGCTCTTCTTTCCATTTTCACTCATACATTCTCTGATGGATGACGTCATATAAATCTAATTAAATCTTTGCTCTCATTCTCAGTATGAAGGATTGGCTATGTTGACCTATTGGATTTATGTGTTATTTATCTCACACATACATTGATTTCAGTATGATGGCTTTCACTTCTTATGAATGTGTCTAGCACTTAACTTCTTATGCATAAGTTCTATTTCTCCTTAGTTCGGATTGTCTGTTATTCTCCTATATTGTTTATCCAGACTAACCCGAACCTGATGAGACTTGCACTTCAAAGCATCTCTTTGTTAAGTCACAGGTTCAGATTCTCTTTGCAATTCATTGCTCTATCTTGTCTGATGTCTCGGATTTCTGAGGTGTTGTGGTACTTCACACTTTCTCGACATCAAGACAGCGAAAGAATAATCTCTACTCAGCACTCTGTTTGTACGGATATAGTTAGGCAGTCTCATCCGGATGTTCTTTATACGGATTATCCTTCTCCGGATGAAAGTCGGTTTAATTCCTCCTGACTCTTGGAATTCTCAATTCGCGATAAACCAAGTAATTATCTTACATCGCTTATTTTTGAGGAGGGATAATGATGGTTCATTTAATGCACGCCTCGAGCCCGGTAATTTATCTTTTCAAAAATCCGGAAGTATGCCTACAGCTGTCATCTTTGAATGGTTAGCACAGCCGCCACATCATAGGTCTATTCGACGGCGCTAATCCATCACTTCTAATGACATAAGGAAGTCGAGTGACTCACTGTTCATTTCGCTTAAACTCGAGACCCACTTGCTTCCACGGAAAGGATCCTATTTATACCGCACCATCAGTGTCGACCGAGGTTATCACTACCAACTCTCAAAACCCTAAACCCTCGTCGCACCTTTTCCTGCAAAGATCTTCTCTCCTTCTCCTTCAATCTTCACTCTCAATGGCATCCCAAGCTCTCTATGGTGTTGTTCCTGGCCATCTCGTCAATTGGTCCGGAATCTATGATCCTCCAGCATGGCTCCAAGAGGTTCGCCAGCTACTCGAGCACAACAACCTCTTTGCGCTTGTCTCCGTCCCGGCCGACCTTCTAGTGTCGGACGTCCTGGCCTTTTATCAGCACTCTACCTCCACTGAGGAGTATATCTTTTCTGTGGTTCGAGGGGAACCTATCAAGATCACACCTCAGGTGATCCGGGACATCTTCAACCTTCCCGCCGGCGATGACATCCGGCCAAACGCTGCTGCCATGGCTGCTTCCATGGGGTGTCCTAATAAGGTGAAGGAGTACAAAATGAAGTCTTTCCATGGTCCTCACCGCTGTATGGCCACCATACTCAGCCGGCGTCTTCTGGCTCGCTCCACGGCTCTCGACTCGGTTCCGTACGATCTCTTGCTGGCGATGTACGCGGTTTTTGAGTCACTGCCACTTGACTGGGGCAACTTTCTCTTCCGGGTGATGCGGAATGGGAAACGAAACTCGTCCTTCGGATGGATTCTGTCCCAAATTTTCGGGCATCTTCACCCCGCGCACTTCCAGAGTGAACTGGTGATTCCCTTCCCGATGACCTACTACTTCCGCCATCTTACTGCCGACGGGACCCTCACCGTTCGCCGCCCTCCAGTCTCCCGTGCCCTCGCTGCTGCTTCAGAACAGCAAGCTAGTTTCGTTGGTGAACCCGTTGCAAGCTCGGGTCACGAAGTCAGTTCTGCTCCCCGGTCCGTCCACTCCCGCATCCGGTCCGTTGCCGCTCCGGCCCGATCCCGTAGTTCGTTGCACAGCGTTCGGGCTGACCCGTCTCATCGCCGCAGGCCCTCTCGCCCGCACTTCCTTGAGGTTACCACCTCCACCTCTCCTGCTGATGTCCCTGCTCTCTTGCTGCTGCTGCTGCTGCTGCTCCTGATGCTGATGCTGACGCTCCCGCACCCATCTCTCCGGTCACAGCGGCTGTTGCTGCTGTTCTTCCGGCCCTCCCATCCTCTCCTGCGGAAGCCTCTCCCGCTCACTCTCCGGACCTCCAGGACTACCTCCACCATCTTCCCACCGACCCATCGAATGATCGCCGGTTGCGCTTCGGCCTCGCCATTACTGCCGATATCCCAGAACCTACCCTCCGGGTGTTTTATGCTCAACACACCCAGACCCCGGAGGAAATGCTTACTTGGAACTGCTACCACGGCTTTGTAACGTCGTCACTCCTACAAGCTGCACCTCTTGCTGCTGCCTCTTCCGACCCTGCCCATGACGCACGGACACCTGTCCCTGCTGAGGCTGGTCCCTCATATCCCGCGGATATCCCTCCCATTGACCTCTCCGGTCAAAGTGGATCTGCCGCACCTTCTGCTGCTACTGCTGTACAACCACCGTCCTCTCCTGCTGTCGGCGACTCTGCCCTGCCCACTCCTGCCCCTCTTCATGCGGGCGAGTCCTCAAAAGCTCCCGCCTTTGGTATTGGGCGCGCCTCTTTTGCCACGATTTTATTTGAGGCTGCTTTCTCCGCCCAACTCGATCGCCTTGCGTGTTTTCTTTTTCTTTTTTTAAAGCATTTTCGGACCATTCCCGTCGCTGACACCCGCCCACTACCACCCACCCCCAACCACTAACCCACGGCTGCTATGCTCTGCCTACCTCCCCGCCCACCCCCAGTCGCTACGTCCTTCACCTGTGACCTCCCCCATCAACGGCTCCCACCCCCGCGACTCCCCCCCCCCCCCCCAATATATATATATATATATTTAGCAAACAAACATGGCCTTAGAAAGATTTATACTAAAAACTTTATAAACTATCAAACTAGGTACCAACTAGCTAAATTTTGCTAGTTACTAGTCAAATTTAACTAACCCGTATCTCGAAGTTTAATATTTTATAAAATTTTATAGCTAATATTATTTCATAGACAAATCTATTGTAATATTTAACTATTTGATTGTGAGTTTTTTTTTCTCATTGGTGAGTGGTGGGTGACCACCTCTCCATTCTTCTCCGCGTCTGCATCAAATATTAAATTCAAATACATGTGTTAATTGATTAATTCAGCCAATGCCTCCACTCCACACTTCGGTCACATCCCCGATAGTCTCTTCCTTGTATACGTCAACATCAATTGCCAACTTGCCAACTTGCCAAATTGATTTCACAAATTTTCAATCATGCGTACATAGTTTAGCAGCTAGGTGTCGAATCCTTTTATTCATTTTCCTCTTCATGTTCTTCAATTTGTTTGTCCAAATACTCTCATTAATATATAATTATTAATGGTTATGCATTGATTTTATTAAATAATGTTTTAATATAAATAATAAGATACTTCAAAAGTCCTTTCAGAAGTTTTAAACCCTTAAAACTTCAACATATTTCAAATGATCGACTAATTTTGAAGTCAAACAACACAAACAACAAATAGTGTGGTGTCAGTTTACATGGGATGCTTCTGTTTCCTTTTGCGTGTCGTTGTGTCAGGGGTGCATCCAGGGCCCTCCCAAGGTGTACCAAACAAGGAGCCAAATGCTTCATAGTGAGGCGAGAACGCTTCCCACAACACAACCAAATTCGTGCAAGCAGGCCAAGAATTCTCCGCCATATGTGTGGATTATGCATGTATGCAATTGAAGGGATCAATGACCGACGAGGAAAAAGTTGTGGCTCCAACTGCGGAAGCGTTGGTCACTAGGATTGGGCCACCCCCTCTAAAACTTTAAAATGCATTCTCCAACGTTTTTAAGTGTTCTCTTACGACCCAAAAAAAGGATATGCGTAGTACTCATCATACTGTGGTGAAACGATGCCAGCCAATGGCAATAATTTATATATAATTTTTGTTTCATCCGATGATATAATATGTTATCGCTTTGTTATGGTCTGGGAGGAGTGTGGCTGGGGCCGTGACCCTCCTCTCCCATGCTTTATTATATATATATATATATATATATATATATATAAAATTAAAATTTATTAGTAATATAATTTATTATTTATGTGAATATATTATTAATTATAATTATAATAAATAAATAATAAGGTTTTAAAAAATTATCTGATATGATAAATTTTTTATGCTTTTATATCATTACTTTTGATTTATATGATACTAATTAGAGGTAAAATTGATTTAGTTTATGTTGGTTTGAGCTATTTTTAAAACCAAATTGATATTTTTTTATTTGTATTAAATCAAATCAAACCAAACTTCTTGCTTGGACTATCCCAAATTGGACTGAACTGATTCGGTTTAGGTTAGTTTAGTTTGAATTAGCAGTGTGAAAAATTATTAGTTTGGATTGGTTTAAGCCAGTTTGGGTCATCAATTTTTGAGTTCTTTAAAGTTGATACAAGATTAAAAAAATAGTATGTAAGCATATCAATACTAATATATATATATCAAATTTATAATTCTAAAAGTCTCCAAATTGAATAATATAAGTCACAAACACAACGCATCAAGTATTAGTAATCAATCGTAAATAAATAAGTTTTAAAACATAAAACAAAAATAGAAAATAAATAAATGATAATATTATTTGGTTTAGTTTAATTTAAACCGTAATTTTGAAATCACAAACCAAACCAAACTGATTTTTTTTTGTTTTGACAGTTTGATAAATTGACAATTTTGGCAGGTTGGTTTGGATGGTTTGTTGGTTTAAAATTTCACTCATAGTACTAATCACAATTTTAGATAACAATTTATAGCCATGTGTTATACAGTTTATATTCCCCCCTAACAAAACTTTATAGATCCATCCCTGATCACGGTTATACAACATTAATAATACGTAACATTACTCTATGACAAAATATTACTATAATTTTCATATTTATTGCAACATAATAGATAAGTAATGCTATATATAGGTATATTATGTAGGTAACCCACAAGGAAATACCATCCTTGCCAAAAAAATCATTCCAATCCAATGGATATATTTCTGCGCAAATTACCTACATAATATACATGTAGATAGACTTTCCATTAGAAATATTAGAATTGGCCATTTAATAAAAATTCTAACTCCAGCATGTATAAAAAAAAGATTAGGAATGACAATTTGCATCGTACCCATCCCGTCCCACCCCGAATGGGACATGTATTTTTGAAATTATATGGGATACAGGATAGGGACGAGACAAGCATTCCCCACCTTGTGTACCCGTCACGCCTCAGGATAAATTCCTGCCTCACGGGTATTCCCCGCCCCTACCTTGTTTATAACTTGACTAGTCAATGACCCGCCCCACCCCGAGATAATTCCCCACCTCACGGGTATTCCCCGCCTCGCCCCGTTTACAACCCGACTAGTTGATGACCTGCCCTGCTCGTGCGTCTAGAAACTCATGACCTTCACCCTACTAGTGCAATTGTCTAACTATTAGGCTAAATTTGTTTTTGTTTCATATGTTTATGTAAATAATATATATACTTACGATATAACATAAAAAATATTATTATTATTATTGTTATTATTAATAATAAAGAGTACATGATTTATTTTAAAAATAATAGTAATTATAGAATATGTATATTTATATTATAATAAAAAATAAATGTGCTATTACTATTTTAATATAAAATACAAATTAATTAGATTTAAATTTGGTTTTAAATTTATTAATAGATTGATTTAGAATTAGGTGATTTAATCAAATATTATTTGATTGAAAATATGTTAATACTTAAACTAATAATATTATTTACACGGTTTATTACTTTTAATTCAAGTATGAAATACATACTAAAAAATATTAAAGACTCAAAACTCACTCTCATTATGTATGGCTCATATGACATGTAAAATAATTTGTAAATACACATATTAATTTGATTCAAAATTGATTTTAAATTTATTAATAGGTTGATTTAAAACTAAATGATTCAATCAAGTATTATTTGATTGATAAATGCTTAATATTTGAATTAATAATATCATTTACATGATTTACTACTTTTAACTCAAATATAAAATACATAATATCAAAAATCAAACTCACTCTCACCATGCATGACTCATATCATGAATAAAATAATTTATAGATAGACATTAATTATATTCAAATTTAGTTTTGAAATTATTAATAAGTTGATTTAAGACTAAATAATTTAATCAAATATTATTTGATTGAATAATTATAATATTACTTATGTTATACGTAATATATTTGTCCATACTAATATACTATATAATTATATCACTTATTTGTATTTTATATTAAAACATTACTTCTACTTTTAAATGTTATTTTTATTAAAATATAAGTATATATACTTTGTAATTGATATTATTTTTTAAATAAAATATTTACTCCTTATTATTATTATCATTAATAATAATAGTATTATTATTATTATTATTATTGTTATTATTACTACTAATATTATTTATATGTTAGATTTTAAGTATATACAATAATTATGTAAATATAGTAAATAATAGTTGTCTATGATATATATAGAAAGTTATCAACAAACTCTCTGACCTCAGTTATTAGACTCCAAATAGGGGTGTGCATCTACCCGCCCAACCCACTCTATTGGGCCGACCCAACCCGGACCTACCCACTACCCACGAATAAAAATTATTCAAATGAGTGAGTTGGTTGAAAATTTTATTTTATGGTGGGTTGGGTCAGTTGGCGGGTAAGAATGCTCAAACCCACTACGAACCCGACTCACCGCACTCCATTATAAAAATAAAGTAAACCTTATAATCTATCTATTAGACATTAGTTCATTATGATCTCTCTCATTGTAAGAGGTGAGAGTTATAAAGCATGACGCCTATGATTGTGAGTTTGTGATGTTACGATCCATAAATCTCGTATTTTTCTTTATTTGTAATTATAAATACATAGTGAATAAAATAATATACTTTTGATTATAATTATTTTATATTTTATACATTTAATTTTTTAAATGAATGTTATTTAATTATATATCGGTAAATGGTGGTTGGCACCCGCTCAACCCGCCATACTGTCAGTTAGTACCCGCCAAAAATTTAACAAACCCGTCGATTATTGAGGTTGATGGGTCGATTAAAAGATAGAAGAATTAGTCACTCATTAATGACTGATCGATTGATAATTTAGCCTTTCACTCGACCCACTCGACCCATGCACACCTCTAATTCGAAATACTCAACAATTATCATATTACTTATGTTATATATGATATATATATATATATATATATGCATTTATAAATTATAATCAATAAGTAATAACTCGAGTAGTGAATTGTGCTAATTTAAATAATATAATTATCATTGATAATAAGTGATAACGCAAGTAATGATAACCTAACTAATATAATTATATATCATAGTTATCATATTGCTTTTGTTATAAGTAATACACTAGCCCAAAAAAGTCGTATTTATCTAACTTTTTTCCTTTAATGTAATTAAAACGATCAATAATATAATTATTTTGTATAAAATTAGTTATTAAGTGTAAGTGTATATATATATTCTTTGGTATGATAAGTATATATATATACTTTTATAATTATAACCAATGTTATTAGTTAATTATATAATACTAACTAGTTTGATATACTAAAGAATATACGGTGAGAGTGAGTTTTTGACTTTTAATAGTATGTATTTCATATTTGGGTTAAAAGTAATAAACTATGTATATTACTAGCTCAAATATTAATGCATTTATCGATCAAATAATATTTGATTGGATCATTTAGTTTTAAAATAATTTATTAATAAATTCAAAATTTAATTTGAATTAAATTAATTTGAGTATCCATAAATTATTTTACGCATAATATGAGTCATGCATGGTGAGAGTGAGTTTTGAGTATTTTAATATTTTATAGTATATATTTCATATTTGAATTAAAAGTAGTAAACTATGTAAATGACATTATTAGTTTAAATATTAATGCATTTTCGATCAAATAACATTTGATTAGATCACCTAATCCTAAGTTAACATATTAATAAATTTAAAATTAAATTTGAAAATAATTTATTTGTATTTCATATTAAAACAGTAATTGTACATTTATTTTTTATTACAATATAAATATATGTACTTTGTAATTACTATTATTTTTAAAATATATCATTCATTCTTTATTAATATTAATGTTAATATTATCATTAATAATAATAATAATAATTATTATTATTATCATTATTATTATTTATATGTTATATCGTAAGTATATATATATTATTTAAATAAGCATATGAAACAAAATATATTTAACCTAATGGGTAGATACTTGCATTGATAGGTATATATTATTTACATAAGTATATGTTATATCGTACGTACATATATTATTTACATAAGCATATGAAACAAAATAGATTTCACCTAATAGTTTTTTTTAGGCATGTAGGCTGCTCGGGTCAGATCATTGGCTAGTTGGGTTAGAAATGGGATGGGGACGAGGAATACCTGTGAGGTAGGATTTATCCTGGGATGGGACGAGTCGTCAACTAGTCGGGTTGTAAACGGGATGGGTGAGGGAAATACATGTGAGGCAGGATTTATCCTGGAGTAGGATGGGTCGTCGGCTAGTCGGGTTATAAATGGGATGGGAGTAAGAATACTTGTGAGGTGGGAATTTATTCTGGGGCTGAGCGGGTACACATCATGTTTGCCCCATCCTCACCCCGTATTTGAGCGGGGCTAAATTTGTTTGCCCCATATCCTTAATAATTTCAAAAATATACATCCTATTTGGGGCGAATACAGGACAAATTGTATATGATACCTTCAAGCATGGGCAAATTGACTCTCAGTTTATAAAAGTTCCCTTTCATAAAGAGCCTTTTTATCGTTTTATAGTCTCAACAGCAAGTTTAGAAAGGGAAAGGGGGGGGGGGGATGAACGTGATTCATAGAAGCTATATTATTTTACAAACTTAGAAGGTATACAAAAAGATAAAAAAATCTTGAAGATGTTATTTTTAAGAAATGAAATGCACAATGGGATTGCTAGGAGGTTGATGACAATACTAATTTCGATGTGAGTGGTTACAATATATAGCCTATACTAATTCATAATTCATGAGGAATATTCAAATCGTTTAGCAACTCCATATTGTATCATAACTTCAAACAAAATAAATTTGAAGTGACACAACAATTTATCAAAAATGTTATTAAATAAATATTTAAAAATATTTTTAAAATAGTACAAATATTAATGAATTATCTACTAACCAAAATGTGAGTATGAGATTAAAGTAGCATACCTATACATAAATAGACCTTTTATTTATTAATAATTAATCAAATTTTTCACGAATTACTTTTACATATGAGGAAGTAAAAATTAAAATTAAATTAGAAATAAAACATTATTACAAACAAAATCCAACAATATAAAAAAATTAACAAAAAATTAAATTAACAATAATCTTATAATTTTTATTTATGAGAAATTTATATATTTGTGGAATGGAATTATATTAATATGTATTTTAAAAATAAGTAATTTTAATTTGCATTGAAGTAATAAAATTAGCCATTGAAATGTTGAATTAATTTGTGATTAGATATATAACATAGCTTCATTATAAATAATTTTAAAGTATTAGTTAAATTTATAATGTTATAACAACCATGCATACTAGACAAAGTTATTTATAAGCAATCTTACCATAAAAACAATTTAATATTAAACCTCAAAGTTAAAATTAATGATAATAAATTTGATAGAATTTAGATGAATTCTAATTAAATTAATACATTTTTAAAATTTAATTTGAGAATAATTTGAAAATATATAAATTTAAATTCCCTATTGGTTAATTTGACATTGTTGTTGGACACTTATTTCTGCTTATAAAATAAGCAGAAGCAATAAAATGTGTTTGATAAGTATTAAAAAAAGTATTTATAAAATAAGTTTATGATTTTTTTTACTCAAAAGCATAAGTAATTTGAAGATTGCTTCGAAAAGTTACTTTTTCATGAATCAGTTTTTAAAAAATTAAAATATTAATACTAACCCTTCCATCTTCATCCTCTCTTAGCCTCACGCAAGATCTGTCTCAATCTCAACATGAGGGGCAACCGGAGATGGGATGGGCACAGGCGGTGGGCGGGCACAGGGGGGACGGCGGGATGTGGGGGTGGGAGTGAGGTTGGGTGATGGGGATGGGGTGGGCGTGGTTGGGTGACGAGGATGTGAATGTGCGAGGTGTGTGAGTAGGCTCCAGCCGCCGTAACCTACAAGGTGGACGCCGCCTCCCTCTGCGCCGCTTGCGACAGTGACCTCCAATCCGCAAATCCCCTCCCCATCCGCCATGACTGCATCCTGTTTGTTGCTGCTGCCACCAAACCCTTCGCCTCCCTCTGATCTTTGCGTATATGAGCTCATAGTAATTAGATTATACACTAAATCTTAGGCTTTGATTTTGAAGGTTTCGTCGAACGTTGGGGTGGTGCCGGCAGGGAGGGGGGGTGTTGCGGTAGAATGGGGAGGGGAGGGGGATGAGTTGGGTTATTTTTTTTAAAATTATAATATAATTTAAAATAATATTTATGTATTTTATGCTTTTATATTATTTTATTTCTAATTTATCAAATACTTATTTAAAATAACTAAAAAATTAAAATTTAAAGTATTTTTAAATTATATTTTATTAAACATTCACCTGTTTATTTGTTTGTTGCAGTAAAACTAAAAATAGCTTATTTTAAAACATATCACTAGGGCTGCAAACGAACCGAGCCGAGCCGAGTAGTAAGGTGTTCAAACATGTTTGTTACTATTCATTAACAAACCGAAACGAACAAGAGCCTTAAATTATGATGTTCATGAACTGTTCATGAACGTTACTCTGTTGTTCACGAACGATTCGCGAACGTTCACGAACATGTGTTCATAAACTTGTTCACAAACGTTTATGAACATAATTATAAAATCATAAAAATTTGCAAAAAAAATCTTACCATAAACTTATTCAAAAAAGTATAATTAATTAACTGTTCGACTGTATTATCTTTGTTTAATATGTTTAAACAATTGCTATATATAGTTCATGAAAATATTATAATAATAGTAATAATAACAAATAAATTAAAAATATATATTTTTATCTAATAATAATATAAAAAAAATATACTTATTAAACTATATTTAATAAAAATATATTTATATTTAATAAAATATAACTTTTATACATATTAATTGATTTGTTAATTTCTGATTCACAAATAACTTTTACGAACACGAACGAATTCACGAACCGTTTACAAACGGTATTATTTCTTAACTAACAAACATAAACGATCTTTTATCGAGTCAAACACAATCTTATTCATGAACGGATAGTTCATTTATAACCCTACATAATCAAATGTAACGACATTAATTGTTGGACGTTCGTCTTAATGCACGCACATGGTAATGTCGGTTGCGAGTTTTTGTTATTATTTGTCGGTGTAAAACGACAGTGGAAAAACAAGCGCCCTACACACGTACCGGCACAGACGATGGTCATGTGAAAAATGAAGCGAAATAGGAATGTAATTTTAGCCTCGTGTGCGACTGTATATATACATTGGGAGTGCAAGGCCTTTCCCATATCAAGAGAGTCCAACTGCACGAAAAAAAAAATCATAAATGGATGCTCATGTTCCAAGTGCTTTAGCAGTCCCCCAAGTCCCTGCAGGGGCGTTTGGAGAGCCTTCCCGACGCTCAGCAAATTATCATCCCTCAGTTTGGGGCGATCGTTTCCTGACACATGCTTCTGATTCTCTTGTATGCATGTGTATATATCATATGTGTCATGTGTGCGTGTGATGAATGTTTCTAATATACGACTTGTTAATAATATTTAAGCAACACATGGTTAAATTGTAGAGAATTGATGATGTCGAAACAACAACAAAATTTCAACAGCTCAAGGAAGAAGTGAGGGGGTTGCTCTCTGCTGCAGTCTTCACTCCCCATGATCATTATAAAATGTTGACTTTGATTGATGACATTCAACGCCTAGGTATTTCTTACCACTTTGAGGATGAGATTGATCGGGTACTAGAACACGTATACCGTACTGGCTATGAAGACGTTCCGAGAGCAGACCAAAGTAACCGTGATCTTCATACTGTTTCCCTTGGCTTTCGGTTGCTTAGGCAACATGGCTATACTGTCTCTTGCGGTAATTTACAATTTAAGGACAAACAGTTGTATATTAATTATAATTTTTTTGCAACTTTACGTTATATTGTCTATTTTCTATATATATGGAGCAGATGTATTTAGGAGGTTCATGAACAAAGGCAGTGTGCTAAAAGAATCGCAAGCTCAAAACGTTCAAGCTCTGCTGAGCTTTTATGAAGCCACACAACTCCAGATTCATGGAGAAGATAGGCTAGCTGATGGACATGCTTTTGTTGTGTCTCGCCTTAAACATTTGATACCTCACCTAAGCCCCCTAACTGCGGCACAATCGATGCGTACCTTAGAGAGGCCTATCCACAAGGGGCTACAGAGATTAGAGGCAACACATTACATTAATATTTACGAAAGTCGACCAGATCACAATTCATATCATGAACCTCTTCTAATGTTTGCGAAGCTAGATTTTAACTTCTTGCAAAAGGTTCACCAAGAGGAGCTCACTTCTATCACGAGGTAAATGATAACTTAATTATTGTAAAAATTTGGCTTTTTGACAAAATAAAGTAACTAATAACTTATCATCAAGTAGGTGGTGGAAAGATTTAGAGTTTGCACAAAAGTTGCCTTTTGCAAGGGATCGTGTGGTTGAATGCTACTTTTGGAGTTTGGGAGTGTTTTTTAAGCCTGATCATTCCCTTGCTAGAAAGATATTTACCAAAGTCACCAAAATAACTTCTGTTATGGATGATATATATGACGTGTATGGAACCCCCGAAGAACTTGAGCTACTCACTAATGCCATTGAGAGGTTACATATCTTGCTTATATACATATTCTTAATCATCTATGATACTTGTAAACTCATTTTTTAAGAAATCGTACTTACAATAATTTGATAGAAGTTATTTGCTGATCCACCTAATTTGCAGGTGGGATATCAACGTTGCAAGTAACTTGCCTGAGTATATGAAAATATTTTATAAGGCACTCTTAAATATTTACAATGAAATTGAGGAGCAAACAAAAGAGACGCCATACATGTTTTCCTATGCTAAAGAAGCGGTAAGCTTTTTTGTTTCAATGGGTTAATTTGTTCATTAATTAACATATGACAATAATTACTATCGCATGAGACCAAGAGAGCTCGGGCCTATTGGTTCATGATCGAGAGGCCTAGAAAAGAATGGGATTGTCCCACATGTTTAAGAGATCGTATATTTGCTTAGACGATGCAAGCTTGTTTTTACCCTGTTTAAGTTAATATGCGCTTTGCTTTCTTCCATAATCTTATACAAAAAAATAAAAATGGGGTTCTTCATCTCATGCAAAACAACAACTACTAACAATACATAGCATATATAATAATAATAATAATAATAATAATAATTAAATATATGAATGGTGTGACAGATGAAAAAACAGGCAAGAGCTTACATGGAAGAAGCTAGATGGTATCACATAAATAAATTGCCGACAATGGAAGAATACATGCGCGTGGCATTAGTTTCATCTGGCTACCCTTTGCTAGCCATTACTACCTTGCTTGGAATGGGAAGCATTGCGACTAAAAGTACCTTTGAGTGGATGTCTAGAATCCCAAAGATTCTAAAAGCTTCTTTAATCATTTGCCGGCTAATGGATGACATGGCCTCTCACAAGGTGAATTTTCTTTAATTGGAAATATCATGCTTATAACATCGCAAACTTTAAAATTCGAATAACAAAATGAGGGTATATAGACAGACTGAGTTTGCCCCGATAAATACGGTGTTGACTTCTTCTATATTTATATGTGGTTTGAGTTTCTGTGTGTGAGTATATATAATTTACCCATAGGGAGTTTGAATTGCCCTAGATTTGGTACATATCTCACGTCAAGAAGCTATAATTGCAGTTGCATTCATTATACTCTTTTTTTCCACGTCATATTCCCCCCTTCCCCCTTTTCTATATGTATATATATGTACGTATGTATCTAACATAATATGGTCAGTTTTCTTAAGAAGCGTATATATCCTTATTAAATCAATTTGTGTGAAACTAATTTAAAGTATTTATTTGATCAATATATTGTACAGTTTGAACAACAGAGGGGGCATGTGGCCTCGGTGGTTGAATGTTATATGCACCAATACGGTGTCTCAGAAGAAGTAGCGCTTGAAGAATTGCACAAACAGATCACAGACGCATGGAAAGATATCAACGAAGAGTGTATGAAGCCAATTAGCATTCCCAAGCCCATCCTCATGGTCATTGTCAATCTCACACGTGTTATTGATTTTATTTATAAGGATGACGATGGCTATACGAATGCACCAATTGTGCTAAAAAATCCGATTGCTTCATTGTTGGTAGATTCTGTGCCAATATAATCAAGAAAGGCTTTTTTTTTTCCTGATGATTGGCGGTGCTTGGGAGTGTTTTGATAGCTTTAATTGTTTTCGTACTTTTGCTTTGATGCCATGTATTTTAATTTTTATTTCATGCTCATAAATTTGGGCTCCAGCGAAGTTTTATTACTGTGAATTTAATTGCATTTATAATACTCGAGTGTTTTTTTAAAAAATAAAATATAAATGTTACTAAGAAAAGGATTAACAAAACAGAGCACGGATACGCAGCCGAATCCCACCTTGAAGGCTTGAACAGATTAGCCGAGAAACCCCCGGCACAAAATGTTACATCCTGAACGGCGAAATTCATAAAAAATAATGAGGCATTCAATTTGGGAATACGGAGGAAGAACTTTGTCACAGTGTATCATAGATAGCATAGAAAGGTCACTCAGATTATTTTATGATAATAAGTCAGCAGTCTTCTATTCCAAAAACAACAGGAGCTCGACAAAGTCTAGGCATATAGACATTAAATTCCTAATTGTAAAAGAAAAGTTCAAAACAAACAGATATCTATAAAGCATATCGGTACAAATCTTATACTTGCGAATCCACTAACTAAAGAATTACCACATAAATTGTTTATTGAGCACACTGTGGGTGTTGTATCTCTTCATGATATATAAATTTAGTGGGAGTTTGTACGTTTGTGCTATTTGATTGTAAAACACAAGTGTTCTAAAAAATCAGTGTTTGGTTATTTCATCAATAAAATTTTCGGTATATGCTATTTTGAACTTTCTTAAATGATCTTACTAAGGTATAAGGTAGGATCAGTTGGAATTATATGA
Organism: Taxillus chinensis; assembly: GCA_023512835.1. Classification (NCBI taxonomy): domain Eukaryota; kingdom Viridiplantae; phylum Streptophyta; class Magnoliopsida; order Santalales; family Loranthaceae; genus Taxillus; species Taxillus chinensis. The sequence continues at coordinate 45,609,204 of CM042091.1, forward strand.
TTTATTCACTTTACATGTAATTTCCTTGCTGCACATCCATATTGGATCCATGTCATTCTATTATATTAATATATGTGACCATTGCTAAGTTTAGCTATGTTAAATGTAGCGACGGCTGCTTTGATTCTTATGTTGGTATAATTGATGGACCGGATTGTTTCGAGATGCATAAAGTAATGATAGCAAATTTTCAGGAGTACTCATAAAGTTATATTAATGTACAAGTGTAAGGTGACACATATAACCCAAGTGAGAGATTGTTGGATTTTAACAATTATATGGGCTATATGTGTATTATTGTACATTGATAGTAGACCTATTATTTTTCAATAAGTTCAATTAAAAGTGAATCGATAAGGTTTAAGATTTATTGGACTTAAAAATGCATCTAATAAAAATATGGGTACTAATGTGCGAAGACTGATTTATTATTTCTATTAGCTGATGGGTCTAATTAGAAAGAATAAAAAATTAATTAAAATTAACTTTTATTATTTATATACACGGTCAGTCCTCATCTCGTACACAATGCAAGAACTGTTTACGCTCATTGGTAGAGAGAGAGAGGGGGGATTATCCTCCATAGAAAATCATGTGTATCGATTTGGAAATGGGAAGATTATTATTTTTTCCCCCCCCAATAGTTGAATCATGTAAAAGTTAGAATTATCCCCCCCAAGAACAAATTTAAACCATGTACCCCTCCCCAATTCCTTCTTCCCCCCCATTCTTGATGATTTGACATGAGGTTTAGGTTTTGGATTATGAGTGTAATCCTACATTTCTAAGCAATAAAAAAATCGTTACAACAATATGACGTCCAACTTTCCTTGGATGAGTCAAACCCTAAACAATCAAATAAATTCTATTTATAAAGTAGTCTTTCTCTTTATTTTACTTCAGTTTTAAAAAAATAAAAACTTCACTTTGTAAAAAAAATAAAAATGAAAACTATTTTAAAGGATTGTTGTAGCCAAATTCTATTTTTTTTTCTCTTCTCTCCTAATGATTATAGATAGAGTAACTGCAAAGTAATACTTGAGATGCCCTTAAGGAGGGGTAGGCATGAGATTAAGCGTAGCTTGTTAGGTTTAACTATTTAGTTTTTAGTTTTTATTTTTTAACTGTTATTATTTTATGTTTACAATAACTCATTTTGAACCTGTTGGATCAAACCCAGAATTTGGATAATGCTGATAAAGCCTTATGTAATTTGATCTGAGATCTTTTGTGTTTATTTGATCATTGCAGAAGATATGTTACTAATCCAGAGATGCACTCGTGAGAGCAAAGCTGAGGACAGGATACATAATCCTGATCCGGACAAGAGTGAGTGTCGTCAAACACTTGGTAAATAACCAAGTCATAAATACATACGGAATAAGGACTAAGAACTTAAAGGATAAGTGCGGAGTAAGGAAACCAGATGCGGAGTAAGGAATCCGATTGTCTTACTCGCCCGGAGTAAGGAAATTACATACGGAGTAAGGAAATTACATACGGAGTAAGGAACTTACATACGGAGTAAGGAACTTACATGCGGAGTAAGAAACCGACACGAATAAGTGTCATCGACTTTTCAAGACCTTCGCCGAGTAAGGAACTTACATACGGAGTAAGAACTTACATACGGGTAGGAACTTACATGCGGAGTAAGAAAGCCCCCCCCCCCCCCCCCTACTAAATAGATACGAGTAGCAACCACCGACACGGAGTAAGGTTCGAGCTTCATTAGCTACGGAGTAAGGAAAATTACACCTGGACCAAGAAGATACCTCACACTCAACCGCATTTAAAGTTATCGGCTCGCGGCGTCCCGATGTAAGATGAATTTATTGAGAACCTGAAGAATCTTACACGTGGATCATCCGGATATGTGGACACAACCTTAATTGTAATCTGGGAACTCACAAACGCATTTATACTTTTGAAACAAAAAAATTTTGATCCCCAAAAACCCCTGAGTCAAGGAGGAGAGATTACTGAGGGATAGTTAGTGCTGAATGCATTCCGGAACTACAAGTTCCAAGGTTGTCTCTTAGTAAATGTTTTGTATAAATATTCATACTTGTACATTAAAAACTAGAGAGAAGAAAAAGTGTGAATGCGTGTATGTGCATCAAGTTAAAAAGGACCAATTCTGTGTATGCACAAGTATTTTTCATTTTTGGAGATAGAAGTTGGCTAGAGTGTGAGTTCATTTGTAAACAGAGTGTAAGAGAGTTTTGCTTCTATTTTGTTGTATTTATCTTATGATAATAAAACAAAATACTTCCACTATCTGGTTATCTTCCGCAGTGATTCTATCACTTAACTAGATAAGTGTTTGTGTCTTAAGAGAAAGAAAAGAGTTTTGATAAGAGCATATTCCCCCCCCCCCCTTTAGGCTCCAAGGGACCATCAGAACCATTGTATATGATTACAAATAATTATTTACATTGTTGAACATAAACCGAGATTATTTAATTTGAGTTTTGTTCGCAAGAAAAAGAAATTCATAAATGTCACCTATGTTAAACGAACACTTATAAATGATCTAATCTTGAGTTTGTTATTGAACGTTTGATTTAGTCATATTAAAATTATTCTTAGTGAAAAAAGTTATCATAAAATAATTGTAAACAAAAGCTAATATAATATAATTCTTTTCTCATTAGTAGATAGATCTAAGCATAATTCCTTCAAAGCTTACCTTAATGAGACTTGACAACTAATTGAGAGTTATAATAATAGGAGACATAATTTGTTGGACCCCATTTTGTCCGGGTTGGATGTATTTTATCAAATTCAATTTTCCTTTGTGCTGCCTCAATTTGTTGAAATTTTACAGGACGATAGAGTCATGACCACTCAGCCGCAAATGCCCGATTTCAAGAAATTATTCAAAAAGATCTCCAAATGCCAAAGAGCCAGTCTTGGGCAATAGAAAATCAAATTTGAGGATCAACGCCTTTGACCACGCTTGATTCTGAGGTCAAACGAAGAAGATATGGTCAAAATAGCGTTCGGGCCGCTAATGATGGTTAAAACGGTAATTAACTTTTCAAACGGCACTACGGATCAGGTCACGGATCTCATATTCTCATTCTACTCGTCGTTCTGAGAATTTTGACATATATATTGTATATATTTGCTCCCGGGGTCTTTTTCAATAAAAATCAAAAATTAAGTTTTTCGATAATAAATAATCGTAGTACAGGCTTGGCGCGAAAATAAAATCATTTTAAAATAAAAATGACACAGGGTCACTCATCACGATGTCTCGAGTCCAAAAATAATTTTCTCGTAATTTCTTAAAATTCGAGTCGCCATTAGGGATGACAATTTAATCCGTACCCGCCCCGACCAGCCCCGTACCCGCCCCAATGGGGCGGGTATTTTTTGAATTTAACGGGTAACGGGGCGGGTACGGGGCAACAATTTTTTGCCCCGCCAGGTAACGGGGCGGGGACGGGGCAAGCATGACCCGCCCCGCATACCCGCTCCTACTCGCCAAAAATTCCTGCCCCGCATCCCCACCTCGTTTACCCGATTAGCTTTCGCCCCGTTAGCTACCGGCCAGCCCGCATACACGTCCCGCAGGGGAGGTTCTAGGTTCGATTTCTCATCCTGACAAAATATTTTGCCAGGATTTTTCGTGCGGGGCGGCTGGCGCTAGGCTGGACGGGCGGGGTGTCTTGGACTGGCGAGCTGGGCTGGACTGGACTGGGCTTTAACTGGAGCGGGACGGGGAATCCCCGCCCCGCCTCGTGCCCTGGCGGGGCGGGGATGGGGCGAAAAATTTAATACCCGCCGGGGCACAGGGCGGGTATGGGTAATTTTTTCCTTAGCGGCGATGGGAATGGGGTGACCCAATACCCGCCCCGCCCCGCCCCATTGCCATCCCTAGTCGCCATCCCGAGTCTAAAAACCTAAAGAGATCAGTTAAAAAATACCCAACTGAAAATTTTAAAACCCTAGCCGCCATTTTTTTCTCTTTCCCACCTAACTCAGTCCACGTGTCACCTTTTAATTGATTAAAAAAACAAACAAAACAAAACAAAACAAAACAAAAAACCCGGTCAACTCTCTCTTTCCCCTCCATCTCTCTTCCGTCTCTTTCACGCAGGCAGCAGCGCACGCTGCCTCTTCTTCCCCAGACGCAGCACAGAGACGCAGTGATGCAGGAGACCCTCCCGTAGCGGTATGGATTCCTTTTCCCTTTTCTCTTCCCTTGTTTCCCTGCCTTGGCAAAACCGGCTTTCCCCCTGCCACCTTCACACGCCCAGCCAGCTAGCCCATGCCCATACCTCCTCTCTCTCTCATTCTTAGCCGTCGCCCCCCAATCTAAACCCTAATCATCATTCCTCTCTATATAAACCCTAGAATAATCGATCCAGAGGGGGCTCTGAGGACTAAAAAACAACCTACCAGCATACCACAATCCCTGATCCGTCTCCTCCAAAGAGAGTCCCCGTCCGGACGTCACACCACCGGCCACCTCCGCCTTTACCCTCCAAAATCAGCCACCGTTGTTTCACCCTCCAGCCACTCGATCCCAACCCTCACACGCTCCATACATCTTGCCCGTTCTTCCCTTCCACCACCATAGCCCGTCAGCCGCCGTATCACCCTCAAACCTAAACGACCCTGCTACCGAAGTAGCCTCCCAAGCATCTAAACCACAACGCAATAGCTTCCCCACGACGTTGTCGCACCAACGAGCTGACGCATCCAACGCTGATCCATCGACGTCGCCCTCCCATGAACATCAACCTAGACGGCCAGCCATGGAATCTGCTGACCTAAGCGCGTGAAGGTGGCAATTGAAGAACGCGGTTGCGGTCAATCAACGCCCAAAGAGGACCCAGAGAAGAGGAAGCCCAGTTTGTCAATAGGGTGAAGCAGTTGTATTGGAAAGAATTTTGTGTTGGTCTGTCATCCTCCCTTATGCGTTTGTTTTGGTTGGGTTATTTCTGTTTATGCGTTTTGGTTGATGTTGTCATTGCTAGCTTAGGAGTGGGTCACTATGAGTGATTATTTGTGGTGATGGCTTATGTTTTGGGTTGATTCTACGTTTCCCGTCCCATTTGTTTCAGTCCCTGGCTTGTTTTTCACTGAGAGAGAAGACACACAAAACAAACACACAAACACACAAGCACACAACTCTGTTCCCGTCCAATTTGTCCTCGCTGTCTCTGTTCTAAAAAAAGGGAGAGGGAATAACTTTGTTTTCATGTCGTTTTTGCTTTGTTTTCACTTAATTTTGTTTGTCTTGTGAACTGTCTCTTAAATGACTGGTGTTTGGTTTGGGGATCATTTTGTGGCTGGTTTGATGGCTGAACGTCCTTTCTGTCTTTGGATTGCTGAGGTATGAAACTAAATACATTTGCACCTTCTTTCTTTTCTTTTTCTTAGTTTCAACTGGTTTTGGGGATGCGTTTAGAATATGATGTGTATGATGTGCGTTCTTTTGGTGTTCATTTGCTTTTGTCTTCTGCTCTTTTGTTTTTGTTTGATATAAAATTTCAGATTTTTTTTATTGTGAATGGCGCTAGTTTGTCGTGTTTGGTGCGTGAGTTTTACAATTAATCCGTCTTCTGGCTTGCTGCGTTTGGGGTGTGTGTAGCTTTAAAAGGGTATACATATTGGTTCATATCATTTATGTATGTTTACCTGTACACTTAAATTTAATTGTTTTTGTTTTTGTTTTTTTATTTTTATTTTTTATCCTATTGACCTTAGGAAAATGTTAGTTTTGGGCCAATGATAATTTTGTAATTATGGGTTAAAAAAAACCAATGCCATTGTACTTTGTGAACCAACATAGTGAAACGAAAAAAGAGAGAGAAAAAGAGAGAAAAAAAAAGGGATGAGTTTACTTTTTGTTTTATGAATGGCACATTATCACACACATCACTTGTTTATTATTGTATTTTGTTTAATACTTAAAAAAAGAAAAGAAGGAAAATATTTTTTAAAATAAAAATAAAAACTCTTTTTGTAAATAGATAATGAAAAAAACCTTTTCCGAAAAAGCAAAACAAAAAAAAAACAACAACAAACAAACAAAAACTATCCACTTTCAATTCCTTAGCATTTTCAAATATTTGGGTTTTTCAACATTTGGCTTTTATTTTACTTTATCTTTTAAACTTTTGATAATGTAGGTTTAATTTTGAATGTGTTTAAAACTTTTCCAACATTTAAATTTTTTTTTTCATGTGTTTTTTACCTCTCCTTATTGATCTTTACCCTTAGTGCCATTATCGGCGTGCGATTTAGAAATAAATTGAATTTTAGCTTCTCTTTATATCTAAGTTTTAAATTTGAAACAAACCATAGAATTCTTTTTAAATTTTCAACTTCAATAAAGGATTTAAAAATAAAAAAAATTAAATTGTTAGGACTCCCTTTAGGTGCTTAGGACAAATGGGACTTAACTTTACTTCAACAAATTTAGAAAATAAAAAGAGTTGAACTTTAGGCTATATGAGATTAAATATCACTTTTAGACTAGTTATACTTGAGTAATGATTAAAACAAGTTAGAAATCTCCCCACTCCTAAGATAGGTACCAAAAGGGCGTTGTGAGGGTGCTAATCCTTCTCCATACGTAACAATCTCCCGAATCCAACTCTAGTGACGTAGATCATTTTAGGTGACCAACTGCACCCCAAAAACAGTTGGTGGCGACTCTGTATTTTTTTCATCACCATTCGGGTGAAGGGTGGGAGAACCGCATCCCTAAAAGCGGGTTTCCCCCGGACGAAATTCGGTGATAACAGTTGGTGACTCTGCTGAGGACAGTTAGAGAGTTAGGCCTAGGATTAGGATAAGGAGGTTTATTCTTTGTTTTAAATTGTTTTTATTCTTTCATTATTTATTTATTCTTTATTTAATTGGTTTATTTACTACGCTTAATCATCGTTGCATGATAGTTTTGATTTACGCGCTTTAATGCCATAATAGTCGTGTTTTATCGCTTTCCCTAATTGTACCATTCATGCATAAACCCTATACCCGGGTTTTTATCACAGTTTAGGTTAGCGAGGTTTATTAGGGTGCCCTGCGCGTTGATCATTATCCGCAAAGGGACCCCGGACTTCTCACTCAAGCTAGAGGTCCTTTTAAGGCTCGTCCTTCTAAGGCCCCCCTTCGGTAAATCCCATGGTGTACGGAGCCCTCTATTGAGGTAGCTTGGGAATCAACGAATAAGATAGGCTTAGCAGTAAAAGTCCATTAGGGACATTGACCCACATATTGTTTGCTCATTTTAGCCTTCCTTTTGAAGGATAGGTGCATTCATATTCGATCATATTATTTTATTATTGCTTTCTTGTTATATATTTTTTTTGTAAGTATTATTATTATTATTGTTCATATATTGTCTTTTCTTTATATTATTATTCTTTTTACTAACCTTGTTTTGATTTATGCAATTGTTCATATGAACATTATTGTTTTACTAACCTTATCTTATGTATATTATTATTCTTTTTACTAACCTCGTTTTCATTGTATACATATTAATGTTTTTTTTATTTTAATCTTATCTTGTATATTGGTATTCTTTTAATCTGACCTTCATTCATACAATTATTTATATAGTCTTATGACATAAATACCGAACATAAATTTAGGTGTACATTCAAGCATTCATTACTTAGTTTAGAGATAGTTAAGATTAGTCTTCATTAATCCATATGTGTTCTTCATGCATTACATAACCAGAAAAAGAAGAAAGACAAAACAAAAAAAGAGTGACAAAAAAAGGGAAATCATGTAAATACTACACACCCTTAACACTCATAACATGCTTCATTCATCACTCTAAGAAGAGTAGGAATTTAAATCTCTCATGCACATCCTTGCATTCATGCATCCCTTCAGCAAAAAAAAAATGAAAAAAATAAAAAAATGAAACAGAATAAAAGGGAGCTTACCACATTCCACTTTTTTAGAAGTCAACATAGCCCACCGATATAATTTGCGATCCCGTCATCAACCATCTATATCAATGACAGAACTCAAAGCAGTCCAGTACTCCAAATGTCAGCTTGAACCTGCTGCAGGAGCATTCAAGCTAGTGAACAAGAGGGCCACAGAAAATGAAGAACAAGCTTTGTGATACCTTTGGAACTCTCTGGGAATATAAGTGTTTTTTATCTGTTTTCCAATAAAACAAATTGTACATATATTTTACATGCTCTTTGGATTTCTAAAACTTTGTTCTCTTAGTTGACATTTGTGGAAAAATAAAAACCTGTTTTTTAAACTAAGTTGTTTTACCCACATTTTGCATGTAATGTCCATTACTACTTGTTTACTCTCTTGGCATGGGTAATAAGCCCAACTGGGGCATACCGAACCAATAATTTGGGCTATCTAAGTCTAGCCAAAACTAAAAGGATGATCAAGGAGCAAGTACTATTGAAATCAAAGGACAAGACTCAAGAGAAGCAGCATCGACTTCAAATAGGGGCGTTTGACACCGAAGGTTTCCTTTTGCCACCTAAAGATAAGTTCATTTACGTTTTGAGCATTTTGAGACAAATTATAATTGTTTAAAATGAAGGGAGGCCGTCGTTTCTTACCTCAGAATACTACCATTGCTAGCCTTTTTGAGCCTGAATGTATATTTCTTTCAAATAACCCGATTCGTAGTTCACTCCACATTGGGGCAATTTATAAGTGTCAAGACCCCACATTGGGGCAATTCTGTAAAATAATTCTTATATTGGGGCAGTTTTTAAGACCCCTCATAGATACATATCCCACAATCGGGATAGTTCTTGTTAGAAAAAAAGCAAAAAAAATAAAGAAAGAAAAAGCATAACTCTCGTGTTGGGGCAGTTTTTAAGACCCATCATGAATGTATACCCCACAATTGGGGCACAAAGAAGAAAAGTAACATTTTGTATAGCAAGATCCCGTATTGGGACAGTTTTGTAAAGTATCCTCGCATTGGGGCTATTTTAGCAATTTTGTAAAGTATAGTCTGGACTATGGATCAAATCTAGGCTAGAATAGGTTTGAGCCATTTTATACCCTTTCTTGTTAAACCCAGTAACCCAAGCCTGCATTACAGTCCTAACAAAGTCCTCTCTGATTAAGCAATCAAATTTTTCTCAAATGCTCAAAAAGGAACAAGTCATGGATATCCAAGGCGGACTTGATGAAAACCTGCAAGGGCATCAAGGGTAAAATACAAAGCCAACTACAAGGTAGAAGGAACAACAAGCAGAAAATAAGGCGAGTTTAGTGAAAACCCGAAAGGGTACTAAGAGCAAAATTCAAAGCCAAGAAAGGAAGATCAAACCCTCAAGACCCGAGATTAGCTAACATTTTTCCAATTAAGTCATTGAGCATCAAGACTTCATCAATAAGATGTCCCCTCAGATCAAGCCTCTACGCATCAAGATCATGATATGCAAGTATCTTTTACAACTAAACCCTTGAACATCATTTGAGGTCCAAAATCATTCCAACATTTTCTCCATTCGAGTTTCAAAGCATCAAGCCATTACTGTCAAGCCAGCAGCCAGAATCCCAATTAAGCCCCTAAGCCTCAAGATTCAAACAACCAGGCATTCTCTCCAACTTTGTCTCTGAATACCTAGATCCAACCCATCAGATAGAATTATCCATTGATATTTCCAAACCTTCAAATCCATGCAATGCCTAGCAGCAGGCTACACCTAGATAGTTCAAATGAACTTTGGGAAGTTTCTCCCTCAAAAGATTTTACCTCTCTCAAGCGAGAAAGCAAGTGGTGATTTTACATTGCATAATCATGTTTCAAAAAAAACAACATTTTCAACGAACTTTTATTTTCAAAATTCAACAGCTTTGTGTGCGTTGTTTTCATAAAAATGCTTATGCCCAATTCAGTTTCTCAGGGTGTCACTTAGCAGAGATGCATTGGCCAAGCAAGAAAAGGTCCCTTGATTGAATGAATCTACTCTCAAGCTGAAGCAAAAGCTACGATCCAGGAATACAATAACCTCCTAGCAAGGCGCAATTGAGTTAGAAATAGTTTTTTTAGCATTCTGAGATTCTGGAGAAAGCAAGCAAGCCTCCCCAGTAGCCGGAGCACCCTCAATTAACGAATTTTCCATATAAGATTTAAATCCCATTCCCCAACAAGTCCAGTTGAGTTCCAGCAGTGCCAACCTCCCTTTTAACATAAAATTCATCATGCATCCTAGACATACACCTCATAGGATAATTGCATTCCATGCATCACTTGCATACATTCATCATTTTCTTCCATTTCAGGAACGTTGTCGCCTCTAAAGATCCCAAGAGATCATCCTCAACAAGATTCCCCGAGTAACAAAGCCTTAAAGGCTTCCGCCGTTCAACCATAAAAGTCATTCTTTGCGATTTCCCAAGCCCGAGAAGCATCCGTGATAATCAAATACACATCTCATTCTTTTTTCAGGTAACTTCGTAGAGTGATCTCATTGAGTGAACTCGTAGAGGGAGCCCACATTGATTCATTAACAAATTTCTTCAACAATCATTGATTCCTTTCGAGGCCCTAGATGCCACTTCAGTCCCTCGACCTTAGAGGTCATCCCCTATACATATCTGTATCCTTTTATCTTTTTATCCTTTCGGGAAGTCCGCAGGCAGTTCCCCTGCACCTATCCCATATTTTCTTTTCAATTTCAAGGAAGTCCACCAGCAGGTCCCTAGTAACTATCCTCCGTTTTAAAATTTACTTCTGGTAAGTCCGCAGGTAGTTTCCCCTGCACTTATCCCACTTTTTCTGTTTCATCTTTTTAGGAAGTCCGCAGGCAGTTCCCCTACACTTATCCCACTTTTGTGTTTCATCTTTTTAGGAAGTCCACCGGCAGTTCTCCGGTACCTATCCTCACTTGTTAAATTTAATTTCGGGAAGGCTGTAGGCAGTTCCCTTGCACCTATCCCACATTCTCTTTTTAATTTCAAGTAAGTCCGCAGGTGGTTCCCCTGCACTTATCCTTTTTATTTTCTCCATTTAGGAAGTCCGCAGGCAGTTCTCTTCCATCTATCCCACCTTGTCTTTTCAATTCCTCTTAGGCCCTAGATGCCTTCTTAATTTTTCTGTTAGGCCTTTAGATGCCTTTTTCATCCTTGTTTGGCCCTAGATGCCTTTTTCAGCCTTATTCAATTTCCACTAGCTTTATGAGCTTCTTTCCATTTCTTGGGGACAGACCCACCTTCCTTTGGCAACAGGTGAGCCAGGTAAATAGTCTAACCCGTCCAAAATAAGTCCGTTTTAACTTTGTGCACCGTTTGTACACAAATGATACACAAAGAGGGGCAGCTGTTGGACCCCATTTTATCCGGGTTGGATGTATTTTATTAAATTCAATTTTCCTTTGTGCTGCCTCAATTTGTTGAAATTTTACAGGACGACAGAGTCATGATGTCACGCCCCGGATTTCCAACCCGAGGAAACCGGTACGTGACTCCCCTTGTACCCACACGGAGGGCAAAGGGGTTAGGATGCAAACCCCGAATTTAACATTTTTAAACATCCACAACACATTCAAGAAAATAATGTTCATAAAAGCAATCCAAACCAGTCTTTATTACAACAAAATCCTCTTTCCAATCCATCCCCACTGGGGTTACATCAATTCCCATAAAACAAATAACATAAATGGAAGAGAATAAAATAAATAAGGTCTTCCATCTTGGTGTATCCACCTAACGCCTGTAAGTCCCTGGAAAACAAGCAAAACACAGTAGGAGGGGTGAGCAACCACAGCTCAATAGGGATAAAGTCTCCCCAACCCTTCCCATGCTCCTAGCGGCTACATGCATGTGCACAGGTGTAGTGACGTGACAGTATTAGGAAAAAGAAAATAAAACATTCCACACAAGTGGGCGTAACCCCAGCCCCAGCCACACTGGCTAACAAACCACATCTCAAGCAAGTAGTTTAACCGCCTCTTCAGGCCACTGATTTAACCGCCTCTCAGGCAAAGTAGTTTAACCGCCTCTTCAGGCCACTGGTTTAACCGCCTCTCAGGCAAAGTAGTTTAACCGCCTCTTCAGGCCACTGATAGCACAATCGTGCACACAACACACACCACGGACACTCAAGCATAAAACCAAACACTTGGTGTGCACCCGTTCACTAGTGCACAAACCCAGCCATTCAGGCAATACTACAAACACCCAGCATACATACACTAAATCACAAGTCCAGCCACACAGACATATTACCAAACACGTAATGGGCATCTACATACAGCTATATTCACACAAGCATTTCATCGAACATATAGCATGTAACAACAGAATCACATCAAAATGTCACTGAAGGCCAACATCCATATAAGAGATCACACCTATATGGATTACATATGTATATATAAACAGATATAATACATAATCTGCCCTAAAACCCTAGGACAGAGGAGAATTTAGGAAGAACAGAACCTCTACCTTGTATGTTCTCCTGCTCCCGCTTCCACGCAAGACTCCGACCACCCACGCAAGACGCTCCGGCAGCCACCAGAAGCTCTCCTTCCCTCTCACTCTCTCTCTCCCTCTCTCTCTCTGCGACGGCTGGTGGAGCAACAAACCCTAAACCTAAAACAGAGGGGCTTCTCCTCCTTATATAGACAACACAACATCAAAACAACGTAGTTTTGATTAAGTGAATCCCAGCATCAAAACGACGTAGTTTTGATGGAACAAGCTATGACCTTCCCACATCCATACACACTAAAATATTCACAATTCCAACATGGTCTTTTGGGAAAAAATGGTTAGAATGACAAAACCAAGGTAACAATGCAAAAACATGCCTGCACGCCAATTTGAATGCCAATTCCCCAATTGGCGTGCAGCTCCAAATGCACTCAAACTTCACCCCAAGCCTCCTTGCATCTTGTAGAGGTCTAAGAAGCAAAAATATGCTTGCACGTGAAATGGGTGAATTCACGTGCAGCTCCAAATGCCCTGAAATTTCTGTGGTAGATAGAGGACCCCATTCTAAGAAACTTTTGTTCTTGCACGCCAATTGTTTGAGGCCATCTACTATACCAAAAGTGAGCTCTAAAATCTTCCAAAACAGCTTAAAACCGCATGTATATGCATAGCATCTTCCTAGGGCATAAATGCACGTTATCACTTGTCACATGCACCTCCCAAAAGTCCCCTCTTGGGCTCATCTCTTACCTTAAACTTGTGCACCAACATCCAAGGTGTTTGTGGTTAACTTCTTACACACGGGTCACACACGGGTCATTACACATGATCACTAAGCCGCAAATGCCCGATTTCAAGAAATTATTCAAAAAGATCTCCAAATGCCAAAGAGCCAGTCCTGGGCAATAGAAAATCAAATTCGAGGATCAACGCCTTTGACCACGCTTGATTCTGAGGTCAAACGAAGAAGATATGGTCAAAATAGCGTTTGGGCCGCTAATGATGGTTAAAACGGTAATTGACTTTTCAAACGGCACTCCGGATCAGGTCACGGATCTCATTTTCTCATTCTACTCGTCGTTTTGAGAATTTTGACATATATATTGTATATATTTGCTCCCGGGGTCTTTTTCAATAAAAATCAAAAATTAAGTTTTTCGATAATAAATAATCGCAGTACAGGACGAAATTCGGTGATAACAGTTGGCGACTCTGCTGGGGACAGTTAGAGAGTTAGGCCTAGGATTAGGATCAGGAGGTTTATTCTTTGTTTTAAATTGTTTTTATTCTTTCATTATTTATTTATTCTTTATTTAATTGGTTTATTTACTACGCTTAATCATCGTTGCATGACAGTTTTGATTTACGCGCTTTAATGCCATGATAGTCGTGTTTTATCGCTTTCCCTAATTGTACCATTCATGCATAAACCCTATACCCGGGTTTTTATCACAGTTTAGGTTAGTGAGGTTTATTAGGGTGCCCTGCGCGTTGATCATTATCCGCAAAGGGACCCCGGACTCCTCACTCAAGCTAGAGGTCCTTTTAAGGCTCGTCCTTCTAAGGCCCCCCTCCGGTAAATCCCATGGTGTACGGAGCCCTCTATTGAGGTAGCTTGGGAATCAACGAATAAGATAGGCTTAGCAGTAAAAGTCCATTAGGGACATTGACCCACATATTGTTTGCTCATTTTAGCCTTCCTTTTGAAGGATAGGTGCATTCATATTAGATCATATTATTTTATTATTGCTTTCTTGTTATATATTTTTTTGTAAGTATTCTTATTATTATTGTTCATATATTGTCTTTTCTTTATATTATTATTCTTTTTACTAACCTTGTTTCGATTTATGCAATTGTTCATATGAACATTATTGTTTTACTAACCTTATCTTATGTATATTATTATTCGTTTTACTAACCTCGTTTTCATTGTATACATATTAATGTTTTTTAATTTTAATCTTATCTTGTATATTGGTATTCTTTTAATCTAACCTTCATTCATACAATTATTCAAATAGCCTTAGGACATAAATACCGAACATAAATTTAGGTGTACATTCAAGCATTCATTACTTAGTTTAGAGATAGTTAAGATTAGTCTTCATTAATCCATATGTGTTCTTCATGCATTACATAACCAGAAAAAGAAGAAAGACAAAACAAAAAAAGAGTGACAAAAAAAGGGAAATCATGTAAATACTACACACCCTTAACACTCATAACATGCTTCATTCATCACTCTAAGAAGAGTAGGAATTTAAATCTCTCATGCACATCCTTGCATTCATGCATCCCTTCAGCAAAAAAAAAATGAAAAAAATAAAAAAATGAAACAGAATAAAAGGGAGCTTACCACATTCCACTTTTTTAGAAGTCAACATAGCCCACCGATATAATTTGCGATCCCGTCATCAACCATCTATATCAATGACCGAACTCAAAGCGGTCCAAGACTCCAAATGTCGGCTTGAACTGCTGCAGGAGCATTCAAGCTAGTGAACAAGAGGGCGACGAGAAAATGAAGAACAAGCTTTGTGATACCTTTGGAACTCTCCTGGGAATATAAGTGTTTTTTTATCCGTTTTCCAATAAAACAAATTGTACATATATTTTGCATGCTCTTTGGATTTCTAAAACTTTGTTCTCTTAGTTGACATTTGTGGAAAAATAAAAACCTGTTTTTTAAACTAAGTTGTTTTACCCACATTTTGCATGTAATGTCCATTACTACTTGTTTACTCTCTTCGCATGGGTAATAAGCCCAACAGGGGCATACCGAACCAATAATTTGGGCTATCTAAGTCTAGCCAAAACTAAAAGGATGATCAAGGAGCAATTACCATTGAAATCTGATGGTCCCTTGGAGCCTAGAGGGGGGGTGAATAGGCTCTTATTCAAACTCTTTTGTTCTCTTAAGGCACTACACTAATCTAGTTAAGTGAAAGAATCACTGCGGAAGGTAACTGGATAGTGGAAGTATTTTGTTTTATTATCAAAAGATAATTACAACAAAATAGAAGCAACTCTCTTACACTCTGTTTTACAAAAAGGATTCACACACTAGCCTTGTTTTTATCTTTGAGCTCTTGTACATACGCAGGGTTGATCCCCTTTCTCTCACTCTATTTCACACTATTTTACAAATATACAAGTATGAATATTTATACAACCATTCCTAAGAGACAACCTTGGAACTTGTAGTTCCGGAATGCGTTCAGCACTAACTATTCCTCGGTAATCTCTCTGTCTTGACTGCTGCGGTTTGTGGAGCTCAAGATCTTGGGTTTGAAGAGTATAAGTGCATTTGTGAGTTCCCAAATACAATTGAGCTTGTGTCCACATATCCGGATGATCCACGTGTAAGATTCTTCAGGTTCTCAATAAGTTTGTCTTACATCGGGACGCCACGAGCTGATAACTTTGAATGCGGTGAGTTGAAGTAGTATCTTCTTGGTCCGGTGCAATTCTCCTTACTCCGTTGCTAATGAAGCTCGGAACCTTGCTCCGTGTCAGTGGTTGCTTACTCCGTATCTATTTAGTACTGGAATCCTTAGTCCGTGTCAACGCTTTCTTACTCCGCATGTAAGTTCCTTACTCCGCATGTAAGTTCCTTACTCCGTATGTAAGTTCCTTACTCCGTATGTAAGTTCCTTACACCGGGCGAGTCTTGAAAAGTCGGATGACTTATTCCGTGTCAGCTCTTTCTTACTCCGCATGTAAGTTCCTTACTCCGTATGTAAGTTCCTTACTCCGGATGTAAGTTCCTTACTCCGTATGTAAGTTTCCTTACTCCGTGTGAATAAAGACTCGGATCCTTATTCCGTATCAATACTTCCTTACTCAGCATGTATGAAAGACTCGGACGCCTTACTCCGTGTCTTCTTCACTTTAGTTCGCTTGAGGGGAAGACTTAACTATTTAACTCCATTTCAATCCTTTTGCTTCGTGCGACCTCGTTGACCAAGACTCTTACTCCGCATTAGTTTGACTTAGTCCGTTTGAGGTACTTAGGAACATATTCAGCAATCCGTAGCCTTTAAGTTCTTAGTCCGCACGAATGTTCCTTATTCCGTATGTATTTGTGACTTGGTTATTTACCAAGTGTTTGACGACACTCACTCTTGTCCGAATCAGGATTATGTATCCTGTCCTTAGCTTTGCTCTCACGAGTGCATCTCCGGATTAGTACCATATCTTCTGCAATGATCAAATAAACACAAAAGATCTCAGATCAAATTACATAAGGCTTTATCAGCATTATCCAAATTCTGGGTTTGATCCAACAATCTCCCCCAATTATGGATATGCCCAAAACCTTTGTAATCTGATCTGGTAAGCAATGCAAAAGAATAACATACAGAATACGCAACACAACCAATTTCATTGATCAGCAACTAAGTATAATTCAGCCTTAATACAAGATTTTCACTAAGGTACATAAGGCTTACTATACTTGAAGATCATAGTTCTTGCCTTCTCTCTAAGCTCCATTGTCCGCTTCATCGTATAAGTAGTGTGTTGGCTCCAAGATTTGTCCACAAGTCAAAAACGACTTGATGAAGTAATGAGATAAAAGCCCCGCAGCTATCTCCATCCGGCTGTTGTGGCACTTGCTTCTTGCCCCGGAATGTCGCCTTCAGCTTCTCAGTTGGGCCCAAGGGTGTGATGCCCAATTCTTCATATAAATGGGCTTTCCTCACAGCTTCAGTCAGTCTGAGACACAGAGGTTCCCATTGATTCTTTCTTACAAAGTGCTCCACTATCTGATGAGAATCAAAGAGGATCATTTGCTTGGACTGAATCATAAAGACAGCCATCATGAAGTGTGGCGACATGATCCAGTACGGAATGAGGATAGTTGAGAGAGTTTTCCATGGCTTGCTATCCTCGGCGATTCCGTCGATGAAGGACTGAATTAGATCCACACTGGGAAGATAGCCTTCATTCCAACACGGCAAGACATCAAACAAATGCGCATCATTGTAAAGAGATGGAAACAGCCTAATCTCCATCTTCGCAGCCCTTGAGAAGTTGTCAATATCTTCTGTTGTAAAAAGTCCTTTCTCCGAACAAAGAGTCTGAATGTCGTCCGGGGAGAAAGGATACATTTCAGAAAGACATCTTCTTTCAGCAGAAGACGCAGCATAAGATTTCATTGCTTTGCGAACGCTTCCATCCGCATTAGAGGGGTTAACCTCCGCATATGATGGGAGGAAGGTGTTGGCTGCGGATGAGGAGGATGGAGGAGGAGCTGGAGCTGCAGTAGAGGAGCTTGGCTGAGAAAAGCGGCTTCGTTTGGGAATTCGATCTCCCTGAAGCACTGAAGAGGTAGGCCGCTTCTCAGTCCGAGTAGATGGTTGTGCAGAAGGAGCAGGATCAGATGACACTTTCTCTCCCGGTTTGGCAGATCGACGGGAAGCAACGGGAGGGCAAGCCATCGTATGCGCCAGGTCCGCAAAAGAGGTAGACAAGGAATGGATGGACGAGGCGACGAGATCCATTTTCTGCTCCATGGAGGTAGAGGAGTCAGTGAGGGCGGAGAGGAGTTGAGCGCCAAGTGCATCAACTTTAGCGGCGATGGCGGAAATTTGGGCACTGTGAGCCTGGGCGTGGCGGTCCAACTGGGCGGAAAGCACAGCGTCGAAGTGGACCGTGCCGAAAGAGGCACGCCCCAGGACCAACTCCGGAGCCTTGGAGGACTCCCCCGCATGAACAGGAGCAGGAGTGCGCTGGGCAGAGGAGTCCGCAGGAGTATCAGCGGCAGCAGCAGCAGAAGGAGCTTCCGGAGCATCGGAGGCATCCAGGGCAGCTGACCCGCTTTGACCAGATAGGTCAACAACTGGAACGGCGGGAGCAGGAGGAGAGGGACCAGCCTTAGGCGGGGAAGGACCCCGGGTAGAATGGACGGGGCTGGTGGGAGTGGTGAACGCTACATCTGGAATGGAGGCCGGCGTAAGAAAGCCGTGATCCAAGTTCCAGATGATCATTTTCTCCGGGGATTGGGTATGACGGGTGTAAAACACCCGGAGATCGTTGTCTGGAAGGGAGGCGGTGTGAGCAAGGCTAAAACGGAGCCAGAGGTCCGTTAAGGTGTCGGCGGAAAGATGGGCTAGGTAGTCTCGAGGTTGAGGTAGGGGAGGCAACGGAGCTTCCGGAGAAGAGATCGGGACATCAGCAGTTGCGGCAGCAACAGCGGTATTAACCGCGGCAGCAACAGCGGAGGTGGAGGGAGTGGGGACATCCGCAGCAGAAGGGGCGGAGGAAACAGCCTTTGGGGCACTGGGCTGAGATGGCCCCGCAACCTCGGACGGGTCGGCACGAACGCTGTGCTGGGAGGCCCGTGAGTGGGAAGGTGCAGCAACAGACCGAATCCGGGAGGATCGGGGTGCAGAACTGACCTCGTGGGCTTGGCTGTCGGAGGGGTCACCAACAGAGCTGCCTTGTTGTTCCGAGGCAGGGAGAATGCGGAGAGCTACAGTGGGTCGGCGGGCGGTCATGTTCCCATCCGGCATAAGGTAACAGAGGTAATAAGCCGAGGGAAACGAGACAGCATCAAATCGGGCGAAATGGTCCGGACATAGATACCGGAAGACAGTGCTGAGGATGCGCCCGAAGGAATGGTTTTTGGGACCATTCTGCAGCAAATGAATAAGAACATCCCCCAATCCATCGGAAGACCTTCAAAAACGCTGTACATGGCCAGGAGAAGGTCGTACGGAACTGAGTCCAGGGCGGATGTGCGAGCCAGTATGCATCGACTTAGAATGGTTGCCATACATCGATAGCGATCCTGGAAGGATTTCACCTTGTATTCCTTCCCCTTGTGTGGGCAACCCATAGAAGCCGCCATTGGATCGGCATCCGGGCGCTGTTGTTCACCGCAGGGTAGGTGGAGAGCAGCGCGAAGAACGGCGGGAGTGATGATGATGGATTCTCCGCGGACATAGGAGATGATGGAGTCGGTGGTGCAGCGAATCCGTTGGTAATACTCATTGACGTCGTCGATAAGAAGATCGACGGGATTGGAGACCAGATGGAGTATATGTGAGGCTTCAAGGAGAGGGCGAAGCTGGAAAAACCAATCCGGAGGATTGGAGACAGCGTGCCAATCAACCAGATGACCAGGATTAACGCCGGAAAGGGAGATTCTGGGTGCCATTACAGATGAAATATGAAGAACAAGAGGAAAGGTGAGGTCTTGATGAGGAAAGTAGCAACGAGAGGTTTAGGGATTGGAAATGAGCAATACTCGTGCTTCGCAGGAATAACCAGAATATATATATCTAAGACCGTGTCCGGAAATGTCAGCGGTTCTAGGAATTTGCGAGTGAAACAGGGACCCGCTCGACAGGCTGATGTCATTAGTCTGGATATCGATGTGCCTCCGAATGAAACGATGTCGTGGAGACCGCATGACCAAGTAAAGATAACAACTGGTTGCCATCCAGAGAAGTGTGTGTGCAACCCGAGATTTGCATTTAATGAATCATCATTATTCCTCCTCAAAAGCATGCGACATATGAGTATACATGGATTGTCACAATTGAACAGTGTCAGGAGTCCGGAGGAATGAGCCGACAATCATTCGGAGTAAATAATAGGCGAGGAAGAGTATCCGGATGAATAATAGACCTTGTCCGTAGTAAACAGAGTTCGGTGAGAGAGTAGAGTAGATTCCTTTGCAGTCAAAAAGTCGAAGAGAAGAGAAGTACCACAACACTTCAAATCCAAGACTATGGACTAGATTTATCGATACGATTGCAAAGAAAATCTGAACCTGTAGCTAAACAAGGATAAACTGAAAATACAAAAGCTTAACAGGCAAGGATTAGTACGGATTAGAGAAGATAATCAGTGAAAAATAACATAATCCGAACTAATGAGAAACAGAACTTATGCATTACCAAGAATGTAGTAGACGTATGCATACGTGAAAATGATCAATATTACTGAATCAGGGCATATGTCAGAGTGTAATACACAGGTTCATATAGGTCAACATAGCGAAACCGTCTTGCTGAACAACGTAGCTAAGATTAATTAAAGAGCATATGATTTGGCCATTTTAGGATTCATGAGTGAAAAATGATAGAGCGAACACATGTCAGAAGTAGGCAGATGATTAGCCGATTAAAATGCATGGTTGAAGAAGGAAAATACATCCAAACATGCCACTTTTCTGATTCAAAACAAGCATGTCCATAAGATCCAGAAGTAAAAGTTTAGAGGAAGGAGAATCCGAGACATATTAGGGGTTCATTGCTGCTCCCCCGTAGATCATTTAATCCTCTCAATGAAAAGCTCCCCCTTAAATAGACAGTCAGGAAAGAGGTCATGAGACATATACGGGGGGTATTACTGAATAATATATAAAGCATTGTCTCCCCCGTAGATTGTGCAATCCTCTCGGTTGACCTTTCCGTTTTGTAGAACAGCACTGTCTATCTTATTAGAAAACTATACTTCAGAAGCTGATCAGACTGCGATTGAGTATTCATCCACCAGGCATTCCAAGCTAACCCATTTCACTTCTTCAACTATACATGTTAATAGAGTAATATAAATGAACATGCTTTTGTCATGTGGTGATTAATGGAAATTAAGATCATGAAACCAGAAGAGGTAAATCATATAAGCTTTAGTTATGTTAGCTTAAACGACTTCAGTCGGGAAACGCAAGCATCCTCCCAATATGAGGTTGAGATTAATATCAGAAGCATGAAGCCGTTGAACAGTAAATATGATCAGCAATACAGTCAGTAAGTCTCTACTACTTTCAGTAAACGTACAATGCATGTTCTAAGAGTAAATATACTGTTGGGTAAGTTAATTGTGAAACTATGCAGAGAAGTCAAGCATACCTAATCGGAAGAGTAGTTCAGAGAACCTCGCATCATGTAGGTGCTTTGTAAGTATGTCTGCTAATTGATCTTCAGTGGCAACATGTTCCAGTGAAATGTGCTTTTTGAGAACATGGTCGCGTATGAAGTGATACCTGACCTCAATGTGCTTCGTCTTAGGATGCATGACAGGATTGTTGCTAATGGCAATTGCACTAGTGTTGTCGCAGTAGAGTGGAATAGATGACATGTTGAATCCGTAGTCAGTAAGTTGACTTTGCATCCAAAGTAGTTATGCGCAACAACTCCCAGCAGCTATATATTCCGCCTCAGCAGTAGAGGTTGATACGGAATTCTGCTTCTTACTGAACCATGAGATCAATCTATTTCCTAGAAATTGACACGTACCACTTGTGCTTTTCCTGTCGATGCGACATCCAGCGAAGTCGGCATCAGAGTATCCGGATAAGGTGAAGTTGGACTCCTTTGGGTACCAGAGCCCCAAATTCATCGTTCCCTTGAGATACCTTAATATCCGTTTTACATGAAGCATATGTGACTCCTTGGGATTCGCCTGGTATCGTGCACAGATGCAAGTTGCAAACATAATGTCTGGGCGACTTGCTGTAAGATACGACAAGGATCCGATCATCCCTCGTAGTCAGTCACATTTACGGATATGCCGTCAGCATCCGGATCTAACTTGGCACTGACAGGCATGGGAGTTTTGACGGGAGATGAACCTTCCATACCAAACTTCTTAATAAGATCGCGAGTGTACTTAGCCTGATTAATGAAGATTCCTTCCTTTAATTGTTTAACTTCTATTCCAAGGAAGTAGGACAGTTCTCCCATCATGCTCATTTCAAACTTGCCTGTCATCAACTTAGCAAACTCTTCACAAAGCTTCGGATTCGTTGATCCGAATATGATATCATCCACGTATATTTGTACGATCAGAGTATGCCCTTTCTCTTTTCGTAGAAATAAGGTGGTGTCAATCTTCCCTTTTTGGAAGTTGTGAGCAAGTAGGAATTCTGACAGTGTGTCGTACCAGGCTCTTGGAGCTTGCTTCAAACCATATAAAGCTTTCCGAAGTTTGTAGACTAGATGTCCAGCTTTAGGTTCAATGAAATCGGGAGGTTGTTCTATGTAAACCTCCTCTTGAAGATCTCCATTCAGGAATGCACTCTTGACGTCCATTTGATAAACTGTGAAGTTTTCATATGAAGTATACGCCAGAAACATTCGAATTGCCTCAAGTCTTGCTACTGGAGCAAAGGTCTCATCATAGTCTATGCCTTCTTCTTGACGATATCCTTTCGCTACCAGTCTGGCTTTGTTCCGGATTACTATTCCATCCGTATCAACCTTGTTCCGGAACACCCATTTAACGCCAATGACTTGCTGAGACTTAGGCCTTGGTATTAAGGTCCACACATTATTTCTCTTAAATTGATTCAGCTCTTCTTGCATGGCTTCTATCCAATTCGAATCCTGAAGAGCTTCATCTACCACCTTTGGTTCTATTTGAGATAGAAAACATGAGTGAAGACTCATGTTGGAGGTGGCTGCTCTTGTTCTTACACCAACAGTAGGATCACCAATCACTTGATCTGAGGGATGGTTTCGAGTCCATCTGTAATTCTGTGGATGTGATGGATGATCTTGAACAATTTGAAGCTCTTCCAGATTAGGTGGTTCAGTTGTATCCGCTAGTTGAGCTTCGCCCGGACTAGTTGTTTCCGTATTAGAAGGTACGGTTGAACTAGATGGTTCCTCAACACTGTTTCTTTCAGTTTTGACTGGTCCAGACGGACTTGAAGGTGCTCCGGAATTTTGGGTATCCGTAGGAGTATGTCCGGAGCTAAATGGTAGTCCGGAGTCCGAGTCATCTGTAGCATCATCCATATAATTTCTTTGTGTCTCGCTGATGCCACGTGATTGGTCAGGATGTGTAACAGGAACATTCATAAACTTCGAATAATCGACGTTGGTGTCCATGACCTGCACATTAGAACTTGAAGAACCGACTTTTGACCAATCAAGATTAGCTTCATCAAAAGTCACATGGATAGATTCTTCAACTTTAAAAAGTTTTCTATTGAAGACCCGATAAGCCTTGCTATGTAGTGAGTACCCGACAAAAATCCCATCATCGATTTTTGGTTTAAATTTATTCCGGGTCCCTTTGCCATTTATCAAGTATATAGCAAGTACACCCAAAAGCTCTGAAATGTGAAATTGAAGGTTTTCGTCCTCTCCACATCTCATAGGGTGTTTTCATGGTAGATTTATTTATTAGAGTTCTATTTGAACATAGCAGGCGGTGGACACAGCTTGACCCATAGGCGAGAGGAAGCGTTGCCCCTGCTAACATGGATCTACCAGCTTCAACTAAAGTACGATTCTTGCGCTCGGCTACCCCATTTTGTTGTGGGGTTCTGGGGAGCAGAGAAGTCATCTTTGTATGCCCTGTTCGGAACAATATGATCTCATTTCCGAAAAATCAAATTTCGTACCATGATCACTCCTGATGCATTTAATGCTCAGTCCTTGTGAGTTGCTTATCCCAGTTGAAGAGATCTACTAGATGCTCAAAAGTTTGATCCTTTGATTTCAAGAACATCACCCATGTGTATCTGGTGAAATCATCGATAACCACAAGGGTATATCTGCACTGACTAGTGATGGAACAGATATAGGACCACAGAGGTCCATATGAAGAAGTTGTAGAGGAGCGATTATTGAGTTAACCGATTTGCTCTTAAAGCTGTGTTTGGTCTGTTTGCCAAGTTGGCATTCTCGAGAGAGTGTCTCCTGGAGAACTTGAGTTTAGGTAGACCAGTGACAAGATCAAGTGACGCTAACTTAGACAAAGTCTTAAAGTTTAAATGCGCGCATCGCTTGTGCCATAACCAACTATCTTCATCTGAAGCTTTAGTGAGGAAGCATACAGGGTCAGAAGAATTATTTCTTAAGACCACTGAGTAAATGTCCCCATCTCTTGATCCGGATAACTTAATATCTCCGAATAAGTTTTCTCTTACTGTACAGGAGTTGGACATAACGGAAACAGTAAATCCTTTGTCACAAAGATTATTGACACTTAGCAAATTATGCTTCAAACCTTCGACTAGTGCAACTTTAGTGATTGATACACAGCCGTTTGTTAAAGTGCCATACCCGACAGTCTTACCTTTGCTGTTGTCACCATATGAAACGGATGGACCTCGTTTTTCATTAACTTCTACGAGCGAGTCTGATCACCCGTCATATGTCCTGGAGCATCCACTATCGAGGATCCACTTGCTTTGATTGATCTTTAACTTCAAGTGATCCGGCAATGCATTCCAAGAGATGCTCCTGAAAGACAACGGTTTACACTTTTGGTGCCCAAACTTGTTTCAACGGTTAGAGAATGCGACGATATTGTCAACGATTCCGGATTTGATTTTGCTAGGACTTTTAGCTTTCCATGTTGACATTAACTTGTTAGTTTCAACTGCTTCTTTTATTTGGGTTTTCTTGGGAGAGACACTCCTTTTAGATTTAGATTTTGTTTTGCTCGAAGAACCCCTTTTATAAAACTGATCTTTATTGGATTGAAATTGATTACAAAGCCAGCTATCAGATAGACTCCAACATTCATAGTGATAATGACCCATTTCTCTACAGATGGAACAGACACTATAATGTGAAGTACAAACAGAGGATACAGGTCTCTTAGATTTTACAGACTTTCTACTCTGTTCCCTGTGGCCTAATCCATTTCGTTTGGGTGACGCGCTCTTGGCCCTAGATGCGTCAGCCTTAGCCTTTCCTTTCTTTTTGGGTGCTACAGTTTTGGCTTTAAGCTGCAGCGGCCTTCCCTTCATCATTAGTTACGGGTGCTACCGCTTCGGAGCTGCGAGAACAACCTCAACTCCACAGTCATAAACTATGGTGCCACCTGAAATGAAACCATCCAACGGTTTAGATGTACTAACAGGATATAAGTTGGTTAGTTTTGGAGTGAAATCTGGAGGACACTCATTAGCTTGAGTATTGGAGTTTGGTGATTCGGAGCCTAGGCCAGGTTTGACTCGAATGTTATCTGGATCAGTCCTAAATGTAGAGGCTATTTCCCCGGATTTAAGCCACTTACAATTTATTTCCCTTTCCTGTTCAAGTTCATTTTCGAGTCTTTTTACTATAACTTTTAGGCCAGAAAGATTGGTATTTAACAGATGATTTTCAGCTCTTAGATCGTGATACCAAGCTTCTTTTCCCCGAAGTCGGCGATGTCCTTTTCTAGTCTAGTAATAGTAAATTCAAGACGTTTGTTCGACTTTCCATATCTTTGTACATTTGAGTAATTATTAGTCTCTCATTCTTTTCATGATCGCATGTAGTAGTAAGAGATTCTAATTTACTCATGAGCTCAGAGATAGAAGATACCTCAGTATTTGCCATGAGGCAGACGTTCGGCTTAGGAGTTGGCTCATCATCCGAGGATTCTTCCTCTTCTTCCGAGCCACTAACGTACTTTGTCACGAACGCCTTCCTCTTGTTCTTGCTGTTGTCTGAGGTGGAACGTCGGGGCGTAACCTTGTCACTTTTCTCTGCCGTCTTAGATTTAGATCTGCATTCCTTGGCCCAGTGACCGGTTTTCCCACAGTTAAAGCATTCTTGGGAGCTTGACTCCGATCGTTCCTTCCTTCTGGATGATGAGGAGCCTCTTCTGAATCCTTTTCTACTTTTCCAAAGGAATCGTTCGAAGGATTTGACAAGAAGAGCTATTTCCTCTTCCACGTCTGAGTCAGAATTTTCTGACTCATCCGTATCATCCTCCAGATGATTACTGGTGCATTCTGTAGCTTTGAGAGCTACTCCCTTTTCTTTCCGAGCTATCTTCTCATCATGGGCAGAGTATTTGAATCTGACCTCATGAGTCCGAAGTTCTTCGTAGATTTCCTCAAGGGCAGTGAATGGCCAGTTTTTGTCAGCTTGCATCTGGAGCTGCTTGGAGTAGTAGCGATCCGGCAAGGATCGAAAGAACTTGTCATTGATTTGAGACTGAGTGTAGTGCTCATTGACAGTTTTTAGCTCTAGAATGAGCTTGCCGAATCTCCGATAGATGCTTTCCAGGGATTCGCCAGGTTTGTGATTGAAACTCTCAAAATTCTTTCTGAGAGCACATATCACATTTTACATTTGGGACTGACTCCCCTCATAGAGGATCGTCAGTTTATCCCAAACAGCTTTTGCTGTCGTGCAACCCTAGACGTCCGTGAAAGCCTCGGAATCCAAAGACGATGTAACATAAGCTAGAGCCTTTTCACTAGCACACTGCCAGGCTCTTTCATCGTTGGTAAGTTCGGCATCCGTCTTTGGCCTCCTAACTCCATGTTCTCCGATAGTCATCGGAATTGGGATCTCCTGATGAAGACATGGCCACATGAGATGATCATGGCATACCATAAACATCTTCATGCGAGCTTTCCACTAGGAGAAAAGTTCAGGTGTGAATTTGGGTGGTTTTGTCAGAGTAAAACTAGAACTCCGTGGTTGAGAAGCGGCGGCAGCAGCAGGTTGAGGTGGGTCGACGTTTTCACTGCTGCTTCGATTTGGAATAGGCTCTTGTGCACCTCCGGAGTTAAGGCGAGTGTTGAATAGCATACTGCTTTCTTCGGCCATTGCTTAGAGTAAAAGAGTGGGATCTCTACTTTTGAACAAATAGACTGCTCTGATACCACTTGATGGTCCCTTGGAGCCTAGAGGGGGGGTGAATAGGCTCTTATTCAAACTCTTTTGTTCTCTTAAGGCACTACATTAATCTAGTTAAGTGAAAGAATTACTGCGGAAGGTAACTGGATAGTGGAAGTATTTTGTTTTATTATCAAGAGATAATTACAACAAAATAGAAGCAACTCTCTTACACTCTGTTTTACAAAAGGATTCACACACTAGCTTAGATTGTGTCCTTGAGCTCTTGTGCATACACAGGGTTAATTCAGGCTCATTCGCACTGTATCACTCACTTACAAATATACAAGTATGAATATTTATACAACCATTCCTAAGAGACAACCTTGGAACTTGTAGTTCCGGAATGCGTTCAGCACTAACTATTCCTCGGTAATCTCTCTGTCTTGACTGCTGCGGTTTGTGGAGCTCAAGATCTTGGGTTTGAAGAGTATAAGTACATTTGTGAGTTCCCAAATACAATTGAGCTTGTGTCCACATATCCGGATGATCAACGTGTAAGATTCTTCAGGTTCTCAATAAGTTTGTCTTACATCGGGACGCCACGAGCTGATAACTTTGAATGCGGTGAGTTGAAGTAGTATATTCTTGGTCCGGTGCAATTCTCCTTACTCCGTTGCTAATGAAGCTCGGAACCTTACTCCGTGTCAGTGGTTGCTTACTCCGTATCTATTTAGTACTGGAATCCTTAGTCCGTGTCAGCGCTTTCTTACTCCGCATGTAAGTTCCTTACTCCGTATGTAAGTTCCTTACACCGAGCGAGTCTTGAAAAGTCGGATGACTTATTCCGTGTCAGCGCTTTCTTACTCCGCATGTAAGTTCCTTACTCCATATGTAAGTTCCTTACTCCGTATGTAAGTTCCTTACTCCGGATGTAAGTTCCTTACTCCGTATGTAAGTTTCCTTACTCCGTGTGAATAAAGACTCGGATCCTTATTCCGCATCAATACTTCCTTACTCAGCATGTATGAAAGACTTGGACACCTTACTCCGTGTCTTCTTCACTTTAGTTCGCTTGAGGGGAAGACTTAACTATTTAACTCCATTTCAATCCTTTTGCTTCGTGCGACCTCGTTGACCAAGACTCTTACTCCGCATTAGTTTGACTTAGTCCGTTTGAGGTACTTAGGAACATATTCAGCAATCTGTAGCCTTTAAGTTCTTAGTCCGCACGAATGTTCCTTATTCCGTATGTATTTGTGACTTGGTTATTTACCAAGTGTTTGACGACACTCACTCTTGTCCGGATCAGGATTATGTATCCTGTCCTTAGCTTTGCTCTCATGAGTGCATCTCCGGATTAGTACCATATCTTCTGCAATGATCAAATAAACACAAAAGATCTCAGATCAAATTACATAAGGCTTTATCAGCATTATCCAAATTCTGGGTTTGATCCAACAAAATCAAAGGACAAGACTCAAGAGAAGCAGGATCGACTTCAATTTCAAGGAAGTCCACCAACAGGTCCCTAGTAACTATCCTCCGTTTTAAAATTTACTTCTGGTAAGTCCGCAGGTAGTTTCCCCTGCACTTATCCCACTTTTTTTGTTTCATCTTTTTAGGAAGTCCGCAGGCAGTTCCCCTGCACTTATCCCACTTTTGTGTTTCATCTTTTTAGGAAGTCCACCTGCAGTTCTCCGGTACCTATCCTCACTTGTTAAATTTAATTTCAGGAAGGCCGTAGGCAGTTCCCTTGCACCTATCCCACATTCTCGTTTTAATTTCAAGTAAGTCCGCAGGTGGTTCCCCTGCACTTATCCTTTTTATTTTCTCTATTTGGGAAGTCCACAGGCAGTTCTCTTGCATCTATCCCACCTTGTCTTTTCAATTCCTCTTAGGCCCTAGATGCCTTCTTAATTTTTCTGTTAGGCCTTAGATGCCTTTTTCATCCTTGTTTGGCCCTAGATGCATTTAACTTCAATCAAACCTTAAATGCCTTTTTCAGCCTTATTCAATTTCCACTAGCCTTATGAGCTTCTTTCCATTTCTTGGGGACAGACCCACCTTCCTTTGGCAACAGGTGAGCCAGGTAAGTAGTCCAACCCGTCCAAAATAAGTCCATTTTATCTTTGTGCACCGTTTGTGTTGGATCAAACCCAGAATTTGGATAATGCTGATAAAGCCTTATGTAATTTGATCTGAGATCTTTTGTGTTTATTTGATCGTTGCAGAAGATATGTTATTAATCCGGAGATGCACTCGTGAGAGCAAAGCTAAGGACAGGATACATAATCCTGATCCGGACAAGAGTGAGTGTCGTTAAACACTTGGTAAATAACCAAGTCATCAATACATACGAAATAAGGAACATTCGTGCGGACTAAGGACTTAAAAGCTACGGATTGTGGAATATGTTCCTAAGTACCTCAAACGGACTAAGTCAAACTAATGCGGAGTAAGAGTCTTGGTCAATGAGGTCGCACGAAGCAAAAAGTTTGAAATGGAGTTAAAAAGTTAAGTCTTCCCTCCAAGCGAACTAAAGTGAAGAAGACACGGAGTAAGGCATCCGAGTCTTTCATACATACGGAGTAAGGAAGTATTGATGCGGAATAAGGATCCGAGCCTTTATTCACACGGAGTAAGAAATCCGGACAACTTACTCATACGGAGTAAGGAAGCGCTAGTACGGAGTAAGCACTCCGATCCCTTAGACTCGCCCGGAGTAAGGAACTTACATACGGAGTAAGGAATTTACATACGGAGTAAGGAACTTACATGCGGAGTAAGGAAGCGCTGACACGAACTAAGGATTCCAATACTAAACAGATACGGAGTAAGCAACCACTGACACGGAGTAAGGTTCCGAGCTTCATTAGCAACGGAGTAAGGAAAATTACACCGGACCAAGAAAATACTACTTCAACTCACCGCATTTCAAGCTATCAGCTCGTGGCGTCCCGATGTAAGACAAACTTATTGAGAACCCGAAGAATCTTACACGTGGATCATCCGGATATGTGGACACAAGCTCAATTGTATTTGGGAACTCACAAATGCACTTATACTCTTCAAACCCAAGATCTTGAGCTCCACAAACCGCAGCAGTCAAGACAGAGAGATTACCGAGGAATAGTTAGTGCTGAACGCATTCCGGAACTACAAGTTCCAAGGTTGTCTCTTAGGAATGGTTGTATAAATATTCATACTTGTATATTTGTAAGTGAGTGATACAGTGCGAATGAGCCTGAATTAACCCTGTGTATGCACAAGAGCTCAAGGACACAATCTAAGCTAGTGTGTGAATCCTTTTGTAAAACAGAGTGTAAGAGAGTTGCTTCTATTTTGTTGTAATTATCTCTTGATAATAAAACAAAATATTTTCACTATCTGGTTATCTTCCGCAGTGATTCTATCACTTAACTAGATCAGTGCCGTGCCTTAAGAGATTAAAAAGAGTTTCGATAAGAGCCTATTCACCCCCCTCTAGGCTCCAAGGGACCATCAAGTGGTATCAGAGCAAGTCTATTTGTTCAAAAGTAGAGATCCCACTCTTTTACTCTAAACAATGGCCGAAGAAAGCAGTATGCTATTCAACACTCGCCTTAACTCCGGAGGTGCACAAGAGCCCATGGAGTTCTGGTTTTACTCTGACGAAACCGCCCAAATTCACACCTGAGCTTTTCTCCCAGTGGAAAGCTCGCATGAATATGTTTATGGTATGCCATGATCATCTCATGTGGCCATGTCTTCATCAGGAGATTCCAATTCCGATGACTATCGGAGAACATGGAGTTAGGAGGCCAAAGACGAATGCCGAACTTACCAACGATGAAAGAGCCTGGCAGTGCGCTAGTGAAAAGGCTCTGGCTTATGTTACATCGTCTTTGGATTCCGAGGCTTTCACGGACGTCCAGGGCTGCATGTCAGCAAAAGCTGTTTGGGATAAACTGACAATCCTCTATGAGGGGAGTCAGTCCCAAATGCAAAATGTGATATGTGCTCTCGACACGAATTTTGAGAGTTTCAATCACAAACCTGGCGAATCCCTTGAAAGCATCTATCGGAGATTCGGCAAGCTCATTCTAGAGCTAAAAACTGTCAATGAGCACTACACTTAGTCTCAAATAAATGACAAGTTCTTTTGATCCTTGCCGGATCGATACTACTCCAAACAGCTCCAGATGCAAGCTGACAAAAACTGGCCATTCACTGCCCTTGAGGAAATATATGGAGAGCTTCGGACTCATGAGGTCAGATTCAAATACACTGACCGTGATGAGAAGATAGCTCGGAAAGAAAAAGGGGTAGCTCTCAAATCTACGGAATGCTCCAGTAATCATCAAGAGGATGATACGGATGAGTAAGAAAATTCTGACTAAGACGCAGAAGAGGAAATAGCTCTTCTTGTCAAATCCTTTGAACGATTCCTTCGGAAAAGTAGAAAAGGATTCAGAAGAGGCTCCTCATCATCCAGAAGGAAGGAACGATCGGAGTCGAGCTCCCAAGAATGCTTCAACTGTGGAAAACCCGGTCACTGGGCCAAGGAATGCAGATCCAAATCTAAGACGGCAGAGAAATGTGACAAGGTTACTCCTCGATGTTCCACCTCAAACAACAGCAAGAACAAGAGGAAGGCGTTCGTGATAAAGTACGTTAGTGGCTCGGAAGAAGAGGAAGAATCCTCGAATGATGAGCCAACTCCTAAGCCGAACGTCTGCCTCATGGCAAATACTGAGGTACCTTCTATCTCTGAGCTCATGAGTAAATTAGAATCTCTTACTACTGCATGTGATCATGAAAAGAATGAGAGACTAATAATTACTCAAATGTACAAAGATATGGAAAGTCAGAACAAACGTCTTGAATTTACTATTACTAGACTAGAAAAGGACATCGCTGACTTCAGGGGAAAAGAAACTTGGTATCACGATCTAAGAGCTGAAAATCATCTGTTAAATACCAATCTTTCAGGCCTAAAAGTTATAGTAAAAAGACTCAAAAATGAACTTGAACAGGAAAGGGAAATAAATCGTAAGTGGCTTAAATCCGGGGAAATAACCTCTACATTTAGGACTGATCCTGATAACATTCGAGTCAAACCAGGCCTAGGCTCCGAATCATCAAACTCCAATGCTCAAGCTACTGAGTGTCCTCCGGATTTCACTCCAAAACTAACCAACTTATATCCTGTTAGTACATCTAAACCGTTGGATGGTTTCATTTCAGGTGGCACCATAGTTTATGACTGTGGAGTTGAGGTCACATCGCACTTCCCAGAAGCGAAGACCCGTAACTAATGATGAAGGGGAGGCTGCTGCAGTTAAAGCCAAAACTGTAGCACCCAAAAAGAAAGGAAAGGCTAAGGCTGACGCATCTAGGGCCAAGAGCGCGCCACCCAAACGCAATGGATTAGGCCACAGGGAACAGAGTAGAAAGTCTGTAAAATCTAAGAGACCTGTATCTCCTGTTTGTACTTCACATTATAGTGTCTGTTCCATCTGTAGGGAAATGGGTCATTATCACTATGAATGTTAGAGTTTATCTAATAACTGGCTTTGTAATCAAATTCAATCTAATAAAGATCAGTTTAATAAAAGGGTTTCTTCGACCAAACAAAATCTAAACCTCAAAGGAGTGTCTCTCCCAAGAAAACCCAAATAAAAGAAGCAGTTGAAACTAACAAGTTAAAGTCAACTTGGAGAGCTAAAAGTCCTAGCAAAATCAAATCCGGAACTGTTGACAATATCGTCGTTGCTCTCTAACCGCCCGAAACAAGTTTGGGCACCAAAAGTGTAAACTGTTGTCTTTCAGGAGCATCTCTGGAATGCATTGCCGGATCACTTGAAGTTAAAGATCAATCAAAGCAAGTGGATCCTCGATAATGGATGCTCCGGACATATGACGGGTGATCAGACTCTGCTCGTAGAAGTTAATGAAAAACTAGGTTCATCCGTTTCATATGGTGACAACAGCAAAGGTAAGACTGTCGGGTATGGCACTTTAACTAACGGTTGTGTATCAATCACTAGAGTTGCACTAGTCGAAGGTTTGAAGCATAATTTGCTAAGTGTCAGTAATTTATGTGATAAAGGATTTACTGTTTCCTTTATGTCCACCTCCTGTACAGTAAGAGAAAACTTATTCGGAGATATTAAGTTATCCGGATCAAGAGATGGGGACATATACTCAGTGGTCTTAAGAAATAATTCTTCTGACCCTATATGCTTCCTCACTAAAGCTTCAGATGAAGATAGTTGGTTATGGCACAAGCGATGCTCACACTTAAACTTTAAGACATTGTTTAAATTAGCGTCACTTGATCTTGTCACTGGTCTACCTAAACTAAAATTCTCCAGAGACACTCTCTGTCGAGAATGCCATCTTGGCAAACAGACCAAACATAGCTTTAAGAGCAAATCAGTTAATTCAATAACTGCTCCTCTACAACTTCTTCATATGGACCTATGTGGTCCTATATCTGTTCCATCACTAGCTGGTGCGAGATATACCCTTGTGGTTATCGATGATTTCACCAGATACACATGGGTGATGTTCCTGAAATCAAAGGATCAAACTTTTGAGCATCTAGTAGATCTCTTCAACTGGATAAGCAACTCACAAGGACTGAGCATAAAGTGCATCAGGAGTGATCATGGTACAAAATTTGACTTTTCAGAAATGAGATCATACTGTTCTAAACAGGGCATACAGCATGACTTCTCTGCTCCTAGAACTCCACAACAAAATGGAGTAGCTGAGCGCAAGAATCGTACTTTAGTTGAAGCTGGTAGATCCATGTTAGCAGGGGCAACGCTTCCTCTCAGTCTATGGGCTGAAGCTGTGTCCACTGCCTGCTATGTTCAGAATAGAACTCTGATAAATAAATCTACCATGAAAACACCCTATGAGATGTGGAGAGGACGCAAACCCTCAATTTCACATTTCAGAGCTTTTGGGGGTACTTGCTATATATTGATAAATGGCAAAGAGACCCAGAATAAATTTGAACCAAAATCTGATGATGGGATTTTTGTCGGGTACTCATTACATAGCAAGGCTTATCGGGTCTTCAATAGAAAACTTTTTAAAGTTGAAGAATCTATCCATGTGACTTTTGATGAAGCTAATCTTGATTGGTCAAAAGTTGCTTCTTCAAGTTCTAATGTGCAGGTCATAGACAGCAACATCGATTATTCGAAGTTTATGAATGTTCCTGTTACACTTTCTGACCAACCACGTGGCATCAGCGAGACACAAAGAAATTATATGGATGATGCTACGGATGACTCGGACTCCGGACTACCATTTAGCTCCGGACATACTCCTACGGATACCCAAAATTCCGGAGCACCTTCAAGTCCATCCGGACTAGTTAACACTGAAAGAAACAGTGTTGAAGAACCATCTAGTTCAACCGTACCTTCTAATACGGAAACATCTAGTCCGGATGAAGCTCAACCAGCGGATACAACTGAACCACCTAATCTGGAAGAGCTTCAAATTGTTCAAAATCATCCATAACATGCACAGAATTACAGATGGACCCGAAACCATCCCTCAGATCAAGTGATTGGTGATCCTACTGTTGGTGTAAGAACAAGAGCAGTCACCTCCAACATGAGTCTTTACTCGTGTTTTCTATCTCAAATAGAACCAAAGGTGGTAGATGAAGCTCTTCAGGATTCAAATTGGATAGAAGCCATGCAAGAAGAGCTGAATCAATTTAAGAGAAATAATGTGTGGACCTTAGTACCAAGGCCTAAGTCTCAGCAAGTCATTGGCGTTAAATGGGTGTTCCAGAACAAGCTTGATACGGATGGAATAGTAATCCGAACAAAGCCAGGACCGGTAGCCAAAGGATATCATCAAGAAGAAGGAATAGACTATGATGAGACCTTTGCTCCAAGAAGCAAGACTTGAGGCAATCCGGATGTTTCTGGCGTATGCTTCATATGAAAACTTCATAGTTTATCAAATGGACGTCAAGAGCGCATTCCTGAATGGAGATCTTCAAGAGGAGCTTTATGTAGAACAACCTCCCGGTTTCATTGAACCTAAAGCAGGACATTTAGTCTACAAACTTCGGAAAGCTTTATATGGTTTGAAGCAAGCTCCAAGAGCCTGGTACGACACACTGTCAGAATTCCTACTTGCTCACAACTTCCAAAAAGGGAAGATTGACACCACCTTATTTCTATGAAAAGAGAAAAGACACACTCTAATCGTACAGATATACGTGGATGATATCATTTTCGGATCAACGAATCCGAAGCTTTGTGAAGAGTTTGCTAAGTTGATGACAGGCAAGTTTGAGATGAGCATGATGGGAGAACTGTCCTACTTCCTCGGAATAGAAGTTAAACAATTGAAGGAAGGAATCTTCATTAATCAAGCTAAGTACACTTGCGATCTTATTAAGAAGTTTGGTATGAAAGGTTCATCTCCCGTCAAAACTCCCATGCATGTCAGTGCCAAGTTAGATCCTGATGTGGACGGCATATCAGTAAATGTGACTGACTACAGAGGGATGATAGGATCCTTGTCGTATCTCACACAAGTCGCCCGACATTATGTTTGCAACTTGCATTTGTGCACGATATCAGGCGAATCCCAAGGAGTCACATATGCTTCATGTTAAACGGATATTAAGGTATCTCAAGGGAACGATGAATTTGGGACTCTGGTACCCAAAGGAGTCAAACTTCACCTTATCCGGATACTCCGATGCCGACTTACTGGATGTCGCATCGATAGGAAGAGCACAAGTGGTACGTGTCGGTTTCTTGGAAATAGATTGATCTCATGGTTCAAGAAGAAGCGAATTCGTATCAACCTCTACTCGCCGAGGTGGAATTTATAAATCTTGGGGAGTTCTTCGCGCACGACTACTCTGGATGCAAAGTCAACTTACTGACTACGGTTTCAATATGTCATCTATTCCACTCTACTGCGACAACACTAGTGCAATTGCTATTAGCAACAATCCTGTCATGCACCCTAAGACAAAGCATATTGAGGTCAGGTATCACTTCATACGCGACCACGTTCTCAAACATCACATTTCACTGGAACATGTTACTACTGAAGATCAACTGGCAGACATACTTACAAAGCCCCTACCTGATGCAAGATTCTCTGAACTACTCTTCCGATTAGGTATGCTTGACTTCTCTGCATAGCTTCACATTTAAATTACCCAACAGTATACTTACTATCAGAACATGCATTGTGCTTTTATTGAAAGTGGAAGATACATACTGATTTTAATGCTGATCATACTTACTGATTAACGGCTTCATGCTTCTGATATTAATATCAACTTCATATTGGGAGGATGCTTGTGTTTCCCGACTGAAGTCGTTTAAGCTAACATGACTAAAGTTTATATGATTTACCTCTTTCTAGTTTCATGATCTTAATTTCCACTGATCACCACATGACAACAGCATGTTCATTTAGATTACTCTATTAACATGTATAGTTGAAGAAATGAAATGGGTTAGCTCGGAATGCCTGGTGGATGAATACTCAATCGCAACCTGGTCACCAAGTATAGTTTTTTAATAAGATAGACAAGTCTTGAATTCTACAAACCAGGAAATGTCAACCGAGAGGATTGCACAATCTATGGGGGAGAAAATGCTTTATATATTATTCAAGTAATACCCCCTGTATATGTCTCATGACCTCTTTCCTGGTCGTCTATTTGAGGGGGAGCTTTTCATTGAGAGGATTAAATGATCTACGGGGAGCAAGAATGAACCCCTAATATGTCTCGGATACTCCCTCCTCTAAACTTTTACTTCCTGGATCCGATGGCCATGCTCGTTTTGGATCAGAAAAGTGGCAAGCTTGGATGTATTTTCTTTCTTCAACCATGCATTTTAATCGGCTAATCACCTGCTTACTTTTGACATGTGTTCGCTTCCTCATTTTTCACTCATGAATCCTAAATTGGCCAAATCATATGATCTTTAATTAATCTTAGCTACGTTGTTCAGCAAGACGGTTTCGCTATGTTGACCTATATGAACTTGTGTATTGTTATCTGACATATGCCCTGATTCAGTAATATTGATCATTCTCACGTATGTATATGTCTCTTACATGCTTTGTAATGCATAAGTTCTGTTTCTCATTAGTTCGGATTATGTCGTTTCTCACTGATTATTTTCTCTAATCCGTACTAATCTTTGCCTGTTAAGCTTTTGTATTTTCAGTCATTTTTTTTAGCTACAGGTTCAGATTTTCCTTGCAACCGTATCGATAAATCTAGTCCATAGTCTTGGATTTGAAGTGTTGTGGTACTTCTCTTCTCTTCGACTTATTGACTGCAAAGGAATCTACTTTACTCTCTCACCGAACTCTGTCTACTACGGACATGGTCTACTTTTCATCCGGATACTCTTCCTCAACTATTATTTACTCCGGATGATTGTCGGTTCATTCCTCCGGACTCCTGACACAGTCTAATTGCGACAATCCCAGTCTTCCTATATGTCGCGTGCTTTTGAAGAGGAATCATGATGATTCATTAAATGCAAATCTCGGGATGCACACACACTTCTCTGGATGGCAACCAGCTGTTACACTTATTTGGTCATGCGGTCTCCACAACATCGTTTCATTCGGAGGCGCATCGATATCCAGACTAATGACATCAGCCTGTCAAGTGGGTCCCTGTTTAACTCGCCATTTCCTAGACCCGCTGACATTTGCGGACTCGGTCTTATATGTTCTGGTCATTCCTGCGAAGCGTGAGTATTGCTCATTTCAAATCCCTAAACCTCTCGTTGCTCCTTCCATCACCAAGACCTCACCCTTCCTCTTGTCCTTCAAATTTCATCTGCAATGGCACCCATAATCTCTCTTTCCGGCGTTAATCCTAGCCATCTGGTTGATTGGAGTGCTGTCTCTAATCCTCCGGATTGGTTTTTCCAACTTCGCCCTCTCCTTGAAGCCTCGCATATACTCAACCTAATCTCCAATCCCGTCGATCTTCTTATCGACGACATCATTCAGTATTACCAACGGATTCGCTGCACCACCGATTCCATCATCTCCTATGTCCGCGGTGAATCCATCACCATCACTCCGGCCGTTCTCCGCGCTGCTCTCCACCTACCTCCCGGTGAACCACAGCACCCAGATGTCGATCCAATGGCGACTTCTATGGGTTACACACAAAAAGGCAAGGAATACAAGGTGAAATCCTTCCAAGGTCGCTATCGATGTATGACGACCATCTTGAGTCGATGCTTACTGGCTCGCACATCCGCCCTGGACTCCGTTCCGTACGACCTTCTCCTGGCCATGTACGGCGTTTTTGAAGGACTTCCGATGGATTGGGGGATGTTCTTGTTTCGATTGCTGCAGAATGGTCCCAAGAACCGTTCCTTCGGGCGCATCCTCAGCATTGTCTTCCGGCATCTTAATCCGGACCATTTCGCCCGATATGATGCTGTTCCATTTCCTTCGGCTTATTACCTTTATTATCTTACGCCGGATGGGAACATGACAGCCCACCGACCATCTGCAGCTCTCCGCATTCTCCCTGCCTCGGAACAACAAGGCAGTTTTGTTGGTGACCCCTCCGACAGCCAAGCCCCCGACGTCAGTTCTGCACCCCGATCCTCCTGGATTCGGTCCGTTGCAGCACCTTCTCATTCTCGGGCCTCCCAGCACAGCGTTCGTGCTGACCCATCCGAGGTTGCGGGGCCATCTCAGCGCAGTGCCCCTAAAGCTGTTTCCTCCGCCCCCTCTGCTGCGGATGTCCCCACTCCCTCCACCTCCGCTATTGCTGCCGTGGTTGATGCCGCTGTTGTTGTCGCCAGTGCTGATGTCCCGGCCTCTACTCCGGAAGCTCCCTTGCCTCCCCTCCCTCAACCCCGAGATTACCTAGACCATCTCTCCGCCGACACCCTAACGGACCTATGGCTCTGTTTTAGCCTTGCCCACACTGCCTCCATTCCTGACAACGATCTCCGGGTATTTTACACACGCCATACCCAATCCCCGGAGACAATGATCATCTGGAACTTGGATCACGGCTTTCTTACGCCGGCCTCCATTCCAGATGTGGCGTTCACTACTCCCTCCAGTCCAGTCCATTCCGTCCGGGGTCCTTCTCCTGCTAAGGCTGGCCCCTCTTCTCCTGCCGCCGCCGTTCCCGTGGTTGATCTCTCTGGTCAAAGTGGGTCAGATGCTCCGGATGCCTCTGATGCTCCGGATGCCCCTTCTGCTGCTGCTGCTGCTGATACTCCTGCGGACTCCTCTGCCCAGTGCACTCCTGCTCCTGTTCATGCGGGGGAGTCCTCCAAAGCTCCGGAGTTGGTCCTTGGGCGTGCTTCTTTTGGCACGGTTCACTCCGACGTTGTGCTCTCCGCCCAGCTGGACCGCCACGCCCAGGCTCAAAGCGCCCAAATTTCCGCCATCGCCGCCAAGGTTGATACACTTGGCGCCCAACTCCTCTCCGCTCTCACTGACTCCTCCACCTCCATGGAGCAGAAAATGGATCTCGTCGCCTCGTCCGTCCATTCATTGTCTACCTCCTTCGCGGACCTAGCGCACACGATGGCTCGTCCTCCCGTTGCTTCCCGGCGATCTGCCAAACCGGGGGAGAGAGTGTCATCTGATCCGTCTGCCCCTTCTGCCCCTTCTGCTCCTTCTGCACCACAACCATCTACTCGGGCTGAGAAGCGGCCTGCCTCTTCAGTGCTTCAGGGAGTTCAAATTCCCAAACGAAGCCGCTTCTCTCAGCCAAGCTCCTCATCGCAGCTCCAGCCTCCTCCTCCATCCTCCTCATCCGCAGCCGACACCTTCCTCCCATCATATGCGGCGTTTGACCCTTCTAATGCGGATGGAAGTGTTCGCAAAGCAATGAAGTCCTATGCAGCGTCTTCTGCTGAGAGAAGATGTCTTTCTGAAATGTACCCTTTCTCCCCGGACGATATTCAGACTCTTTGCTCGGAGAAAGGACTCTTTACTACAGAAGACATTGACAACTTCTCGAGGGCTGCTAAAGTGGAGATGAGGCTGTTTCCATCTCTATACAAGGACGAGCACTTGTTTGAAGTTCTGCCATTTTAGAATGAAGGCTATCTTCCCAGTGTGGATCTAATTCAGTCCTTCATCGACAGAACTGCTGAGGATAGCAGGCCATGGAAAACTCTCTCAACTATCCTCATTCCGTACCGGATCATGTCGCCACACTTCATGATGGTTGTCTTCATGATTCAGTCCAAGCAAATGATTCTCATTGATTCTCATCAGATAGTGGAGCACTTTGTAAGAAAGAATCAATGGGAACCACTGTGTCTCAGGCTGACTGAAGCTGTGAAGAAAGCTGGTTTATATGAAGAGTTGGGCATCACACCCTTGGGTCCAACTGAGAAGCTGAAGGCGACATTTTGGGGCAAGAAGCAAGTGCCACAATAGCCGGATGGAGATAGCTGCGGGGCCTTTGTCTGTTACTTCATCAAGTCATTTTTGACTGTGGACAAATCGTGGAGCCAACACACTACTTATAAGATGAAGCAGACAATGGAGCTTAGAGAGAAGGCAGCAACTATGATCTTCAAGTATAGTAAGCCTTATGTACCTTAGTGAAAATCTTGTATTAAGGCTGAATTGTACTTAGTTGCTTGATAAATGAAATTGGTTGTGATACGTATTATTCGTATGTTATCTTTTTGCAGATCTTACCAGGATCAAATTACAAAGGGTTTGGGCATATCCATAATTAGGGGAGATTGTTGGATCAAACCCAGAATTTGGATAATGCTGATAAAGCCTTATGTAATTTGATCTGAGATCTTTTGTGTTTATTTGATCGTTGCAGAAGATATGTTATTAATCCGGAGATGCACTCGTGAGAGCAAAGCTAAGGACAGGATACATAATCCTGATCCGGACAAGAGTGAGTGTCGTCAAACACTTGGTAAATAACCAAGTCATCAATACATACGGAATAAGGAACATTCGTGCGGACTAAGGACTTAAAAGCTACGGATTGTGGAATATGTTCCTAAGTACCTCAAACGAACTAAGTCAAACTAATGTGGAGTAAGAGTCTTAGTCAATGAGGTCGCACGAAGCAAAAAGTTTGAAATGGAGTTCAAAAGTTAAGTCTTCCCTCCAAGCGAACTAAAGTGAAGAAGACATGGAGTAAGGCATCCGAGTCTTTCATACATACGGAGTAAGGAAGCGCTAGTACGGAGTAAGCACTCTGATCCCTTAGACTCGCCCGGAGTAAGGAACTTACATACGGAGTAAGGAATTTACATACGGAGTAAGGAACTTACATACGGAGTAAGGAATTTACATACGGAGTAAGGAACTTACATGCGGAGTAAGGAAGCGCTAACACGAACTAAGGATTCCAGTACTAAACAGATACGGAGTAAGCAACCACTGACACAGAGTAAGGTTCCGA
Organism: Taxillus chinensis; assembly: GCA_023512835.1. NCBI lineage: Eukaryota > Viridiplantae > Streptophyta > Magnoliopsida > Santalales > Loranthaceae > Taxillus > Taxillus chinensis. The sequence goes on from CM042091.1 coordinate 45,650,589, forward strand.
GCTTCATTAGCAACGGAGTAAGGAAAATTACACCGGACCAAGAAGATACTACTTCAACTCACCGCATTTAAAGCTATCAGCTCGTGGCGTCCCGATGTAAGACAAACTTATTGAGAACCCGAAGAATCTTACACGTGGATCATCCGGATATGTGGACACAAGCTCAATTGTATTTGGGAACTCACAAATGCACTTATACTCTTCAAACCCAAGATCTTGAGCTCCACAAACCGCAGCAGTCAAGACAAAGAGATTACCGAGGAATAGTTAGTGCTGAACGCATTCCGGAACTACAAGTTCCAAGGTTGTCTCTTAGGAATGGTTGTATAAATATTCATACTTATATATTTGTAAGTGAGTGATACAGTGCGAATGAGCCTGAATTAACCCTGTGTATGCACAAGAGCTCAAGGACACAATCTAGGCTAGTGTGTGAATCCTTTTGTAAAACAGAGTGTAAGAGAGTTGCTTCTATTTTGTTGTAATTATCTCTTGATAATAAAACAAAATATTTCCACTATCTGGTTATCTTCCGCAGTGATTTTATCACTTAACTAGATCAATGCCGTGCCTTAAGAGATTAAAAAGAGTTTCGATAAGAGCCTATTCACCCCCCTCTAGGCTCCAAGGGACCATCAGTTTGTACACAAACGATACACAAAGAGGGTTAGTTGTTGGACCCCATTTTGTCCGGGTTGGATGTATTTTATCAAATTCAATTTTCCTTTGTGCTGCCTCAATTTGTTGAAATTTTACAGGACGACAGAGTCATGACCATTGAGCCGCAAATGCCCAATTTCAATAAATTATTCAAAAAGATCTCCAAATGCCAAAGAGCCAGTCCTGGGCAATAGAAAATCAAATTCAAGGATCAACGCCTTTGACCACGCTTGATTCGGAGGTTAAACGAAGAAGATATGGTCAAAATAGCGTTCGGGCCGCTAACGATGGTTAAAATGGTAATTAACTTTTCAAACGGCACTCCGGATCAGGTCACGGATCTCATATTCTCATTCTACTCGTCATTCTGAGAATTTTGACATATATATTGTATATATTTGCTCCTGGGGTCTTTTTCAATAAAAAACAAAAATTAAGTTTTTCGATAATAAATAATCGCAGTACAGGCTTGGCGCGAAAATAAAATCATTTTAAAATAAAAATGACACAGGGTCCCTCATCACGATGTCTCGAGTCCAAAAGTAATTTTCTCGTAATTTCTTAAAATTCGAGTCGTCATCCCGAGTCTAAAAACCTAAAGACATCAGTTAAAAATACCCAACTGAAAATTTTAAAACCCTAGCCACCATTTTTTTCTTTTTCCCGCCTAACTCAATCCACGTGTCACCTTTTAATTGATTAAAAAAAACAAAAAAAAAACAAAAGAAAAAACCCGGTCAACTCTCTCTTTCCCCTCCATCTCTCTTCCGTCTCTTTCACGCAGGCAGCAGCGCACGCTGCCTCTTCTTCCCCAGGCGCAGCGCAAAGACGCAGTGATGCAGGAGACCCTCCCGCAGCGGTATGGATTCCTTTTCCCTTTTCTCTTCCCTTCTTTCCCTGCCTTGCCAAAACCGGCTTTCCCCCTGCCGCCTTCACACGCCCAGCCAGCTAGCCCATGCCCATACCTCCTCTCTCTCTCATTCTTAGCCGTCGCCCCCCAATCTAAACCCTAATCATCCTTCCTCTCTATATAAACCCTAGAATAATTGATCCAGAGGGGGCTCTGAGGACTAAAAAACAACCTACCAGCATACCACAATCCCTGATCCGTCTCCTCCAAAGAGAGTCCCCGGCCGGACGTCACACCACCGGCTGCCTCCGCCTTTACCCTCCAAAATCAGCCACCGTTGTTTCACCCTCCAGCCACTCGATCCCAACCCTCACACGCTCCATACATCTTGCCCGTTCTTCCCTTCCACCACCATAGCCCGTCAGCCGCCGTATCACCCTCAAACCTAAACGACCCTGCTACCGAAGTAGCCTCCCAAGCATCTAAACCACGACGCAGTAGCTTCCCCACGACGTTGTCGCACCAACGAGCTGACGCATCCAACGCTGATCCATCGACATCGCCCTCCCACGAACAACAACCTAGACGGCCTGCCATGGAATCTGCTGACCTAAGCGCATGAAGGTGGCAATTGAAGAACGCGGTTGCGGTCAATCAATGCCCAAAGAGGACCAGAGAAGAGGAAGCCCAGTTTGTCAATAGGGCAAAGCAGTTGTATTGGAAAGAATTTCGTGTTGGTCTGTCATCCTCCCTTATGCGTTTGTTTTGGTTGGGTTATTTCTGTTTATGCGTTTTGGTTGATGTTGTCATTGCTAGCTTAGGAGTGGGTCACTATGAGTGATTATTTGTGTCAATGGCTTATGTTTTGGGTTGATTCTACGTTTCCCGTCCCATTTGTTTCAGTCCCTGGCTTGTTTTTCACTCAAAGAGAAGACACACAAAACAAACACACAAACACACAAGCACACAACTTTGTTCTCGTCCAATTTGTCCTCGCTGTCTCTGTTCTAAAAAAAGGGAGAGGGAATAACTTTGTTTTCACGTCGTTTTTGCTTTGTTTTCACTTAATTTTGTTTGTCTTGTGAACTGTCTCTTAAATGACTAGTGTTTGGTTTGGGGATCATTTTGTGGCTGGTTTGATGGCTGAACGTCCTTTCTGTCTTTGGATTGCTGAGGTATGAAACTAAATACATTTGCACCTTCTTTCTTTTCTTTTTCTTAGTTTCCACTGGTTTTTGGGACGCGTTTAGAATTTGATGTGTATGCTGTGCGTTCTTTTGGTGTTCATTTGCTTTTGTCTTCTGCTCCTTTGTTTTTGTTTGATATAAAATTTCCGATTTTTTTTTATTGTAAATGGGGCTAGTTTGTTGTGTTTGGTGCGTGAGTTTTACAATTAGTCCGTCTTCTGGCTTGCTGCGTTTGGGGTGTGTGTAGCTTTAAAAGGGTATACATATTGGTTCATATCATTTATGTATGTTTACCTGTACACTTAAATTTAATTGTTTTTGTTTTTTTATTTTTATTTTTTTTTATCCTATTGGCCTTAGGAAAATGTTAGTTTTGGGCCAATGATAATTTTGTAATTATGGGTTAAAAAAACTAATGCCATTGTACTTTGTGAACCAACATAGTGAAACGAAAAAAAAGAGAGAGAAAAAGAGAAAAAAAAAGGGGTGAGTTTACTTTTTGTTTTATGAATGGCACATTATCACACACATCGCTTGTTTATTATTGTATTTTGTTTAATACTTAAAAAAAAGGAAAATATTTTTTAAAATAAAAATAAAAACTCTTTTTGTAAATAGATAATAAAAAAACCCTTTTCCAAAAAAGCAAAACAAAAAAGAAACAACAGCAAACAAACAAACAAACAAAAACTTTCCACTTTCAATTACTTAGCATTTTCAAATATTTGGGTTTTTCAACATTTGGCTTTTATTTTACTTTATCTTTTAAACTTTTGATAATGTAGGTTTAATTTTGAATGTGTTTAAAACTTTTCCAATATTTAGATTTTTTTTTTCATGTGTTGTTTACCTCTCCTTATTGATCTTTACCCTTAGTGCCATTATCAGCGTGCGATTTAGAAATAAATTCAATTTTAGCTTCTCTTTATATCTAAGTTTTAAATTTGAAACAAACCATAGAATTCTTTTTAAATTTTCAACTTCAATAAAGGATTTAAAAAAAAATTGTTAGGACTCCCTTTAGGTGCTTAGGACAAATGGGACTTAACTTTACTTCAACAAATTCAGAAAATAAAAAGAGTTGAACTTTAGGCTATATGAGATTAAATATCACTTTTAGACTAGTTATACTTGAGTAATGAATAAAAGAAGTTAGAAATCTCCCCACTCCTAAGATAGGTACCAAAAGGGCGTTGTGGGGGTGCTAATCCTTCTCCACACGTAACAAACTCCCGAATCCAACTCTAGTGACGTAGATCATTTTAGGTGACCAACTGCACTCCAAAAACAGTTGGTGGCAACTCTGATTTTTTTTCATCACCATTCGGGTGAAGGGTGGGAGAACCGCATCCCCAAAAGCGGGTTTCCCACGGACGAAATTCGGTGATAACATAATTCACGAAAGACCAATAATTCACCTTCAATAACAAAGAAAATCTTTTATTCTTGGAAAATTGGATTACTATTTTCCAATTTTTGGTATCATGATATATTTGGTAAACTTAATATCATGATACGTTTGGTATCATGATATTATTTTTTAAAATAAGATTATTTTTAAAAACAGTGAACTTGATGAATTTAAAACTATTTATGAATGTTAAAAATTAATTTGTGCCCACAATTTTTTTAAACGGTCTTGTTTTCAAAAATAGTTAGAATTCACCAAACAAGGCCATTTCCTAGTTTAGACAAAGAAGGAAAGCAACAACCTTAGTAAGCCAAGTATAAACTTAGGTTTATGAATATGTTATTATTGTGCTCGTTTCACAAATGTATGGTGGCTATGACAAGGGTGGTCGATTCTAGGGCTACTAGGTACATCTTATGAAATAGGAATGTCTTGTCCTTCCAATATCTAGGAGGGGAAGGAGAAGCAAAACTTTATGGATTGTTCATATGTATATTAGGCCCGAGCAAACATTCAAAAGGTTTCAGTAAATATTAGATCTAGTAAGTAGTCAAATTTAATTCAGTAAATATTTCAAACTAGTACATACTTTTTTTAGTATTTTTATCAACTTATATTAATTTATAATTATATATTTTAATTATTTAGACTAATTTCATAAAGTTTACGTATCTGAAGTAGTTAGTTTACCATATATATATATATATATATATATATATATATATATATATATATATAAGTCTCACTAGACTCAATTTGAGATAATATTTATTTTTTTCCTCTTAATAATAATAGTATTACATTAAAAGACTATACATGCATACATAATATTCAAAAATACTGAAATTAAATTTGAATTTGTAAAACAAAATTTTATATATGATTCAACCTATGATTTGAAATTTGAATATATATATATATATATATATATATATATATATATATATATATATTGACACTACAAGAATTATGAGTTTCATTAACCGTAATTTACTAGATGATACCATCATATTCCCAGATAAAGAAGATCATATAACATTACCGTTAAGTGATAGATCACATTTTTGGTATCTAGGTTAAAATATTTTCATTAAGCCACACGAAATCCATTAGGTGATATCTACACCAGCCTCATTAAAATCCTCCATAAGTAAAACCCAATGGGAACAAACCCTAAGAAGGAAAAAGAGTATTGAGAGGTGACTTAAGCAATATGAATCCCTTGAGGGAACACTAAGAAAATCGTTAGAGGGGACAAAAATATGATAGACCCAGATAATTGAATTATAATCAATAAGTAATAACTCGAGTAGCGAATAGTGATAATCTAAATAATATAATTATCATCGATAATAAGTGATAACATGAGTAATGATATCCTAATAATATAGTTATATATCATAGTTGTCATATTACTTTCGTAATAAGTAATACACTAGTCCGTGAAGTCGTATTTCTCTAACTTGTTTACTTTAATTAATGTAATTAAAACAATCAATAATATAATTGTTTTGTATAAGATTAGTTATTAAGTGTAAGTATATATATGTATTCTTTAACATGATAAGTATATATATACTCTTATAATTATAACCAATGTTATTAATTAATCATATAATACTAATAGTTTGATATACTAAAGAATATATGGTGAGAGTGAGTTTTGATTTTTGATAGTATGTATTTCATATTGGGGTTAAAAGTAATAAACTATGTAAATAATATTAGTAGTCAAATATTAATGCATTTATCGATCAAATAATATTGAATTGGATAATTTAGTTTTAAATCAATCTATTAATATATTTAAAATTAAATTTAAATTAAATTAATATGAGTATCCATAAATTATTTTACGCATGATATGAGTCATGCATGGTGATAGTGAGTTTTGAGTATTTTGACATTTTATAGTATGTATTTCATATTTGAATTAAATGCAGTAAATCATGTAAATGATATTATTAATTTAAATATTAATACATTTTCAATTAAAGAATATTTGATTGGATCACCTCAACCTAAGTCAACATATTAATAAATTTAAAACTAAATTTGCATATAATTTATTTATATTTTATATTAAAATATTAACAGTACATTTATTTTTTGTTATAATATAAATATACATATTTTTTATTACTATTATTTTTAAAATAAATCATTCACTCTTTGTTAATATTAATATTATCATTATCGTTAATAATAATAATAATTATTATTATTATTATTATTATTATTAATATGTTATATCGTAAGTATATATATTATTTAAATACGCATATGAAATAAAAATATATTTAACCTGATGATTAGAGTCGTTAGACAGCTGCATTGTAGGTATATATATTATTTACATAAGGATATGTTATATTGTTAGTACATATATTATTTGCATAAGCATATGAAACAAAATAGATTTAACCTAATAGTTTTTTTAAGCGCATAGGCTGCTCGGGTCAGATCATTGACTAGTCGGGTTGTAAACGGGGCAAGGGCAGGGAATACCTGTGAGGCAAGATTTATCCTAGGGTGGGATGGGTCATTGACTAGTCGGGTTGTAAACAGAACGGTGGCAGGAAATACTTGTGAGGCAGGATTTATCCTAGGGTGGGACGGTTCGTATAGTCGGGTTGTAAACGGGGTGGGGGCTAGAATACCCATGAGGCAGGAATTTATTCTAGGGCTGAGTGGGTATACGGCATGCTTGCCCCATCCTTGCCCCTGTATTTTGTCGAAGCTTGATTCTTTTACAAACTTAGAAGGTATAAGAAAAGATTAAAAAAAATCTAGAAGATGTTATTTTTAAGAAATGAGGAGCACACTGGGATTGCAAGAAGGTTGATGACGATACTAACTTCGATATGAGTGTTTATAATGAAGATTAATTATCTTGTCGATCAAGTTACTAGTCTTTCCTTTTCTCTTCTTTTCTTATTTAATTTATACTTCATTTAGAAGTCTTTCCTTTTCTCTTATTTTCATATTTAATTCATAGTTTATATTAATTAGGGTTAAATTAGTATTTTGCTTTAGTTTCCTTATTATAATAAGTTTCCAATTCCTAATTACTAGCTTGCCTATAAATAGGCCTTGTCTATGACAATTCAGCTTATTCAGATTATTGGCTATTGATAATTATAAACTCTCATATTAAGCTGGCCACACGCCCACCACGCCTAAGCTGGCCATGGTAAGGATTGTATGCAGCATCTGATGAATCATCAGCCTCCTTTGCAGATCGTCGTGATCGACGATCATCTCCATGAGTTCGCCTTCCTCCGACTAGTTCCTTGCCCTTGCTGGCAGTAAGAAGACAGTTAATATTCTGGTTGGTTATATCTTGAGAACGAGCCATCTCCACCATTGCCGTCGAAAGTTCTATAACAGAATGCTCCAGGGCTTCGAACCATTGCCTATTCGTCCTTGTCGCCTCCTCCGTATTTGCTGATGAAGAACGCGAGATAAAATCGAGAAATCTTAATTAGGATCTCTCAATGAAAGCACCAAATTGTTGAGGACCTTAACTAGGATCCAATAACAATCTAGATAAGGATAACCGAATATTCAAACTCTAACCCAAGCAATTCAAGTAATTAACGGAAAAAGCCAAAAATAAGTATAAACCTCTAATATGAGAGTTTATAATTGCCAATAGCCAATAATCTAAATAAACTGAATTGTCATAGATAAAGCTTATTTATAGACAAGCTAGTAACTAGGAATTGGAAACTTAATACAATTAGGAAACTAAAGTAAAATACCAAAATACCCTAATACGAATTAAATAAAGGAAAGTAATAAAAAGGAAAGACTTCTAATATGATAAGGAAAGTAAATATATTGAAAGACTTCTAGACGAAGCAGAAAACTTGTTCATCAAGGCAAGACACGTCGTGAGTTTCATCTTCAATACTGCTTCCCATGAATAGTGCATGCATGAAATCAAATCTCAACAATTTACAATATATAGTCTATACTAATTCGTGAGGAATATTAAAATCATTTATCAACTCCATATTGTATCATAACTTTAAACAAAATAAAATTGAAGTGACACAAAAATTTATCAAAAACATTATTAAATAAATATTTAAAACTATTTTTAAAATAGTACAAATATTAATGAATTATCTACCAACAATATAAAAACAATTAACAAAAATTTAAATTAACAATAATCTTATAATTTTTATTTATGAGAAATTTATATATTTGTGGAATGGCATTATATTAATATGTATTTAAAAAAATAAGTAATTTTAAAATTGAAGTGATAAAATTACCCATTGAAATGTTGAATTAATTTCTGGTTAGATATATAACATAGGTTCATTGTAAATAATTTTGAAGTATTAGTTTAATTTATAATATTATAACATCCATGCATACTAACAAAGTTATTTATAAGTAATCTTACTATAAAATTAATTTAATATTAAACCTCAAAGTTAAAGTTAATAATAATAAATTTAATAAAATTTAGATGAATTCTAATTAAATTAATAAGTTTTAAAATTTAATTAGAGAATAATTTGAAAATATATAAATTTAAATTCCCCATTTAAAATCTCTTATCTAAGAATAGGGGACGACATTAATTGTTTGACGTACGTCATAATGCAATCACATGGGAGCTCTGATATTCGATCGAAATCATTTATCGGATTCATCAATCAGATTGATGTGGCAGCTAATGTATTTGGATAGGTAGAATTCTTAATTGCATTCATGGCAGATGACGTGTTTAAATCGGTTTGATGAATTTCAGTTTAATTTCTATCTTTGCCAATTGTTACATTCGCGGAATATAACATGTTTATTTCGATTTGGGATCAACTTCGGTTCAAAAAAAATAAAAGTTCGATTCCGGGAAATAGAACTTCGATTTGAGAAATAGGGGCTTCGATTTGGAAAATAGATATTTCTGTTCGAAAATTAAGAATTTCAGTTCGAAAAATAGGTCTTCGGTTCGGAAAATATGAATTTCAGTTCGGGAAATAGGTCTTCGGTTCGGGAAATAGGGACTTCGGTTCAGTAAATAAGTTTTCGGTTCAAGAAATAGGGACTTTGGTTCAAGAAATAGGGGTTTCAGTTCGAAAAGTAAGGATTTTGAATCGGAAAATAGGGATTTTGGTTCAGAAAATAGATCTTTGATTTGGGAAAAGATGCTATTTCTCGAACCAAATCATTAAACTGAACTAAATCATCCGCTACCTACGGGTTCTTGGGTTCCGTGAACTGTAGCTATCTTCGGTGAACTGTAATTTCAGGTGAAATCTTTAAATGACCATATCTTTGTGTATAGTGGATTATTTTGGGCCTATTTTTTATTTGTAGCTATCAACGAGAGTTACAATGGCTAAACATTCATAAGAGATTTTTCGCTCTCAGATTTAAAAAAAACGCACTCTTTCACCTTCAAAATCTTATTTTTATCAGATTATTATATTTTTTTTACTACATCAATTTTGGCTTCTGATTTTAAGCATATTATTACATTTTTTTTGCATATGTTTAATGCGTAAAATAGTATTTTAATTTCTCTCAATATAACTATTTTTTATTTTTTATTTTAAATCGAATTGATTTAAAAGCTGTTGTATTTTTGCTTTCGGCTGCATATGTTTTTGACACAACCCATAATAATTTTTGATCACGCTGGACCGTAATCTGATTTTAAATAAGATAAGATTATCGGGCCAAAAATCTTTATTCTTGCACATGGTAATGTCGGCTGCCTGTTTTTGTTATTATTCGTCGGTGTAAAACAACAATGTTCTGTGGAAAAACAAGCGCACTACACACGTACCGGCACAGCCGATGGTCATGTGAAAAATGAAGCGAAATAGGTATTTAATTCTAGCCTCGTGTGCGACTGTATATATACATTGGGACTGGGAAGGCCTTTTCCACATCAACATCAAGAGAGTCCAACTGCATGGAAAAACAAAACAAAGCATAAATGGGTGAGTTTAAGGACTTTTATAAATTAATTGTTTAAGATGAACTGTTTATAAGTTTTAGGGATATAAATATCTCTCTCCTTTGTGTATGTTAACTTTAAACAAAATAAAATTGAAGTGATACAGTAATTTAACAAAAAAAATAATTAAATAAATAAATAAACCTTTAAAACTAATTTTAATATAGTACATACATTAATGGTTTATCTACTAACCAAAATGTGAAAGTAGGAGATTAAAGTAGCATACCTATACATAATTGCACGAATTGCACAAATTACTTTTACCTATAAGAAAGTAAACATTAAAATTAAAATAATAAAAACCTTTACAAACAAATTAACGTAACAAGAAAAAGCAAATTTAAGAAAAAAATTAAAATAACAATAAACTTATAATTTTTATTTCTGATAAATTCTATATATTTGTGGAATAACATCATATTAATAAGTATTTAAGAAATAAGTAATTTTAAAATTGAAGTGATAAAATTAGCTAGCAATTGAATTATTGAAATGTTGAATTAATTTGTGATTCGATAGAACATAGGTTCATTATAAATAATTTTATAATATTACATAAACTTATAATATTAAATTAACAATACATACTACACAAAGTTATTGATAAGTAATCTTACTATAAAAACAATTCAATATTAAACCTCAGAGTTAAACTTAATGATATAATAATAAATTTGAAAAAATTTAGACGAATTCTAATTAAATTAATAATCTTTAAAAATTAATTTGAAAATATATAAATTTAAATTGACGATTTAAAATCACTTATATAATAATAAGGGATAATAAGGGACGGCATTGCTGGGAGAATGGATTTGGTGGTGAGCAAGGTCAGCTCACCACCGTAGTGATTCAACTTATTTAAGATTCGTTAGATTAAATATTCATGTAGTATGGTAAAATTTCAAAACGATCTAATGATTACTTTTTGTGAAAATTCAATTAAAAAAATATAAATTTTAATAAATTAAAATTTATTTATTTATCTTTATATTTTTTCTAATTGAATTTATACAAAAATTAACCATTAGATCATGTTGAATTTGTAAAAAAAATATAAATTTTAATAAATTAAAATTTATTTATTTATCTTCATATTTTTTTTAATTAAATTTACACAATAAAATTTATACGTCGGGTTGTGTTGGCCGCATGTTTTTGTGGTGGTAATATTATTTATTATATAAATTTAATGCACATGGTGGTAATGTTGGTCGCATGTTTTTTTATTTATTATTGGGAGCGTATTTATTACAAGCGCACTGAACACGAAGCGGCACAACCAAGGGTCATGTGAAAAATGAAGCGAAATAGGAATATAATTTTAGCCACGTGTGCGACTGTATATATACATTGGGAGTGGGAAGGCCTTTCCCATATCAAGAGAGTCCAACTGCATGAAAAAACAAAATCGTAAAAGGATGCTCATGTTCCCAGTGCTTTAGCAGTCCCCCAAGTCCCTGTAGGGGTGGTTGGAGAGCCTTTCCGACGCTCAGCAAATTTTCATCCCCCAGTTTGGGGCGATCGTTTCCTGACACATGCTTCTGATTCTCTTGTATGCATGTGGCGGATATATCGTGTGTGTCTTGTGTGCGTGTGATGAATGTTTCTCATATGCAACGCATGGTTAAATTGTAGGGAATTGATGATGTCGAAACAACAAAAAAGTTTCAACAGCTCAAGGAAGAAGTGAAGGGGTTGCTCTCTGCTGCAGTCTTGACTCCCCATGATCATTATAAAATGTTGACATTGATTGATGACATTCAACGCCTAGGTATTTCTTACCACTTTGAGGATGAGATTGACCGGGTACTAGGACACGTATACCGTACTGGCTATGAAGACATTCCGAGAGCAGACCAAAGTAACCGTGATCTTCATACTGTTTCCCTTGGCTTTCGGTTGCTTAGGCAACATGGCTATAATGTCTCTTGCGGTAATTTACAATTTATGGACAAACCGTTGTATATTAATTATAATTTTTTGCAACTTTATGTTATATTGTCTATTTTCTATATGGAGCAGATGTATTTAGGAGGTTCATGAACAAAGGCAGTGTGCTAAAAGAATCGCAAGCTCAAAACGTGCAAACTCTGCTGAGCTTTTATGAAGCCACACAACTCCAGATTCAGGGAGAAGATAGGCTAGCTAATGGACATGCTTTTGTTGTGTCTCGCCTCAAACATTTGATACCTCACCTAAGCCCCCTAACTGCGGCACAAGCGATGCGTGCCTTAGAGAGGCCTATCCACAAGGGGCTACAGAGATTAGAGGCAAGACATTACATTAATATTTACGAAAGTCGACCAGATCACAATTCATATCATGAACCTCTTCTAATGTTTGCGAAGCTAGATTTTAACTTCTTGCAAAAGGTTCACCAAGAGGAGCTCACTTCTATCACGAGGTAAATGATGACTTAATTATTGTAAAAAATTGGTTTTTTGACAAAATAAAGTAACTAATAACTTATCATCAAGTAGGTGGTGGAAAGATTTGGATTTTGCACAAAAGTTGCCTTTTGCGAGGGATGGTGTGGTTGAATGTTACTTTTGGAGTTTGGGAGTGCTTTTTAAGCCTGATCATTCCCTTGCTAGAAAGATATTTACCAAAGTCACCAAAATAACTTCTGTTATGGATGATATATATGACGTGTATGGAACCCCCGAAGAACTTGAGCTACTCACTGATGCCATTGAGAGGTTACATATCTTGCTTATATACATATTCTTAATCATCTATGATACTTGTAAACTCATTTTCTAAGAAATCGTACTTACAATAATTTGATAGAAGTTATTTACTGATTCACCTAATTTACAGGTGGGATATCAACGTTGCAAGCCACTTGCCTGAGTATATGAAAATATTTTATAAGGCACTCTTAAATATTTACAATGAAATTGAGGAGCAAACGAAAGAGACGCCATACATGTTTTCCTATGCTAAAGAAGCGGTGAGCTTTTTTGTTTCAATGGGTTAATTTGTTCATTAATTAACATATGACAATAATTACTATCACATGAGACCCAGTGAGTTCGGCCTATTGGTTCCTGATCGAGTGGCCTAGAAAAGAATGGGATTGTCCCATTAAGAGATTGTATATTTGCTTAGATAATGCAAGCTTGTTTTTACCCTGTTTAAGTTAATATGCGCGTTGCTTTCTTCCATAATCTTATACAAAAAAATAAAAATGGAGTTCTTCATCTCATGCAAAACAACAACTACTAATAATACATAGCATATATAATAATAATAATAATAATAATAATTAAATATATGGATGGTGTGACAGATGAAAAAACAGGCAAGAGCTTACATGGAAGAAGCCAGATGGTGTCACGTAAATAAATTGCCGACAATTGGAAGAATACATGCCCGTGGCATTAGTTTCATCTGGCTACACTTTGCTAGCCATTACTACCTTGCTTGGAATGGGAAGCATTGCGACTAAAAGCACCTTTGAGTGGATGTCTAGAATCCCAAAGATTCTAAAAGCTTCTTTAATCATTTGCCGGCTAATGGATGACATGGCCTCTCACAAGGTGAATTTTCTTTAATTGGAAATATCATGCTTACAACATCACAAACTTTAAAATTCGAATAATAAATTGAGGGTATATAGAGAGACTGAGTTTGTCCCGATAGATACGGTGTTGACTTCTTCTCTATTTATATGTGGTTTGAGTTTCTGTGTGTGAGTATATATAATTTACCCATAGGGAGTTTGAATTGCCCTAGATTTGGTACATATCTCACGTCAAGAAGCTATAATTGCCGTTGCATTCATTATACTCTTTTTTTCCATGTCATATTCCCCACTCCTCCGTTCTCTATGTATATATATGTATGTATGTATGTAACATAATATGGTCAGTTTTCTTAAGAAGTGTATATATCCTTATTAAATCAATTTGTGTGAAGCTAATTTAAAGTATTTATTTGATCAATATATTGTACAGTTTGAACAACAGAGGGGGCATGTGGCCTCGGTGGTTGAATGTTATATGCACCAATACGGTGTCTCAGAAGAAGTAGCGCTTGAAGAATTGCACAAACAGATCACAGACGCATGGAAAGATATCAACGAAGAGTGCATGAAACCAATTAGCGTTCCCAAGCCCATCCTTATGGTCATTGTCAATCTCACACGTGTTATTGATTTTATTTATAAGGATGAGGATGGCTATACGAATGCACCAATTATGCTCAAAAAACCGATTGCTTCCTTGTTGGTTGATTCTGTGCCAATATAATCAAGAAAGGCTTTTTTTTCCGGATGATTCTGTGCCAATATAACTTTAATTGTTTTCGTACTTTTGCTTTGATGCCAAGTATTTTAATTTTTATTTCATGCTCATAAATTTGGGCTCCAACAAAGTTTTATTACTGTGAAATTTAATTACATTTATAATACTCGAGTGTTTTTTTAAAAAAATAAAAAATAAATGTTATTAAGAAAAAGGATTAACAAAACAGAGCACGGATATGCAGCCGAATCCCACCTTGAAGGCTTGAACAGATTAGCCGAGAAACCCCCGGCACAAAATGTTACATCCTGAACGGCTCGACAGCCTCGCCCGTACGTGTTCCAGTGGGGAGAGATCCATATCCCAGCAATACAAATCTCGTATGAGCTTGTTCCAAACAACCCACCTTAGTGTTCCTCATGGTTCCATCCATTGACGCCAAATACCACATATATATATATACCAATCAAAGCCAATATCGGCGAAGTTGGTGTTGGAAAACCAAATCAAATCAGCTCTGATGACTCATAGGATCATAGATAGCGACGACGCAGTACCTCAAGCTGAAGGATTACGAATCACGGAGTCATCAGTGGAAAACAAATTCCACACACGGCTCCAGAGAATCTCTGTTCATCAATTTACGATTCCGAGAATCGTGGCCTGCAACCGCACACGCTTGCAGTGCGTGAGAGCTTGATCTGGCGCCGTCTTCTTCAAAATCGCCGAGTCAGTCGTTTCAGTGGTCTCGAAGGGCCCGTTCCGTAGCCACACGATTCTGGAGAGGACATGGCCGTTGATTGCAGCCCCGTGGTTGAAGAAGAGGAGCAGTCAATCCCGATGTCCTGCACGTTCGCAACATACCTCTCAGGTGCCTGTTACATCCTCATCAACACCTCAAACACACGAAACCTAAATGGCGATATGAATCGAAAGTCGAACGAACATATATATTATTGAAAATGAAACTTGGCCATGCACTCGAAGCCACATCCTTAAAGCTGATGATAAAAACAACAGCAGCAAAAGCATTGGAATAAAGGGAAAAGGAGATATAAATAGCAGCACACATAAATATATACACACACATCGCGGTTTCGCTTCAATGGTGGAACGCCATCGCACGGGGTTGAACAAAGAGCGCTCGAGACAGCGCCGTCTGTGTTTGAGGAACTCGCGGCGGTCGGTGGCGCTGTACAAACGGACAACAAAATCGGGACCATCTGATTCGCGCCATCCTCCTCGTATTCGCCCTCACCATCACCATTGTTGTTCTCTCCTTCACTCTCTTCTTCTTCTTCTTCTTCGCCGTTTCTTCTCATTCTATGATGTTTTCTCCACCAAAACGTAGTACAATCGTGGCATACAGACATGGTGCGGCGGCCAAGCTCTGATCCAACAGCCGTCCACGGCGTCGTGGCCTGACAGGAACGGCAGAGGAGATGCCTGGAGTGCCTTGCGACGAGGAAGTTGGCGCAGTGTACCCTCTTGTCACACTCCCAGCACAGGTTCGCCGCGTCCGCGTCGCAGTGCACCCTCGCCGGTTGCGTACACAGCTCGCAACTCTTCATCCTCTCTTGCTGTCCGTGCAATCAAAAGTATGGCACAGAAAATGAAACCCACCCCCCACTCTCCAACTTCGACGCATTTAAGGAGCCACACACCCCTACTCGCCGCACATTTACGAGGGGTGCTCCAAAGGGGCTTTTTTGGGTATTTCCCTTGATCTGAAGCCGTGTGATTGTGTGAAGGTGAAGGGAGGGGAAATTAAAACAAAGAATTTTAAAACGAAAAAAAAAAAAAAAAACATCCACCCACCCTTTCATCATCAACATTCAAAATGTCGTGGCTGTGTCTTGACGACTCCTACCTCCTCCGCCACTCACTGAGTCACTGTGCACAGTCCACCACAACTACCAGTTCTGGCCTGGGCCGTTTGTTTTCGGCCGCGTGTCCGTCTGAATTATGGCGAATCATGGCTTTTGGGCCGCGCAGCCTCTCCATAATTACAGGGATATTTTATGTGGTGATGGGGGTAGCGTGGCGGACTGGGGGGAGGCCGTAAAACTACGCCAACGTGGACCGTTTGAGGGTCCATGTTGGAGCGATAATCACGTGACGCCAACACCCTCTCATCAATCAAACATGTTGACGCGGCTCCACCCGGAATTGTGGGGTGATCAAGGTATGTGGTATAGAATTGTAGGCAGGCTTGCCATATTATATGCTTTTTAATTGATCCAATAATCTCCAGGAAATGGATCGAAAGGCTGTCTGTGGTGATCAAGTTGTGGTATGGTAATGGAATTGTAGGTGCTAGGTAGGCTTTCGGGGTGTGCTTCCATAATCCATATCATATATTTTTGAACAATTTCTTCCATAATAACTTGTTTATATTTATTTGTTAATAAATATGATTCACAGACATAAGCCCGGTGTTTGTTAACTGCTCTAAAATAATTATATATGAAAGTGTTTGTTAACAAATTAATTATTATATATAATTTATTTTTATTAAATATAAATGCATATTTTTTAACATATAACATTAAATTGGTGAATTTTTAAATTCTATAATTAATCTATTAACGGTTTGTTCTTGAATAACTATCAATAATAAATAAACTTTATAAAAACATTCCTGAAAATTCTATAATAGTTTAAGGTTGGTGTTAAATTTTATTTATTATGTTCAATTAACTTACTAGTTTTGTCCTTCATTTCATTTTACTCTTACTCTAAGCTTTGTTATCTAATAGCTTTGGCATTATATTAGCTATTGCAATCTTCATAATTTGATGAAAATTACAACTTTTTATTACTCTAAAATTTTCTTATCCTTGATCGTAGGATTCATCAAAATAATAATATAATATGAAAAAGAAATAATAGAGATATGAAGGAAGAAAGAGAAAAGGAAGTGTAAATATCCATGTTTTCGGATGACATTGTGAACTAGCTATTATTTTGGATAAAAATATCTTGGGGCTGATGTAGTCATTGATATAAACGTTTTAACTATAGTTGGATCCGATTTAGAGTTTAAAGACTTAAAAGGCTATTTTATAAAATTATTGGATTTTTTGAGTTTTAAGATAAATTAATTAAATAAAAAGATAAAAGAAAGCAACAACTGGGTAAGGTTCAATCACATATGCTCATCGATCTGTTCTTATGAGAGGAAAATATGAAAGTGAAGGAGATTTGATTCTTGATGATTTGAGTTCGTTCGATTTACAAAAACAACTATAAATAGGGGATTTTGCTCTCCTATACAATTATATTATAGTAATCAGGCTTGGGTTTGGTTGAATTTAGAATTTTAGATGAATCCTAAAAATTGGAAAAAAACATGAAATAGAAATTAATTGGTTGAATTAAGGATTGTAGGATGTTTAGAACATATTTGGTACCTTTATTCAATTTTTTTTAATACAGAAAACAGGTAATGTTTTTTTGATTGGTGACTCTTTTTATTTTTGGTTTTTAAAAACAAATTGTTTTGAAATTCAATAAATAGAAAACACATTTTTGTTGTTTTTGTTTTTGCTTAAAACATAAATAATTTTCAAACACTACCTCCCCCCCGCACCCGCCCCCCCCCCCCCCAAACGCCAACGATTGTAAGATGCTCTATGAGTATGTTTGGTACTTGTATTCAAAAATAGTCTTCTGTATTCAGAAATAGTTTTCTATTTTTGAATATAGGAAGTAGGAAAAAAATTTATAGTGATTGTTTTTAATTTTGGTTTTCAAAAATAAGTTGTTTTCAACTTCAATAAAGAGAAAATATATTTTTTCTATTTTTGTTTTTGCTGAAAATAGAAAACAGTTTTCATGCATCCCATGTGATCCCCCCATTAGCCATATCATAATACAATTAAAAAAAAAACATTTTCCAATTTGACAAAAAATAACCCCAAAGAAAAAAGTTAATCCAATTTGCCAAAAGTTAGTTTTTAAATAAATTTTCTAAAAACAGTTTTGAAAATAATAAACCAAAAATAATAACAAACATCCCCTTATATTATTGATTTTAGGTTGCTTGATTTGATTACGTGATAAATAGCGGTTTAAAATGGACCCAAAATTAATATCAATAAATATCCAAAATTACACAAATAACCTTTTAATGTTCCGAACTCCAAATTGGACCAAACTATAGCTAAAATGCTCGTATCACCGAGCATGATACCAAAATAAGATCTTCATTACCAAATCAAAATCAAGACTATCTCATAAAACAACTCAAACACAAGTCTTTACAAATGGCTACCTAGAAGAGTACTACCCTAAAACCTTTAACACTCCACTATATGCAATGCACAACCCACACATCTATCACTCCACATATAAAAGAAATACAATACATGATGGATAGGGTCACTAACCCCAAAAAGCATGGTGTGTCAATGATGTTCTCACATAAATACATGAATCTCTGTCACAAAAATAACATCTCAAGTCTTAAACAAACAGTAAATAAAGCTAAGTAAAATGACATAATGGTGCTCTTACCTCTTTTATGGGGTAAACTCCTAACACCTTCTAGAACTTGTAAAAGAGATATCAAATGTGGGTAAGCAAAGCATATATAACTCAGTAGGTATCAAACCTCACTGGACCAACCTAACATCTCTACCTTTATATGCTTAGTGGATCTATGTGCCAGCGTAGTGAAAAGCATATACAACAAACATCACAATCACAAGTTAGGAAATGAAATTAAATAAAGGTTTTACCAGAAATACCCCAAAATACTCATACAGTCTTAAAGTGGACAAAATCAAGTTTTGTGATGTTGTAATTGTGAGATTTGTGTGATACATGATTTGAGTTTCTATCTAAAGGAGAGGAGTTTCATTAAGTCACTATGATCCATATCATGGTGGAGAAAAATTATTTTAGAAATCAAAACCTTTGTGTTTACCAAAAAGATCCCAAAATACTCAAATGAGCCAAAACTGCTTATCTGGGCCTTGAACTCCAAAACAGGCTCAAGTATAGTCAAACTTCTTCATTTTTTTGAGTTTAAACACATACGTATCTTAACTTATCCCAACTCTCGCTCTAAAATGAGGTCCACTCCTAGGGCCCAGAACACGGGTCCTCACAAAAGAAAATCGAAACTAATAATAGGTTAGAGAGATTAGAGATTTAGTTAAACATAAAAATGTCTTAAGGTTAATTTCATTTTATCTTTTTCCTTACTTTACTTGAATATATGTGTCACGCCCCCAAATTCCAGGGAACCCGGAACTAGGAACATGACTTCCCCTTGCCCGCACCCGAAAGGTCAATGGGTTGGTGACTAGCACTAATGGAGACTACACTGCAAGTGTTGTCTCAAATATGCAACCCTGTACAGTCATACATTAAGGGTAATCCTGTACTTTCCATACATCATCATGCATATAATAAGTCAAATAGTCATATAGACATCACATCACAAAGAGTATGCAAATACAACTGTCCACGGACCCATGTCCGGGATATCACACAAAACAATACAAAATAGAATACTGTATCATACATCAAAGTAGTGGGCATCCTCCTGGAAGAAAGTCCACCACTAGTCTTGGGTCATACCTAAAAAAGGTAAACAACAACTAAGGGTGAGCGACAAGCTTAGTAGGTGACCCCAATACTCCACATCATGCAAACATATAAGTCTATACTACATGCTCTGTGTACTCGTGCACTGTGTAGTATGTACAATCATCAGGACTCAGCCTGCAAACAAACATCATGACCCAACCTGCCCACACAGGACAGCTTGTCCACGATCCTCCATGAGATCCCAGCTCAGGGCACTCAACCCTACCACAGCGCTATATGCCCGGACATAGTGTCACACAGGCCTGCCATCGGCGCATATGCCTGCCCCGTCAACCACATAGCATCATCTGTGCTTCACGGTGAGAACCCAACAAGTCATAGAGCCCAAGCCCCAATTCCTCAAACCAACATACCAACACCAAAATGACATTAAGGTTCACCATACTCCCTTTATAACTGAAGCCAGTCTTCACAAACCGATCATCATTCCTTGACCAAGGAAGGAGATACCCATAGGAGTTGTTTTCTTGAAATAAAAAGTCCCGGCATTGGGTCTCCATATCATAACTAAGATAATCTGATTTTTGGGGATTTTTCTGAGATGTCTAATCCCACTTTCCAAAAATTCACTTATACGAAAAACTAGATTTTTTCGAGATTTTACACTAAATCCCAATTTTCACAATTTGAAGGAGTAAGAATTAATTTTTCTAGTATTTTTCTTTGAATCCAAAAGGGGAGTATTTCGTTATTTACATTGTAACTTAAGTATAATACTTGGTATAGGTTACAATGTAAATAGTCCAGCCCAGTGTAGTCCAGTGTTCAGTCATACTGTTGGAGCTGCGACTTGTAGTTGCGGAGCGCGGAACTGTATCGGAGCTGCGACTCGTAGCTGCAGAGCGCGAAACTGCAGCGCGCCTCGAAGACTCAAAGTTGGTCTTCGATCTTCAACCTTCGAACTACGAACTTTGATCTTCGACCTTCGTACTACGAACTTCGATCTTCGACCTTCGAACTACGAACTTCGACCTTAGGACTACGAGTTTACAGATCTACGAACTACGAGTCTACGACCCTTCGACCCAACGACCCTGGATATTCGACCCTTCGACCCAAAACTTCGGATCTTCGTCACTTCGACCTAGTAATTCGCCCAAGGTACTGTTCATCATCGTTTTTGCCTGTTCTTCGTATAGAATCAACCCAGCAACCCCCAGACGCTCACAAACACATATTTTACACAACAGACTACGATATCTACATCAAAATGCGTATAGAACGCCTCTAAATCGCACAGATAACAGCAAAAATATGCACCAAATTGCAGATTTCCAGAAATCTAGATCTAAATTCAGATTTCCATGGTTAACTTCTCAACCCTCATGAAATACACAGTTATACAACTCCAAAATCACATAAACATATATCCACACTGATATAAAGCAGTTCTTAACCACAGATCTTATGCTAAACCATTAGATCTAACTCCAAATTGGATTTTCCCCAAAACCAACTTAGGGTTCATGCTCAATCTCATAAATCATGATAAAATCGTGCATACCAAAGATAGAATCAAGACAAAAGGTTTAAGGACACCTACCTAGAGTGATTCTTTGAGCTCCACGAACCTCAATCGCTCCAAATCTCCAAGACACCAAGCTCTCTCTCAAACGCACAAACATGATAGTGTAAAAGTGAAAGCTCTTTCTTTTCCTACTATTTATATTTCTGTCAGTCATTGATCAATTCAAGCAAGTAAGATAAACACAGATCCAAATATAAATTACAACCCTAGAATATACTCAATTGTGTTACAAAATAACATATAACCCTAACTCGAGTGTAGAAAGCCAAGTTGTAGCGTCCCATGCCTCGATCACACTTTGCTCATTCTCCCTTGGTGGCTTAAGATATATCAATGAAGCATGGCCGTCCAAGCTCTCCTATGCGTGGAGCATCAGTTTAAAGTATCTCTCATTCTAGGCCCAAGCTCCCTCTCTTTTGTCCAGTATGTTCCCAAATATAGCTAATCTCTTTTGTTCAATACAAAAATATTCTACCTATTTTCTATCTTTCTTTGCATAAAATATCCACTGCCATATCTTGGATCGTCAGCCCCACATATCTTTTTTACTAAAATATTCCAACTATGTAGGATTCTCAAAGATTAGGTCGTACCCTGGTTGATAGTATGAGTAGATGGCGACGTATCATGTATCGCTTGAAAGACAGGGTATGGCAGTGAACAATTTATCAACATGTACAAGGTGTCAAATTGGATCTCTTAGCTCCAAACTTTCATATGAAACACATCAATTAATGGCCCTAGAGTTACTTCAAGGTATAACCTAATTCGAGATGAGAGAGCTAGTTCAAGATATAATTCTCTGCCTTGAAGTATTTATAAGTGTGTATTGAAATTACTTCGAGATGAAAGGTGACTTCGAGATATAATTCTCATATCAAACTCAAACTCAACTCTCCTGTGTTAGATTACTTTGAGATATCGAAGCGTCACTTTTACTCCTGGATGACGAAGCTTCATCTGGAATTGAACCTCCAACACTTAGGCCAAATTTCATTGTTTTTGTCCATTTTAGCTCCTGAGTCCCTCTAATTCACACTAATCATCCTTGCACCTATAAATATACTTGCAAACAATACATAAAATTTCAAAAATACTTGCTTACTTTTGTTAGAGCATTATGTCAAGAAGATAACCAAATAGGTGATAAAATAAAATAATTTATATACAAAACACCATTAACTATTTAGTTAATAGTAGTATGGTATAGTTCACTGATATCAATTGGACGATTTAATTGTTTGTTTATTTGGTTTATTAGATAAAATGCATGTCATTAAAGGTATAAGTATAGATTTTATTTGGTTTAGTCAGTTTATGGAGTATTTTTAAATCATGTTAAAAACCTATAGTTTGAAAAAATAATAAACTAAAATTAACCAACAAAAGTAAAAAACCATCAGTTCTCGGTTCAGTGTGGTACATAAGTTTTTGATTTGGTTCATTAGTTTTTGACCACTATTAATAATCAATCAAGAACCACCAAAATAGCAAATGACATGCTTATAGCTTTATAACTTGCCTTGGCTAAATACTATTCAAATATATATGGAATCGACATGGGGTGATTTGTCTACCATTAATACTCTCATTTTGTTTACTAATACTTATTCAAATAATGCATATCAACACTACCTAAACCCAACTCATTTGATATCTCACCTATTACCACAAATTCGATTGTTTCAGTTACTGAATTGGCTAAAATGTAAATAAATTGTAATATATCAAATTTTCAAATCTTCAAACCAAATGAACCAAATTAATTTTTGTAATAGTGTATTTTAATATTTTTAGTTTAGATGGCTTGATTTTTCAGTTTGAATCGATTTATGACCACCATTACATGTTATTGATGTTTTATTCCAATGAAAAAGTACAAAATTACCCTGATATATGATTATACATGTCGTGTATGAGACAATACCTATTGTATAGTCATTACACGTGCTAGTTATTAATTCATTGACCATTAGGGTGTAGACATTGAGAGTTATTTACTCGATTTTAAGTTTTATGGAACCTAAGGACATGATAGGAAGAGAAATGAAAAATAAAATATTAAAATAAAATTTGATGAATGTATATAATTTTTAAATTTGATGAATATCACAAATTTATTATAACTCGTAATTACAAATTTTGACTTTAAAGAATACGAAGTGATTGTATTTACTATATTCATGAAATTACATATTTAAATACATGAGGACTAATTAATGGGACATATCGGAATAGTATAAAATTGCCTTTTATAATTTATTTATAGAGAATAAAATAAAAAACTTTGGCTACTACAATCTTTCAAATAAACTTTCTATCTTTCAATATTTTTTTTACAAAGTAACACTTTATAAATATTTTCCTCCCGAAAAATGATATTTGCAACCAGCGTTGCGTTCCGGTTGCATCCCTGGCTGACCTGGCAATTGCCATGTCAACAAAATTACTTAAAACTTAACGCGCAACACACCACATCTGAGATAGAGAGAAAGAGAGCAGAGGAGGTAGGGAGGGGTATGGAACAGTGCATCTAGACAGGAGAAGGTAGAACACAATATAAAATTTAGATTTAGAGGCGAAAGAGTACGTTTTTTTGAAATTCGAAAGCGAAAAACCCCTTATGGGAGTCTGGGTGTTATAGCTCTTGTCGATACCTATAAATAAAAAAATGAGCCTAAATCGGTTTATTGTGTATAAAGTTATGATCGTTTGAAGTTTTCGTCAAAAATTACGGTTGATGGAATCCAGAAACTCATAAATCTGACCATGAGAGAGATAATTGATGCTTGATCGAGGCATGCTCGATGCTCAAAATTGGGGCTCGAGCACACCTCGAGTAGGTGACTCAAGCAACATCTTCAAACGCATGTGCTCGAGCCTCTCTCAAGCACACTTCGAACAGGGTTCGAGTAAGCCTCGAGCAGAGTGCCTCCGAGCGCATAGCCTTGAGCATATCAAGCATAGCCTTGAGCATATCAAGCATAAGCTTGAGCATATCAAGCATAGGCTCGAAGAGGGCTTGAGAGAGATTTAGGAAATGCAAAAATGCCGCAATGTAGGCTCTACCTATCTTAGTTTTCCTGCCCCGAAATGCTGCCACCGACGGTGGTCTTCGAACCGCGCTTCTGTTACTTAAGCGCTGGACGACTCCAAGCCGAATGATCGGGCAGTCGACTCCCTTCTGATCTTGACGACGCCTCAGCCTAGACCTCACGCCTCCATTGCCCATCGACGCCATCTCTGCTAAGAGTCACGCGGCTACCTTTTGGCCTTTCCGGCCCAGGCAAAGCCCCTTTATTTGCTTATCTGCCTTTCTGTGTGTTTATTGTAGTGGTATTGCGTTTGGAGAGAGAGAGATGTCGAAGACGCTGCTGGTACAGCCTATAGGGCACAAACGGCAAACAAACGTCGTCTCTGTACCCTGAATAGCAGGATTCACACTTACGCTGTCAACAACATTTGATCCTCAGACCTCAAACTCGCGAGCAACGATGGCCCAAATTGGGAAGCAGGTGCTTGGCACCGGATGGAACATCGCCAGATCCGTGGAGCTAAGCCTCATTGGTGTTCAGCTAACCACCACCCACCCTCTCGCCAGCGCCTCGCCGCCGTAGTTGGAGACCGTCGTCCCCGGTACGTTAGATTCAAGAGGTCTGTTGGTTTTGGGTCTCATAAATTCAAACCAAAAAGATGGAGAATTCATCTCTGTTTGATTTATACTTTGAGTACTTAGGTTGAGATGGGTAACCCGCGGGGACTTCAATATTATGTTTATTTTTTACTTGTTGCAGCTATTTTTTTGTTTAAATTTGCATTATGGGGTGCTATGTCGTGTGGCCAGTTAGTTTTTTTTCTTTTCTGTATTTGCAATTGGGCATGCACATTTGTTTGCTATGGCAGCATTTGTTGACTATCAACATGAGTTTGTTACTTATACTGAACTTTCACAATTGGAGAAGTGATAGCTGCATTGTTTTTGTTTTTTAGCCATCTGAAGCTAAATGAGTACTTTCATGAATGTACATGTACCGGCAGTGTATGCAAGTTCTATCCGTGTACTTTTAAAACTGTTTTTGGGTTATGATATTTTGTTATTTCCAGTGGTTATGTGGCTTATGCTTGCTTAATCAAGAGTCTGAATCTTAAATTTGTATGCCATTTCACATTAATATGCTTTGTGGTTTGTTCTTATTTGACATATTAGTGACACAATTTACGGTGTTAGAATTGGGGCTAGGACCAGGTCTGTCTGCATGTCACGATATTGTCTGTTTTGAGTTTGACATATCGATTTTCATGGCTTTAAAACGCATTGCGACATATAAAACTTTCTTTCTTCTTATGTATGTATTAACTTTCTTTTCTACTAGCGATGTATGCCCTCATTTTGTCACATATCAACTTCATACCATAGGCTAGAGATATTTAAGGTCTTCTTGTTTCTTACATGTGCCTCTCTTTTTTTTTTCTTCCCTTGAACGATATAGGACAAACATCCTAACAGACACTGTTTTGGTAATCCTTGTGAGGAACAAGCATGTACCATATTCTTTCTGTGGATTAGAGAATGAGGCAATTATAGATATTGCTTATTCGGGGAGAGAACATTACACATTTTAGTTCTTCACAACTTTTTAGGGGAAGCTGGTATGTTTATAAGCGCATGTTTAATCTCTAGCATGTTCAAACTAGGAAAAACATAAGAGCATAAGCTAAGATAACTATGAAAAGGCTTTGAAGCAAATCTGGCCAGGGTTGGGATGAGTTAAGAAATGAGGCAACACGAAAATTTAGCGTGGCTTTTGGACCACTGCTGTTATAATGGAAGACAAGCAAAGATAATGTAAACGCAAATAAAAAAACACAAAACATGGTTCATTAACAATTTATTAGTTGTGCCCATGGATAGAGGAGAGAAAAACTTTAATGATTTTAGAAGATTACAAATTACAAAAATAAATCCATCATTCTCATAACGACGGCCTAAAGAGTATATATATAGTCTCTCTAGGTTACAAAGGAGTTTCTAATTTTACGTATGATTTTACTCAGCACAACAAACCTCTTGATAAGTATATTACCGAGTAGCGAACACACTATTGAGCAGGGCAATATCACCATAACAATATCGAAAGTAGGAAGATATCGAGCTGGATGATATCAAGCCAGGATGATACCAAGAAGGAGATATCGAGCAGGCTTGTATCGATTCAAGGCAGTTTGATAGCTACCTTCAACATAATGAAAAGATAAATGATCTATGAGTACCTTTCCCGTTTTGGTATGTCTTTTTTTTTTTTTTTAAAGAACTATAACAAAATTGATCGAATATAATTTTCTCCATTTGGTATATATCCTGCATACCAACCCCTGTTTGCCATAGTTTCTTCTAAAATTTCAATTCGTCTTATAATCGATTAAAATGTTACTTAAGTGTTGATAAAGATAGAAAAATCCACCCAGAATGCCAATGATGACTTTCAATCGTTTTAGCCCGTCTAGCAACTTATATTGCTCTTTATCTATAAAAAAACTTTCAATTCATCATATAATCAAGTAAAATATTACTAAAATCTTCATAAAGATAGAAAAATACACTGGGTGATGCCAATGATGATTTTCAATCGTTTTAGCTAGTCTAGCAACTTATACTACACTTTATCGGTAATGAAATATAATTTCAAAACTTGAACCAATTTAAATGTATATATTGTTAGAGTACCCGTTTACAATGTAGGTGAAAAACTGATCAATTAGGCAACACTAGATTGTTCCCTTGAGGAATCATCTTCGTGTTGATTTATTAGGGGACCTTTTAAGGTCAGCATATCAGGAAGTTATAACAAGTGTGTTCATTTTATGTTATTTTGTTTTTCTTTTGAAGAGTCCATGCTAAGTTATAGTTTGAGGCAATATGAACTTTAATTAAAGCATTTGGTTGATGTAGAAAAAGTGAAGAAAATGAAGTCGGTGGAGAAAATGGGTTGATTTTCACTTTTCCCATGTTTGGAAGATGTAGAAAAGGTATAGTGTAGAGAAAAGAGGTGAAAAATGAACAACATAATGGATAATTTTTTTTGACAATAAAAATGGAGTGATTTGCTAAGGAAAAGCTACAATATTCCATTTTTGCTAGAGCTATCCTTGTCCAGACCTGAAAATGGGTTCATTTTTGTTTTGATTTACAATTACCGCCGCTGCCCCTCACCCCCTGCTGCTACATCCCCATCTGTCGCTGCCCCCGCCGCCCTCTCGCCTAGATCTGCAACGCACGTTGTCATCTTCAGCTCCCCTCGCCCCTCACTGCCGCCCTCTCTCCCAGATCGGTGTCACCATCTTTCGCCGCTTGTTGCCACCACTGTTCCCCCTTGCCACTGTCCCTCTGTTCGTAACGCACAACAAGCATAATTTTTTTATTTCAAGATCTCATGTCTCTCTCTCTATGCTCAATTCTAATTTGTTTGAATCCACAAAGAGTCTCTCGATTCATATTTTATCTTTTCCATATTATTTGATCTAAATAAAAGGATATAATGATTATTTTATTCCATCTGATTTGTTTAATAATTTATTTTTATCTTAATTAAATTTTATAAAACATATTTTTCATTCTTTTTTATTTCATATTTTATCTATTTTTCATATCAAATTTTTATCTCTTTTTTTCATCCACTTACCAAACAAAGGGTAAGAGAAACTATTTGCTCCAAGGGAAAAATCAGTTTAGAATTAAATAATGAAAATCATAACCATCATTAGTTTAGATAGGGCATAGGTTCATACTTCTTAAAATCTTGATAATGTCCCACGTCTTTGATATACTTGTAGTCCTTTATTGCTCGTGAAACAGGTGGCACTTCCCCTTTTTGTGCTGAAATTTAGAATAGTACCTCAATCACGTACTGCATTTAAAACTATTTTATCGAGCCTCCAATAATGTCATAGAAACTTCATTGGTGGAGGAGGATTGTGCCTCAGAAGAGGATGGATCTGCAGCCCGCACATTCCTCTTCATGTAAAAACCTGGCTCGTTTGGTTCTGGCAAAGAATTCTCGCTCCCTAACATCAAAATCACAGAAGGCATGCTGGGCCTATGTTCTGGGAACTCTTGTACACACAATAAACCAACATGGATAGACCGTAACAATTCACATGGATTACTGCATGTCTCCCACAATGTGTGATCAACCAATTCAGATGTCCTATTTTCTTTGAATAACCTCCATGCCTAAACAATTAATCATTGAAATGTAGGTCGTAAATTGCATGGGTTGGCTTGGAAAAAGTTGAACGGTTATAAATTAGAGGAAACTTACATGCCCAAGTAGGTTAAGGTGATGCTCAGGATGATTGAAGCCTCTATTTTTTTTCCCACTCACTATTTCTAGCACTAGAACTCCAAAGCTGAAAACATCTGATTTTATTGAGAAGAGGCCATCAATTGCATACTCTGGAGACATGTAACCACTGCACAAAAATGTCCACTGTGAGTATCTACAATACTATAAGCATTTTTAATCTAAGGTTGGTAAAGTTGCAATATAACTATAAAAAATTATATTATTCGTACTGTGTTCCAATAACTCTAGTTGTACTTTCTTCTATCTGATTTCCCAGAAAACTTCTGGCCAACCCAAAGTCTGAAATTTTTGGGTTCATCTCATAATCAAGTAAAATATTACCAACTTTAAGATCTCGATGTATGATTCTTAATCTAGAGTCTTGGTGAAGATAAAGAAGGCCGCGAGAAATTCCATTAATGATGTGCAATCTTTTTGGCCAATCCAATAACACGCTTTTCTCTTCATCTAGCAAGAAATATAATTTCAGAATGAAACAAATTTTTTGGACGGCAGAATGACATGCACGATATTAGCAATCATAAAGTATGGATGTTAGAAGATCTCAAGAGATACAAACCAAAAATGAAGTAGTCCAAGCTCTTATTGGGCATGTATTCATAGACTAACATCTTTCTTCTTTCAATGCAACATCCCAAAAGCCTGACTAGGTTTCGATGTTGAAGTTTGGCAATAAACAGGACCTCATTCTTGAACTCGTCAACCCCTTGCCTTGAATCATCAGATAGAATTTTGACAGCTACGTCGAGTCCCTCTCCCAACTTGCCCTAAGATGGATTAAAATGCTGAAATACTTAGAAGGCAGACTGTTTGCAAAATCAATTACATTCGTATATCAGTGTATCATGTGGTTTTACCTTGTAGACAGGTCCAAAACCACCCTCTCCAAGTTTGTTGTCCATCGAGAAGTTATTGGTGGAATTGGACATAGTAGCGTAGTCAAAGAAATGTACCTCTAAAGCTTCTTTAGGGTTATCAAATGTATCTCTCAAGATTCCTGTGGATTTAAGGGGGAAAACTTGAATACATGAAGTAGTTTTAAGTTTTAAACATCCCCCCCCCCCCCCCCCCCCCCTTATTTGTGAGCAGCTATGTGAAACCCTCCAAAGTATTTGAAACGATTTTAAAACTTCATGTCCCTGTTTTTAACATATTTTTATCCCCCTATGTGGGTGAACCTTAAGCCCCGTATAGAACAACAAATGAAAATTATAATTAATATGTTTCTTCTTTACCTTGCCTGTTCGACTGCTTCCTTCTCCACAAGAAGAAGAAGAAGCCCAGGGCGAGGCCCAGGAGAAGAATCACCGAGATGGACCCATACCAAGCAGCCATTTTTACTTCATTGTTCCGATGGGAACCAATGCGACCTAAACCCAAAAGATACAAAACAGTGTGAAGTAGGTATGAGTAAAATAACACGATTATAATTTGGATCGCTAGAAGATATTTTATTTTGAAGTATAGTTTTTGACATCAGCATTGTGATTGTGACGGGATTTATATGCGTAAAATTTAAGATAAAATTTGAGGGAGCAGTGAAGAGAAATTCGTACCTGGTGTGTATCTCTCGTGAATTTTTCTAATATTATTTTTAAAAATAAAATTATTTTCGGATGAAAATAAATTTAATAAATTTAAAATTATTTATAAATGATGAAAATTGATCTGATAATTTTTAAAAACAGTTTCAACATTTTAATCGCAAACAAATGGCTACCGATATTGACAGCGGGACGAAGATGTAAGTAAATAATTCTAAAAGAATTTTAGAAAGTATATGCGCACCTATGTCCGTCAAAGCCATCCTAACGTAGACAGGTTGTTCATTCTTTCGGATCACTCTTATGTCCAGCAGGTCGCCAAACCAGAGTAAGCACCCACTTCCACCCTGCCTGCTGATGTCCAAACTCGAATACGCCGTGCAGTTGCAATCCTTGAAGCACTTCTCCCTGCATTCCGACAGCTTCATCGTCCTGTCAAACCTCGAATTCTTCGTGTCCGGCACCTTGATCCCGGAAATATTCATAAACCCATCGCCATGGTTGAGGCAGCTGTTCAGTTCCGTGCTCCGCACGCACCCGCTCGACCAAGTCCCACTCGCCCACTCCCTATGATTCCGCGGCTTGAAGCCTTCCAAGCAGCTGCATGCCGTCCCTTCGCACCGACCGTACTTGCCGCATTGGGCGTAGCTGTCGCAGATGTCATACGGAGCGGAGACCACCAGCGTCCAACTCTTGGATGTGTCGCTCCATTCCTGGATCTGCACGCTACCGGTCGCGGTCGGGTTCAGCACCGCCCTTCTGATCACCGCTGGGTTGAGTACTTCAAAGGCGTAATACACCTCCTCACTGTTGAACACGAACGTGTAATTAATGTAATTGTTGTGGCCTCCTATCAACGGAGTCGACCCGCTGAATTGAATGCCATCCCAGGGCCCGCTCCGGTACAACTCCGTCGAGCCTTTCCAGAGTACTTTCTGGGGATACCCGCGGGTGTCCAAGCCGTAGGTGTAATTGCCAGGGGAAGGATCGTCATTGCTCATCCACGAGGACAGGTTCAGATCCCGGCCTGTCCCTAGATTCTTCCCCAATTTCATGTGCGGCAGAAACGTGTCGCATGGATAATCAAAGCTCTGCCACAAATAATTCTCTGTCGTGTCCTTCTCATCTTTTATTACCAGATTTCCCGTATCAAGAAGCCGGGCCACTGTTGTGCTCGGTGACGTTGCGGTTTTCGACCAGTTCGATGCCCAGACAGTGGCAGTGCTGTTGACGATGACTATGGCACCGAGGGCCGTGAGGTGGAGGACACCGGAGGAGTCGGTGAGAGGTTCTTTTCTGTTGGCCACCCAGACCGGCCTTTCGGTGGGTGTGTTCTTGTACTGTATTCCCAGGTAACGGTTCCTGGAATTCCCGGGGCTGAAAAATACTAACTCAAATATTTCTCCTTTCGAAACCAGGGTCTCCTTCTCGGCGTCTCTAATGGACTGTGTAATGTTCATGGTGTCTGTTGCAGCGAAGACGATGGAGATGGGGATCGGGAAGAACAGTAATATCACAATGCAGCAAAATAGCGCTGCATTGGACTCTGCCATGATTGGCGACGCGAATCCCAAAGAACCAAACACGAAGTATTGAATATCAGCTGGTTTCTAATTATAGGCTCCTGATTGCTTACTAATACAAAATATCATTGATTATTGCTACCCTGGTTTGGTGGTGAGTAGGAAAACTTCAACTTTCTCATTCAACGAGGCTGGACAGTCCGTGCAGATGTGTGTAACGACGTGCTGCCAACCTGCATTAAATGTTTCTTGTTGGGGTCTTCCCACGGCCACCACCGTTTACGTGTACAGTCAATTTAACTAGCACTTTCGACGAACTAGCTAGCAAAGGTAATTAGGTAAAGGTTCATGACCTTGATCATATTGCATGGCCTACGAATCGTTGGGAGTGCGTGCCTTGCCCTGACTCATCGTGTGTAGGCTAGCACATATCATTCTAATCTATCAAACCAAAATTACGTCACACGAAATCTTTGTTGCCCAAAAAATGGGGCAAAAGAAGGGAGACCGAGCAACAAAGAACGTAGGTAGGTTAACATAGTTCCACCCATATGCTACCTTATTCTAGAGGCTAATTTTTCCTTTAAAATGTAGAAGAACAGAGGGCAAATTTTTATATAGTTTCCTAGAGTTTTCGTCATTCTTGGATTTGGATTTATACTCGAAATTATACATTTAAATATATCGTCATTTAGTGCATGTAATATATGGTGTCCTTCAGTAGAATAAATTTTGCAGAACAATATTGTCCGTATATATGTCGTCAAACTAAGGTAGATGACTAGTGGCATGTTTAAAATGGGTTTAATTTCCGTGCTTCTTCTACTTCTATTTTAGTCTTTGCATTTGTATTTTATTTTATTTCCCTACAAATGTCATCTATATGGAGATGGATGCGAAAGACGATATGGCAAAGACTTTTAGGATTCATCATCACGGTGGTGTCATTGAGTGGGAGCGTGCACTCTGATATGCGGGTGGGAAACTTGATTGTTTTAAAACTATGGACTACTTGTCTGTGATTATCTTACATATATGACACACTGCCCAAGTTGTACCACCATAACGCTTTGTTCATCTCATATTAGACTGTCATTTGACAAGCCTGCTAACGGTTTGTTGCCTCTTGGTAATGATAGGTGTGTTATACGGGCGCATTATTGGCTTTGAACTCGGCAGGTTGGTAATGCTGATACTAGAGCAAAAGCTCAGAGATCCAAAATTCTAATTGATAATGTTGTGTCTTTGATTATAGGTCCTAACATCTATTTATAGACTTAGTATTAGGGTAACAATGGGAACTAAATAAAAAATCTAATCGGAAATTCTATAAATAATTGATTAAATAGAATAAGGAAAATGAAAGTTCAATTTAACAATTAATTAATGTGAAATAAAAAAGAAAGCAATACGTAGTATTTAATTAAAGTAATCTTGGAAGAAATAAAACTTCATATATAATATGCTTGGCCGAAAAGGATCTCAGATTACACGTCACATCACCAACTTGATCACACCATCATATGAGTGATCGTACTCCTCTCTTGACCGTACTCACGCGATGTGATTGTACTCCATCAAAGTAACTTGTTGTAGACTAGCTTATAAAGTATAGTAAAGTCTTTTTTATGTATCAAACTAGCCTGATTTTCAATCAAACTAGCTGAAATGTAGTTCCCGCATAGTAGGTTCTACTTAGGGAGATAATAATACTTTTGGAGATTTGGTAAGGTGTATAAGTTAAAAATACAATAGCTTATTTCTAGAACTTGTTTTAAATCCATGCTACAACTAGTCTCACTAGTGTGTGTAAGGGAGAGAATTTTTCTTTGAATATACATATTTATTTTAAAGTTAAAATTATAAGCAAAATATAATATAATAAAATTAAATTTATTTTTATTCTCACGAGAATAATGATATGAGAATGAGATATTATCTTAAGAATTGCTTACCTTTGCATAGGTAAAGTTTATTTTTACTGTATTTTAAAATATTCCTTTACTTATAGGTAGGGGTGTGCATGGGTCGGATGGGATCAAATAAAAGAATAAATTATAAACCAACCCGTCATTAACGAATGACCAATTCTTCTACCTTTCAACATACTCGCCAACCTCAATAATCAGTGGGTTTATTAATTTTTTTGGTGGGTATCAAAAGCATATTATTTTATTTACTAAGTATTTATAATTACAAATGAAAAAACATATAAGATTTATGGATCGCAACATCACAAACTCACAATCATAAGTGTCACGCTTCATAACTTTGACTTCTCACAATGAGATAGACGATTCCTGCAAAATGAAATGTTGCTGGCAAGTTTTAAACCCAGGACCTCACCCATGCCTGGATAGCTACTAAACTATCAGGCTAACTCAGTTTTGTTATTTAAGCTTAATAAATGATATATATACTTATTATGTCACGTATAAATAATAATAATAATAATTATTATTATTATAATTATTAATATTAATAAATAATGCATACTTTATTTTAAAAATAAACGTAATTACAATACATATATATATATATGTATGTATTATAATAAAAACTAAATGTGCTATTACTACTTTGATTTAAAATACAAATTAATTAGATTCAAATTTAGTTTTAAATTTATTAATAAGTTGATTTATAATTAGGTGATCTAATCAAATATTATTTGATTAAAAATGTATTAATATTTAAACTAATAATATCATTTAAATGTTTTATTACTTTTAATTTAAATATGAAATACATGCTATCAAATGTCAAAGTCACTCTTACAATGTATGACTCATATCATGAATAAAAAATTTGTAGATAGACATTAATTAGATTCAAATTTAGTTTTGACAAATATTAATATGTTGATTTAATACTAAATAGTCTAATCAAATATTATTTGATTGAATAATTATATGATTACTTATGTTATACGTAATATCTTAGTTCATACTAATATACTATATAATTATATCACTTGTATTTTATATTAAAACATTATTTATACTTTTTAATGTTATTTTTATTAAAATATAAGTATATATACTTTGTAATTGATATTTTTTTAAAGTAAAACATTTATTCAGTATTATTGTCATTAATACTAATAGTATTATTATTATCATTATTGCTACTAATATTATTTATATGTTACATTTAAAGTATATACACTAACACTAATTATGTAAACATAGTAACAATAACCATCTATGACATATATATTATTATTATTGCTACTACTATTATTTATATGTTACTACTTTTAATACTCAACAATTATCATATTACTTATGTTATATATGATATATATAATTATATAATTGTCACTATATATATATGCACTTATAAATTATAATCAATAAGTAATAACTTGAGTATCGAGTAGTAATAATTTAAATAATATATTTATCATTGGTAATAAATGATAACACATTAGTGAAAACCTAATTAATATAATTATATAACATAGTTATTATATTATTTTTGTTATAAGTAATACAATAGTATGACAAGTCGTGTTTCTCAAACTTGTTTCCCTTAATGTAATTAAAATAATCAATAATATGATTATTTTTGTATAAGACTAGTTATTAAGTGTAAGTGTGTGTGTATGTGTGTGTGTGTGTGTGTGTGTATATATATATATATATACACTATTATAATTATAACGAATGTTATTAGTTAATTAAATAATACTAAAAAGTTTGATATACTATATAATACATGGTGAGAGTAAATTTTAACTTTTGATAGTATATATTTCATATTTGGGTTAAAAGCTTAAGTAATATTAAATTATTTAAATGATATTACAAGTTTAGATATAAATGTATTTATCAATCAAATAATACTTGATTTAATCATTTAGTTTTAAATACATATTAATAAATTTAAAACTTAATTTCAATCAAATTAATATGACTAGTATCCATATTTTATTTTATGTGTAATATGAGTCATCCACGGTGAGAGTGAGTTTTTAGTTTTTTGACATTTGATAATATGTATTTCATATTTAAATTAAAATTAATAAAATAGGTAAATGATATTATTAGTTTAAATATTAATACATTTTCAATCAAATAATATTTGATTGGATCATCTAATCATAAATCAACTTATTAATAAATTTAAAACTAAATTTAAATCTAATTAATTTGTATTTTATATCAAAATAGTAATAGTATATTTAGTTTTTATTATAATACAAATATATATACTTTACAATTACTTTTATTTTTAAAATAAAATATGTATTATTTATTAATATTATTAATATTACTAATTATAATTATTATTACTATTATTTATATGTGACATAATAAGTATATATATCATTTACATAAATTTAAATAATAAAATTGAGTTAGCCTGATGGTTTAATAGCATGTATGAGGTTTTGGGTTCAAAACTTGTCAACAATATTATATTTTGCAGGAATTTTCAGGCGAGAGTGGATTGGAGGAGCAATTATTTACCCGTTAAATTCAAAAAAATACTTGTCCCGTTTCTCGAAGAAAAAACATCAAATTTCATCTATGGATCCACCTATAAGCTGTGGATCAAATTTTATCAAGGTGCTAATAGTATTCATTTTAATTTATAGAACTATTAATGTAAGTTTACTAGTTATGAGCCATTATCTTAAGAATTGCTTACCTTTGCATAGGTAAAGTTTATTTTGACTGTATTTTAAAATATTCCTTTACCTTTGCATAGGTAAAGTTTATGTTAAACAAATTCGTATTATGGATTTCGCTTATATGGATGCTACCATGAGTTTTGTTCTGTTCTGTTTTTTTTTTTTTTGGGTGGTTGTATTAAGGTATGCGTATTTTCCATTTTACACGTTATATATATATATATATATAATCGATAACAGACAAAAACAAAACAAAACAAAACAAAACAAAATCAAAAACGAGAGAGAGAGAGAGAGAGAGGGAGAAGGGAAGGAAGTGTGTAAACGCAAAACTCGATCTTCAAATCGACGTCGCGGACACCCCTGCTAATCAAGGGCCACACAAAACGCCAGGTTTCACTTTAAAAGTGTCGACAACTAATCTGGGCTCTGACCACCAGCAAGAAGCACAGCAGCTGTAGCCCCAAACTGTCCGTCGTAATTGAGTTTTTAGCCAATCCACTGCAAACCAAACCCGACAATCCCCTTCAATCGCACAGACTGATTCTTTGTCCCCTGCCCTTCGTAGATGGAAACCATTACCACTGGACTAGCCTCTTCCAGTGTCCAACAAGTGATAGCCTCTTCCAGTGTCCGTCCACTCCCCTCGACTAGCCAATCCAACCCGCTTCCACTGCTTGCTTGCCACTAGGCTTCCAAAAACAGATGAACAATCGTCTCCCCCCCTCCCAACAATTCTGGCATGGGAGGGTGGAGTGGGGTGTCTGTGGTTCCTCATATGACATGCAACATATAGACGTCGATGAGTAATAGCTTGTGAACCTGCAAGAGGTGTATATACACACAGTATGCAAAAATGATCCGTGCATACGTGCGAAACAAACAAGAAGTTTGCCAAAATTATGTTTCTGATTTTTTTATAAATCCAAAGGGTTGTTCCTTCCATACATATATGCAAAAAGTATATCAACATGCGGAACGTCTTCTATCTAGCTTCTAAGAGGGTGATTGACATTTTGTTGGATGAATGTGATTCCCGGTTGCTTGAGGAAGAATCTGCACCATGCGGATCCCTTTCAGTGAAAAAACCAGGCTGTTTGGGTGAAGGTAATGGAATGTTGCTCCCCAAAATAAGTACAACAAAATCCATACTCGGCCTATCATCTGGATACTGTTGCACGCATAACAGACCTAAATGTATTGCTCGAGCCACTTCAGAAAAATTGATTGAGGTTTTTATAGATGCATCAATGAGTTCAAAGGACTTATCTTCAACCATGAGTCTCCATGCCTACAAAAGAGGCATTATTATCTGTTTGTTCTGATATTGGAGAGAAAAGAAGTACTG
Organism: Taxillus chinensis; assembly: GCA_023512835.1. Taxonomy (NCBI): domain Eukaryota; kingdom Viridiplantae; phylum Streptophyta; class Magnoliopsida; order Santalales; family Loranthaceae; genus Taxillus; species Taxillus chinensis. The sequence continues at coordinate 45,688,501 of CM042091.1, forward strand.
CAAAACATCAACGCTTACATGCCCAAGCAGGTTAAGATTGTGATCTGGATGACTAAATGCTCTATTTTTCTTCCCGCACACTATCTCCAAAGCCAAGACCCCGAAGCTGAATACGTCAGATTTGGTTGAGTAGAGCCCATCAATTGCGTACTCTGGGGACATATAACCACTGCATAGAACATTAAAGCGATAAAGTATATATATCTACATGGAAACTAAATATTATACAACTTATGAAATCCAATTACGTACTATGTTCCAACTACTCTGTTGGTATTTGCTTCCGTTTCATTTCCCTTGAAACTTCTAGCCAAGCCAAAGTCGGAAATTTTTGGGTTCATCTCTTTGTCTAGTAAAATGTTGCTGGCTTTGAGATCTCTATGTATAATTCTCAGCCTAGAGTCTTGATGAAGATAAAGAAGACCTCGTGCAATGCCATTAATAATGTTAAAGCGTGTTGGCCAATCCAAACTTTTGCTTTTCGTATGATCTGCACGATTGTTTTTCTCAAATTAACTCCACGAAAAAAGAAAAGAGAAGAAAAGTATTGGGTGGCAAAGAGCACATGACAATTAGCCAGAACAAGTCATATTCTCTTTCTCTAATTGCCTTTTAGGTGAGGAGGAAATAGTTCAGGTACATGTCCCATCAAAAGCTACATATCATTCAATTTCAATCATCAAAAGACTCGTTCAAGTAAAGATGAATAGGGTTGAAAGAGACACACCAAAAATAAGGGTTTCCAAACTATTGTTGGGCATGTATTCATAGACCAAAATCATCTCCTCTGCGTGGATGCACCAACCCAGAAGCTTCACAAGATTCCGGTGCTGAAGTTTAGCAATGTGTACAACTTCATTCTTGAACTCCTCAAGTCCTTGTTTAGAACTACTGGAGAGCCTCTTCACAGCTATTTCTTGACCATCTTCCATAACGCCCTGGAAATTGATCATTTTTTTTCATGATTGAGAAACAGCAGAAAAGCATCATTTATTTCACTGTAATACCAACAAATTATTGTAATGCTCCATTCCATTTTCATGCAAGATCATTTCTAACTATCAGCTATCCTTCATTGTAAAGGAAATAAACTACTTGCACGACTGTTGCCTAGAGTATTCCAAATTTGCAGATGATTTATTGATTTTCATTGGAATTAGAGGCTGATTTGACGTGCTTTATTGTATCGCAGGTTCCATTGAGGGGTTTTGTATATGGCTAGTTTAGGATTCCTCATTATTTTGGTGCTTTGTAGGGATCTTTCTATCAGGTAGTTGAGTTTTTCCTATGAAAACAAAGAAATGAAAAATCAAGCCGTTGCCTTCTGTATAATTTCAAACAATCGAAGCTGTAAAATAAACATGTCATGAAACAATGTTCGTCCAGACTGATACCTTGTACACCGGACCAAATCCGCCTTCTCCAAGTTTGTTTTGAAAGGAAAAGTTATCAGTTGCATAGGCTATCGTAGCATAATCAAATATGGGTAACTCAAAATCTTCGGCATCAGTTTTGTTGCCTCTATCTTTATTTTTGAACTTCTTTTCTGCAAGAAAAAACCATAAGAAAAAAAGAAGGAAATAGAGTAGATGGGAATTAGATGAGAATGAAAAATATTTATACTCTATTCGATTAGGATTTTCTTTGGCTATACCACTTTGAAGGTGACTGATTCGATGATATTATTGTACTAATTGAACAAACTAATTGTAAAATGTGTTTGTTGGTGAAATTTCAATTAAAGATCTTGCACTAGAAAGCAACAAATAAAGTGCAGCAAGTGTTGAAAGTCCTTCGAAAAAAAAGAAGAAGTTTATGGATCGTAAATGATATTCAATAATTGAGAAAGATGGGTTACATGGAAGAACACTCCTATAAAAGTGTCGTGGAAAATGTTACGAAGAGCTTTTCACTACTACAGGCATAATAAACCCCAATGGAACCTGCATGCAATCCTCCAAAACAGAGGAACGGTGCTAAGACATTAAGAGCACCAATAAGATAGTGCAGGTGGTTCAGACGTTTTACCATTGTTGTCCACTCGCTTCTGTTGCTGCTGCCTCTTCTTAAGAGCATAAAATCCAAGTGCTAGGAATACCAATCCTGTCGCGGTCACGGTGCTGGCTATGATCGTTACACGTTTCTTTGATTTGGATCCATTATTTAGTTTCACATCACCTTGATCTACACAAATGGATATTCAAATAGTGTGAACTGTTAGTAGGTGAAATAAAGGGAGAGAAGAGACTGTTGAGATTTATGAGGAAAATTGTCTTGTGTAGTAGTCTAGGATTCTAGGTAGTTAGCCTATTGGCTCCAAGTTCCCATCACAGAAGTTAACACAAGATTAAAACCGTGATAGCAACCAAAGCCATTAATGATTTGGAAACAAAATATCATACATACCCATCTCTGAGGCAGCCACCCTAACATAGAAGTCCTGCCCATTGTCGGCGCTGTATCTGATATCAACCAAATCTCCAAACCACATCAAACATCCACTCCCTCCACCACTGATGTCCGAGGTCGCATACGCCGTACAATTACAATCCCTCGTACACGCCCTCCTGCACTCATCTAAATTCATGCTCCCATTGTGCAACGACCTCAGCGTGTCCGGAAGCTTCGTGCCGGAGTACAAAACGAACGTATCTCCACCGGCGACCCCACCTCCGCCGTCGCCGCCACATTCCAGCGGAGTTCTCCTCTCGCACCCTCTGGTCCAGTTGGACTCGGCCCACTCCTTCTGTGACTTGGGCACGAATCTATCCATGCAGCCGCAGATGGGCAAGTTGTTGGAGTTGCAGGTTCCGTACCCGCCGCAGAGTGCGTACCGGAAGCAGTTGTCGGCTGCCACTGTCAGGTACAGTACCCACCCCTGGTTCCAAATGAGCCGCTCAGCCTGACCAGTCTGGTTCAGCACGAACCGGGTCACCAGCGATTTGTCGATCGGGTCGTAGCTGTAGAACATCTCTGTGTCGTTGAAGATGAAGTGGAATTTGAAATACGGGTTGGCCCGGAACCCTGGAGTGGCGCTGAACCCGATCCCGTTCCAAGGCCCGGATAGGCTAAGCAGCTCCGACCAGTTCCTGGCCACGACGAGCTGGGCGTACCGGTTCGGGTCCACCCGTAACGAGTACTCCCCCGGAGCCGGATCGTCGAGGCTCTTCCACGCCGAGAGGAACCGCTCCGGCCCGGAATTCCGGTATTTCCCGAGCTTCATCCCCGGGAGCAATGTGTCGGTGGGGTAATCGAAGCTCTCCCATAAAACACCGCCGTTTGGATCCGAAACGACAAGGTTTCCGGAGTCCAGGAGCTGGGCGACCGGAGTGGTCTGCGGCGTTCTGGATGTATTGGACGTCCAAACGATGCCGTTGGTGCGGTTGAGGAGGACCAGAGTACCGTTGGTGGTGAGGCGGAGAACGCCGGAGTCGTCGTCGAGTGGGGCGGCTCTGTTTGCCACCCACACGACGGTGAGGGGGGAGACTCCGGCGAACCAGATACCCAGGTATCTGTTTTTGGAGCTCCCGGGAGCGAAGAAGCCTAGTGTGAATTTGTTGCCGGCGGAGTTGACGTTGGCGCCACCGTCCGCGAGGGGCTCAGATGTAGTGACGGTGTCGCCGGCAGTCGTAGGGTCGATGGAAACGGAGAGAAAGAGGCAGAGGAAAGGCAGCGTGAAGAAACCTCTGCGATTCATTGGTGTACAACGGTTGGTTATACTATATTAATTCCTTGTCTCTTCTCTTGATGTACGTCGGTTGGTTATACAATTGAAGGAGCCAGTTTTCTTCTTCTTTTTAATAATTCCACTTTACAGTAAGCATGAACGATGGCTGGTTGGATAGTACGATGACATTTATTTCTTTTATATATATATATATATATATATATATATATATACACGCGCGGCATTAATATTGTAAAAGCGACTAACTGAAAATTGTATACATTCGGGGAAGAAAAAAGAACTACGCCAATCCCACAGTCAAATATGGCCGTCTGGGAAAAATAAATAAATAAAAGACAAACCAAGGAAGTTTCAAATCCTCCATTTTTGTGCCTGCGTAACACGGTCCTAGTAGTGGAAGACTTTTGGCAGTATGCGTCAATATTGAATAGGGAAATGCCTAAGTCCACGGCGTTGATGTCTTCTTCCACCCCTCTAGCATTATACAATACGTTGTTATTTTTTTAAATCTTCCCTCTACTCGTCCACACAAGCCGACAACCGTCAATCCTCAGCCCATCTTCTTCCTTGGCCAGCTCCACTGCACATTCCCGCTACCAGACGGACGAGCCCGTTGCATCTCCACCATACCCTTTGATGACCTTACCTTACCATTCCCAGCCCCTTGGGCCAGCCCCAGATCACTCCTTCAAGCCCCTTTACGAAAACCTCCACCTCGACTCGTCGGCATTGCTAGAGCCCACATCGCTCACCTCTCACGACAGCGGGGCTCCCTCTTACTTACCGTGCCGTTACACACACTGGATGGCCGCTCAACTACACTACAACCGCTACCACCTCGGCTCGTCGGTATCTTAAGGAATGTTGAATTTTCCCCACTAGCTAGTAGCTATCACCAAGAAATCTTGTAATTGAGTAATGGTAACTAATGCAAGCAACCAAATCCATTTACTCAAACTGAGGAGCGACCAATGCTAACATACATATATCAACAAATTTAGACTAATTAACAGGGGAGAACGCCACTTGTAAGAGAAACATCATATAAATCGATAGGGCCCAACACCTGTATCCCCGAGAATACCATATAATCAGTAGGGCACTAGAGACGATTATCCCCTCTCACATTGCATTGGAGACTATTATCCTACATAGGATTACAAATGGACCGAGCCAGACCGAGCCGAACTGATTAATAAGGTGTTCAAACGTGTTTGTTACTATTTCTTAATGAACCGAACCGAATATGAGTATTAAAATATTATTATTTTGTTATTTACGAATGATTCACGAACATTCACAAACATGTGTTCATAAACTTGTTCACGAACGCTTACGAACACAATTATAAAATCATAAAAATTTATAAAAAATAATCGATATCAGAAACTTATCCAGAAAAGTATAATTAATTAATTATTAGGTTATGTTATCTTTGTTTAATATGTTCAAATAATTGATATATATAGTTCATAAAAATATTATAATAATAGTAATAATAAACATATAAATCAAAACATATATTTTTTATTTAATAATAATATCAACGTATACACTTATTAAATTATATTTAATAAAAAATATATTTATATTTAATAAAAATAACTTTTATACATATTAATTGTTTTGTTAATTTCTTTTTACAAAAAATTTTCACGACCACGAATGATATTTTCGCGAATATGTTCACGAATATAACAATGGTGTTTGCTAATTGTTCACGAACGGCACTATTTCTTAACGAATGAACATAAATGATCTTTTACCGAGCGAACGCAAACTTGTTAATGAACATTTGATTCATTTACAGCCCTATTACCACATTACATACCATTAGGAACCACTATCCTATACTCTTAAGCATAAAAGACCTTCATCTCATATAATTAAATATTGACATTATGGACTACCATCCCATATCAATAAGCATAATGGATTATTATCTAGTATAACACCACCTATCATCACTAAGAGTATCTACTATAGCCTCTTCAAATTTGGCTCTTCAAAATAATCAAAAGTACATTTTTTCTATTTTAACAATCCAAGCACACTATTTAGTCTCTCTATTTTAACCATTTATCAATTAAAGTATTACTTTTTAAATATTTATTTATTCTTTTAAATGGAAAAGTAAATATGGAAAGAGAAAAAAGAAGTAGAAAAGTAAATGTGGTGAGAGAAAATATAATATTTTAATAAATAGAGAGTGAATAGTATTTGGTTAAATATAAAGAGTTACTATTTATTTTGTTAAGATTTTGATTATAATAGAGAGTTTGAAAAGTATAATTTCAAGACATTTTTGTTAAAGTAGCTATTCAAACTAACCAAAAAACACAAATGGAGAGTCTATAGTGGATGCTCTAAGGTACATCAATTTAACAATATGAGAAAACATCGAGCACGAAATTATACGTAAATCAATATAAACAATTCATTAGGTACATGGCATGGAAAATCCAACATATGACCCATAAATGGCATCAGTAATAAATGTGTGATCAATTCAATAGCGTATCCACATTAGGCACACACAACATCAATATAAGAAACACAATCAATGCAGAAGGTCCCCTTAGTGTCACCCAATCATCCACATAATAATAGCATAAAAACAACATCAATATAACATCAAAGTACAAACAACATAAAAAATAAAATAAAAACTATTTTCGAGCAGTGCCTATAATATTGGAGGATTACTGATTGTCTTAATAGGATAAGCCCGATAATGAAGGATTGTTAAGTTATTGTTACGACCCTAATGATGGAGGATAGTGTGTTTGATGGGATACTATATTCCCAATATGATGTAACGACTCCTAATTTGATATTATGCTATTGATACATGGGTAATGAGCACATGACTGACATAGTCATACACTAAGATCATTGTCATTGGCTTCACCAAATCAATGTTAAAATTTGATGAAAAAAAATTTACTTTTCTATAAATTAGATGATTCATACCAAATTTATCACATTGGATGCATCAAAACGCCATCTCCTCTCTCTCTCTCTCTCTCTCTCTCTCTGCGATGTCGACCCCCCCAAACCAGACGTCAACCCCATCTTCCCTCCCCAGGCTGACATGGACCCCCCCCCCCCCCCTCCTCCAGTGACATCAACCCCATCCCCCCTCCTCTGACTCTCCATCTACCTGATCTGGCTTGGTAGCAAATCCAGGGGTGACTCTAGAATTTTTTTTAAGGGTGTTCAATATTTATTATGGAGATTGAATATAATATTGTATTAGGCTACAAGTAGGAAACTGATAATATATAGAAATATAATAGCAGGTAATTAAACAAATATATTAAATATTACAAACATCAAACACTAGATATTCATGCATTTTAAAACTCTCTAAATTAAAACCCTAATAATTAAAATTTCAATTGAATTTATTGATAGCATAATATTAAATAACCAATTATAAAAAATAATAGAAAAGCAACAACTAGAATTGAAAAAAAAAAAGACTAAGGAAGCCGAACCAATCATTTCAAAAGCCAAATACAAATTGTTTGAAAAGAGAGATAATTATCGCCCGAAGGTGAGATTATCCAACGCTAATCGAAAATTTAAAACTGATTGTCTAACGTTAACTAGCAAATGAAAGCAACAATCTAAATTTGAACACTCTCATAATATTTAATTAACCAAATAATCGATAAATCTTATTTTTGTAATATTAAATTTATTTTTTTATTTATTATTATTTTAAAGGATGGGGCGGGCCAAGGTGTGTAGCTGCACACCCTTGCTAACATGTAGCGCCGCCCCTGAGCAGACCCAATAGCTTCTTGTGGCTAACGTCGAACATTGTCACGTTCTTGAGTAGTCCAATGGACAATGGCAGAGATCCAGCTTCTTGTGGGGCGGTTAGAGTTGATGTGGACGGGAGAAGCTTGGACAACGTGTGATTTGAAGAGTCTACAATGTCTCGCTATATATGGCAAGAGAGTCATGTTTACTGTAGCTCAAAGTTACAAATTTAAATCTTAATGAGACATACCAATGTAGAATTTTTTTTTTATAATATTCATCGATTTTTACAGTTTGATGATACGAAAATCAATGCTCTAAGCATGTAGAATTTAAATATTAGTTGAACTGTGAGGTGGTGTGAAGAGTGGATCACATACCAAACTTTTTGCTTACGTTATATTTTATATTTTTTAGGTGCTACCATAGATTAGGGTGAATCCTACTTTATTAATGTAATACTTTGGACTACGTATTTTATGTTATTTATTTTTCTACCAAATATAGTAAAAGTTGTATTTTTGAGATGTTATGTTCTATTGTGTTGGCAGTTGCATTACTGGATATTATATTTTACGACTTGCTTTGTGCAGTGACGGATTTAAGGGGGGCCGACCGGGGCCATAGCTCTCCCCAAATTTTAAATTTTTTTATTATATATATACTTATATTAGAATTTTAAAATTTAATTATAATAAAAAAATATATAGTTATAGTTATATTTATATGTGTGTGTATATATATAAATATAAATTTTAATTATAGCTATATATATAATAATTAGTAATATATATATATATATATATATATATATATATATGAACTTGCGATTTAAAAGATTATCAATTTAGATCAATTTAATTTATTAATTTTTTAAATTTTTGAAAGTTGAAATGATATAAAAAAAATAGTATGTTTGCACATTAATACTAATATATATCAAATTTATAATTTTAAAAGTCTTAAAATTAGATAACATAGTTCACAAACATAACACATCATGCATTAACAAACCATTTCAAATAAATAAATTTAAAAACATAAAATAAAAAAAAGTAAATGACTATATTGTTGAGTTCGGTTTAATTTAAATTGCAGTTTTGAAATTTTAAAACAAATCAAACCGACAATATTATTTGGTTTCAAATCCAACTAAATCGATTTTGTTTTATTTTGACGGTTTGATAAATTAAATTATTGCTTTTGGAGGGTCGGTTTAGTTCAATTTTAGTAGTTTAGTATTTTACCCCTAACTTATATGATGTTAATCGTAATTTTAGATAACAGATGTATGTTACACAGTTTATATTTCGGTATCCTGAACTTTCTAGATCTAGCTTTGCAGTCATTTGGAGATGGACTCAGTAAAAGTCTCAGTAAAAGTCTCAAAAATTAAAATAATATGTTTAAGTTTGATAAATATATGATTGACAAATTTGTCGAAAACTATATTATAATTAAAAAACAATTTTGTTCGAAAAGAGTTGCAAAAAATTGTCAAATCAAATGTCATTCAAAATCACATCGCCCAAGTAGGATTACGCATATCAAGAAGCTTTTTCTCAAAAAGCCATATGTGAACCCTGCTTTTGAACACACATGAAGTTTAATACATGAACAGATGCTGTATCATTCAAATGAAGATTAATATATGAAATGGGTATGGTTTTGCGTGCCCAGTTGTTTTTTTTCCCACAGCTACCGTCCTTCGATGATCGTAATAGAAATCTCATTGCTTGGATTGTTCTTATTCCCGCAACTTGATGAAGTGTCTGCGCCTTCAAATGGGTTTCTATCCACAAAGAAACCAGGTTGTCTGGGCCGAGGCAATGGACCCTCACTGACTAGCATTGGAACGACAAAAGACATATTCGGTCTGTCTTCTGGGCGTTGTTGAACGCACAAGAGACCAATATGAATGCATCTCAAAGCTTTTAATATATCGTAGTCCCCATATGATGAATTGATTAGCTCAAGAGGTTTGCCTTCTTCCCATAGACTCCATGCCTAGAGGATACCAAAACCAACAGTCATTCACCAGAAACGAAACACATTAAAATTGCAACATTTATGTTGTAAGATGTAACACTTACATGTCCTATAAGGTTATGGTTGTGGCTTGGGTGGTGAAACCCCCTATTTCTTTCTCCACTCACTATCTCTAACAAAAGTACACCAAAACTAAACACATCGGATTTTACTGAGAATAACCCATCTATGGCATACTCAGGTGACATATAACCACTGCACAAAATCAATTTGTTAAAGCCTGAAAGTGGAAGGTCTGTTGAAATAAACATTTGACTTACTATGTTCCAATGACTCTTTTTGTTTTTGATGCTATCTCATCACTTCCGAAACATCTGGCCAAGCCAAAATCGGAAATTTTGGGATTCATATCAACATCGAGTAGAACATTACTTGCTTTGAGATCTCGATGGATAATCCTCAATCTGGAATCTTGATGAAGATACAGAAGACCCCTGGAAATTCCACATATTATGTGGAAACGCAAAGGCCATCCTAGCAGTTTGCCCCTTGTATGATCTAGAAAATTAGTTTTGTATTCAAGTCAATCTCACCAAATGAATAACATGGATATGGTAGTAAATCATAACCCACTAAATTTAAATGAGAGATGCACCAAAAATGAAGTAGTCCAAGCTTTTGTTGGGCATGTATTCGTAGATTAGAATCCGTTCTTCTCCTTCAATGCAACAACCAAGAAGTTTCACGAGATTTCGATGCTGAAGTTTCGCAATTAGGGTAGCTTCATTTTTTAGTTCATTTAATCCTTGTCTCGATGTTACAGATAGCCGCTTCATTGCAACTTGTCCAGTTGCAAGAGTCCCCTGAAGATCACAACCCATAAAGAGGTAATAATCAATAACATTTCAATAACTGACATTGTCAACAAAATGTGCATTCGGTGTATAGCAAATTTACCTTGTAAACGGATCCAAACCCACCTTCTCCAATTTTATTGTTCTGCGAAAAGTTACTAGTGGCCTCAATGATTGCAGCTAGGCTGTAATATGGTAGTTCGAAGTCTCCCTCTCGTCCTTCATTATTTTGATATTTTCCACTTTTCCCTGCCTTTTCAAAAATAGAGAACATAGACTTCACATTAGCACTTGCCTTTGGCAAACTAGAGGTGCAATAATGCATCTGAATTGAAGTGGGTGTTCAGCGAAGTAGAAAGTGTATCAGTTTTGACCTCTTAAAATTTTCCTCTTCACAGTGTAACCGATTATAAGCATTCCACAGGCAACAGCAATGGCGATGGCAACAGCGACAACAGAAATTACTGCTCTTTTCTTTTTTAGCCTATTTCCCAACCCTTCATTGGTAAAAATCGAAACAACAAATGATCAGAACTAAATAAGGAAAAAAAAAGGAAATTTGTTTAAGCTATCAGAGCACATCCAAACTGGCTTGAATTCCAAACCTTGCATTCGGATGTACAGCTCTTGACCACTCTCAGACTTTCTGATATCAATCAGATCGCCAAACCACATTGCACAACCACTACCTTTTCCCCTGATATCTGAGTTTGTGTAAGCAGTGCATGAGCAATTGGACAGGCATTTTGCTCTGCACTCCTTGAGGCTCATACTGGTGTTCAACCATGTATATGAAGTATCGGGCAATTTCACTCCTTCAAATTTGGCAAACCCATCTCCTTTCTGACAGTTCAGTGGTTTGTCCCTAATGCATCCTTGTGACCAGTCCATCAAACCCCATCTCTCCAAAGATTTAGGCTTGAATCCGTGCAAACACTGGCAAACTGGTGACTCAGTGAAGATGCAAATGCCATTGGCACCACACAGGCCATAGTTGTCACAGTTATCCCTTGGCGCAGATGAGTATACCTCCCAAGCTTGATGTGCTTGGACCCATATCAAACGGTTCCGTGAATCATTAGTTTCGTTCACAACAAGTACAGAAATCAAAGATGTGCTCTTGAGGTGGTAAGTGTAGTACACCTCCGAACTGGTAGAGACAAATGTGTAGTCATAAACTGGATTTTGGATCATGCCAGTAGCGCCGCTGAACCGAATGCCATTCCATGGCCCTGATCTAAAGTACTTGGAGGAGCCTTTCCAGACGACTGTCTCAGGGTAGTTATTGAGTTCCACTTTATAGGTGAGCTCTCCAGGGGACGGATCATCAGCGCTCTTCCATGAGGTGATGTTCCGATTAAGGCCTGTCTTCGAGTCCGACCCAAGTCTCATCCCTTGCAGCAGCGTGTCCGAAGGATAGTCAAAGCTTTGCCACAAATACCTGTCCGGCTCATTCCCGTCTTTCTGGTCCCTCAATACAAGGTTTCCAGATTCCAGGAGCTGTGCTACTGGACTGTTCACGGGTTCATTCTGCGAGCCTGAAGATGACCAAATGAGGGAAGCTTCATCACCAGCTCCACTGAGAAGCATCAACCTGCCGATACCACTGACTGTCAGCACGCCCGATGAGTCATTGATGGGTTTTTGTCGATTCGCAACCCAAACAACCCTTCTAACTGGGATGTTCTTGTACCAGAGACCAAGATAACGGATGGAGGAATTCCCTGGGCTGAAGAACCCCAACTCAAAAGTTCCTCCTTCAGAAACCAAAGTGTCACCGTCCCTCAAGGATTGGAGCGGAGAAATGGTGTCACTTGCAACGGAGATTCTTGGGAAGGCCAAGAATAATTCTACACATACCAACAGGAAATGAAAGGTGGCCATCGATTGCCAACCTTTTTTTTCTCTTCCAGCTAGTGTTCGCTTAGTTCCAATTCACAGCTAAAACTTGAAGCAGAACAAGCGACAGTATGTATCTAGCTTATTATATATAGCAGGCATTTTCTTAATGCTTCTTAAATCTCAAGTCAAAATCCCAGAGAAATCATAATCTTACTTAATCCATAAGTGATACAGATTAATGTTCCCATAGCAGTTGAATATGGAACATGCAGAGATGAAGGGGAACGGAATCTCGGTACACTTCCTCTGACCAAAAGACATTTTAGAAGAGCATCATCCATTCACCATGTAACACTTACCTCGCACTTGGGAGTTGGGAACAATCCAAAACCTCCTTATACTAAATCAATTCTAGGATGGACTAGAAATGAAGTAGCATCCGAAGAGCAAGAACATTCCGGAGGAGTAAGAGATAACGGTAGAAAACCAAACGATTGTTCTCGATTCTTTATTTTTGGAGAGGTTCGTCCAATTATAAAAGGTTTGAGGAGTTCTTCAATTTTGAGTCGAGCCTTTTGTCTGCGTGCGAGATGAGCAAGAGGAGCCTGATGTAGCCCGCGGGCCTTCCAGCAAGTCGTCACACGTAACGAGTACTCCCGAAGTGGCTTGTTTTTTAGTGCCGCCCTAACTGCCACGTGGGGCTCTATCCAAAAGCGACTGCTACCAACTATTTATGTGAGTCGACCAAAAATGAAACATCACGTCATCAACCGTAACTTTTTTTTCTTCTTTTGGTTCTGATCTAAAAACTTTCATTTTGACGTTAAAAAAATAAAAGAAAAGAAAAAATTGTTTAGGAAAAAGACTGCAATAACTCAAAAGTCAAACCCCGTAAAAAAGAATTTAAAATTGTAATTCAATTTTTTATATATATACCCACGCACTTAATTAAACAATTAATATATATATCCTATAGAAAATTTTTAATTCCTCAAAAATATTTCTACTCAATTTTCATCATTTAATGAATCTAAATTCATGCATCTTAATTATAATTTATTTTATTACATTAAAATTTCAAAAGTCGGCTATAAAAGCGTTGATACACTATTGTGGGCCATTAGAGGAAAATAACTCAAACCAGCAAACTAAGAGCGTGTTTGGTTATAGTCTTTTTTTTTGGTTTTCGGTACTCAAATGCAGAAAACCATCATTTTTTTTTATGTTTTTGAAAACAAACTGTTTTCAAATGCATTAAAATGAAAACACATTATACATGTTTTCTATTTGGTGTTTTTGTTTTCGTTTGTTTTTCGGTTATCCTGCCGCCGCTGCCAGCCTCCAACCCCAGACTCGCCCACCCCCCCCCCCCCGCGCGCGATCCACCCGACGCAACCCCCCTCACCCAGCGCGACCTCCCCCCCCCCCCCACCCGCCGTTAGATCTACCCCTCCGACAACCGCCCGGCGACCTCCCCCACGGCTCAAACCCCCTGCGCACGACTCCCCCCCCACCCGGCGCGACCTCCCCGCGCACGACCCCCCCGGCGCGACCTCTCCCCTACGCACTTCCCCCCCGGCTCGACCCCCTTTGCGCACGACCTCCCCGCTGTCAGATCCCCCTCCCCCGGCGACCTCCCACTGTGACGAGACGACCTCGAGCCTCCCCCTCCACGTATGGCGCACGAAAAATAAAAGCGATAAAATGAAAACCAAAAGCGAAAAACGACGACCAAACCAAAAAAACATATTGAATGACAAATTTTTAAAATAATTGAGTATCGGTTTTCGGTTTCCGAAAACAGAGAAGCAGTGCCAAACATAGCCTAATACCTTATGGGCAATTTTTGAAAATTTAATGTAAAAAATAAATAAAATTTACGATTGTATGAATTTGGATACGTTAGATGATGAAAATAATAAATTAAAATTTAAGTAAAAAATTATTGATTAATTAGAATTTATGCATTAATTGTTTAATTAACAGTATAAGTATATATATATAATTGCATTAAATTTTAAAAAGTTGTTTTAGCTTATTTGTAGGGGCACAAATGCAGGTTTGATGGTACAAAGTGCAAGTAGGGGCAGCGGCTGGCTACCTCAGTAGGATTTATCTAATTTTTGATGTTTGTTGATTGATGATATGTTAAATGATGAGTTAAACGATTGTTGATGATTGTATCACTTCTGGATTTCTCTATAATTTGATAGTATGATTATGACTTGATATGATTGTGGTTGTTGTGGTGGGTAAGGGCACTACCCCAAGGTTGTATGCTTGACATCTATTAATGTAATTGTAATTATTGTGATATAAGTAAAGGTATGATAGGTGACTAAATACATTTAACAATGATTGAAGGTTTACAAGATATTATTACCAAACCTATAGGGTTTAAGCTTGTCGAGGCTTGAAATGGTATGATGATTGACAAGCCTATAGGGTTTGAGCTTGTTAGTACTTAAGATGATATGATGAATTATGTTATGATATGTGTCATGTCCTTAATTGGGACTTATCTGTCCACTCAAGCTTGACCCCATTCTGAGTCAAAGTTGTCATTGGCGTTGCTAACTGAGATAACCCTTCTACGGAGGATTCATAGTACGCTGTCAATACCAAGAAACTATATATTCTACATAAGTCTTATTTTAGAATAAGGCATCGATTTTACATATTAAACAAAAACTTAGAAAAACCCAAGCTTTAAAAACACTAGTAGAATTTTCTAACTTCTAAGATAAGTACCAATGTAAGGTATTGTGGGGGATGCTAGCTATTGCATACATGTAACTAACTCTTGTACTTAAGCTTTGTAACATAGACCAGTTAGGTGACCAATCGTATCCTAAAAATAGTCGGTGGTGACTATATTTTCTATCACGTTAGGTTTAGTTTTAGCTCGTCCCATAGGGCCTGGTTAAAAACTGATGATGTGAGGACCCATGTTCTTGGTCCTAGGAGTGGACCTTATTTTAGAGTGAGAATAGAGATAAATAGATGTGTGCATGTGGCTTGTTTGAGGGTTTCGTGTATTAGGGTAATTTAGTTATTAAAGGGGAATAATATATAAAAGAAATGAATTAAAGAAAATAAAAGAGAGAGAGAGAGAGAGAGAGAGAGAGAACGTGTTTTTCTCCATGCATATTCCATCTTGCACAAGAGAGAAAGAGACAAAGAGAAGGAGACACTGAGAGAGAAGTGAGAGGAGGATCCGTGGAGCAAGAGTCTTTCAATACAATTCGTGACCAGAGGTAGGTGGTTATGTTTCCTTATACCCATACTTGTTTGAGAATGCTATGAATTTGGTTGGAGAGATTTAGGGTTATAATCTTATTCATGCCTTTAGACATAATATTACGTGAAAGAATGGATTGTGACTCATATAAACTTGTTTGAAAGCAAAAGATACGTGGAATGAAGATGTTTGTGGCTTAAAAACCCTATTTAGGGTGTTAGAAGTCAAGTTTGGGTCAAAACAAGGTGAAAAGGCACGCTGGAATGGAGCAATTGATCGTCGTCGTCGATTTGTACAGTTTTTCTTATACAAATCGAGCTGGTGTACAGGTCGACCTGCATAGATCGACCTAGTGGTCGGGTCGACCTTGTCGAGTCGACCTAAATGGTTCAATCTAGGTGGTTTTCTTCTGTTTTCTACCCCTTTCTTCATAGTTGAATTCTAAGAGTTTGTAGAGAGTTTGAGGACTTTTGGGGGTATTTGTGGTGTTCTAAACTGTATTATGAGGATGTATTATTTTTTAAGTTATGATATACCTATGAGAGGTTTATGTGATATATGACTTTGTATTTGATTTGAGTATTAAGGTCCCACTGGGGACAGTCCTAGATTGGACATGAGTATTGAGATCCCATGGGGGACAGTCCAAGATTGGACATGAGTATTGAAGTCTCATGGTGGATAGTCCTAGAGTGGACATGAGTATTGAGTCCCATGGGGGACAGTCCTAGAGTGGACATGAGTATTGAAGTCCCATTGAGGACAGTCCTAAAGTGGATATAAGTATTGAGGTCCCATTGGGGACAGTCCTAGAGTGGACATGAGTATTGAGGTCCCGTTGGGGATAGTCCTAGAGTGGACATGAGTATTGAGGTTTATTTGAGAACAGTCCCAAAGTGGACATGAGTATTGAGATCCTAGTGAGAGAATATCCTAGAATAGACACAAGTATTCAGGTCCTCTTTAGGGGGGCAATTCGAGTGTGGACATGAGACCGTCCTAAAGTAGACAAAACCTTTATGTTACTTTCATTAATTGAACTGTGATTATATTGCTTCTTGTATATACATTTTACTACATTGACACATAGATCCACTGAGCATATAGAGGTAAAGAAGTTGGGTTGGTCCAGGAAGACTTGATCCCTATTGAGCTATGGCTTGCTCACCCATCTTTGATGTCTCTTTTATAGGTCCTAGCATTAGATAGGAGATTATCTTATAAGCAGAAGCATCCCCTTTCTGCTTAGTTTTCTTTCTTTGACATGTTATGTTGTTTGGGACATTGTAAACTTTTGACACGGAGATTGATGTATACATTGAGTTTATGTATTGAGACACCATGTTTTGAGGCTGGTGATCCTATTTATTATGTGATGCATTGTTATATATGTGGAGTGCTTATTGTATGGTTTGTGCATAGTATAGTGTAATTATGATAAGTTTAGGGACAGCAGCCTAGAGGGAGCCTTATTTAAGTGGCCATACACCACCTCATTGTCCTCCTAGGTGTGAGGCATGAGGCATCACTAACCGGTTTTTCAGTGTTAGAAAATTTGGGGCGTAACAGATGATGACATTGATCACCAAGCTAATTGCATCCTTTTTCTTATCCTTTATATATATCTTGATTTTGTCTTATCTACCTTGTTTTCTTTATTTTCTTTTCCTTGGTTTTTTTAATAACATATGATGACACTCATAACATTATAAGGTATATAAAACAGATGGCAAACTTTGCTGAACTCTTATGCATGTTTGGTACATGGTAATAAAATAAGAGAGAATGCAATCAACATAAAAATGACATTACCAAGGGAATAAAAATAAGATTCAAATATTTTCACTCCTTGTTTGGTATCCTGAGAGCAGTAATAGTAGTTTCTCAATTATTTTCTCTAAGTTTATAGTTTTAAACTACTTTTTACTTCTTTATATAAATATATACCACAATAGATTTTCTTAATCATTTCTTATATTATTAAAATAATATTTTATACTCTTTTTTATTCATTAATAATTTTTTATAATTAATACGAATGAAAATAAAAGTTGTGCAAAACATGAAGGAAAGTGGTAAGAAAAATAAAATTTTAATTATTTAATAATCATAAGGAGATGACAGTACTTGTGGGCATATATTGTATAAACTACATGGATAAAGTTAAATATGACTTTTATTGTATGCATGATTTTTTTTACTTTTTTCCCTAAATAAAAGAAAACCGATTTTTATATGAAATCTATTAATAGTACTTATGAATGAAATAAAAAGGAATCCCTTCCCCATGTTTGGTATATAGGAAATGACAAGGTTAAAACAAATTTTCAAGCCAAAATTACTTTAAAGCCTATGTATGACCTGTAAGACCCGCAAAATTTTTAGCTATTTAAGTTCTTACTTAAAGAGTAATAATAAAAAATAATAATAATGTTATTGTTAACAATGTTAGAAATGATATTTTAGATATTATCACGATAAAAATAAGCACCCAATATAGTCATTCAAATAACATGTGACTAATAAGTAGTGTTAGAATAGTAACTAACCGTTATGAATAGTATCCGTTTGGACTTCCATAAATAGGTATGAGCATGAGATTTTATTTATAAGAGAGTATAAGTGAAGAAGAATAATAAGAGTTATGGCTCAGTTCTCAAGATCGCCATCCGAGAATAGATCGCAAAGATCGGCACTACGACTTGAAGTTACAAAGCCATGCTTTTATAGATGAGCTAAATGCTCGTGTCCAATGGCTGCAATATAATGCAACGAGACACGGGAGAAGTTTGAGGTTATTGAGACAACTAGACAATGCGAATGAGGGATTAGCATCGCACCTACGCTAATATAATTCAAGAAATTTTCGAAGGCCATAGAATATGATATTAATGTTTATATTTAAGTTTATAATATTTTATGCTATAATGTTATCTTACTTTTATTGTTTAGTGATTATGCAATTATATTATTTTATCCGCGTAAATATTAAATACGTTATAAAAATAATAATAAAATAATTTCTTATATGTCATAAAAATTTTAGATCTTTTATATTATGTCATTTAGTTTCTTAAACCAAATTACTAGGGTAAGTAAGTATTACAAGCCTTAACTTTACCAAAAGTATAAAACATAGGTAAGGCCCAAAAATTTGAATGAGGTAGATTGGAAACACGGTTGGCCTTGCCACCTCGTATATACATAGCCTTAACTTTACCACCTCGTATATACATACATGGTCCCCCCCCCCCCCACACACACCACCCCCGCCCCCCCCCGCCCCCCCCCCCCCCCCCCCCCCCCCCCCGCCCCCCCTAATTATTTTAAATTATAGTATTTTATCATAGCGTTATCATTCTAAATTCAAGTGAAAAGATGAGAATATTAACTTATGTTTTTATTTTTATTTTAAGGTCTAGATATCGGAAGATTGTAAGGAACGACTTCCAAAATGAATTCCCCGACAATCGCCTTCTTCTTCTTAAGCCCCAATTGTTAATCTTCAACCCCCACCCCAGCCCCCTATCCCCATCCTTATCTCCCCCTAATCGTCCCCTTTAGACCCGTGTCTAATATCCCCTTGTGTTAAGGTGGAAGACACGTAGGAAAAATAAGCTTATCGAACGTCTTTTCCGTTCACCCATTACAGAAGTAAATCTTATTCAAAAACTCTCAAGGCTAAACCTAGTTAGCCCACTCAAGGCTTATGATGCATAGGATCGAAATAGGATATGGCAAATGAAGTGGGAACCCAAATAATATTCAACCCCCCCACCCGGTACCCTGCCTATTAAAAGATATAAGTTAAAGTATGATATATATATATATATATATATATATATATATAAGGAGATATGTGTGATATTGACTTTTCAAGCATTAATGCTAATTTAGTGTTTTGATTTTTTAAGTTTGTTGAGAACGACAAGCGATAGTAAGGGTTTTTCTTATCCTCTTTTTCTTTTTCATTATAGTCATATATTTCTGGTAAGGGTTTTCTTCTCATTCCCTTTTTCTTTTTCATTATAATCTATATTTCATTATTATTGTAAGGGACTTTTCTCTTCCTTCTTTATCTTGTTTTATTTGGCATTATTATTATAAGAGTTTTATGTTTCTTATTCTTCTATTTCCATTTTATTGTTGAGAACATTAGTCTCTTTTTTAATCTCTCTTGATAATCTATCTATGATTGGGGTAGATAACCTTTTTGATATTCGTGGTTATCCTTGTTACTTTGAATGTTTTATTGAAATTTTATGTGATGCCTCGTGTTATGTATGTTAAAGTTGTTATAACCTCTTATGTTTGGACAAAGTAAGTTTATGATGGGTGGTTCAGAAAGACCTCCAATGCTTGGGTAAAGAACATCCCATTGGAGAGTGTCAATCCTTGATATATGTTATGTTATGATATGGTATCCTGGTAGTAACCTGGATCATGATGTTATGATACGTGTATCTCCCCCCCCCCAAACATAATCTTCCATGTTATGATTTTCTTTGTGAAATGTTGATCAGTATGAGTGTAAATATTATATTTCCTATGTTCGATATCTTCATGATTTTCCCTTACCCCTTATGTTTACCTCATGGGCTATTTGAGCTCACCCTTTTTTATGATTTCTTTCCCCACCCCAACCCGGTAATTAAGGGATGGAGAAACTAGGATAAGGAGTCGAGAAGTGCTTGGAAAAAAGTTGTGTGAAAATTTAAAGATTTTTAAGTTGTTTGCTCGTTTTTTTTGTTATGTAATAATGGGTTAGGATCTTAGTCTCTAAACCCCAAACCTTAAGATCTTGGATTGAAATTTGTAATAATGAATGGTTTGTTTGATTAAATAAGTAATAGTTTGAAATTGATTAAAATTTGTATATTTATTTTCCGGCTAACCCACCCGGTTTGGAAGTTCAATTTTAGCCCACCTTAGCCAAAACTGTCTTTTTCGAGATAAATAATCTCCCTACCAGTGGAGTGTGGGAGGAACACACCTACGGAGCATGAGTTTCTCTAAAGCCAAAGAATTGAGGATGGCAACATCAGACAAGAGGGTTTCTTCGATGCGTTACTCATGTTACTTCGGTAACAACAATGCTATGGCTGGGGTTCTTAAGCACGATGTTGAAAAAGGAATTGCAATGGCAAAGGATTAAGGAGAAGTTGACCTTGATAAGGAGAAGTTGTTTCCCAATTAAAAAAACAGGCTTCCTAAAAAGGTAAGAGAGTAAAAAATAAAAAAAGAATTCTTTTTAAAAAAATTTTTGAATCTAGATCTAGTGGAAGGAGATACTGATCTCCTAGCTAATGATAGTTTAGAAAGACCTTGAACTCCAGGATGAGGAAGATAATGACATCGTCGGCGTCAATTTTGTTATCGCCTTTAAAGAACATGACCAATAGGGAAGCGTCGTTGACTGGTCATGGTTATCTTTGATAAAGTGCATTGTGAAATAGAAAGGGGGAGAGGGAAACACATCAGGCCATAAAATTTATAAGGGTGATTTAGTCAAAATTTCATTTAAGGTAATATTTCAATACCTGGAATGTGGGTGGAATCAATTTTACATTATTCAGGATAATTTGATTCCCAAGGCAATGGTCTGTTTTTCTTTCTTTTGTGTATCAAATACAGGAATGGGAATGGATTTGATTTGATTTTATTCTCGTATACCAAATATGTTTGTCGGACCCCATTTTGTCCGGATTGGACATACTAACTCCATTTGATGTATATACCTTTTTGCTCATGACATATACCTTGTTGAATAGGTCCTTTGAGATTCCCTGCAATTTGTACAAGATGGATGCATTGACACGAACTGGAAAGCCCAAAATGGATAACCACTGCTACAAGTCCCGGAAGTACCCCAAGACCAATACCAGGGAATAAAGGAGGAAATTTGGAGAATAACGCACTTGACTGAGCTCAATTCCGATGAAAAACGAAGAAGTTATGGCCAAAACAATTTTCATTGAAAAAAGTCAAACTTGCCAAAAGACGGTCAATGCCCCTAGTCAAACTGCCCGGAAAAGTGACTATGAGAAATTCTCCAAAACATCTATTTAGGCAAATACAGGTCTTTCCAAACAATCTCCCAAAGTTCACCCATTTTGGCATTTTTGGTGGGGGTAAAAAGGTAATTAAAAGTTTAAAAAAACAAAAAAAGTGACTCGTAGCCTCGAAGTGTCGGCAAGTCGAAGCTTCGAAGACTCGAAGCCTCGAAGCCTGTAAGCCTGTCGACACTCCGACCTGCCGACACTTTGACCCGTTGACCGTTGACCTTCGACCTACCGACACTTCGACCCGTTGACCATTGCCATTGACCTTCGACCCATCGACCTTTGACCCACCGACCTTCGACCCGTTGACCGTTGACCTTCAACCCTACCGACACTTCGACCCTTTGACCCGTTGACCTTCGCTGTTTGGCTTATTTCACTGGCTTCCTCGCTGTTTGATCACGTGATACGTTTTATTAGCTGACCCTTTTTGTCAGAGATGCTTTTCAACGCCTGTCAGTCACATATGTCAAATACAAACTTAAAAAAGGACAATCACGAGCTGCAGAGGTCGCTATTCCCTCCGACAAAAGGCAAAATCTGAAAATAAAAAATATGGCATCAATAATACAGCATTAAATGCTGCAATCAATGCAATCCAACCAATTCCTTTAAAAGCAGTCTTCTGTCCACGCGAAAAAGGGGGTTCGGCAGAGAGGAAAAAACAGAGTTCAGCCCCAGAAAATAAAAAAAGAAGAGAGAGATTGACGCCCACAAAAAGAAAAAGAGAGAGAACGCCCAGATTACGCCCAGACATTGATTATGCCCAAGCTCTTCCTTTTCCCCAAAGTCTTCACATCAAAAAACGCCCAAGCTCCTTCCTAAGAAAATGCCCCAGTCCAGAGATTAAACACCCACGAAAATCAAAGAAAATCCCAGGAGTCTTCGTTCGAATCTCTCTCTAAAAAAAACCACGAAAATCCCAAAAAAAAAAATCCCAAGAGCCTTTCTCCAATCTTTCCCCACTTCCAGTTTACCTCCGGCGTCAATTTCAAACTTCAACTAAGCTCCGGCGCACTGCAAAGGCGCGGGTTCACAGCTTTCCACTGAATTTGGAGGTTCGTCCAGTACTACCGACGCCAGCAGGAGAACTCGGACGTGGTGATCTTTAAAGTTGGTATACTTACCCTTTTTATTGTTTTCTCTTCCTTTTTTCACTTATTTGTATTTCGTTTTATTTTTGTTTCCTCTCTTTTAGCGTTGTAATCATTTCTATTTTGCTGGTTTGTTTTGTATATTTTGTTATATATATACTTGTAATATGTAAACAGTAAAAGAAAAGGTAAAAAAGAAAAAAAGAAAAAAAAGAGAGAGAGAGAGAAAGCTAGAAAAAAGGGGGGCACAAAAAAAAAGAGATGAAAAGAAAGAAGAAAAAAGAGTGACTTTATTTTTGCTTATTTATGGATGTCATAATCACACACTCCACGTTTATTTTATGTGTTCATTACTTTGATATGCATTTGTAACAAGCGTGACTTTGGATTTTCAAAACAAAATAGAAAAAAAGGGTTTGCCAAAAAAGAAACAAAGAAAAACAAAACAAAATAAAACAAACAAAACGTTTTTCCAAAACAAAAAAACAAAAACAAAACAAAAACAAAACGTTTTTTTTTTAACAAAACACAAAAACCAAAAAATGTTTTCTAACCCAAAAAACCAAAAAAAGAAAAATAAAAAAACATATTTCTATTTTTTAGGACTTTAATTTCCAAAATAAAACCAAAAACCAAAACAAACCTCAAGGATCTCATTCCCCACTTCAAACAAAAAAACCAAAACTTTTAGGATTCCCATTAGAAATTTAGGGTAAATCCATTTTAACCATGACTTTAATAAATAACTTAGCTAAATAAAAATCATAGACTTTTTAGAAAATCTAACCAGTCGTGGAAGTGCAAATAAAATAGAAAACCTCATCCTCCGAAAATAGATACCGAAAGGGCGCTGTAGGGGTGCTAATCCTTCCCTACACGTAACCAACTCCTGAACCCTTCTCTGATAACGCAGACCACACCTTTAAACTACTCAAAGTACAGGGTATCCAACTGTACCCCAAAAACAGTTGGTGGCGACTCTAAATTTCTCACCATTGGTTTAGTTTAAGCCCACCTCAAACGGGCCCGGACGAAAACCAGTGATGACAATGTTATTAATGTAATGACCCGTATTTGATTAGGACTAATAGATAGCCATGCTAGGCGACTGGAAACATCTGGACAATATTGTGTTCGTCAATATGATCATTTTGACTGTACTTGGACCCAATTCCGGATCGGGACCCCGAGTAGCTCGCTTGTTGACTTTCTCGGGATTTGTTGGTTTACCTTGCATTTGAGAGGTCAATTGGCCAGGTTGGAAACCATCTAGATAGTAATGTACTCGCCATTTCAAGCATTTTGATTATATTTGAGCTCAATTCGGAGTTCACGACCCTAGGAGGTCAAAGGGTCAATTATTATTTTAAATGTTAATTAATTAATGATTAATTAACAAGGAACGTAGTCAATATAAATAGAAGGAAAAGAAGGAGAGCTTCCATATTACATTATTGTGTGTGTGTGTGTGTGTGAGCGCTTGGAAGCTTGAAGTCTTGATAATTTGGGGTAAGTGGAGCTCGTGAATTCAAAGAATCATTCCAGATAGGTGTTCCTAAACTCCTTACCTTGATTCTATCTTGATACACATGATTCGATCATGATCTATGTGATTTCGTATAAACCCTAGGTTTTGGGGAAAACTCAATTTTGGGTTAAATCTTGTGATTTAAGTGCATGATATGTGATTAAAACCTGATACGTAGTATTAGTATGAGTTTTATGAGTTTTCGGAGGGTTTGTGAGGGTTTCAGGGTCATTGGGTTAACTTCAACGAATAGGCTAGAAACGACGATGAACAATAATATTAGCGAATTGTGAGGTTTAGGACTCGAGGAAGCCTCAAGACAGTGAACAGTCGGTGGGATGGACTTTGGAATTGGAGGTTTCGAATGTTAGTTTCAAATGTGTTGTTCGAATGTAGTTTCAAATGTTAGTTTCGAAGGTTCAAAGGAAGGTTGAAGGTAGGTTCGAAGAAAGGTTTGAAGGTAAGTTCGAAGAAAGGTTCGAAAGAAGATTCGTGAAAGAGATTCGAAGTAGAGTTCTAAAGTACCGTTTTACAAAACTATGGACTATTTACATTGTAAACTTTTATGCTTCTCCACATTTAAATATATTTAAGTTACAATATAAATAAGAAAATACCCTTCATTTGGATCCAAAATACCTCATAGTAAAATCTCCAAAAATTAGGTTACCTTAAAGCACTAGTAGCAGATTCTCTATCGAAGTCTATTTCCCTATATTTAGGGAAAGAAGTTAAAAAGTCATAAAATCATCCCCACTGCAGATACCTTATATTTAACTTTCTCTATGTGGTTTGTATAGTGTTTCCCAATGTATTGGGAAGCACTATTCACTCCTTATAATTATTAAATTATATATAAAATTTTCTCCCACCTCTCTCCTTCATGTTTCCCATAACATTTACTTTTATTTTATATTAAATTATAAAAACTTTATTATTAAATAAAAAAAGTAGTATAAAATATTTTTTAATGATATAGAAATTGATTTAGGGAATCTATTATGGTGTATATTCATAAAGGGAAGCAAAAAGTAGTTTAAATATGTAAATTTAAGGAAAATGATTGGGTATATGATGTTAGTGCTCTTAGTTATGATATGAGGAATCATTACCGGGACTTCTTATTTCAAGAAAACACTTTCTATGAAAAATCTTCTTCCTTGGTCAAGGCATGGGGATCAATTTGTGAAGACTAGCCTCAGTCATAGAGGGAGTGTTATGAACCTTAATGTCATACTGGTGATGGTGTGTTGATTTGAGGTTGTGTTATGTGGTTGGCATGACAGGTTTAAGCCTGGATTGAGCCGTTGAGCTCGTGGTGACAGGCTAAGATCTAGGTTGAGTTTTTGAGCTCATAGTGACAAGCTAAGGCCTGGGTTGAACTGTTGAACTCGTGGTAACAAGCTGTCAAAACCGCTACTAAGGCCAATAAAAGCCGCCACTAAGTCCATGTTTTTTTTGTAATGTGTGGTCTAAGTTGAGCTATTGAGCACATAGTACTAGGGCTAAATGCCCTAAGCTATGATCCTATTGAGAATCATGGACAAGCTATCCTGTGTGGATAGGCTGGGTCCTAATGTTTGTTTGCAGACTGGGTCCTGATGTTTGTTTAAAGGCTGAGTCCTGATGATTTTGCTCACTACACTGTGCACGAGTACACTGAGCATGTAGTATAGACTTATCTATCTTGCATAGTATAGTGATGTGGTGTTATGGGGTCACCTACTGAGCTTGTAGCTCACCCCTACTTTGTTGTTTATCCTTTTTAGGTATGACCCGGGACTAGTGGAAGACTTTCTTCCAAGAGGACGTGTCCAATATTCTTATGTATGATACAGTATTATATTCTATATTGATTATGTATTGTATCTCGGACATGCGTTTATGGACAGTTGTATTTGCACATTGTTTGTGATGTGATGTCTGTATGACTGTTTGACATATTATATGCATGTTGATATATAGGAAAGTACATGATTACCCTTGATGTATGACTGTACATATTTGCATGATTGAGACAGCACTCGCGGTGTAGTCTCTATTGGTGTTTGTCACCAACCCTTTGACCTTTTAGGTGCGAGCTAAGGAAAATCATATTCCCGGTTTCAAGTTCCTTGGAATTTGGGGGCGTGACAATTAAGGTTTGTAAAAGATGAGAAACAGATTAAAGAACTCATTCGTTTTATAGAATTCATTTAGTGTGGTATTAAAAGATTTTTTATAAAATGGGCTAGTCCTTGCCAATCATTTACCATGGGGGTCTAGTTAAAACATAAAAAGAGAGAGTTAGAATCCATTGGGAGGAGATGGTATATATTTGATGAGTGCATTTTATATAATATATATATATATATATATATATATATATATATATATAAAATCATATATTACTTATCTTTGATTGTTGTTGACGATATAATTTGTATGATAATATGTTATTATTTTATTGTTTTGTTTCTTTTTTGTGTTTTTGGTGGACTTTGTGTTCTTTTATAAGACATTATTTTGTTTTCTATTTGTAATTGAATTTTTAGCCATGAGCTAGTCCTCGTGTTTAGGGGTTGGGAGTAGCTTTATCCCAATCGAATATTCTCTGCATGATAATTTAATTGAGAACTTGATTCTCTTTATCTCTTCATGTCTTTCTACCACGATATTATTGTAATGTGTTTAATCAATATATTACATTCCTCAGGTAATCAAATGAATGATCGAAAGATAAAAACTTATTACTAAAACCCTATAAAGAGAATTAAGCTTCGTGTGTCACAAAAGTATACAATTTTACAAATGAGAAGCGTTATTTGGTTGTCAAAAGATTTTAATAGATTTAATTCTATCACAACGAGCCATGAATGTAGACTATTGTTAGATTTAAATATATCATTATTTATGCGAGAGTAATTGACAATTACAACGGGATAAGTCACCCTGAAGATAAAGAGAGAATTAATTTAATTAATTTTATGTATAAATAAGATATTAAGGAGTAGTGAAACCTTAAACCCTAGGCGCTTGTTCCACTAATATCTCTTTCACATAATTTATTTAAAATATTGTTTATATTTAATTTAATAAATTTACTTTGTGTAATAATTCACCGAATTAAAATAGATTGCCTAAACAATAAACGCATAAGAATTTTAAGGATTCTTATCTCTTGTCCCTATGGGATCAACCCGCATTTGTTGACTAAACCACAATTACATCATTCCTTTGCGGTTAATATAAGTGGTAAAACACCCTTATCAATATTTAGACAAAGTATATACATTAAGTAGTATGGTGACTTGTTGCATCTAACAAAAGTGCCTATTGAAAAATTGATGGTTAAAATGCTTGTTTATTTTTGAGATCCTAGGTGCAGATGTGCATTTCTACTTTAACGACATTGACTAGACTCTTAGCCAAGAATAGTATAAGAATATAATAAGCATATCCTTAAAAACTTTAGTATGAGTTTTCTAACTCCACCAACAAAGACCAGCGATCTTTAGTACAAATGCAAGGGAATGTATATATAAATGGATGGTTGAGCATGATTTTTTTAAATATGATTATTTTTCAAAACTGTAGGCCCAGATGAATTTCTGCCACTCATAAATACTTTTAAATTTGTCGGGCTCATAATTTTAAAAAACAATCATATTTTCAAAAATAATATCATCATATCAAACGTTAGCTAACCTTAATATCATAAAAAACAATCCTGATTTTAAGATATTACAAAAATAACAGTATAGATTACTTTATGCTTGTATGCAAGATAGGAAAAAAATTATTAATCTATAAAATTTGATATAATAATTATATACAATAAATTTTTTTGGCTAATCTCATCTCATGAGGGGGGTAAATAAATAAATATATTAAAATTTTTAAATAATAATAAAAATTTAATGACCATTAGAATATCCCAAAATCAAAGAATATATAATACATTCAAAACAAAATTTAAATTAGGGTCAAATCTCATTAGCTTTTTGAGAAAAAAACTATGCAAACAAGCATGAAACAAAAATAAATAGA
The DNA here is from genome assembly GCA_023512835.1 of Taxillus chinensis. Lineage (NCBI taxonomy): Eukaryota > Viridiplantae > Streptophyta > Magnoliopsida > Santalales > Loranthaceae > Taxillus > Taxillus chinensis. Next base: position 45,716,599 of record CM042091.1, read on the forward strand.
AATATCTTAAAATCATAAAAATAAAGGTACATTACATTATAAAATTAAAATTTTATTTATAGTTGTATTTGTGTGTTATATTTGCCATATATATTCTGTCAAAAGGAACGATAATGATTATCTACTCACTAAGTTATATAGTAGCAAAAATACATGTGTTGTACTTTGTCCAATCCCTAACCTAAAATAAGAAGACATACAACCAAAAATGTATATTTTATTATGGTTCAAATTCAAATTTTAAAACAATTTTGTTTGAACTTTACTTATCGTAATTACTCCAAAATTTTGGATTTTTATAATTTTCCTCGTTGTATAATTATATAACAAATTTTTTATAATTTACTTTAGGATTGTAATGCAATTTATTATAAATTTATATTTTTGCCTCAATTAATCATTTTTTGTTCGAATTAACACATTACTATTTTAGTCACCAAACATTACTCCATTTTGCACCATCTAAACTTCTAAAAAAAGTATTTGGCCACCCTTATACCAAAGAGTAGCCACCAAAAAAATTGAAATCAAAAGAAAACGCAAAAGGTTCGAGATCGCGCCTTGTTTTAATTTCTATGGTTAGACTATAATAAAATAATAACAATAAAAAAAGACTTTGCTAATTTACTAGCTGTTTGTGAATAACTTGCCTAGAACGTGAAAAGATTATGTATTGTATCTCAATAGCAGCACTTTGCATCAATCAATTGTTACAAATGTTAATATTATATTTTAGTAGCATATAGAACTATAGAAGATAAATTAAGGTGCCTATAAACCTCCTAGATTTGTTGATTGGTACCTATGGTAATTTCAACTCCCATCAATGCTAGATATTTCCATCAATACAACAATAAAAAAAATTATTTCTCAAAATAGGCCACAATTAGATTACTTTAATATCATAAAAAACAGTATAGATTACTTTATCATAAAAATTATTTCTCAAAATAGGCCACAATTAGTACATATTAGTCAACCTCATCATCATCTTTTTGCCTAAATTGGTCTAGCAGTATGAGTGTTGCCCTCCATAGGGTACAGTACCTTACTGGACTATATTTATTATTCACTAATTCTCAAGATCATTTATATACTATAGTAAATTTATGTAGCTATAATTTCATGTTATTTTACTAGTCATTTTGCCCTATATTTTACAGATATTTGGTTCCCAAGTTGCTGAAAAAAAAAGGTTTATGAAAAAAACTGACTCTCTCCTCTTCTAATGTCTAGTTGAAGCCTTCAGCAAATGTAGGCGTCCAAAATTGAATCGGGGTTTCGTCGGTAATCGAAAATGTACTCATGATTGGCACAAGGCATAGTCCTCGACTTTGAAGGTCGTGCTTCAAATTTTCGGGATTTGTTGATCTACAAGAAGCCTGCATAATTGTTTTTTTAGGTAAGTAACCACATAATACTTAATACTCGTAATAATATAAAAACAAATGTAGAGGATTTAATAAAAACAATTCAAGTGAAAGCCGGTTCTCGCTATGATGCTTCGTATAAAAAATAAAAGAAAATAAGTGTTTATTATATTTTATTTTATTTTAAATTTTCTTGTTTTCTTATAAATAAACACTATAGTTATTTATTTAGAAATATCTCATACATTATTAAGTTTTTATCAACTTTACATTGATTTTATTAATTTTATATTTGACTTCCTAGAATTAAATATTTGTTTGAGAGATTTGATTGTAACGATCAATCGCTCATTGTTTTTTTGCTTTCACATTATGGCAGCATCAAAGTAAGGAATTTCTTATGAAGATGTTGCTGAATCAAATGTTAGTGGTGTTTGTGTTGCTAACGAGGTTCAAAATGTGAGTCTATGAAGCTAATCAATGGTTTTCGAGGAGGGTTTTGATGTTTTAGGTCAAAGAATCCAACACGTGAGCTGCAACTTGAGGGCTTGACTGAATGTGTTGACTTGATCGATGTTAGAGGTCTCAGTGGAAGATTTTTTGGTGAGGGACAGCCAAGAGAGAAGAGATGACATGATTATACCAATCAGATTGATTTGGGCGATGATTTATTTGAGTATGTTAATTTGAGGGAAAGAGACGAATTTATGGATCCAAACCCTATGCGTGGTGTTACCATTAAAGCACAACAGTTCTTAGAGGATAATTCATCAGAAAAGAAAGAGTTCTTGTAAAGCACGATGACCGTCAATGAGAGATCGCAAAGGATATTGGAGGACTCATTAGGGCTATAATCGAGGAGATGTGATCGATTATCGTTTGAAGGTGGATATCCCATCTTTCAATGGTAGTCTCGACATTAAGACTTTCCTCGATTAGTTGGCAAAGGTTGAATGGTTTTTTAATTAGATGGAAATTTTGGAGGATTCAGAGTGATATTAGTGGCTTATAGACTGAAGTGAGGAGCTTTAGTGTAGTGGGAGAGATTGTAGAGTCAAAGGCAATATAAAAGGAATGGCCAGTGAGGAACTAGCCTCGAATGAAACAGTTATTGCAGTGAAATCTCCTATCAGTAGATTTTGAGGAGATATTACTCCAAAAACATTAACGTTAATGCCAAGGGATGTGATTATTTCATTAGTGAAAAAAGTTATTTGCAATGCACACCATCACTAGTGGAACATGGTGGCCAGTGAGAGGACCATGATCAACCCAATCATGCCCACATAGGAAATGGCCATGGAAATCAACAATTGATTTCCTTATACCATTAGATGGATCAAAGCTGCAGAAATAGTTGTAGTGACAAAGAGGTACAAAGTATTAATTATAATCGACAAATACCATGATGAGGTTTATTATAATGTTGTAGATATGGATTTGTGTCACTTGTTATTAGGCAAGCAATGCTAGTTTGATGTAAATGCTTAACATTTGATAGAGGAGAACAATTATAAGTTAGAGAAAAGTGAGGAGAAATTCAATTTATTGCCCTTGAATGAGGAATTTCATTTCAAAACTCATAAAGTCATGGAGCGATCTTTCTTAATAGTGACTCAATTTGAGATAGACTTAGTTGAGGATTTGAAAGAGACGAGAGAGCTACATGCTCTTATAGTGAAACCAAAAGTTTCTTATGATGATAAATCAAAAATAGAGGTACCAGATGTGATTAAGGCCATGTTAGAGGAATTTTCAAATATGGTTCCAGATGATTTTATAGAAGGGTTGCTACCTTTAAAGGACATCCAACATCAGATAGATTTGGTATTCGACACCAATTTTCCAAATATGCCACATTACAGTATGAGTCTGAAAGAGGCGAAGATCTTACAAGAGAAGTTTCAAGAACTGTTAGATGAGGGATTCATTTTTAATAGTTTGATTTTGTGTGTCGTGTCAGCTTTATTGACTCCTAAGAAAGATGAGAGTAGAAGGATATGTGTCGATAGTTATGTTATTCAAAATGATTAGTGGGTATAAATTTCTTGAGTTCTTCTATGTAAAGTTATTATTTGGCGATTATTTGTATAGTCAGCTGACATGATGTGTATTTATTAGTTAACAAGTTTTAATATACTTTATTGTGTTCGATAAATGCATGCAAAATCATCTGACTATGCAACAATGACGCAAATGATGGCTGCAAAAAGCATTTCTCAAATTTCTAATATCCTGATTAGATGACTTGTTGGCTATCACTTGAGTGGAGCTCAAGTGTTTTCTAAAATTGATTTACACATTGGTTATCATCAGATTCGAAACAAGCTCAAAGATGAGTGGAAGAACACTTTCATAACCAAGGAGGGGATATTCAAATTGTTGATGTTATTTGGTATGCGCAATGCACCTAGTACATTTATGTGAGTGGTGAACCAAGTACTCAAACCTTCCAATTAACAGTTTGTACTGGTTTATTTTAATAATATACTGGTATATAGTTCGTATGATGATAAGGCATATTAAAAACTTGATGCAAGTATTAAAGGTTTTGCAGGGGAACAAATTATATGTTAATTTGAAGTGTGTATTTTTCTTGCAAATAAACTGTTATTGTTTCTTAGATTTGTGATTAGTTGTGATGGCATTATGGTCGATGATGCCAAAGTAAAGGCAATCAAGGAGTGACCTACTCCTTTGGTTGTGACTGATCTTAAAAGTTTCCTTGGATTAACTAGTTTTTATATAAGATTTATCACGTATTTTGGTACTATTACTTCCCTATTAATTAAATGCTTGAAGAAAAAAAAAGTTTTAATGAAATGAAGATACCAAGAAGAGCTTTTGATTATTGAAGGAGCAATAATGTGAAGTACTTGTGTTAACACTTCTAGATGTTGCTGAATTATTTCAAGTAAACTATAATGCAAGTGGTATTGGAATTGATATTGTGTTTTCTCGAGAAAAGAAGCCAGTGGCCTTTTTGGTGAGAAGTTGTGTGAAACCCGTGAGATTTGGTCTACTTACGTGCGCAGTTGTGAGTGCTCTATGAATTTTGGAGCACTATTTGGTAGATAAAATATTTATTCTTTATTCAGATTATTTTACTTTAAAACATTTTAATGGGAAGATGAAGTCAACAAAGATATGCATACTTGAAGGATTCAATTTTGCAAAAGTTTCCTTTTACACTTATGCATAAATCTAGCAATTAGAACAGAGTCGTTCATGCTTTGAGCAAAATGGCTCATTTGGTAAACACATAGTGAGCAAAAACTGTGGGATTTGGTGAGTTAAAGAAATTAAATGCTACTGTTAAGAAATTTTAGAAATTATAGAGGAGGTGTTCTTCATGAGTCTTGTGATGCTTGTCATATTCAAGAGAGTTTCTTGACAAAAGGTAATTAGTTATATATTCCAGTTGAATCGTTCTTGTGGGAGAAGATAATTCGAAATCTCCATAAGGCAAGTTTAATAGGGTATTTAAGAAGAGACAAGGCTATTATAGTTTTGGCTAAAAGGTATTATTGAACTCACATGCACTAAGATGTGAGTTGACTTGTGAAAACATGTTATATTCATCAAAAGGCTAATTAAAAAATAATTCAAAATACTAGTTACCATTTCCAATTTCAAAAAAAAAACATATGGGAGGACTTATTTTTGTATTGTTATATCCTTTAACAAATTTGCTCTTGACTTCTTATCAAATATGAGAAAATGATGCAGCATATAAAAAATTAAAATAAATAAGTTTTTATTTTATTTTATGTTTCTTTAGAATTTTCTTATTTACCTATAAATAAGCACTAAGTTATTTGTTTAGAAGTATCTCATACATTGTAATGTTTTTATTAATTCTATATAAATTTTATTAATATTATATTTATTCTGCTTGGATTGAAAATATATTTCAATTTCTCACTGTTTTTTTGTTGTCGGGTTGTGTCACGCTATAAAACATTGCATCTTTGGGGTTAATTAAAATATTGCCTGTGGCAGGATTTTGATTCTTACCCTTGTTGAAATGAAAGAAACACAATATTTATACCTCCCGGTTACGGGTTTTAGAATATAGCACAAACCAAGTAGAAGCATGCAGTTGGTTTTCATTCAAATAGCTCACTCTTTGTTCAATAATTTTTATATTACAATCGATCTAAACTACCTTTGATAAATATTTTTATTCGAAAGAATTACAGTTAGATTCAAACTCCCATTGACGCAATGCAATATCACTCGTATAATATATTTTTAAAAGTTATATCAACTAATATTATAACACGTCAATTCAAGTATAAATCTAGCTGTGAATCTTTGGACTAAATATTAGGGCTCATCTACCTTGCTTTCAGGCGCCACCGATTAAAGTACACATTTTCCGTGAAATTACTACTAATAACTACTAGCTAGGTTATATTTGTATATAAGGTCGTTTTTTTTTCCATATCTACGAAGTGTAGGGTACTGTGTTTGTCTACAGAAAGGGAAAAGGGTCGGTGCTGTTCATTTTATAAATCATCCAAAGCTATAGAGAGAGAGCTAATAAAAATAAAGGTTAAATGAAGAAACACGGAAATATAGGTAGATAATTGAATAGTACCTGTTGACGTTGGATGGGAGCTCCAGCGCTGCTCATGTATGGAGTACTCAAAGCCTGATTTATGAAATGATAAAATGCATTAGAATTTTCATGACTAAACAGGAAACAATAGTAAATATGGACCATCAAATGGATGAAAATTCTCGCAGTATGGATAGTCCAAACAGGGAAGGGAAGAGATCGAGCGCTCCATCCGTGCAACACTTCTATCCCTTCCACTATTTTGGTACGTTGTGGCCAACTTACACTAACTTGTTGATGAAGAAAGTTGATGTATTCAATGGCTTCAGAGAGCACTGAGGCTGTATCACTCTGTCACAATATTAACATAAATTATTAGTTATGTTATCAAATGTTATGTACGGTTCGAGTTACGTGTAGATCTGGGAGTAGATTATATATTGAAAACAGATAGAAGGGGATAAAAAGGCAACAGAAAAAAGAAATCATTGATCCCATTACGTGCCTTTCCAAAGGGAGAGACTAATTGTTGGAGTGCAGTGATTCTGTCCCCCATCTTCTCCTTCCTCACCTAACAACACCCAACATTACAAACTTATCATTATATATGTGCATAGAGAGATGAAGCGGCGGGTCACATTAAACCTCAAAACACCTCCTTTATCTGGATGACTAAATAGTTACAAGTTTCACGGACCCCAAAAACAAAACAACACAAGAAGACCTTTAAAGGTGGCATCGGAGGCGCCACATCACTTCGTCCCCTTTTGATACCAGTCCATTGATCACTTGCAGTTTTCTTCACTGCCGCCACTGTGCCCGATCCGGCACCTCCCCCCATAGAATCCTGCTTGAAAGCCGAATATATATTACTACATATTCTTAATAACTCCCTTTCATTCATTAATCATGAACTCATAACATATATAAATACCTTAGGCTTCTCATCAAAATCCGTCGTCACCTCTGGTATTTGCGGTGGAAAAAAGCGGTTCCTAACAGCACTGATATCTTCGCCTCCGCCTGCGGCCACTTTCCAGTTCGGACCGCTGTTGGAGAAGTGCAACAAGCGGGCATGCGTAGAAGGTGGCGGAGTAGAATCAACATTAGCTGTTAATAACTGATGCTGAGGAACCTTATCGGATGACGAACATGAAGAAGAATACGACGAAGGAGGCGGCAGTGGTTCACCACGCCTGTCGCCATAGTTCCACGAATTATACGCGTAACCACCGACAGGACGGTTGTGATCGTCGTCGTTGGATCGAAGTAAACCTTGACTAAGATTAGCAGGAATTTTCCTATGCGAACTGTCCCCGGAGCAGCACGTTTGAGAATTGAACTGATTGCCTTGGTCGTGTAATACAGAGAAATTGATCATGTCATGAGAACAATCATCTCCGTGACTGAGTTATGGGGCAAAAAAAACATATATATATTAATAAACTTAAAGTTGAATCAAACTTAAGAAATCAAGAACAATGAAGTCTCTATTATTACAGCGAAGAATGTGCTGTGTTCCACTCAAGAGATTGATGGTGATGCCTCGAGAGTCCAAGATCCATCATTTGCAGGTTGCTGATAAGCCTCTCCGGGCTGTGGAAGCCCGCTGCTGCGTCGGGGCTACCCGAGACCAACTCGGTTTCGGTATGGGACCTCTTCTTGATGTTCTCCGTCAGTCCGGACGATGGCGGCGGCCATAACCCGAGCCTGCCGATGCTGTTGAGCTGCGGCGCCGGCGATTCGCTGACGTTGAGCTGGTTTGGCGACGGCTGCCACCAGTTTCCGCCGGAAGCGGCAGGATTATACTCTTCATCTGCCATGTGTTTGCTGCTTTCTGATGATTCCTTTGCTCTTTGCCGTGTACGCGTGTTGTTGCTTTGATGTGTGTTTGTGTTCTTTCAGGGTCAGGGATGTGATGTATGGAGAAAAAAAAACGATTCGTGGGAATGGAAGGGTTATGTAAATGTAATGCCAATTCTTCTGATGCATCATCATCGCACACGACATATTAAAACGTAGGATGAACAATCATATCGTCCCACGTTGCCCGATCGTGGCCGTCGGTGCAAAGTTGGGATTCACTTACGGCACCGTGTCTTTCAGCCAATAGCAGATTAGCGTGGGCAGCGAAATAGAATTATCAATAAAAAGCTACTTTTACAACTCGCTTTGTGAATCCCATCCGACAACCCGAAGAAAAACAAAAAAGAGTCGTGGCAAATTCAAAAAACAAAATCATCCATAAAACATTTAGCGGCCAAATTTTTTGCCATGTAAAATTTACATTTATGTTTCTTTTATTTTTTGGGTGTATATGACCTATATAAGTCTAATTAATCAAATTTGTTTACAGGAACACCAAGAAAACAATGCAAACAGGCCCCACCTCAAAGATTACGAGGGATATGGACGTCAAAAAGGTTTTAAAAAGAAAGGAAACGAGTGGGTAATGGAGACCCGGAACCAACAACAAATCGACGATCCTTTTTCTTTTTGTCCCAACTTAATCGCATAGTAGAGCGATTAAGTTTAACCAATAACTTTAAGTGTTGGGAATTTATTTCAAAAAGCATTTAAAGAACAAAAACTAAAAATTGGGGATTGTGATTATATATATATATATTAACTTTTTTTATTTGCATTTTATTCAAATAAAATGTTATATATCAACTAAATTTTATACAAACGGATAAGAATTCACCATTCACATTAGTATAGTAAGTTTATAGAAATAATTTACTCATAATCCATTTATATAAATATATTTATACTTATGGATAACTAATTATCTGTGGATATAGATATATTGTTTATTTTTTTCTTGCCTTTGCATTTCACTTTCCCTCCTTCCCCAACCAAATCCCTAGGTTCGATACTCATGCCTCATCACCAACCACACCACATCTCCACCTAGCACCATTGCCACAAGGCAACAGCACATTAACTACAACATCAGCACCCACACAATTGATGTCAATCGCACCAAAAACTCTAGTTAAAACTACAATGTTGCTAGGCCAGATGCCTTCCTCACGATCTGTGTTCGTGGCCGAGATCTCTTTCACCCTCAATCTCAACCCCGAGCTCCATCACTACATTGAGATAATTGTTGGCATGTTCTAAAATTTTGTGTTATTTTATATTTAATTTTGGGATGTCACGCACCCAAATTCTAGAAGCAACAGAACTAGGAATGCGACGTTTCCGCTCCCTCACCCGAAAGGTCGAGGAGATTTGTGGCCAACCCGAATCTTGTACAACTCCACAACAGGGGTAGAATTGTAAATCCAATGGTCCAAAAGACATTCAAGCAAGGAAACACATATAACAGTGCAGTTCACATTACTAAAATCAAGCACCACCCATGATAAAACACAATAAAGTTAACCAAATAAGTTTATACAACTGTCACGGACCCAAGTCCGAAAAATTAAATAATAAATAATAAACAGACAAAGTCCATAAAGTAAATCCTACAAAAAATGTCACGACCTGTTCCGCTATGGCTCCAAAAAATAAAGTAGGATTGAACATAAATGCCCAGTAGATGATCTCCATCTCCGTACCACCCGATAACATGAAATCCTAAATCTACATGATCGGTGTATGCTTGTGCTAATGTAGTGTCATATTTTATCACAGAAACTTACAAGGAATCACAAAATATAACATCACACGCAAATACAATTCATCCACAAGGTTCCCACTACCAACTCCAAGGATCTCAACTATTAGTAGACAGCCATATGTGGGACCTGTGGTGTCCCTAATGACAACCTGCCACATATGGGACCTGGGTTACCAACCACATAGGGGACCTGCAGCCTCCTGCTAGCCCTATATGGGATCCACGGCTAACCCAACAAACTCCCCCACCGATTCCACACATATAGTAATTAAACTAAAAATTTCAACAATTAGATTTAATACAACAGTCTTATAAAAAAATATTTCATTCACCAATCCAACACTAACCACATATATATATACATATTTAAATTCTCATCAAACATCCAACACTAACGTCAATTAAATGGTATTAAGCTACAAGTAACATTTTAATGTCAATTACCAATATTGAACTATAAATAATATGTATGTTACTTAAGTATACAAGTAAGCCCAAATAATATTTACATGTTTAAACCCAACAGAATCCATAATATTAAATTAATAATATCGAAACCCCAACGATTTTAACATATATACATAACTTACATATTTTATTTATTTATTTATTCATACATAAATATATATATATATATAATATAAATATATATATTTTTATCCCAAACCAACCCGCTAGGGTTGGTGGGCATGCGGGGGCGACGGCACGGATGCCCCGCTTCCTCTCCTCTGTGCAGAGCACGCGCGGTAGCCCGGACTCGCGAGGCGCGCGAGGCCGAATCCACATGACGATGCTGAAGCCACCGCCCTCTCTCTTCCATCACCCCCGCGCTGGACACGTGTGGTCACGACGGCACAGCCACGATGCCTTGAACCACCGCCCTTGACTCCTCTCAATGGAACGGCCACTACGCCACCCGAAGCCGACGCCCTTTGACAAGATTTTTCTGTCAGTGTTCGTGCGGCTGCATCACCTTTCGCCAATACCGAAAATCCAACGTGCATCTTGGTATGACCAGCGACAACCCCATCGAATAACAACAAGGAAATCCAACAATTTGAATATATGTATATACACACACGAAAAACATGCTCATAAAAATATTCGATCTATTTCTCAATCAATATGTTCCATATAACAGGTTAATATAGGATCAGGACCACCTACTTGAATTCAAACTCGAGAGATGTAGAGCCGACGGTTTCAAATCCACCCCCCCCCCCCCATGCTCTATAAAAATAATTCGATGACTCCCTATTTCACCTAGATCTTCCTTTTAATCTATTATTATAGATTTTCAATAATGATAATAATAGTAATAATAGACTGTTAGGATCCAACGACCCAACATAATCCCACTTGAATTACAAACTTGAGTGTAGATGAGGAGGTCATGTGACCTTGTCAAACGTTTTAATCGCCCCGTAAAACATCCTCCCTCACCAGCTCTAGTACAAAATAATACAATGACCCCCCACCCCGGGTCCTCCCATGGTGAGCTTTGGGTCTTACGTCCCTAGATCAATTCCCATTTTTATATTATTCTATTATTGAGATTTTCAATAATGATAATAATAATAATAATAGCCACCAAACTAATTGCGTCAATAATAATAATAATAATCATAACGTTAATTACTATTATAATAATAACTCAATTATTTAAATGATTATTAATAATATTAACATCATAATAACTGTAAACTCATAACATGTAAAATAATTTTAATAATAGTAATAATAACTCAAATGCTCACACTAAGGCCATGCTGCCGAATGGATATTCCAAATTCTATTCGGCCTAACCTTTAACCTCACATGGGTACGGATCTTTACATGGGAGATCCCATCGTGATCATTACTTTATCCATCACAAATTCCTCATCAGTCACATCATCTACCCTAGTTTGATCTACAACGAGGCCACTATCCTTTTGTTAATCCTATAATCTACTATTGGAGTTGGAGTCTATTGAGACAAAGATGTTGTTGTTCGACAACTCTTGTATATTTTCAATAATCCATTGACGTTGACTACAATTCCCATTTCTTTTCATCACACCTTGGCAAAACCACCATTCAGGTGCTTTAATGTTCATTCCTTTTTATTTTTTATTTTTTTATTTTTTTACTTTTATTTCCCTCTTATACTATTGTAAGATTCATGTGCTTTTTAAAGTTGTTGCTAATCATCACCCTGCTTTTCCTTTTTTGAGTAATGTTGTTAATTCCTCTTTTTTGAATAATCGATTTTAAGTATAAGATTTGTGCGTACTTTGCTTTTAATTCTCTTTTCTTATGTTATGTTAAGTGGGTGTTTGAGGAGTTATATTTTATTTATAAAACTCTTATTCCAAATTTTCCTCTGATAACTATTTATTATTATAAAATAACTTATCAACTATAAAATGATGAAAGCATATAATGACTAGTAGATATAAATAAAATTTTTCCTCTGTTATTCTCTAATCAATTGTGGTCTCCAATTTGGAACATAGTTTAATTAATCATGATAGATAAAGTTAGTGTTGGTCACTGAGAGCCTAGAGGGGGATGAATAGACTATTTAAAAATCTTCTTTTTACTCGGCAAGACACTTAGATGTTGATTAAAAAATAAGATCAATGCAGAAAACAATTAGATCTAGTGAAAGTATTTTATTTTATTATCAATAGATAATTACAATAAAATTAGAAGCAGATTAAGCTGTTTGTACAAGCTTTTGATTTGTTGAAAGAATCTCTCTCTAATTACAGTAGCACTTTGAGACTGTTTTATTAAGATTACAAAAACACACACTCTAACACTTGATTATACACTTTTAGCACTATTTTCCAGATTGTTCACACACATTACAAGTATACAAGTATGTCTATTTATATATACGACCCTTGGTCTGACTTCTTGGAACTTTGATGATCTTCCTGGAATGGTGAGCTACATTGATGATCTTCTCTTTGGAAATTCAAAGTGTTAATTGTCTCTTCCTTGGTACGCTAACGCTACTATTAGGGAGTTCTTTGAACCATATTTTAAATATCAAATGAAGGGAATTTTTATTAGAAATCAACAAAATTTACCTTTATTTTGATATAATTGATTGATCAATGAACTAACTCCCTAACATAGTGAATGTAAGACCTTTGTGTTATTTGTCGTGTTTTTGAATGGATAACAAGCCAGGTGCAAGGTTAAAACAAGAAGGAAGGAATGGACAAAGATCTGCAGAGAAAGGTCAATTGAAATTTAGAATTACCATGAAGATTTTGAATGACTAAATCAATCAACCACACTCTTGGGAACTATTAGTCATTTGAAATGTTTAAGATGGCCAACTAAAATCCAGTCGACCAAATTGATTAACCACGTACAGTTTCTACACGACGTGCACTACAGTTCAACGGGACTCTATACATGCCACCTGTACGGCTCACAACTCTTGATTAAAGGATCAAACGACTTTTTTGAGGTATGTTGAGAGGGAAATGAGTTTCAAATAGTGGAGGAAACGGTTATTGGTGGTTGGACAATTTGATTACCCTGGGAATTGAAAAGAAGGGATATCGTGCAACTTAGGGGGATTGATCATTTTAGAGAGGAAGGGAGGGAGCATTTTGGGTTTCTAACGGCAAGAATATTTGTATTATTTGGTATAATGGTAGCTTAAACTTCCATGGGAGGATGATGGATGTTGATGTAAACTTGTGATTTCCATTTCTTTATGGTATGTTAATTTGAATTCCCAACTTATTTATCAAATCTCTTAAATATGCATGTTAAAGTTAAGTTTGACCATCTTAATTCTTGTATAAGGTTTATCAATTATGGATCAAAAGAAGATATTGATAACCAAATAATTAAAAGATTTGATGAGAGGAATATAATTTGTGAAAATCAGTATTCTTATCTTGTAACCTAGTTAAGATTTGTGTGATATCAATCTACACTTAAATAACTTAAGCATTTAATGGGTTACCCATTCCTCGAGCTAGGGTTTATACACGGCTAGATCACTCGAAAGAGGCTAGTTCGTGCATAAGTATTGGGTTTTCGATAAAAAGAAAATTTGAATGAATATGAATAAACCTGGAATGAATTAATTGCATCAACTGAAATCTGAATCCTTAATTCTCTCATAAGATCTTTCACAGTCGCTTTGTTAATTTCAATTGCAAACTTAAAAACTTAAAATTTCTAATATTAAAAAATTCAAAGAACAACTTGAATCATGAAATTACAAAATAAACTTTTTACTTAGCCACTTTCCCTATGGGTTCGATATCTGGACTTTAAGTCCACTTTATTATTTGTAGCTATCCGTACACTTGCAAAATTTCTAACAGCTACGAGTGTTTGTCTCAACATCACTGGAAATGTATACTACATTAACTTTGTTTGTATGGTTCCAACTCTTATTGAGAAACATGTCAACGCATTCGAGAGATCCACACGTAAGAAATCATTGATGTCTTCAATGAAAGTGTCTTTTCTTACATCAGAATAAAGCAGTCATCTTCAAGCTTTAATGAGCAAATCCGAGCAAGTGAGCCTAATTTGGAGCATTACTTCCTTATTCCAGAGCATGAAGGTTTATTTCGAGACTTTATATGACTCAAATGTTAATTTCACATCATGATTCCTTATTCCGGATGAGGGAGGCTTATACCAATTCTTTGTTTGTTTATTATGTGTTATTGTAAGACTCGAATGCTTACTCCGTATCATGACTTCTTATTTTAGACGATGAAAGTTTATTCTGAGTCTTTGTTTGCTTACTTACAAGACTCAGATGCTTACTCCATATCATGACTTCTTATTCCGAAAAATAAAAATTTGTTTTGAGTCTTTGTTTGCTTACTCCGTGTTATTGCAAGACTCAGATGCTTACTCCGTATCATGACTTCTTATTTCGTGTCTTCGTTTCTTATACCAAGAGAATCTATGTTTTATTCCGGATCATTGAATTTACTGAATTCTCGATTATTTACCTACATTTCTCAACGCTCACATTGATCTGGATCAGGATTATGTATTTTTGTCTTTAGTCGCTCAATTTGAAAAACTCGCAAATAATTGCTCCAGTGTCTTTGTGTATCTCTCTTTGGTGATTCTCAGTTTGATAATTTAGCTTATCTTCTACAACATGTTAGGATATAAAACATAGAGATCTCAATTCAAATTATATAGGATTTCATCCGCATCTTTCAAATTCTAATTTTGATCCAATAATTAGTAAACCATGCAGTTTCCATTTGTTGTGTATATATTCAATTCATAATATAAAAATATATTTAACCCATCAAAATGTTCATATAACATAGTTGATATGTCTTTTGCTTAGCTTACGCATAATTTTTTAAAAGTTCTACAAAATGGATTCAACAATTAAAAGTCAAAATAATGGAATTTCATTTAATCATCTTGAACGTGTATACCAACAAATTCAAGCAATCACCACAAAAATAATATTAACATTTGACTTTGAAAGTGAAGAAGTGAAAGAGCATGCTAATTCTACCCTAGTCAAAAGGAAGTGGAAAGTATCAGTTTTTTGGAATGATTTTCATGAACTCAAACTCTTGGAGGGTAGTTTGAAAGCAATTTACAATTATTGTAAATCTAGATTCTCTATTGAGGTAAATGCCATGTTTTGATCCTTTATGTAAAGAGGTAATGAATTTACCATGGACCAGCCTTAGAGACTTAAACTATTAATTTATCTAAACATTTTAGGCTTGAATAGAGTTAATAAATTTATTCTCAAAAAGCCATTTTTAACTTTCAAATAGTGTTTATATTGTTGGAATGGTCTAATTATCTCGTATACTTTTTTTCAATTTTCCAATATGATAATTGAATGAAAGGACTATAATGAACAAGAAGCCTATTTCTTGATGCCAAAGGATAACTAATGCATAAAACATCCTATTCCATGTATCTGCTACATCGGGAAGGCACTAGTAGCTGCAATCTAGATTCATTTATAGTGCAAAGTAATATGCAAATATTTATGTAAAATATTTTGTTTTCATGGATTGTGTATGAATATTAAATATCCAATATGAAATTCGTTGATTTATTAGTTGTCTTTATACATATCATTGTAGTAATTCAATTAAAATCAATCACTAGTTATTATGGTCATTAAAATAATATTAAATGTGAGCTATGATAAGTGAAAAATATCAAGAGAGACCAAAATAACTTGAATGACATTTGTATTAGCATTTTTATTTTTACCACCTTTACCGGCATTTAAAAAAACTTTGGCATTTTTACCCTTTTATCGGTGTTTTTAAAAATGCTAACATTTTTACCACTTTTACTGAAATTTTAAAAAGATGCTAATATTTTATCAGCACTTTGTAAAACATTGGTAAAAGATGCTAATTTTTATTCTCCTTTTGAAATCATGGCGGATATATATATTGTTTTGGGAACTAGCTTTGAGGCAATTTTATTATTATTACTATTATTATTATTATAAATTTTGGATTATGACACCTTTTATCAGTTGTTCATATATATATATATATATATATATATATATATATATGCAAGTTTGTGTACTTATTAATGTACACTTATTATCCACATTTGTGCAAGGTGGCACACAAAGGATGTCACTCGCATCTGTTTCATGACACAAAGCCCCCGTATATGTGCTTATTGGGCTAACACTATTCATGTGCAGGTTAGTTTTTTTATGGCATTGTATACATATTTTTCTAATTATAATCTTTGTCTACTATGGATTGGTCAACCTTAAGTGAAATAATAGGACATAATAATGTCTACACAAAATTACTTTAATCATTTCAAATTTTATTGTTGTCACCCAACTCTAAAAACTTAATGTACATCTATGTTTTATAAGTATCTTCAAGAGACTTTATTATCTATAAATAAAAAGTCAAATTCTAACATATTGAACATACATACTCTTTATCTCAGGGGCGAAACCAGGAATCAATTCTGCGAGGGGCCAAGCCTAACGGGAAAAAAAAATTGGAGACTGGGTAAATTTCTGGGTTGGGAGGGAAGGGAGCAGGGGAGAGGTCAAACTTTAGAAGAAAAACCACCGATTGAAGAACCTGTGGAAAAAAGAAAAGCTGTTTTGGGGAACTAATAGAGAGAGGAAAAGATATTGATTGGAAAATTAATAATCCAAAACTCAAGACCCCAAACGCAACGTGTAGCAACGAAAAAAATAAAAAGAAACCGAATATTAAATTTTCTTAAATAATATACTATTACATACATACATATATATATATATTATAATACTTTTAATAATATAGTCACACTTACATATATATATTATATATATATATGTACAAATCTGGTTTTTCGTTATTTCTTTTCAATGGCTGAATCACCATAATATAGATGTACATCATCCCTATGTTTGGTAATCTAATGATAATAAAAGCAGTTTCTATATACACCAGCCTAGATTAACGCAGTCCCATAAAATTAGGGATTTACAGCATATCAATATTGACAGCTCATGCCAACAATATATATAATAGTAATGAATATCAACCTAAATATCCGTAATTTTATAATACATATTTTGAATATCATTAGCGTTTATATGACTAATAGTATATGGTTGCCACGGATCATAAAATATAAAAAATCATTTACTGTTTCTGCTGGTCTAATAAATTTACCGTTTCTGCAGTATATTTTAATACATATGTATTATATGTGAACGATATATATATTATTAGAAATTTATACTATATACTGGCAGAAACTCATATGGAGAATATGGAGTATATATGGAGTATACATATGTATTATATATAAATATCCATGACAACCATATATCTGCAATATATAAATTTTATTGGAATTGGCTATTTAAAGTAGAATACATTTCCTATATATATATATATATATATACATATATAGTACTGATATCCATAATTTCGTTCATATATTGTTCACTATTATAAGATTTTCGTTAATAGTAAAATATATTGCTGATATCATAATTATATATATATATATTCATAATTTTATAATACACACACACACACACACACATATATATATATATATATGAAAAAAAATGAGGCCCCCCCCCCCCACTGCTTTTTCTCTCTATCCACATTTATCAAAGAATACTATGATCACTCTTTATTTGTGAATAGTAACTATTCACTCTCTATATTATATACTTTTTTTTCATATTTATTCTTTCATCACATGGGTTAATAAAAAAACAAAAAATTATAATAAATGGAAAAAAATTATTTTAATAAAAATAAAAAACAGAATTAAAGTTGAATTTATAAAATAACTCTTCATACATAAAAAATAAATAATATTAAAAATGCTCATATGATTCTAATCTTGATGTCATTTCGATTTAAATCCAACATATTTGAGGCTATTTGGTTTTCTATCACTATTCAAAATAAAATTATTTTTAAAAATTATTACTTTAAATAAATTTATATCATTCATAAATAATTTTAAATTATTTAAAGTTACTATTTTAAAAAAACTTACTTTCAAAAATAATATCATTTTATTAAACCTCTACTTTCCCATTACTAACTAACTACAAGAATATACGAAAACGGGTGTGACATGTGCAATGTGTGGTTAATGGCTATTAGCATTCAACCTTTATACGTGTATTATATAGTTTTTTTGCTAATCCGTGAATGATGACGTCATACATCCGGGGATGATAGCGTCATGCTCGGTGTTGGAAAACAGACAGTCAGACACATTTCAACGGCAGTAAGGTGGGTCCAGGGGGCGTGCAGGCGTGCCGGTGCGGACATGGACACCTTGGTTGGTCGCCTCCGTCCCGTCCCAGAAAAATTATCTCACTGGTAGGATCGTATAGACGGGGACGATAAAAGAGAGTGGACCCTCCCGGTTCCTTCCCTACTTTTGTTGCCTTCTTCTCCGAGTCAGAGCCTGAAAGCCACGCATCCTTATTTCTAAATTCTAATCATTTTGCCGTGATACCTACCCAGCAGCACTCCTCCTCGCCCCCGATTCACGCCTCCTCCCCATCCCCATTATTAAAAATCAATTAGCTGACTTCATTTATGAACATTAGGTATCATCAATTAATGAACGCTGCCATGATTTCAAAATATCCAGCAAAAACGTGTTTAATTTTGTTTTTTTAACCAATTGAATCAACCTTCAGTTTTAATCCCCTAATGTTTCTTAACCGGCCGGTTGTTAATGTTAAAAACGCAAATTTACTGTTTATACTTATAGTTATAAATACAACTCACTTTCATAAATAAATATTTATTTACTTATTTAATCAAATATATTTGTAATATAATAGAATATTTTTAAAAAAATATTACTATTCAAATTTTTAATTTTCTAATATTTTAACTTCGCGCAGCTATCTAACATAAAATTATTTTTAGATTTTTAGATTTTTTTTTGTATAAAAATTAATACAAATAATTATATTATAATTTAATGTGATTATTAAAAGTTAATATATTTCACTTTTTAAAAATTATTAATTACATAAGATTTGAATATAATTAATATGTTAATCATTAATTATGTTGTGTAATATATATTGTAATACATAATAACATTAATAAATAAAATTATTTAACAATATTTACAAATATAAATGATTTGGACAAATGTTCAGAAAACTTTTTTATAAAAAAATGATTTTAAGCTGAAGTACACCCAAACCTAGTTAGAAACATGGCCTAGTCTTGATCTAATTTGAATTAATTTTAAGCTGGTCATAAATCCGCCTTACTTATCAAATTAACACGTATAAATATCACCACACTAATTTTTACATGACTTTTCAAATTACTTAGCTAATACATTTCATATAATAAATGCTCCGGGTCTAAATATACTGATTTCAACAAGGTAATGGATTATTTAAAACTCAAATCCTAAAGTGTGAGTGGTTTTGCATCTAAAATGTAAAATCCAATATGTTGGTTTAGTTTTAATTGTGTGCTATCAACTATTTTTTTCATTTAGACATTTTTTCCTAATTATTTGATTTTAATATAAAAAATTAAAATTAAAATGAAAGTTCAACATTTTTACATACATACTTTTTTGTATATATAATTAATATTCAAAATTAGTCTTATTGTATGGAACTCAAAGCGTAAAATACAAATATATACACGCATTTTTAAAAATAAATATATAAATAATAATTTCATAAATATTATTAGAATTAATATAAAATATAATAAAATATATAGAATGAGGATAATTTCGTTCATTAAAGGAAGACAAATGGCTCTTTACATATTTTAATGTTTTGTTTTTATTATTAAATTATTTACAATAGTAAAATATTTACAATAATATTAGAAATAACATAATTTGGTAGTGATTAATTAATTGTATAATATTATTTGATAAATAAAATAATTAAGTAATATAATAAAACAATTCAATATTTACTTTTATATTTTTTAAGGTAGGGGGTGGGAAAAAAAATTATCAATTAAGCAAAGGATGTCATAAATTACTTATTCTTGCAAGACACAAGTAAGCATAATATAAACCTAACCCCAAGCAAAGATAGTTTCAAAAATTTTTTTAAGACTTGTAGACAAGTTTGAGATACATTAAACGTTGTAAAAAGTAAATAGCTACCTCAAATAAGCATATACAAATAAAATAACTAAGGCGGAAATCGAGCATACCTAAGTTTTTTCACCCAAAAATTACCTCTAAAAAATAAAGTTACTAAGAAAATTATGAATATGCAAACTAGAGGTTCCCTCAAACCACCAAGGAAATCTACAACTTGATTGCTCTCTCAGTGGATATGAGAATTTCTTACTATAAGATAACGTAACATTTAACAAACCTCTTTAATAATATAATAAATATTTAAAGAAGTTGAACCACACTCAAAGCATTTATTTTCACCCATAAGGGGCGAATTTCCCTCTTTAAGTGTTAGAATTTGAATTGCAAGCGCATTATCAATATTCATAGATAATGACATTAAAAAGAAAAAATGTACTTGCCCCTTTGAGTCTCTAACAATTTCCCCTCCACTTATTTTGCAAGTATAAGAGTTATAACTACCATATATATTAATTTTTAAATGACCATGAGTAAGATAGATCAAAAGAATATATTTAAGAGCTGACAAAGGAGAGATGGTTGGTATGGTTCAATCTTTGGTGTTATGTGTTGATTGCGTGTTAAGATGGTGCATGTACCATGGACTAAATATGATAGTTTCTGATGTGATTGTATTGATATGTTTTACATGTCGTAGTACATGTGAGTGCTTAGTTTTGTGTAACGGGCTCGATAAGTTGATAATTGGAATGCAAGTCTGTGTTACTAGGATATGGCTCGATAAGCTGACAGTTTGACCTACGAGCCTTTGTCGCTATGGTATGGTTGCTTGTGTGGTAGTATAATGGACATAGTTAACTGTATGGCGGTTTGGTGTGTTTGTTTGTGTTGTATTAATATTTAATAACTCTCATTTCATGTGTACATGAGCATAGAGCATGTAACATAGGATATAGTAGCTAAAGGGTGGTGAGTGGTAGTTCACCTATCAAGCCTTGTGCTTGTCATGCCCCGGATTTCTGACCCACAGAAGGTGGTTAGTGAATCTCATACCTACACTTGAAGGGACAAAGGATTGGTGAAAATACTTAGAAAGGGACCTTGGCACGAGTGTTGTCCCAACCCACTCATCATACCATACAATCAAATATAACACAAACAAAAATCTCATTTCAATCCAAATTACCTTCTCGGGGGCACTGACTCCAAATCGGACTCACTTACTGTCAAAAGGCTCTGTTTGACGAGTACATCACTGTATTATTATTAATTTTCCCAAATAAACATCCCTTTTATGGGTTATCTTCCAAAATCTCAAACCTTGGTTATTATAGTGTTCGCCCTTACTTGTTGATTTATTTTTTAAATGCTAACGTGAGTTAACTAAACCGTGTAACAAAATGGGAACTTTTTATTATATAGACTTGAATTATTTGATGTTTGTTTTTATTGAATTATCCATTAATAGAGTTTTATTTCACAAACAAGGGTTTGTGAACATTTGTAATGTATTGGTTGGTAATTTTAGAATGATAATTTATGGTTTGGTAATTGGAATAGTTTTGCACATCATTTTGGGAAAGTAATTTTATACTCATGTTGTATAATTGTATAGAAAAAAATGAAACATCATCCATTGTGCACGTTTCATCTTAGTGCTTGTTACCTACCCCTTAACCCTTTAGGTATAAGCTGGGAAAAGTCACATGTTTGGTTCCGGTCCTTTGAAACTAGGAGTGTGACATTATAAAAGATAGAGAATTATAAGTTTTATTATCTAGGATCAAGGTATCCTTACCATGTCAAAATCCCAATGGGAGTTCAAATATGCATAAACCTTAACTATTGAGAAAAAGACTTTGGAAGATAGCTTGTGTGCAGACTAAATTGATTTTGTGTTGTATATATAATGAAAGACCGAAAAGTTAACAAAAGTAAATCAAAGTCAATTCCAGAGCGAGAATGAAAAAAATAAATGAAAGTCAACAAAGGTCAATACTAAATAGTCAATAGTCAACAAGAGCCAACAATTATATAAGGAGTTTGCACTCAATCCATACTTATTTTTTATTCAACTATTAAAATCCACATTGAGAAGTATATTTAGATGCAAAGATGTGAAGTCATTCGGATCCAAAAAATGTATAATTCATTTGTATGTAGAGACATGAAGGTAATTTATATACGAAAGTCAAATCCAAATGTGAAAGCTTGATTATCTTCTTTTTTTAACTTTACTACAATTTTCAAGATTTATCTTTGTTCATCAAGACAGTCAAATCAATGACTTACTAGCATAGTGAAGGGAAAGTTGGAGTTTTGGATGAGTCTAATATTGAAACTATGATGTGACACAATTAGTTAAAGTTAAAAATTTATTTAAATTTATTGCTATAACTTTTATTATAGCTAACATATTGGATATGCTTTTAGACTCATATCATAGTTTTCCACACTAATCTCCTCCAATAATCATACTTGTTACTATTTCAGGTAAATTGTGCAGGTAAATCAGTAGCCAATTCAATGATGAAAAGGATGCCACAATTTTCTTGCACTTCATAGAATTCGTTGTAATTAATAACATGTCATGGCTTATATTGCATTGGAAAAAAAAATCTCTTGACAAAAAACAGAAAAAGGGAAAAAAAAAAAACAGAACAAAAGGCCTATCGATGAGGCCCATTTTAGTCCATGAGCTCAACTACGGGGGCACATTAAAATGGGCTCCCTTTTTTTATGGGCCTAGAAAACAAAATTCCATTCTCTCATCTGAAGGAATCGTTGGCGCTGCTGGCTGGCATCGTCTTCTTCACCTCCGTGCCAAGTGCGCGAGAAACCCTACTTTCGAAACCGTGAAGTCCCCCCATGTACTACCGAACCACTGACGGAGGCTGTCAATCGAAACCTACCAAACATTTCGTTGATGGACCTTCTCCGCAACGCTTCGTACAACGACGGCGGAGGCGGAGGCGACGAAGTAGATGAAAAAGCGGCTCAGATCAGACTTCCTCCCCCGAAAAGACCCAAACCCGAATGCTCGAATCCTATTTGCAAGCCCTCACCGCCGTTCCGGCCCAGCCACTCCAGCGTTAGCTTCCGAAGAGAAGCCCCGATCCCGGGCAGATACGTGTCTAAAAGAGAGCGCGCCGCCTTGAATTCGGGCCTTGGTGATACCCACCCGAACCCGCCCCCCGCTGTCCCCTCTACCCGTATGATGTTTTCATTCACTTCATTTGCTTTTTATGTGTTTTCTCGCGCTTACGTTTGCTGAGAAAATGGGAAATAAATAAAATTGGTTCCAGTGAACCTACGTATGGATCATTATTACTCTTCATGAATTAACCAGTCGCTTGTTCATTAATAAGATTATTGTAATTAACAATCATGTATTAGATGTTTGAGTTCTTCATGAGATTGTCATTTTTCTTCATAAGATTGTCATTTTTTCAAAAACAAATTAACAACAAGCTATCAAGTATTCGTTCTAAAAAATTTTCATTATTGCAAGTTTATTATATTTCTAGCCTGACAGAATCCTTTTGTTTGTTTTTTTTTTTGTTTTCGTGTGCGTGTATGTTCTTAGTTGTAGGATGTATTTCAGATTCGAACTTGCCATGTGATATTTTGTCCTTGTTGAGGAAATCAAAGGGTCGTGATCGCCCAAACCCAGGAAGAATCTCTGGATGGCCTCCCATAGCATTAAACAGTCACACAAAGGCTGTCAGTGCCATCCAGTGGTCCCCAAGTCACCGTGAGTACTATTTCTTAGCTACAGTCATATTCATCTTTATTTCCACGCTTTCTTTTTCTAGGAATCTTGTAATCATTTTTTTTTACACGATCAAAAGCTTCATGATGCTTAAACAATGCCTTTCAAAATTTTCTTTCAAAGATTGGATCACTGTTGAAAATAATAGGGTTTGAGCCATTGAGCATGCCAAGGAGCATCCCAATAGAATCCAAAAAAACATGATGACTTTGGTGGCCTTGTAATGGGGCTTCATTAGAGCCAAGTGGTCTCCCTATAAAAATGGCCACCACCACAAAGATGGTGGTATAGCTGGCGGAGGGCAGCAAGTACCTTATAAAATCCACGGAGGTTAAGTACTCAGGCGAGGCATTGGGTTTTAGAAAGCTATATGGATGTTGGGTTGTTGGGTTACATTTATGGCACATTGGACACCTTTGAATAATGTGTTGGGCTGCATGCCTTGTCATGTATAATGTGTTGATCACCATGAGCCATCATTCTCTTTATCCAAAGCAAGGGGTTTAGATGTTTGGGATCATGACCCTGTCATGGAGAAGTTCAGGGGCAAGGAGTTCAAAATAACACAACACCTAACTTATGCATTCAAAGTAACACATTTCCAAACTCACTAGCATCTGAGTTCTGTCGTCACATTTTGCTCAATGACAAAGCACATAACTTATGCCTCTTCATTATTTTAGAGCACTGCTAGTGAAGAGTGCTAGCTAGAGTGTGAAAATCATATTTTTTGTACAGGTTCTCAGTACGTTTAGTTTTTTTTCTTATTTTTTACTTAGATACTACTAATTCGCACCATTAACTGCTTATATTTTTTTTTATCTTAAATACTAATTATGAAATTTACTATTTTGGGATATTTTTGCATCTTAAATTAACTTGCTGTCTGTGGGGGTGTAGCACCTTCTTCCTCTATTTCTGTTTTAATAAAACCCTTCTTATATATAAAAGGAATTTTCCATATTTGGAGGTTTCTTCAGCAATATTGATATATCAGAAGGCAACGTACTGCCACTGTATCTGTTAAGCTATTAAGTTAGCGCAATATCTACTTTTCACAGGAAATAATCCCATTCTATTTTGGATATGCTGAATTCATTTCTGGGTCAGTTTGACTGATTTCTAATTATGGCAGCATACTTTAGTAAATCTGTGTTTACACTGAACATGCATCACAAAGTTTAATTTGTCGTACAATTGGAAGGGTTGGAATAACTCTCAAACTGTGCTATTGAGGATATGTGAGCCCTTACTGAAGGAACACTGATTTATTATCTGACTCGCAATTGATCTTTAAGATGAGCATGAGGATATGTGAGCCCTTACTTAAGGAACAAGATGATATGTTGATGGAGCTAAAATTTTAGTTTTAATTTGAATGACCACAAGGAAATATGAATGCATTGACATTGGCTTCATCAAGCCAATGCCAAAATTTGATGAAAAGAAGAACCTTTTTTGTAAATTTGATGAATAATTTTAAAATGTGTGCATTGGCTTCAGTGACCCATCACTCCCACCTTCTCCCCACCCTGCAACCCATCTCCCCCTTCTCTCTATCTGCTTGGCCACCCATCCCCCTCCCCTCTCCCACGCAACCATCTCCTCCCTCCTCCTGTGTGCTCGCATGCCCCCTAGCGACGTCAACCATCCCCCCACCCCAGAGACGACCGGCGACACCTCCCCCCACCCTTCGGTGACGTCAACCATCCCCCCACCCCCCAACAACGCCCGCCGACCAATCATCCTCCACACCCCCTCCCCGTGTGTGCCCCCTAGCGACGTCAACCATCCCCCCCACCCCCCAGCAATGCCCGCCGACAATCATCCCCCACCCCCCGCTGCGCACGCCCCTCGTTGATGGCAACCTAACCCCCCCCTCCCACCCACCCCCCGCATGCACGCGCCCCCAAGCGACGTCAGCCACCCCCCACCTTCCCAGTGACGACCATTGACGTCGATCCATCCCCACGCCTGCAACGGCCCATCTCTCTCCCTCCCTCCTTACGGCAACGACCGATCTCTCCCTTGCCCTCGGACGTGTGGTAGTGAAGGGAGCGGCGTTGATGAGATTATAGTAGCTTGCCAAATTTGGTGAAATACTGTACCTCAAAGTTACGGTTTTGGTGCTCTAAGGCCCTATGTGTTTTTGCTCCCAATCTCAATTTAGGTTTTCAAAATACAATTCATTTTTTTTTATTCTCATCTCCAATTTATTAATCCAATGTTAGATTTTGTTGTTGATAATATTGGACTCGGTCCTTCTACCCACAGAAGAATGGGTAACACAGCCCTGTTAGAAAAGAAAGGCGACCTTAAAAAATCAGACGACAAAAGCCCATAAGATCTCCTTAGCGTCATCCCCTTGGCTATGGTTGAGTGCTTTGATTAAGATTAAAACAAATTTGGATGTGAATCAAAACCATCATCATATAATAGCCAACTTGAGACATAGTTATTTAAGGTACAAGGTGCACTTAAGGAGCAAAGGCTATGTCTTGTCTAGGCGCAAGGCAAAAAAAAAGAAGAAGTGTTGGCCTGAGGGAAGTGACGTGCAGAATATTCATTTGGTCTTTTTCTCTCTTTTTGTTGGCCATGTAATCTCTTATTTTTTGTCTCACATGATTTGGACATTTGAGACATGCCTATGCATTTCTTTGCCCACCATGTTGCTTGGCCCAATAAATACTTTCATTTGTCACCTTAGAACAAAAATTGTAAGTAAATGCATTTTTGTTACCAAGGACTTATGTTGCATCTTAGGTCTCTTCTTGAACTTTCAGAATTATGGATTACAAATATCTAATAATCATATAAGATATTTGAGATAGAACAAAAAAATAAATTAGTAAAAATGTCATTGAGTGAAAAAAAAAAGACAGACTCTTGTATGATTATCCTATACCATATGCTCGGCAATAAACAAAAAAATGACAAAGCAAAAAAAGCCATATAATCAAGCATGTAGAGAAAGGACGAGAACGAGATGGAGAAAAAAAAGACAACAAAAAAAATATCGGTGTCAGTTGAAGGCTTGCAGAGAACGAGAACGAGACCGTCAAAGAAGGGATGACAATGCTAAAAAGAGAAAATAAAAGAGAGAAGAGAGAAGAAGAGATAAGATGACACACTTGGCAAGGTTAGGGTTTGTTGTCGCCAAAGGCTAGAGGGGTTTCTTGATCGACAATTCTTTTCTCTACGTTTTTTTTGTTTTCTTATATGGTTGACAATCTTGTGAAGCTGCATCTCTCCTCAAGGTGTGTCTTTGCGGTGCCTTGCACTTGGGGAAGAAGCGCAAAAAAGTGCACGTAATCTGTGCTTCACAGGTGTCACCTCGACTGAAAGTAAGGCGGATGCAAATCTTGTGGCCTCCCGCAATTTGCGCCTTAAGCGCACCTTTAACAATTATGACTTGAGCATATATGATTCAACACCATCATCAACAAATCTGATTTGTTCCATATTCCTCATTTCTCACAAATCAGTCTCAACTGTCAGTGAATGACATTTAGGGTTATTTGATGTTTTTAATGTATTTTTGTTTATATAAATTATTTTAGAGGGCAGAAAAGACATTATAGTTCCAATTATTTAAGACTTTTGCATTAATAGGCCACGTTGGCCATGAATTTATGTAGTATTGGTGATTAATAAACTTATTTGTAAGGCTCTCTTTATAATTTGGCATATTCAGGTTTAATATTTGAATAGCTTGGGCTAAGGTGAGAGTAAAAATTATGTTATCCTTCTTCAGAGGATTGAGCGTCCATTTCAGTGGGTGAATTGATTAAGTTTTTATTGGCATGTTGTTGAATTGTAATTAAGGCTCTCAATAATTTAATGCTTTTATTGAGAGAGTTATCAATTTATTGAGGGATCAAGATCTGTTTTTCATTCTCAACAATTTGTTCATCATTATTTTCACGTTTTTCATCAACTTTCATGAAGCTATCTAGGAAGAGACGACTAGGATGAACAAGTAGTAGTTTGACTGTTTGAGACCTTGGAGAGAATTAAGATCAGATTTTTAAGGCTATAATTTGATAGGGTTTATGGCATTGGCAAATGAGAAATTTGATTGTTTGATAGTAATAAAAAAGGGGAAGGATCCTATAGGAGTTAACGAACTCAAGAGAATGATCAGGGTCACATAGATTGGGAGAGGAGGCAGATTTCTTAGTTGGTGCCATGGAAGAACCTAATCTGATGCCGATGGGAGATAGAAGATGAATTTGAGGAAGATGAATGAATGGAAAGAGAGAATCGTGAGCAATGATTGGTTTATAACCAGTGAAGGGAACAAAAGAGAGGCAAGATAACTTCTGATGGCAAAAGGATATGTGATTGGGGCCTTAGAAAGCCAAAGATTAAGTTTTCACATTTTAAGGGTGGTGATCCTTTCGAGTGACTCGAGTAGGTGGATCATTATTTTCGATTGTATGATTTGGTGATTGTTGTTAGAATGCCTTGTATCTACCTTGACGGTAAGGCCAATAGCTGGTGAAGATTGATCGAGGTCCAATACACGCAAGATTGGGGTTGATTGGGATAGACGACCTTCGAACAAGAGTTTTTAACTCAATGAGGACCATCACTGGCTATCAATCACCATGGGCAACTAGTCAAGCTCAAACGGGAAGGGAAGGTAGCGGTTTATATTTTTTGTTGACTTCAAATTTAGATGAGTCACTATTGAGAACCTTTATTGAGGGATTGAAGTTGTGGTTAAGAGCACTAATAGTAGATTTTTATATGGTTTGTATAGTGTTTCCTAATGTATTGAAATGTATTATTTACTCTTTGTGATTATTAAATTATATATAAAAAATTTATTTCATCTCTTTTCTTCATGCTTTTTGTTTTTATTTCATTTTAAATTATAAAAAGTCTTATTTTACTTAATAATAAATTAGGGCAGTCACAATTTTGTTTTTATTTTATTTTAAATTATAAAAAGTAATATAAAATAATATTTTAATAATATAGTAAGTGATTGAGGAAATTTATTGTGGCGTATATTTATATATAAAAGTAAAAAGTAATTTAAATCTATAAATCAGAAAAAATGATTGGATATCAATTGTGACTGCCCTAACAAGAGAGGTTAAAATGAAGCAACTCCAAAATTTTATCAAAGTTATGAGGGTTTTAGGGTACTAATCCCAATTTAGAGCTTCTTGAAGATTTTAGAATAGTTAAGGGATCCGTTGAAGATGGATCCATGGAGGACATGGAAGTTAAAAATTTTTTGTAGGATGAGGTTAAAGAGGGAGTTAAAGAAGGGCTTTGCTTCGAATGTGGGAAGAAGTGAGACAATGACCATTGGTTTCAAATTGGAAAAGTATATATGATCAATAACTCCAACATATTGGGTGAAGACATCATCAGTAGATGGAGTGTGTCTAATGATGAAGAAGAGTTAATGATAATTAAATTGGATGGAGTAAATTGTGAAGCTGAGTTATCTATGGATGCCATAAATAGGAATTT
This sequence comes from Taxillus chinensis, assembly GCA_023512835.1. Lineage (NCBI taxonomy): Eukaryota > Viridiplantae > Streptophyta > Magnoliopsida > Santalales > Loranthaceae > Taxillus > Taxillus chinensis. The sequence continues at coordinate 45,746,007 of CM042091.1, forward strand.
GAAGCCATCCACTATAAGGCTTATGGTATGGATTAGTATGTTTGAAGTTTCGATGCTAGTAGACTTTGGTTCCTCTCACAATTTTATTGACGCTAATATTGTACAGAAGGTTGGATTGTAAGGGACTATTATAGGACAGTTTGATGTGAGAGTGGCCAGAAGAGAAAAATTATATTATGAGGAGGTGGTTCGAGATGTGAAGATGATCATGCAAGGTGTTAGGATTATTGCTGGTTTTTACGTGCTACCTCTAGTGGGCGGAAGATGATCATGCAAGGTGTTAGGATTATTGCTGGTTTTCAATGTGTTGGACAACACATGATTGAAGAGCATTAGTAAGGTGGTTATAGATTATGGTGCTATGCTAATGGAGTTCAAATTGAATGGAAGACAAAAATATGGACCGGCTTTATCTCCTAAAGAAATTGGGCGGAAGATTATAGTGTTTTTAGATTTTACCCTTGAGGACAAGTATAGTCACGGAGGGTGGGAAAATAGTGAGACTCTTAATTAGGGGTATTTATTGTTTTTTAATGTATTTTTTATTTATATGATTTTTTGGGATAAAAATGACATTAGAGTTAGAGTTTTCAATTGTTTTAGGACTTTCGCCTATATAAGGTCACCTTTATCATGAATTTAGATAGTATTGGTGATTAATAAACTTATTTTTAAAGCTTTTTCTTATAATTCAGCATATTTTAGTTAAATACTTAAATAGCTTGAGTTATGATTAAAGTAAATTCTGTTATCATTCTCTATAGGATTTATTGTAGGTGAAATAATTTAGTTTTTATTGACTTATATTGTTGGATCCTTTTCAACAAAATCCATTTTGTGAGATTACTCTAGAGGATATTCTTCACATCAAAGAGATGCTGATCTGGCCTAGAAGGTCGTGGCTGTGTCCATTTCACGGGATGGGGCTCACAATGGGCGTTGACAGGGCCATTCATGTTGAGGCACTGAGTCCATTGTACCCTCTGCCAGTTGCTAAGCTTATCAATCTCAAAGCCCTTGTTAATTTTGCTGGCAATCATGTAGATGAAGCTATTGCAGTGGCAGTGAACCATCAAGGAGTGGGAGAGGAACATGTAAAGTATAAGATGCATTTAGACATTCCCAAAAAAAAGATGGAATGCAAGTTTTATTTTTTTTGTTTTTCAATGAATGTTTATTCCCATTCTAGAATATTTGAGAAGTGAACCAATATAACAAACATGATCTTTATTCCCATTCTTTAAAAAATAGAAATGAGGGTGAGAAACAGAGAATTGGAGCAAAATCAAACGGGTTCTAAATTACAAGCTCAATCTCATACTTTTTGGAGTTTTAGCCACCATTGAACATTTTCATTCTTTTAAGAAAATTTCCTAGCTCAAGTATCAAAAGATCTATTCAAGTATCAGAGAATTCCACTGTGAGAATTGAGGGTGATACGTCAAATGTGTATATATAATATTTATTTTGATTTTTAAAAATAAAAATAATTTTTGTTTAATTTTTTTAAAAGATAGGTTAATTAACTTTTTTAGATGTTCTTTACAATCGATTCATGTTTGTAGAATAATCAATTTTTTTTAAGTAATTAGATTGAATACAATAAATAAAAGAACATTTATTAGTTTTTTAATTCAAATAAAATAAAATATTTAAAATTATAAAACGTAAAAGTCAAAGAAAAAATGTCAATTTTTTTAATGATTTTATTAATTTAAAGTTAATAATATATTTATTTTAATGTCATAAACGTGTCTTATTGTTTTTTTTTTAAATGTTTTAAGCCATATTATGTATTCTAAATCATTTATTTTGCTTGTTGAATTATTCTAATGTGACTCACTGATTCTTTTTATTTTTCTATGATTTTTTTAGAAAACGAACATTATTTAATGTTTAAAGCTATATCTTACCTGAGACAAGAGTTGTTCGGACTGCGCTGTGATAACATTTGCGACTGCAACTTTGATCCATGATGGTGTTAGGGAATTTCATAGCTCAGCTTTTAATCTAGATGCCCTCATATTAGGTGTTTATTAGGATATTAAGTATTTGTTAACGTCTTTTAAATTAGAGAAGTAGTATTTGGGATTTATCTAAATTTCTGAAAGTAGTTGCTACTTTATTTTGCAAGTTGCTTCATTCAATATGAGGGCATTATGTATCAGCCTTTGCAAAAGTTTAATAATCTGCTTTTTTGCATAACTCTTTTGTTAGGATCATTATATAACAATCTTGTAACTTCCTGCTGGGCTCATTGAGATCATGGCACGGTAATTTCTAACCATAACCATCTCAAGTATGACATTAAGAGTGTGACCTTATGGATATAATAAATATTGCTTGCATTATTTATTTAAGCTATCTTGCAGCTCATCTTCTTGCTTCTGCTGGATTGGACCATTCCATCTGCATATGGAATGTGTGGAGCAAAGATCAGAAAATAGCACGTGTGTCAAATTATCATAATGCAGCGGTGAAGGATGTGAAGTGGTCTCCCCAAGAATTCGCAACGCTTTCTTGTGGATATGACTGCTCTATCAGGCTGACTGATGTTGAAACAGGGACACAAAAACAAATTTTCATGGAGGATCAGACTGTTGGAGTAACAAAATTTCATCCAAGCAATTTCAATCTCTTTCTCTCAGGCGGTTCAAAGGGCTTTCTCAGATTATGGGACGTGAGAACTACAAAGGTGGTTCATCAATTTGCCCGACGACTTGGTCCAATCCTTGACATTGACTTTACAGTTGATGGCAAACAATTCATTTCATCAAGTGATGTATCTGGAAGCCTTGTTAGTGAGAACTCTATTATTGTTTGGGATGTCTCACGACAGGTTCCACTTTCCAATCAGGTGAAAACCTCTTCCACTATTTCCTTTTTCTTTTGTAGCTACAATGTATCTAATGTTGCATTATGCATGTATTCTTCGGGATATTTATTTTTCGGTAGGCTTCTGTTTTGAAGCTATGTTCTTATCTTTTTTAGTTCTCATGTTATCATTTTTTATGTTTTCTTTCCTAGGTTTATGTGGAAGCCTATACCTGTCCGTGCATCAGGACCCACCCATTCGATCCATATTTTGTTGCACAATCTCAAGGGAACTATATTGCGATCTTCTCTTCCAAGCCACCTTTCAGGTTGGATAAGTACAGGAGGTTTGAAAATCACGGGGTTTCTGGATTTCCCATCAAGTGTAATTTTAGCTTGGATGGACAGAAGCTTGCCTCAGGATCCTCTGATGGGTCTATTTACTTCTACAACTCTAGATCCTCAGAGCTTATAAAAAAGATCAGGGTGTATGATCAGGCTTGCACAGACGTTGCCTTCCACCCTGTCATTCCTAATGTGATCGTGTCATGTAGCTGGAACGGGGAAATTACTGTCTTAAAGTGGGATGACACAATCCTTTGACGCAAGTTTGGCTGATGCCCGCAGAACGTATGTACATCTACTGCCTGATTATTTCGGTTTGTACATGTGAAGCTTCAGGTTCCGGCTTTTGTTCCATTTAAATCGAACTATCTTTGTAAACTCCTCAGCAGATATAAAAAGAAAAAAGAAATAAAAAAAATCCGTAGATACCTTTTCCTCTTCGTTGAGGTAACTGGTTTCAATCAGCTCCGTTTGATTGAAGCCTGTGTGCGCCTGTAAGAGGGACCCCTTGTTTCAGTTTTTCTCAGTGCAAATCATGTCCCGCTATGTAAGTGTGTCAAACATTCCACGTAAGGTTATCCAAAATTGAACTTTAAAACGATTTAGTTATGCTTATGGTTTTATTACATCATGCTATTAATTATATCCAACAAAGTATGTCCTAGTTATGTTATATTTTAATTGCGATTTTTAATTTATTACTTTTAAAATATTTTGATTTGACTGATATTTTTTATGATGTATTATTTTGATAATAAAGTTTAATTAAATATTATTATGTCTTATTTAATATTTTATTTTGCATTAAAAGTATTGTTTTTAAGCATTTTTAGTGAATAATATATTATTTGAAATCTTTTAGAAACTTATTAATTAATATAAATAAAAAAAATTAATAAGTACGTAGTATGTAATGAATACCCTGCAAAGAAAAGTTAGATTTGAGAAAAATAAAATAAGTTAGGAAATGAAATTGACATAAGAATTAGAATGAAAATTTTCAGCATGTGTTTGGTATAAAAAGTAATAAGAAGTAATGAATTAAAATAATTATAAAAATATTTTCAAATTTTATAAAATTTATTAAAATTTTAAAATTTTTAATAAGGTGTCTACATGAGACATATGAACTCTAATATCCTTATAAATCTGCATATATAGGTGTGAGAATGTTCAAACATTAGCTTCAAAATGCATGATTAATTTTGTCTCTTAAAATCAAATCACATTAAGTTGGGTCACCCTTACTTCCACTTAGGCTAAGGGTTAATGGAGTTTAAGGCCACAATTGGTGAAAAAGAACCGTGCATCAATATTATAGATCAAAATTAGGTCACAATTAATTTTTAATTTTTAATAGGCATGAAATGATAAATTAGTCCTTAAATGAATGTGTTGAGACAACACACCTCTCAGGTGAAGTTGGGTCAAAGCATTAGCATGAAACGAAATAACAACTTGAAATGGACATTTCAAGTAGCCTTTGGCTTGATTCGAATGGTTAACATTTTCAACAATTGGAGGATGATTGTTTCGAGCAGTAGATGATACGAGTAATGGAGATCATCTCGTTTCATATAAGTTTCGAGCATATTATTCAAGTAGACTTGTGTTCAACAACATTATGATTTTATTGTCATTTTCATGTATTTATTTTTTTAATGGCACTAAAATAGAGGCTTTTAGGTCATTAGGTATATTGTTAGGGTTTCCACTATAATGGACATATGCCTATATAAAGGTCGTTAGGTTATGTTTTTAGGGAATATTTTTGGGAGAATGCAATAAAATTGGACCCATTTGGGTTTTTTTATGCAATTCAGTTGTTATTAGTTAATTACTTAGAATAATTTAGGCGGGTTTGGGTAAATTTTATTATCCAACTCTAAATTATTGTTGGGTCATAATCAAAGTCCTCAATTTGATAGTTTTATTTAAAAGTGTTCTTGTTAAGAGGATCTCGTCGTTCTTTATTGTTATTATCATCAAAATTCGTTCTTCATGTTCTTCATATAACTTCATTGAGATAGGGGTGAAGTGTCAAGGACGAACAAGCAGTTGTTTAAAGTCTTGGAGGAGAATCAAGATCAGAATTTTAAATCCATATCTGATTTGATGGTGCATCTAACTAGGATAAACAATGAGACAATTGAGAAGCTTGATTTTATTAGCAGAAAACAAGGGGAAGAAACCTATAGGCAGACATCAAACTCATGGTGATGGTTATGAATCGCATGATTCATAACATGAGGAAGAATTCTAGATCAGAGGGGTTAACAAGCCCAATTTGTCCGAAATAATTTATCGACTATTTAAAACACTGAGTTTGAGTGCTTTGGCTCTCTCTCTCAAAAACCCTAATATATTTGTGGACATCGAAAATGGTGGAAAAGCTATCTAGGGTGCATAAAAAGGTATTATATGACAAGATGCTATATTAGTTATTCGATGGTACTTGAAAGTTTTGATTGTGTCTATTGACACTGTCGAGTTGAACTAGCTTTAGAAAATTTGTGAAGGCACGAATGGCGAATTGTTCTTGTTAATGGGGAAGAACACCTTGTTGAGGGCAATGACTTGTCTTCACACTTTATAAGGACATCTTAATCTCATCCCTCCCCTTAGGGTGAAAGTAGGTTTATTGTCCTCTAATGTAGTGATAGAGCCTGGTTTTGCAGTATTTATGTGCTTTATTTTTATGATATTATGTGTATTTCAACCCTATTACTTGCTAAATTACAAAATATTTATTTTAATATGGATTTTTAGTGCTTCAGGAGTATTTGCAAGTATTTGAGTGTTCTAGGAAAACAAGTGTATGCCAAAAGTTTTGGAGCAATTGAAGGTCATTTACAGTAAAAATGGATAAAGATATGAAGTGTGACACCTTGCTTTTCTATTTCTATTTTTTTCTCCTGCGGCCTCCATAAGTTTTTTGATTTTTCCTATAATGGTGTATATGACTTTTAACCTTATTTTAAGGTCTAAAAGATTTTTTTAGATCCTCATCTATAAATACAACTACTAGGGCTGATATTTTAAATAGAACTTTTGGAGACAAAGCTCACAAGTCTTCCCAAAGGAGGAACATGCCCAAAGGCAAGAGAAGAGACACTCCTAAAAGAGGAGATGACTGCTGCCACCCCGCATATTCTATCTTCGTTTTTAGTTTTATTTTATTTTTTGATAGAGTAGTGTTTTGTAATCGATTAAACCTTTTACTTTTTCTTAGTTATTTTTAATCCATGTTTTCACTTGGATGATTCATGCATGAGCTATGATTTTTATTTCTCTCTTTATCATGTTTTGAGTAGTTTTCTATAAATGCATGTTCACAATTGGTTATGGGTTGTTTAAGCATGATGTTCTTAATCTATACTTGAGATATGAAGTTTGCATTCGTAGGGTACAAATCATTCCTCCAAGATACTTATCATAATTATTTGGGTTTGAGTAAGTTCATAGTTTGTTTGAAATCATGATGTCTTAGTTCAATTTAATTATGAAACCATGAATGTGTTGTTTATTTTATTACATAATGATAAATAATTAATTGAAGTGGAATGATTGAATCGATTGTGTTATAGTTAATTACTTGTTAATTTAGTTATTTTGTTTATTTCTATTTGGCAAACAAAACTCCCCTAAATTTTTAATTCAGTCTAACTTAGCTTTTCTTTAATTTTCTAAAAAAATAAATTGAATTGAATTCTATAAGTCTTTCGGTTAGTGAACGACTTAGGTTAACCTTATGTTATACTAGTTTGATTTCATTTGAAATAAGTTTATGAGAAGCCTTTGTTTCAAGGAGATCTCAAGGAGTTTCATGATGAAGTCATGAAGTATATACCGCTTAAAGGTTCAGATGTTATTACCATTGTGGAGCTTATGAAGAGGGGGGGACAAGTTTGGTTCTTTTTGAGGTGATGCGAAGTGTAGCATTAGACCCTTTTTAGGGGCTCAAAGGCGCTTATGTTTTTGACAGCAGGTTTGTCTACAGTCCCCAAGTGCTTGATACTACAGAGGCAGAGCTTGCTGTAAGGTTTGTTATTGGGGTTTATGTTGTTGTCATTTTATTGTTGGCTATCTTTTACCCGACCCTTGTTGCTGCATTCTTCGGGCCTAAGGATGATCAATTAATCTCGAGAAAGATTCAGATGTTTGTGAATGATTATGAATTTATGAGATTAAAAGGATATGACATTACAAAGTTATAACAAGTTTGGAATCCATGGCGAAATATTGCTAGAGCAAAAATTTACTAAAAAAATAAGAACTTGGTGGTGATTTACTAACTATTACTATGTAGAGGATTTAGTGGTAATTTAATAATTGTCACGGAGTTTAAAGGAAAATTTTAAATTTAACCTTTGTGACGGTTTCATCTTCAGTAAATTATAAAGTTTATTTTTTAGAAAAGCATATTATGTTTTGTGACGGTTTACAATCGCCACAAATTATATATATATATATATATATTTTAAAGTATGTTATGTTTTATGGCGGTTTAAAACCGTCACAGATATTGTTAAAATTTGTGCGCGAATTTTTTAAAAACCGCTCTTTATTTTATGATCTTTGCGCCACCTCACCACCTTTCCATTTCCTACAATCTAATCGCAGAACCTTAAGGAGAGCCTACACATTGTGGTTGCTATCTTCTTCGCTAGCTGCTGATCAGAGAGAGAGAGAGAGAGAGAGAGAGAGGTCGATCCATCTTCATATTTAGGGTTCGTCTGCTTCAATTCTCAGCGATGGCGAATAGGAGGAAGGGGGCGGAGAAACAGGGAATCGATCGCATACCGGCATGTTGTTTCCAGCGACCTCGAAGCCCGCCGCGGAAACGTCATACTGATTTCTCTCCCTTCTGCTGCTCCTATAATTCTCGTGCCATCCACTAAGGCATCGATCGCCTGAATGTGTTTCTCAATTCCTGAATTCACTGCAAACCCAATTAGGTCAATCAATCTCCGTTGATGTTGTTGAGCTCAATCTCGTAATTGGAATTATCGTCATTGTCATGATTAAACCCTGTATCTTCTTCTTTTCTGCGAGATAGGGTTTCCTCAGGCAGGTTTTTCTCATTGATCGTGCGTCTTCTATTTATTTGTTTATGGACCTCGCCTTATTATGGCGTGTTGATTTTCGTGTGATTTTACTGTTTTTGAAGCTGCTTAGGGTTTTTTTATGGACCTTGCCTTATTTGTTTTGTTTATTTTTTTGGTTATGTTTTTGTTTCCTATCTTCTGTTTGTTTCATGAGAAACCTAAGGAAAATGTGAGAAATTGAAACATGAACACTCGTTTATGAATTTATGTAATTTGGACCGTATAAACTGTGTTAATCTAATTAAATTGCCGACTGGGTGAATTTATTATTGCTGTTTGATCTTCCACTTATCTTGTTAGTTTTATTGGAGGAGGTAGTTTGATTAGAGTGGAGGAGTTTTTTTTCTGCCCATTTTGTGAAACTGTGGTCTGCGCTAATGTTAATAAGATCCACACTCACCCACCCATTTGCTTTCCATTCTCGTCAGGGAATTTTTTTTCTTTGCTGAGCTGTGGAGGGGAAATAACAAGCTGTATTAATAAAATGCAGCTAACATATGCCAGACCGTTTGTCAGCGTTTTAGTTTTTTACTGAAACATTATTATAATTTTGCTTGGGTTTGATAAAATCATGATTTTAACTCGAGTTAGTATTTTATTTTATTTTATTTAAAATTCTGAGCTTGTGATGTAGATTCTCTCAAATAGTTTTCACTAGTTTGTAATCCGTTGTGTTTAAATTTCATTACGGGTATAGATCTTCTTGACTTGGGAGTATTCACTGAATGTCAGGGTTGTTTTACATATAAAATTGAATATCTGATGGTTTTGAATCTTCTGGTTGCTATTTATAATAATAGTATTAAAATAAAAGGTGGACATGTTTTCCATTTGCATTCATCAAGGAAGTTCCAAACATTCGTATATGATGATCATGTTAGCTTGTGTCAGAGGGTACAAGTTAATTAAGTGTTTGGGATGAGTTTACTTTGTCTAGTTTTTAGTGAATTTGGACAGTGCAACATATGTCATATCATATTAGCAGCGAATTTCCTTCTTTTAATTATGAGGAGAATTTGGTTTGCCAGCGATAACTTATATCCATGATATCTGGAAGGCATGGATCGTAGTTCTGATTGTCTTCATTTATGTGGTTTCCTTTTCATTGCATTGCCACCTCTAGAAGGAACCACTGAAACAATTTAGAATATCAAAAAAAATTGCTAAAAGAGCATTACCAACTAGGCTTCTAGCTGAAGCTCGCCAATTAAATCACAAACAATTTTTCTTTTCTAGTCCTGATTTTTTCAGCGTGATTCATTAAAAAGCAGGACTAATCTTCCGAGTTGCATAAATGGAAGGTGCTCACAGTGATGAATGCGTATATTTTTCTTTATGGTTGTTTAGCACCCTCAGCAATGAATGTATTTCTTGTGTTATTTTGCTTGGTATCTTTTCCAAAACTTCCAATTGTTATATTATATATGAAACCAACTTTACAGTAGGTTGAAACAATTTAGAATATCCAAGAACATTGCTAAAGGAGCATTACGAAATAGGCTTTTAGCTGAAACTGCTTTTCTAGTCCCTTTTTTTTTTTGTAAAATAATGTGATTCATTAAAAAGCAGGTTAGCCCTCCTGCTTTTATTTTTGTGTTTTCTTTCTCATCCTTTTCATGTTTTATCAGATTTAAAACCCCATAGATATTTCTAGTGCCTGCTGATTTTTAGAAAACTGCTAAACTCTAGTGCTTGTTGACCTTGTCCATGTCATAGCCAATGACACCTATGTAATGTCATCTTCCACCTGCAGGGGCATGGTTAATGGCAGGACTTCCATTCGGTTTGTTTGCACATTTTAGTTTGATGATCAAAAGTTATTTTGGCATAGTAAAACTCCCAATGAAATTACTGAAGTTCATTTAAACTTCCCTGGCCCCAAAATTCACCCAGCTGTTTGTTTTCTCTTGCTCCTAACTTTTTACCTTCATAAGCATGCAATTTTAAGTTTTAGACCACATACTGAGACTGCTGTTTACTTAGTGTTAATATTTCCTTCTTTTTTGTTTCTTCCTCAAATGCCTGTTTGTGTTATTATTCTGCACTGCAATTAGTTTTGTTTCTGCAATTGTAATATTGAAACATTCTTTGCAATAGATCTCATTGTATGGTAATCATTATTGGGTGATCTTGAATGGCAAGGTTTAACTTTCAGGCTCATTGCTGGCCTTGTTTGCAGAATGAGATAAAAGCTACTTGGGAAAGAGAAAAAGTTATGCTTAAGAAATTAAAGAGTGAGGCTGAGAGGCTGAGATGAAGTACAATGACATTAATGAGCAGGTTGTTTTCTAGTGAATCTACTGGTGCCAAGTTGTTTCCATTATTTAAGTTTTCTAGCTTTGATTTTGTATACTTGTATAAGAAGTACCTAAAATGAGTTCGATTCTCAATCCAGCATAAAGAAACGAATTTTGATTATAAAAAATAATCTTCTATTTGGTGTAAAACCACTGTCAACTTTCTTCAAGCTATGCTGATACTTGTTACCTTAATTATAAAATATTAAAGTTTAGGATCTTCTACATAAATCATTAGTCATTTTGTAATGGTATTGGACTTTTTATGTAGATAAAACATTCTATGATATTTTTCCTTCTATATAAATGTTATCTAATAAATATTTGCTTTCGCTCTTGTATTATTATGAGTTTGCATTATTCTTATATTTGGTTGTCCTTTTACATTATTCATTAGTTATGGTATTAGGGTTTTCATTGTAATGGACCCTGGCTATATAAAAGTCATTAGGTCATGTGTTTAAGGAATCTTTTTGGGAGAATACGTTAAACTTGGATCCATTAGGTTTATTTTTTATGAAATTCAACTTTTATCTGTTAATTACTTACAATGACTTGGATTAAGATTTGAGGAAATTACTATTTGTATCTAACTCTAGATTGTTTCAAATCTTAATTAAGGTGTTTGATTTTAATTACCGTCTTTCTACACAAAATTATTAGTATTTACTTGTATGATTTCAATATATTTTACCACAAGCCCAAACTATGATTAAAATCTTTACACAATTTACACGCCATTGCATGTGCACATCTAAGAGCATTTATAGCAAGATTGGCGTGTAGTGTACCACGTGCTACGAAGCCGTAAGTTAAGTTTCCAGATATGAATGTAAAACATGTCACTTTTAATCCTCCCTATTGTCCGGATTGTAGAGATATATGACCCCATATTGTTCACCCATCTAGTTTAACCCAGATGACTTGGCTACAGCATAAGATTTGATGTGAGGTTGGTTCACTAGCAAGAGCCTGTTTTATGAATTTAAAGCCTGTATTTTGTTCGTGTGTCCTCTATTTTCTAGCCATATGATATACCCAATTTACCTGCGGGTGGCGGTGGGGCTGTCGGTTTGTCACAGAGCCGTGGATAACCCAATTATCACTGAAAAAAAAACCATTATAAACTGCCTTACATTCCATTATACTTTAAACCAGAGGCATTATCATTTTACCTGCCTTTCCAGGATACGCCATTGGTACTCATAGGTGTGCCTAGGTTTTTTTCCTTTTTTTTTTTAGAGAAATTTGTCTAGGTACTCTTAACCCTAATCAATTATCATATACTACATGATCGATCACTCAAGAAGGGTGCTGGTGGGGGAGGCGGGCCATTAAATGGATTGGTATACTTACGTAAACATCCACCTCCAATATTTCTGACGAGTCGGTAGAAAGGAGAGAGTAAAGAGGCAAATAAACTTGACATAATTGTGGGATTTCCTTTTCATTCCACATGGAAGCAAATTGCAGGGGGACACGACACATCGACACAATGGCACAACATCTCTTCTTTTTGGGTACGGGGCCAGGCCCCCCCTTCTCCAAGCCCTCCATTTTTTGAACAACTCACACAACACATACCAAAAGTCAAGCACCACAGTAAAGAAACAGAGAGCATTGCTTCTGTATTTCCTGCGAATCTATTATTACAATCGAGACAAAGCCAGCAATCATGCGAATCCAGTTCAATAAAAAAAGTGTTTGGGGTTTTCAAAGATAGTTACAGAGAACCAATTATAGACTCATTTTGACAGCATAGGATGGAACACAGTCATGCAGCCTCCTCGCCTTTGTGCGTCCCTTTTTCCACTTCTGCATGAATGTGTTTCCCACCATAACTGGTCTCTTATGTGCCTCTCGTAAATTCCTTTACTTAAAACTTTGTTCTCTTCCTTTTTTTTCAAATTCATATATATTCTTATTAATTTTGATAAAAAAAGACAGAGGAGAGAGAAAAATGGAAAGCTACGGACTGGAAAAGAAAATTACATAATGTATTTGTTATTTATTTTGTCTATTTGATTGATTTTAATGTATTATACTTGCCTAAGACCCTGTAGATGTGATACTCTTTGAAGCCACTATTGCCGTAGGTAGAGCGCTTTGCTATATTTTCCGTTTATTTTCTGGGGAGCAAACTGTATATTTGTAAGAAAATCCAACTGGGGTCTTTTTACGCTATGTATGTATTCTTTAGTCGAAAAATGTTAGGTGAAACATATAGGCCTTAACAAGTATTTTCTAATCACATATAGGTGATATTGGAATGTCATGGGAAAAGGTGACAAACAATCACTTCTGTTAACACCATGTAACTCAAATAGGTCAACCCACATGTGTCATATTGTTTAAAGGACACGATGTTTAAGTCGAGTTTATATTTTACTTTCATTAACATCAATTGTTTAAGTAGGTAATTATCATTATTTTTTATTTTAGTACATGTCAATAACTTGTTAAATGCCTACATGGTCATATACGGATTGATTTCCATATCCAAATGGCAATCAATATGTATTTTAATATAGAATGAGACCTCTAACGCCTCTCATCAACACAAGCTATGCTACAAGTGCAACATTCGGTAAAGAGGATGACGTAAATTGTCATGAAAATGAAGCAGAATTGATGAAACAAGTAAAGAAGATAGTTGACATTCAAAGGAAATCAATAACGAAAGTGATGGACACCTTATATAATGCAAGTAGATGAAAATGATATAATTATGGAGCCAAAGTCAGGTATAGTGATTCCTCATACTCACATAGGAAGGATCAAGGGTTGGTAACAAACACTTGAACACAACAGGTGCTTTCTCAAACATGTTACCTGTACAACCATACAACAAAGTTAATCAAAAACACAATGAAACCTCATTTTCAAGCACGAGTATATCCATATAATGATATTCTAACTCCTCATAGCAACATTAGGCAACTAATCAACCCAAATAACCAAGACGTAATGATTTTACCTGATATCCCTGATTTTTAACACCTAGGGTTCATACTCATCCATTATATGCATCCTCAAGCCTACCTCTAGGTAGAGACAGAAACATATGTGAGATAAGAATATTCAAATCATCTACCTGGTTTGGTTGGGAGTCACCCGAATTGTTCAAGAATACCAACTTTTCTTCTTTCTCTTCTTCCTCCCCTCTCAAGTTGTATGCAAAGAGGATAACGAAGCCTCATTGTCACGCCCTCTCTCTTATCCTCTTTCTTTATTATTATTATTATTATTATTATTATTATTATTATTATTATTTACCTTAAATAAATATTCCATATTACAAAATAACCCTATGGGGTCTCAAATTCCAAACTAGATCCAATTATAGTCAAAATGCTTGTATTGTTACCCACATCATCAGCCAGATATAAGTCATTTGTTAGTACTTACCTCTTTATAGATTGTGCAGATATTAGGGTTAGGACTAGGCCAAGGTGTAAGTCCACCCGCGTATCATAATATTATTTGCTTTGAGCTCTTGTTACATTGTAAGGATTCGTATATGTGTTAGCGTAACTTATAATCTATATTTGATGTTAAGAATATTATTTTGAGAATGAGGCCATTAATACGATCGTTTTGACTATATTTGGGCCTAATTTTGAGGTCCAAAAGCCCCTAGGGGTTATTTAGTAAATTTTGGGAATTAAATTGAAAGTTAATAAGTAAAAATAGAATTTAAGAGGGCTTTTTGGAAATTATTAAGGAGAAAGAATTTTTATTAAAAATAGGGTTTGGGGGTTTTATTATTCATTATAACTATGTTTCTAGAAACCCTAGCCGTCGGAGGAGAGTTCTTAGTGTTCTTCGCGTTCTTTGTCTTTCTTTGCCGATTGTAGGCCGTTCTTGCGAGTTTAATCCCTTCGAAAGGCAAGAGATAGGTAGTTCTTCATCTTACTCTAGCCTATTAGATAAAACTCACTATTGGATAACTAGGTTTAACATACAATTATATCAAATATATATATATGTTTATATATGACTATGTGATTCATCTAGTTGCTATTGACATCAAAATACATTGGTGCGTGTTTATATATGAGATGACAGTTGGACGGAAATTGCGTGGCTTTGGCTTTGGCGACTGCATAATGAGTGGCTTTGGCTGCGTATGTCATGAACGATTTTTTTAAATAATAATAATAATAATAATAATAATAATAATAATAATAATAATATGCACCATGTCACCGAGGACATTGGCCTCGGTTCTTATTCCGCGCAGCAAGGGCACAGGCTATCAGATGACAGCCTGGCTATCGGCAGGGGTCAGACTCTGCCGCATTGACGGAAGGGGGCGGTGGCACTTGTGCCACCCCCTTAGGCCTGCGAGCGCTAGCCTGTTAGGGCTGGCAATACCCACTGGGCCCGCCCTTTTGGGATGGCCCAATTTTTTCTTTTCTTAAATATATATGTAAATATTATTAGGGTTTTGATATTATTAGTTTAATAATATAAATTTTGTTGGGTTTAATATTATTAGTTAATCATATAAATATCATTTGGAATTGACATTGTTAGTTTAATATTACAAATATTGTCATGGCTTGATTTAGTTAGTTTAATTAAATAAATATTATTTAAGCTTGACAATTAGTTTAATATAATAAATATTATCTGGGCTTGGTTTAATTAGTTTGATTAAAAATATTATTTGTGGCTTGGCATTATCAATTTGATATATATATATATATATATATATATATATATATATAATTATCATTTGTGGTACGTTATTAATGATTTAAATATTTTTGTTAAGCTCTTGTATTGAATACTAATTATTAGAAAATTATGTTATTTGATTTTTATGTGTGAAATTGGTGGTGGACTTGATTAGGTTAACCATGGGTCCTATATAGGGTAGGTAAGAGGCCACGGGTTCCATATGTGGCTGGTTAACCTAGGTCCTATATGTGATAGATTGTCGTTAAGGACACTGTAGGTCCCACATAAGACTATCTAGTAGTAACTGGGATTTTTGGAGTTGGTGGCGGGAATCCCCTGGATGGTCGGATTGTCCGGTCGAACCTTAACGAATGAAATGTAATGAGTGTGATGTCATATTTTATATTTTAATGTAAGCTTTCTATGATAGAATAAGACACTACACTAGCACAAGCATACACTGATTATGTAGACTTAGGATTTCATATTAAAAGATGGTGAGGAGATGAAGATCATTTACTGGGCATTTGTGCTCACCCATACTTCATGTTGACATGTTTTAGATATTGACTCATTCACTAGAGGCAGCTGGTCCAAAGTTAATTGTTATTTATTTCATATGTTGTTATAACTTGGTTTATGGATTTTGTAAGACATAATTGATTTTATTATTTAAATATCAGGATGAGAGTCCATGAAAGTTGTATTGGATGATTAATAAATTATTTTGCTTAGCTTCATAGCATGTGGAAATGTACAAGAATACCCCCAATGGATGATTGTACATGTATATCTTGGACAACACTCACTGTGTAGTCCATATCGGTGCTAGTCACCAACCCTTGACCCTTCGAGTGCGGGCATGGAAAAGTCACACTCTTAGTTCCGGTCCTTCCGGGATTTGGGAGCGTGATAACATTGTCCCACACAACTTCCAAATGCATTATGGCAATTCCAGCCTTACTCTACCATATAAACCTCCTTGGCTTCCCTGCTTTCTTCAATGTGAGACAATTTTCTACCAATCTCTCCCTTGTCATACATTGAACCATATCATAGGTTAGAAATACACCTATGTAATTGAGATGCCATAATATAACTATCATGGAATTTTCCTTGCAACTCTCCTTAAATCCATGTCCTGAATTGAACACTAGTTCAACAATCGGGTGACAAGGGGTTGTATTCTGATCCAATACCACAACACACCATGAGTACACTGCTCGACCACACCATGCTGACAAGACATTCAATATTATAAAATACCTTTTCAAGAATAACCAAACTTTGATACCACCTGTTGGGAGAAAAGTAAAACAACTAGGAAATAAAAATTGGACATAATGGAATTTTATGTGATTCGGAAAACTTTTTACGTCCACAGAGCTACTGCAGTATTTTTCATTATGAGAAAAATTATACCAAATTTACTAACTCTCCATCCCTAGTGCCCAATTACATTTAGAGAATTTATCAATTAATAATTCTTTACCTCTCTCTTTCTCTCACACAACCGAGACCCAAGAATTGAGATTCTTTTTTGGATTATTTAATTCGAGCTTCTACATATGCTTATTTATAAGGCAACACTGATGTTGTAAATTAATGTTTGGCTTTGAAAAATGCCAACCTGTTCAAAACTGTACCTTGCCAGGCTACACCGAGTTGCAAGCTAGCTATCTTTTTTCTTAGTTTCAAAATGTATAGCTAGAAAGACATTGGAAAAACAAGCCTTTCATTCTAATTTTGAAACTGTCAATCTAAACAAATGATTTATAACAACAACTTCTGACAATCTCCCACTTGAAGACTGATTTTAATATGTCTTGATACCCGCAGTAGCCTTTTCTGCCTCAACTATTCTTGAAGACTAATTAGAGTTGCACACAACTCTAATATGTCTATAGTGATTTCTTTGATGAACATATCTGCCAAGTTCTTACTCTCATGTATCTTCACAAGTGTTAATATTTCATTATCCAACAATAATTGAATAAAATGGTAACGAAGTTCTAGATGCTTGGTCCTTGAATGAAATGCTAAATTCTTGGCCAAGTGTATTGCATGTTGATTATCACTGTGCAACACATTTATCCTTTATTCAAACCCCATTTCTGCCAATATCCCTGCAACCAAATAAACTTTCCACTTTCTTTTATCACTACTATATGCTCTGTATTAGTTGTAGATAAAGCCATAATTTTCTACAACTAAGAAATCCAGCTCATTGTTGTAGTCTCTAATGAGAACAAATATCCTGTAGTGCTCCTCCTGCAGTCTATTTTTCTGGTGAAATCAGCATTAACATAGCCACACAACTTCAATTCACCTTTCTTGAAACATAGTCATTTGTTAATAGTATATCCCAAGTATCTAAGTATCCATTTTACCATTTCACAATGTTGATTTCTTGGATTTGACATAAATTTGCTCATTGCTCCTACTGCATGAGTAATATCTAGTCTTGTGCATACTATGACATACATTAAGTTTCTAATGGCTGAGGCATATGAAACCTTAGCCATATAATCTTTCTCTTCATTTATCTTTGGACATTGCTCCTTGGATAACTTAAAGTGATTAATCAGAGGTGTACTTACTGACATGACATCATTAATGCCAAATCTTTGTAAGATCTTACAAATATATTCTGCTTAAAATAATTTTGAAGTACCTTTTTTTTTATCTCTGCTAATTCTCATTCCAAGTATCTACTTTATTGTATCTAATTCTTTCATCCCAAATTCACTAGAAAACTGTTTATTCAACTTGGTGATCTCATCTACATTTGCTCTTACTATTAACATGTCGTTAAGATAAAGTAACAAAATAATGAAACTAGAATAAACCTTCTTGAAGTAATAGTAGTGGTCAACATTGCATCTCAGGTAGCTATTATCTTATATAACATCATCAAATTTCTTATACCACTATTAAAGTGCTTGTTTTAAACCATGCAAGCTTTTGGTTAATCTGTATACCAAATTTCATTGTCCTTTTACGTAAATCCCTCTAGTTGTTGCATGTATATCTTTTCCTCTAAATCCTCATGGAGAAAACCCAACTTTACATCTAATTACTCTAGATATAGGTTCTTTACTATTATAATGCTCAAAATTGATCGAATGGTAAATAGTTTCATAATTTGAGAGAATATTTAAGTGTAGTTAATACATTCCTTTTATTGGAAGCCTTTAACCACCAATCTTGTTTTATATCACTTGGAGCCATCATGCTCCTCATTGACTTGGTAAACATATATATTTTGTAAAACTTTCTTGATTTAGCATTAAGTTTATTTCTAGCATCATCACTAATATGCACATAAGAGATATAACTAAATGCTTTCAAATGTGAAAGTCTGACCTCTTTTCTTGTTCATACTTCTTTCGGTATTTTGAATTCTAGAAGTGTTGATGGTCCGTGATTGATTAGGTAAGTTGCAATGTTGGCTGTGTTTGTTTAGAATAGCTTGGGCAACCCTGAATGTAGGCACATGCTTCTTGGTCTCTCAATCAATGTTCTGTTCATTCATTATGTTATGTCATTCTACTGTGGTGTCCCTAGTATAGTTCTTTCGAGTGTAATCTCACTCTCATAACAAAACTGTTTAAACTTGGTATCTTCGTATTCTCTACAATTATCTGAATGTAACTTTTCAACCTTTAAACTAGTTTCATTTTCTACTATCGCTTTCATAATTTTGAATGTTTGTAATACTTCTGACTTCTCTTTAATGAAGTATACGCATACTTTTCGGAAATGATCATCAATAAATATAACAAAGTAGTGTTTACCTCCAATTGATGAAACTGGTGTTGGTCCCCAAACATTTATGTGAATCAACTCAAGCTTTGATTCTTTTAGAGTTCTCCTTTCCGTTTTGAAGTAGACCTGTTTCTGCTTTTCAAAAATATAGCTCTCCCACAAATCAATATCTAATAATTTTATACTTGATAGTTTTCCTTTTAATTGCATGACTTCTATTCTTTTTATACCCATGTGGCTAAATCTTTGGTGCCACATATTTGTAACTATAATAAAACAATTTTCATTCATAGTTATGTAAAGAGTTTTATGTTTCTTACCTCACGCAATAGTTATGACTTCTTTTTAAATTTGACATGTAATTATCTTTTGAAAGTGTCTCCATCAAAACTTGACACAGTTTTCTTTTGCTAATTATCCAATGGAAATTATTAATTTTTTTAGACTAGACACATGTCATACATCTTTAAGCCTTTATACAAATTGATCAGTATAGTTCCTTGATCAACAACATCGCATGCCTGATCATTTCTAAGCTATATCTTTTCTTGATTGCCTGATTGCCTCGTCATGCTCTTCAGAAAACATATGAGAGCATCATCTAATACGATATTTGCACTTCCATGTATGTCATCTTCTGATGTGATGACCAATCAGATACAACTGCAGCTACAAAGCCCAAAGCTCTAATACCAATTGTTAAGAATGGACCAATTCGTAAGTCCATCCGCGTGTTATAATATTGTTTGTTTTGGGTTCGTCACATCAATTTGCGTAGCTTTAAAATGCACTGTGATATTTTTGAGCCTACTCCACCATATAAATCTCATTGGTTTTTCTGCTTTCTACGATGTGAGATAATTTTAACAACTAGAGCATGGATTCCACAAATCTTACTAAGGACCCTTGATGTACTGTCTTAGACTTTAATTGGCTTTCATATTTATTATTATTATACTAAATTTTTTTAGGTTGCAACCATACTCTGATATACTAAATTTATGTTGAATTTGGATTTATGATATGATCTTTATTATGATTGTTGCATGCATAAACAAATTCATAAAGTTCAGTTGGGGGAGGGGCATACAAACTTTATAATTCATATTTAGAAATTATTATCTAATACTATAATTAATTAACATCATCTAAGTCTCAAGCAATAATATAAAATCATAGAAAACTTATCAAATTTTCTTGTAATCAAATCAAAAAACTTTTAAAATCGTATCATCTATTTATCATTACTGTAGTTGATGGCATATTTATTACAAATATTTAGAGATAATAAATTATATTATTAATTAATTTTAACTATAGCTATATTAGAATTTCAAACCGTAAATCATGATAAAATTATTGACGGCATGAAGTCGAAATATTCATCTTCCCTTTAATTTCCCTCAAAATGATGACACAAAAGTCACTGCAAAAGAACGTCTTTTGCGGAAACTGAGTGAAAAATCAAGGATTCAAGTGGTGGTGTTTATAATATATTGTCCATATTATCTGCTGGGGAAAAAAACACAACGTAAAGACCTTTAAACACGCTTTCCCATCCATTATCTGCACTTTTCTTTAGTTCCTGCACTTCAAAAATCTGGTACTTCAATGTGCTAGGTGCCTTTATATCGTTTTCGTTCTCCTATATTGGGTAGTGCACTTGTTTGCACAAGTCTTTATCCATATACTGTTTTTGCAGACATGTCAACTGATTGCCCCCCATACAAGGGACAATACCGTGCAGGATTTTGCTCCAAAATTCCATCCCATAATGACAATATTGTATGTCTTTTTTGTCTTTTTTATTATTATTATTATTATTATTAAGAAATAACCAGCTTGAAAAGTTTTAGTCTGGTTGTCTTTACAAAATTTATTTGGGTGTCCCACGGGAGTTTCATGGTCATGCCTCATGACAATAGGCGTGAAATGCCATGTTGTCCCGTGGTTTTTATTTCTAGTTCTTTTGTTTTCGAAGAGATTTTAATAGTATTTATCTTCTTCTCTCTTTTTTCTTTTAAAAATAACTCTATATAAATATTTGCAAGCCACTGCTTTTCCTAATTAAATGCAGAAATAATGTGTTTTTGATGGGAAGGGAAAGCCACGTGATGAAACCTGTATAATCCCTCTGTCCATGTGTTCTTACTTGGACAAAAATAGAGTTGAAACAAACTCGACAGAACATTTGCATGTGGAAACGCAGTGTCTTGTGTTGAAGAAAAGGTGCAGCATGATGATATGCCTAGTTTTAATTCACTTCATTCCCTGTCTTTTATGAAAGACAACCTGCAATGCAGTCCTATATGTAGTTCATATCCGCCTTTAGCCTTTCCCTTTTCAAAAATGTTTAAAAAAAGGATACGTACGAAGAGGTCTATCTTTCTGTGTTTAAAATGACATTGCATGTAACTTTGCATCCCATTTCGTAAGCATATCCACCAAAACGCATTCATGTATTTTCATATATATTGACAAGAGCTTGATGCTTTTCTTTAATTGTCGACCAGAGTTCTCTCGCTCCGAAGAGTTTTTTCATATATACTTATTTATACAAAGGTGACAGCATCCAAAGCCCTCATACAATGTGTATAGTCAACCACAGATTTATGCAAGTGGAGAATATACTCATTTCAGCTAGTGATATGGAAATGTAGCCATATTCTCCTAAAGAAAAAGGTTTACAATAAAGATCAATAGACTTGTTCGACCAATCAACATACTACATGTATCTAGATATCCCTTCACTGGTAATGATCGACTCATCAATTTTTAAAATTTTGTTTTGGAAATTTTTAAAATTTAAAATAATGTAAATCCAATTTTAAAATCTATGCAAAATCATAAAGGTATTGTGGTCATTAAAAATCCTAAGTGAAAACCCAAATGGTGTGTTTAATTGGCTAGATCTAGCAAATGGGTAGTCAAGCGAGCCGAAAACAGGTGTAATAAAATTACACAGTTTTAAATTAATAAAGTACTTCATGTCCACGCTTACACCTGTAGATGCCCGGACGAACTCATGACGCCTGTTTTTAAAAAATTATTATTATTTATTTTAAATTGTTTTCTTTAAGTTCTTTTTTTAAATATTCGGTTTAATTAAATGTGTCGAATTAAGGTAACGCCTTGCTCACCTCCACATTACTGATTCTTGTCTAATCAGTGGTGTACGCAAGTTTCACTAATAACAAATGCTTAGAACAGGATAAATAAACTTAGTGGCAAGGGCTTGCTCACAAGCTAGGCCTACTTCCTAAAATGGAAATAATGAAAACATCTATGAAAATGATGATGGCGGGTTCTCAGCTTACATAAAAACAAATTAGTACATAATGATGAGATTTGCAGTGCGAAAAGAACGAAGCAATGTATTGGGCGAAGCACCAGTCACATGGTAATTGGGCGAAGAGAATGAATATGGGCTCACTTTTTGAGGTTCCATTTAATGATCTATGCAAATTGGGTGGTGATGACGACATTAGGGTACCCGAGGCTTAAACACCTGCTGCAGTAATAACGAAGGATAATTAGTACCATCTTGGTTATCTTTGTTTATGAGAAAATAATTTTCATTTGAAAAAATATTTTTATAATATTATTTTTGGCAAAAGATTTTTTAAAGTTATTTGGTTACGTTATAATTTTTTTTAAATAATGTTTTGAAGAATAAAAAACATTGGAGAGTGTTCTTGATAAATTAATTGCACCAATTGTTGCATTTTAAAAAATAATATAAGTTGGTCATTTACAAGTTTCCATTCGAGCATCAGACCAATTTTTTTAATTTTATTTTATAGAATATATAATGAACATTTAGAGATCTTTAAAAAATCTCACATATTAGCTTTGAAATAATATTTTTTAAAAATAATTATTTATTTATTGTTTCTTTCCATTATCTCCCATTATGCTTTGAATTCATAAATAATCATCATAATTAATGTGCAATGGGTATATTTTTTAAAATGAAAATATGATTTGCATATGAACAACAACTCTATTTTTAAACTCTAAATTTTAGAACTTGTAGGGCCTATGTAAAATAGTTTTTAACTTAAATTTAAAACTTTCTCTAAGTTTTAAAGAAAATATATTTTTAGGAGAGCTGACGTGAATGCTATTTAGCTCCTTGATACTCTTACTTTGGTGTGCTTTATGACTTTATTTAAATAAAATGTTAACTTAGATTAAAATCACAAATAAAAATGAAGTCAACAAGATAAAAATGAACTAGAAATGTTTCCTATAGTTTTCAAAATAACAATATATACTTTTTTTCTATAGTTTTTATATACTATAAATGTTAATGGTATATCTCCCAAATCAAAATTCCTAGATTTGTCCCTATATATAATGTTTGCTAGAAAAACATAATAAACTTAAATAGGTCTAAATGACCCCACAGTTAAACTAATAATATCAATCCTAATTGTTTGGACCAAAAGTAAGTGGTAATTATTGTTTTATTTTATATTTTCTTGGAAATATTTTACAATGTTAAAAAATATTTAAAATGTGTACTAAATTGTTTCCACTAAGGACTATATATGCCCAACACTCAAATATTTTCAAAAATAAAATGTTCCATAAATAATAATAGAAAATCTTTAAAATGTGTTTTCTGAAAATCGTAGGCCTTTTAGGTGGTGAACTACACCTTATTTGGTTAGTAGCAATTCCATAATATAAATAAATAATTTTTCATCACATAAAAAAAGATTAACTTCTGTTGTGCAATAAATGTTTAATAACCCATTTAAATCCATCCAAGTCCATAGCTAGCAATGAGTGAATAATTACATTAATGTACACCTCTTCTTGATGCATCGCCATTGATTTGATCTTGAGCATGAACACTATATCTTGAGTGCAAAAAGCTTTTCATTATCAATATCAAACTCATTTTGTTCAGAGTTTGTACTATCTTTTTGTTTATTTCAACATGCCCATCAAATTCTTCTTTGTTCAAGTTTATCCAAATCTTAATTTATATCTACTTCATCAACTTTCATGGTTTTCCAATTCTCCTTAACTTTCAAATCATTAGAAGTGACCACTTTTTCATATCTTGGAAGAAATCCACTACACCTACAATAATTGGCAGATAAAGGATACCCTAGTTGGGTGAAGGAGAAAGCAAGGACAAGTCAACTTAAGTTGGTCAATGTGACAGCCCAGTCCAACACTCGTTGTACAGATATTGTCAATGGGAGGCACATGACCCTCTACCACATGGCTTTGCATTCAGAACAGATACATAATTTAGCTATCTTTATGGATGCCCCCTTAAAATGTATCTACAAGGGAGAGGTATCCACACCTCATAATAGTCACGTTCTGTTTGATGTGGTATATTACATTCTACCCTCTCTCTCTCTCTCTCTCTCTCTCTCTCTCTCTCTCGGGCAATGCTAGGTACAATCGGGGTTGAGTAATTTTTGGGTAATCGTGACGACGTGGCAGCCTACCAATTCATCGGTGGGGGAGAGAAAAAGAAAAGAAAAGATCATAGCCGTCCAATCCCTCACGGTTACGCGAAGATGCTATGAGTCAGTTGCACAAATATTTATTTCTCTCTGTTTCCCTTTCTCATACCATTTGTGACAGCTTAACCCAACACTCATTATAGAGATATTGTCCACTTTGGCTATAAGTAAACCATAACTCCCTATCACATAGTTTTCCATTCGGGACAGGCACATAACCAAGCTTCATATCTACAGACCCCCCCCCCCCCCCCAAATGCATTTGCAAGGGAGAGGTATTTATGCCTCATAAGAATTACCCTTTGTTTTTCTCTCCAACCAATGTGAGAGCTAGTCGAGTAAACCTGTATTGGTTAGAGAGAGTTTACACAATTACTATAGATTTTATTAAGAAAATTAACAAACCGTACAATCCAAAACCAAAAATATTAGACAAACTGATGCCAATAATTGTCACGCCCCCGAATTCCAGGGAACCCGGAACCAGGTACATGACTTCCCCTTGCCCGCACCCGATAGGTCAAGGGGTTGGTGACTAGCACCAATGAAGACTACACCGCGGGTGCTGTCTCAAATATGCAACCCTGTACAGTCATACATCAAGGGTAATCTTGTGTTTTCCCATATATCATCATACATACAATGAGTCAAACAGTCATACAGACATCACATCATACAGTATGCAAATACAACTGTCCACGGACCCATGTCTGGGATATCACATAAAACAATACAGAATATAACTGTATCATACATCAGAGTAGTGGGCGTCCTCCTAGAAGAAAGTCCTCCACTTGTCTCGGGTCACACCTGAAAAGGGTAAACAACAAGTAGGGGTGAGCGACAAGCTCAGTAGGTGACCCCAAAACTCCACATCATGTGACACATATAAGTCAATACTATATGCTCAGTGTACTCGTGCACCGTGTAGTGTGCACAATCATCAGGACTCAGCCTGCAAACAAACATCAGGACTCAGCCTGCCCATATAGGACAACTTGTCCACGATCCTCCATGGGATCCCAGCTCAAGGCACTCGGCCCTAGCTCCACGAGCTCAACGGCTCAACTCAGGCCTTAGCCTGTCCACAGTGCAATATGCCTGGCCACAGTCGCCACACAGGCCTGCCATCGGTGCATATGCCTGCCACGTCAACCGCATAGCACTATCGGTGCATCACGGTGAGAACCCAAACAAGTCACGGAGTCCATACCCCAATACCTCACACCAACATACTAACATTAGTATGGCATGTCATTCTCAACATTTCCTTTGGAACTGTAGCTAGTCTTCACAAGTAAATCCTCAATTCTTGACTTATGAAGAAAGTACCCATAGCAGCTATTTTCTTGAAATCAAAAGTCCCGGCATTGGGTTCCCATATCATAAATAAGATAATCTGATTTTTGGAGATTTTTCTGAGATGTCTAACCCCACTTTCTAAAAATTCACTACTACAAACTTTTGGGTTTTTCCGAGATTTTACACTAGATCTCAATTTTCACATTTTGAAAGAGTGGGAATTAATTTTTTTAGTATTTTTCTTTGAATCCAAATGGGGGGTATTTCGTTATTTACATTGTAACTTAAGTATAATACTTAAGGCAGAAAGGTCACAATGTAAATGGTCCAGTGCAGTGCAGTGCAGTTGCACTGCTACGGATTGAAGATGCGGAACACTGCTGCGGACTACGCAGTTGCGGAACACTGCTGCGGAATGGATGCTACGGATCACTGTTGTTGATCCGGACTAACTATTCCGGACTACTGATCCGGACTAACTGCTCCGGACTACTGATCTGGACTAACTATTCCGGACTACTGATCCGGACTAACTGCTCCGGACTATGAAGCTGCTGACTACGAACTTCGACCCAGCAGTTCGCCCAGGGTACTGTTTATCATCGTTTTTGGCCTGTTCTTCGTCTGGAAGCAACCCAGTGACCCCAGACGCTCATAAACACATGTTTTATGCAATAAACTGCAATATTTACCTCAAAATATGTCCTAAATGCCTCTAATTCGCACGATAACAGCAGAAATACACACAAATCATATATTCATCTAGATCTAAATCTAGACCTCCATGGTTGACTTCTCAACCCTCAAATCTCTTAAGGACACCTACCTGGAAAGGTTTATTGCGATCCACGAGCTCCAATCGCCCCAAAATTGCCAAAAAATCTCTTCACGCTCTTCACCTTCTCTCTCTCTCTCTCTCTCTCTCTCTCTCTCTCTTGCTCAAACACGCACGCACCAATAATTGGCAATTAAAGAGATAAGGCAGTTCTTAATTATATATATACTATTGCCAGTAATTGGCCTCCCAACAATAATTGACCCGAACGCAATAATTGACCTCCCGAGGTCATGAACTCCAAATTGAGTCAAATTACTGTCAAAACGCTCGAAATAACGAGCACAACATTGTTCAGATATTATCACACTCAAAACACCGCCCAAATGCAAAGTCAACCAATAAACCCCGAAAAGTCAACAATCGGGTCAAACGGGGGCCCGACTCGAAATCGAGCCCAAGTACAGTCAAAATGCTCACATCGACAACTACACTACCGTCCAAATAGTTGCATTCCCATAGAATGGCTATCTCTCATACTATCCAAATACGAGTCTTTATAATAATGACTCTAACATAACTAATCTTGGTAAAAGTAATTGGTTTATATATCATACATTAGAAGAAAAAAAACCTTTTGTTTATTGACTCAACACAAAAGCTCCCTTAAAAATCTCTCGACCATTTAGAATATATTAGAGTCGCTTTGAGTCCTAGGAGCCATTAATAAAGTTGCTAAGTTTTTTCACACTAATTAAATTTTAAAAAATAAAGTAAAAAAGACAATCACTTAAAAAGAAACACAAAATATGTTACAGGCAGGTAAGAAGAAAACATAAGAAATATATTTTTTAGCTTAAAACATAGCAAAGACAACAACCAAAAAGAAAAAAAATTCTATAAAACAATATCAACCCAAGATGTATTATGGGTAAATTGAAATGAAATAAAAAATTTTTTACATCCACAACATAAGAAAATAAAAGTCCACATCCATAACAAAAGAAAATAAAGTGTTGTAGATAGAGTTTGGAGAGAGCAGTCATCGTGGAATGTGCGACCGGAAAGTATTCTAATGTGTGATGAAGACGACGAAAAAGAGAGTGGAAAGAGCTTATGGTAGGCAAAAATAGTTGATAGGGTAGATCTACCAAGTACCAACTGTTTTGCCCAAACCTGTTCGGCAAATGAGAGGTGCAAAAAGAGACAACGGAGAAGAAGAGGTCATGGAGAGACAGAGAGAGATAATGAATGATGAAGTACTAAGGTTTTTTTTTTCCATGTCATAAGCTTAGGTGTCATCTATCACATGTGTGCCAAGTCACGTGATGATGCAAAGTTGTCGTGTGACTATGACTGTATATAATGTTACTCATACCTCCTTGGGGTAGCATTGTTGGTTAGTGAACAACCAAAGAACCATAAGATTAAAGACGTTGACTAATGCCTAAGATGAGTAACTTCCTAGAAGTTCATGTCATTAAATAAAATGTGATTTTAACCTCTACCTAGAGATAACAACAATATAAAATTATGATAAAAATGGCATAAAATAAGATAAAACAATATGAAGCCCATAACATAGCATTATATTTGCAGTAAATATAAATTATAGTAATTAAACGTGCTTTTAAAAAGGAGAGATAAAAGATCAAATCAACCAAATTTAATAGTAGTAGCATTCCTATAATAATAAAATAATATTTTATTTTTATTTTTATTATTTGTTTTCTTCTTTCTTTTTATCTTCCAACTAGCACTTTTCAATTAACTACTATTTTTTATAATTTAATAATCATATAGAGTGAAAAATGTTTCTCAACTCATTAAGAAATATTGTACAAACTCAATGAAAAAAGTTAAATATAAAGTTTCTATTGTGATAATGATTTATTACTTTTCATTACTTTTTTTATTTTTTTCTTCCTACATAAAGGGAATCTATTGCTATAACTCTTAGCAAATTTTATTCACCTTCACCAACTTGTTTAACTAAATCACATTCTAAAATGCAATGTAACTAGTTAACACAGTTTATAATTTATAGAAAACTAAAAAGAGAAAGTAAATAAATGAATGAGGACTAAAGATGACTCTAATGGCATTTACATCAGTTTCATTTTCTTCATCTTTATTCCAGAGAATGTACCGTAAAATTTTAAAATATTTAAAAAAATTACATACATATTTTCTATATAATAAAATAACTTAATTATTTTATATCATTAGTGAATGTATCTAGTATTTTGAAATTGTGTTAAAAAAAATATACCTACAATTGCGGGAGCGGAGCGGGGCGAGGGATGACGATGTAACAACAATTGAAATGGTGCCCTATACAGATGTTATCCAATTGCAGCGCATGTTGTATCTAGAATAGAAATGCCTATATATAAATATACATTGCACAAGGGCTCTTGGTAGGCATTAACGGCCCCGCGAAAGCAATTACACTAACGTTTTAGCATTTTTAATTCTGAAAAGAAGTAAAGAGCCCCAAAAATCCAAATGGTAGTTGACGGGCAAATTACGTCAACGAAAAGCTTCATGGTTGTCTCCATCCACCCCCTTCTTCCTTCTATAATGTCAAATCTTGAAAGATACGTACTATACTTTTATTCTAAAAATAACTCTCAAGTGCTGACCAATTCACCGCCCATATGTCAATTTAATTACAAGTACGACGCTTATTTTTCTTTTTCCTTGTTTTTCCCAGTTAAATGTATGTTTTTGCTTCTGCTACTGTCTTAGCTACATAGTTAGGTCACCTGTTCGGCTGTTCCCCAACTTTTCTTTCCACCTTTCCCTTCCGCCTTCCCTTTCGTATGAACCCATCCCCGTTCCTTCTTACTCATGCACCTTCAATCACGAATGGTCGGTAAGTGGGACTGGGGCCAGGATTAAACATGTATAAATAATAATATACTTCAGACTAACTTCGTCGATATATACGTAGAAATTGTGGTGAATTGTGCATTTGTTAAATGCTAATTGTATAGGCCCAAGTCCTACTGTTTCTTAATCATATGTTGCAGATATCTGGAAATGAAAAGCCAAATAATCGTTTAATTAGTTTGTAAAATCTAGGCTTCGTTCCTTTATATGTTTTTTTATTCTATGTTACGTTTCAAGTTCAAGGAATTCAAATAATTAATGATTATTAAATATGTTTCGTAGATAGATGCAAATATGCTGCCTAACAAAGCAAACTATCCCTGAATATCATTTAAAAAAATAACGCGAGTCTGATTATTAACATATACAAAACAAGGTTTTTTTTTAAATGAAAAGTTGAGTTGAATTTATTATTAATGAGTAAGAAAAAGTTATGAGTCAAGTAATACTCAAGAACAACATTAGTAGTGAAACTTGAAATCGTCATTAGTATTCAGGAATTATTAAATAAACGAATGTGTTTGTTTACAAAATTTAAATAATTAATTTTTTTATTCTTTAACAATCGAACATACGAATACTCTCTTGAACTCACAAATGAACGAACGAAGTAATTTATTTATAAATTAAAGATAATTAGGTGTTTTAGTTCACAAATAACTAAATGAATGAACATCTTAAGTTCATAAACAAAGTAAAAAAATAATGTTTGTGAATAAGTATGTCGGTGTATTCATTAATACTATTCATGAACTAGTGCTTATGAATTGTTTGTGAATATTAATAAATTGTTTACGAACTAAGGATGAATATAATGATTTTGTGTTTGTGTTTGATTTAATAGTACCAAGCTAAAGCTCAAACATCTTACTATTCGGTTCAACTTGATTTGTTTACAGACTTACCTATCTTTGAACAAAGTAACTGTAGAGAACCATGTTTGAGCTGGTCTATGAGATAATCATTATTAGTGGATGAAAATAAATAATGATAATGTGCTCAGCGATACGAGCGTTTTGACAGTAATTAGATACAAAATTACTCCACATATGACTTGGAGTTGGCTGTAGTAATCTTTGTACTGAAGAGTTGGAAGCATTATCTCCTGGGGGAGAAGTATGTGGTGTATACTGACCCCAAGAATTTTTCAATATATCTTTTCATAGCGAAATTTGAACCTTAGGTAAAGGCATTGGGTGGATTGTATACAACAATTTTAGTTTGATCTACAGTATACACCCAGGAAAGTAAATGTGATAACAGATGCCTTATGGCGTAAGAGCCAGGTAATGGTGGCTTTCTATGCCGTCAAAGAATGAGAGATGATGAGGCCAGTCACGGATATGAGATTGTAGCCAATGCCTAGTGAGGTCAGGGGTATGCTGAGTGTGATTATAACTGTGTCAAAGTTATAGCGCCAAATTAGTGAGGGTTAATTAAGGGATGTTGAGTGTGAGGTGGCCCAAGATCAAATCCAAACGGTAGTGCTTTCCTCATATTGACAAGTTATTATCTTTCTTTCCAAACATGGATCTGAACTATTGTACGTATTTAACATATGATATGTATGCTATGAGATAATGACCTATTTTATTTAGTTGTATGTTATTGGAAATGTATAAAAATACTCTTATTATATGATTATACAAATACATTCTTGACATCTGTTAGCAATTCCGCAAGCGTACGGATCGTTACAAGTAATAAAGTGGACTCAAAGTCCAGATGTCGAACCCACAGGGAAAATGATCAAGTAAAAAGCTCATTTTGTAAATCCATGATGTATTTAAAGTTGGTTTTGTATCATTAGCAATTTGAATGTTGTAATTTAAATTAACAAAGCAATGTAAATGTTCTTATGGGAGAAATTAGGGATTTGGATTTCAGTCAATGTAATTAATTAATCTCTTGTTCTTAAGGCATATTAATTCAAATTTTCCCTTTTTGTTTAAAACCCAACACCTTTGCATGTACTAGCCTCTTTCGAGTGATCTATCCGTGTGTATACCCTAGCTTGGGAACGGGCAACCCATTATGTGCTTAAGTTGTTTGAGTGTAGATTGGCATCACACCAACCTTATCTAGGTTACAAGCAAGATTACTGGCTTTCGCAAATTATAATCTTAGCAAGTCAAGTCTCTTAACTATCCGGTTATCAATGTCTTCTTTCGATCCATAATTGATTAACCTTATACAAAATTTAAGGTGGCCGAACTTAAATTTCACATGCTAACTCAAAAGACTTGATAAACATAACAGGGAATTTCAAATTAACTAGCCAAAAGAAATGAAATTAAAAACTTACATCAAATCCATCCTCCTCCCATGGAGGTTTAAGCTACCATAGCAAATAAGAAAACCATTGTTCTAACTATGAGAACCCAATACACTCCTCTCTTTCTCTCTCCCAGAATGAACGATTTTTAGTTCTCCCTCTCAATTACATGAAAAATCCCTTTTGTCTTACAATACTCTGCATAACCGCTCTCCTAACCGTTAGAACTGTTCCATCCATCAATTCAAACTCGTTTCCCTCTCAAAAAGGTTGATGGAGCATCGTCAGATCCTTTAATGAAAGATTATAGGCTGTACACGTGGCACCTATGAGAGTTCGTTGATCAGCAGGATACGTTGTGCAGAAACTGCCCGCGGTCAATTCATTTGGTCAACTCAATTTCAAATGACCGTTTCAAATGACCAAGCTCTCGGGAGCTTCTGGTCAACTCAATTGGTCCCGTCATTTCTTTTTGGTCATTTCAAATTTGAAATGACCACAGTGCAGATTGTCCCTTGCTCCTTCCTTCTTCATTTAGACCTTGTGCCCGACCTGTTTTCCATTCAAAAACAGCAAAAACACCACAAAAGGATCTACTGCTACCATGTTAGGGGGTTAGTTCATTAATTGATCAAATACATCAAAATGAAGTTGAAGTTGTGATCTTTTCTCATTAATTCTTCTTCATTTGACACTAAAATGTGTTAGAAAAACCCCCTAACAACATCATCTGTCGTGTGTCCTTATTGGTGTTAATTATCAACCCTTTTATCTCATGGAAAAGTCATGTTTATGAGTTCAAACTTCCTAGATTTTGAAGCGTGATAATAATAATTTATTCAAATCATGGTTTAAATTAATTAATTAATTTTAAAAATAACTTTCTGGCTTTTTTTTGAACCTAAATTGATTTCGACAAAAAATTAATATTTTTTCTCTTTCTGTATTACCTAGAAATTTAAAAAATTAATATTTTTTCTCTTTCTCTTTAATATTACCTAAATTAATATTTTTTCTCTAAATTAATATTACCTAAATTAATATTAATATTACCTAAATTAATATTACCTAAATTTAAAAAATTAATATTACCTAGAAAAAATTAATATTTTTTCTCTTTCTCTTTCTCTTTCTGTATTACCTAAATTAATATTTTTTTTCTCTTTCTGAATTAATTATCATATTTTTTAAAATTTAATTTAAATATATATATATATATATATATACACTTCCAAAATACATTTTTTCTAAGAAAAACACAAAAATGAAAATATTTATACAATGACCGATTAGCTTAGATCTTCAATGGAAAAAAAAACGGAGAAATGTTCGAATTATTCAGTTGCTTTTGATAAACATTCATGTGATTTATGTGTTTGGCTTTGTAGTTTTCTTAATTTAAATTTTGGACGCAGATGAACACACGTGTCGCTTGCAAGTTTGGTATCCAGCTGGAAGGCCTATCCCTCACTTCCCCATACCTTTCCACAGGCCACAAACATTACTTACCGTACAAATTTGTTTTTTTAATTATAGCATTAACTAAACATGGTTTCCGTAAAAGCAGTACAACTCGTAACTTTCCTTCACTTGTCCCGATATTTTAACAACCCACTATTGCGCGATACATTGGGAGTTCCTTATTTGTTTTTTTTCTAGTGTTTGAATGTATTTTGTTTCTTTTACTTTTTTTTTAATGTATCTCTTTTTTTCCTCCAGAGAAAGTAGGAATTTTTTTTATCTTTTCACAACCTTAGCTATATGTTTAGTTAAATTCATATTCACCCAATAAGTTATTCCAGCGGCTTAATTATTCTATTAACTAAATATAATTTTAATAATAATTTTAGATAAATATATTTAAACTTTTTGGGATGACATGTTAAATACATACTATGCTTTTTTTTGTTCCAATCGTACTCTTCCACAATCGATGTTCTTCTTTTTCTCTAAATTGAGGGTTTATCCCGATCCATCACACAACAGTACTGGCGTTGTGCCCTACCGCCCTGCCTCACCTTACTATCACTCCTTTCCGCTCCACCGTGCACTGCCATCGCGCCCTACCACTCCGCCTCGTGACGACAACCCTTGACGACATTGCGGATCCAACAGCCATCGTGCCCTATCGTTAAATACAAAACCTATGGTATGTGGTTGCTTTATTTTTTATATGAAATGATGTTAATTTATTTGGGACTACAACATCACACAACAACTGCAGTTTGATACTTTAAATTGTTGGTGTTGGAATTTGATAATTTCATGTTTTTGTCATGTTAGTATAATGCATAGTGCTTCATTGTCTACATCTTTAGCAACAATTAATAAAAGTTTTTATTTCTGAGGATAAAAACATTAATGTGACCAACATTAAGATGTAATTTAATTGTTTATGTAGTTCTTGTAACTGAATGTTGAAATGAGCTCTACGATATTATTATAATTTCATATTTTCTAGAATTTGTTTTCTCAATGTTAATTGCTTGTTAGACGATATTTTTGAAAATCTTGAAGTATTTTCCAATAATGGTTAGGAAAGATTTATCTTTATTTTTCATTGCATACATAATTTTGGTTGAGTAACCTACATATGGATATAAAATAAATTCAGATTAAAACATATTCAAAATAAGCTTAATACAAATGAATAATAAATCTTACCTTTATCTGATTGGGTTTTTCTAGTTAAACGTCTATGCACTCATGATATTTGGAACAATCTTTTTGATTTTTCTATCAATGATTTTGAATTGAGTATAATGAACATGAGTCTGTTCCCTTGTAGCAACAGAAAAATGTTCAAAGATACAGTTCCAGAAATGTGTATCTTTCTGATCAATATCAATCACAGGGTCTTCGCTAATTGCTACCCAAGCGGTGGCATAGTGCTACATCCTCCTCAATAAAAAAAGCCTTTTTCTCGCATTCCCTTTGAAAGTGACATTGACATAGTTGTTTTCTCCCTTTAGTTGACAAAAAAAGTTTCTTATGATTTGCATATTAACTATTATTGTCATGCAGGTTATTTCCTTTATTACATGAACGCAAATATTTATTATACACTAACATAGACCAACGACTAATCTCTAGCAAACAATTAATATTGAGAAAATAAATTATACCAAATATGCAATTATAATAAAATCGTAGAGCTCATTTAAACCTTTAGTCATAAGAATTGTAGAGACAATTAATTAAATCTCAATGCTGGTCACATAATGTTTTTATCTTCTGAAACAAAAACCTTTACTAATTGTTTTTGAAGTTGTAAGCAATGAAGCACTATGTTTTACACTAACATGACAGAAATATGAAATTATCAAATTCCAATACCAACAATTTAAAGTATT